>NC_069465.1:10020472-10062972 GCF_026875155.1 Cherax quadricarinatus | reverse complement strand
GTCCTACTGTCTTCAAGTTATGTCCTAGAATTTGTATTGATAAAGCCACTGGATGGCGAAACGTCTACAATAAAGATACCCACAGTGAAATATTTTTTTTCGTTAGATTCAGAATAATTTTTGCGAATTTACTGCATACACAAATTTTCGCTTGCCTTATTCGGCAAGTGAATAATAACCCACATTGAGACATACATCCTGGAGATTAATTGATTTGTATATTCCGACCTCTTTCTGGGTGTGCAGAGCTTTATTGCGACTTGAAGCTCTATAGAGGAAACCATTGAACCAATAAAAGCTTTCTTTGCTGTCTGTGTCTGTCTTCATAAGACATCAGTGTTATAAGTGAATGATTCCCGTAGGCCTACATGCTGAGAGAAGTCTCCGCCACTTGCATTAGGAGAGTCACTATCACCTCCTGTCAGGGGTAACTTGTGCTAAACTCGCCAAATACGATTGACAGGCGCAGTGCAGGGAGACACGAGACTGGAACGAGGTGACTAATCCACTAGAGACAAGCTTATGAGTTGTGTGTGTGTGTGTGTGTGTGTGTGTTTTGTGTGTGTGTGTGTGTGTGTGTGTGTGTGTGTGTGTGTGTGTGTGTGTGTGTGTGTGTGTGTGTGTGTGTGTGTTATACCGTATTAAGTGGATTCCTTGAAGACTTCGACCCCAAAATGCAAGACGGAACAGGATGGACAACAACACTGTACCGGTAGAACATTAAAATGGTATAAAATACCGACAGGTTGTTAGGTAAGACACATATGCAACAGTTAGGTATCTTTATTTCGAAACGTTTCGCCTACACAGTAGGCTTCTTCAGTCGAGTACAGCAAAGTAGATAGAAGCAGAAGAGACTTGAAGACGATGTAATCAGTCCATCACCCTTAAAGTTTTGAGGTGGTCAGTCCCTCAGTCTGGAGAAGAGTATTGTTCCATTGTCTGGAATAATATTATTCCCGACTAACTATGAGGACTCATCAGGAAAATAATCCCTCACACTATGCACTCAAATCACAAGAGGTCTTCAAAAGCCTTAAAAATGTGCAGAAATCACAAAAGAAGCAGCCGGGAAATAGCATAAAACTTCAGACCTATACTAGCGTCGGTTTAGAAAGACACGTAAGCAAACACTATAACATATTTATTAGAAAACCTTGATCACTTCTAACATGTTAGAAGTGATAAAGGTCCCAGGACCGAAACGTTTTCTTATAAATATGTTATAGTGTTTGCTTAAGTGTCTTTCTAAACCAACTTGTCGGTATTTATTACCAAGGTTTATACCATACTAGCGTCACACATAAAAAATTTTGTTAGGTTATTTTGAGACACCAAATAAGTGACTTGACAGAGAAACCTGAGGTGTGCAAGACAGGTATACAATACCGACAAGATGAAAGTTAAGACACTTGTGCAACATCTGGCTATCTTTATTGCAAACGTTTCGCCATCCAGTGGCTTTATCAATACAAATTCTTGGACATAATTAGAAAACAGAAGAACTATATTCAGAAGATGAGGTAATCAGTCCCTCAGCCTTGGAGGTGGTGTTTACAACACCGTGGTTGTAGAGATTCTGAAGCACAGGTAAGGAGACTGGCGCTTATATAGGCGACCTGCTTCCACATTGGACACATGTGACACCACCTACAACTGCTGCACCTCTCCTGCCATACGGTTTATAAGCTGCTTCTCCGCTCATATGCCGTATTCTATTCAAGATTGATGACTGACCACATCGACTCAAGGTTGAGGGACTGATTACCTCATTCTCCTCCTGTTCTTCAAGTTTCTCCTACGTATGGACTGATGAAGCCACTGTGTGGCGAAACGTTTCCTCAATAAAGATACCCAAGAGTTGCACATGTGTCTAATTTATCATCGACTGCTTAGGTAGAGAAGGACTGAAACTGTCATCACAAGCACAGTGAACATGACGAAGGCAAACCTTATAATAGAGCATAGAGCGTAAGGAACAGGAAACCCACTTAGGAACAAGCATGTTAGAGGATCTGCCTTTAGGAAAACATGAGAGGTAGATTATGAGGAACTTTAAAAATAAGTGAAACAGTGCAAATGCTGGTCGTTCACATATACTTATGCTCTGAGGACTTGAGAGTTCTGTGCTCACAGAACTTTAGAAGGCAAGAGAGACAGCAGAGCTGGAGAATATACAGAGATCGTATACTGCCTGCATACGATCAACAAAACACATCTAAACTATTGGAAACGCTTCGAGGCCCAAGAATTGTTCACTCTGGGACGAGAAGAGAGAAAGCTATCACAAAGTATATACATGAAAGATGGTTTAGAAAGACACGTAAGCAAACACTGACATATTTATTAGAAAACGTTTCGGTCCTGGGACCTTGATCACTTCTAACATACAGAGGTAGAAAGATATTATATATATAGGCGGAGAGTGAGGTGTGACGCACGTGACCTGAGGAATGTCATAAGAATATAAGAACATAAGAATGGAGGAACACTGTAGAAGGCCTACTGGCCCATGCGAGGCAGGTCTTTATCAAAACAACCTCTACCTATGATGAGGACGGGTAGACGATGAAATCATGTGACTCCTGTGTTGTTGGGTTGGTGCTGCTTAAGTATCGTGTATGCCAATGTTTTTGAAATTTTGTAGTTTCCAGTGTTGCGTTCTATAGTGTCGGTGACGACGATTAGTGAGGCTTCTAGGCACCGTCGGCGTCTGAGGTCTGGTTCGGTGAGAACATGAAAGATACTCGAGGACCTAGTCCCTAGCCTGCATGCTGCCATAACAACTTACCAGACTGAAACATATGGGAGAAAGCGTGGAATAAACTCAGTAAAGAGCAAGGAGAGAGCTATGGACATAATAAGAGAGCACTGTGTCAACATCCATTGTCTTGAACCATAGATGTTGACACACTACCAGCAGCTCTGCCAGACCGAAAAACAATATTTCTAGTATAAACGACTCTTTCTATCAATAGTAATGGATCTGCCGGGAGGCGACAGCTATATGGGTTTGTGGGCTGCTAGAACAAACAGCCTTGTTGATCAACCTGCAGGAATAAAAGACTAATCGAAAGAGGCCACAAGTAAATCACAGGTCAATAACTGTCAAATGAGAGAGAGAGAGAGAGAGAGATGAGAAAGAAAGGAACGCGTTAGTAAATAGAAAGTAAAAGAGAGGGGAGAAAATGGGGAAAAGTAGTGAGTAAATGCACTTAGGAAAAGTGTAGACTGAGGGGAAAAAATGGGCCGTCAAGGCCTATCACGGGAGGATATTAAAATAAATCTGATTTGACTTGTGGGTAAAAGGAAATGGAAGAGAGAGAGAGAGAGAGAGAGAGAGAGAGAGAGAGAGAGAGAGAGAGGAGAGAGAGAGAGAGAGAGAGAGAGAGAGAGAGAGTAAAGTGGGTGGAAAGGAGAAAGAAAGTAAATGCGGAGAGGGGAATGTAGTGAGGGGAGTAAGGAGAGAGAGAAAGAGAAGGGGAGCGAGAGAATGAAAGAAAGAGAGGGCAGGGGTGTAGATGGAAGAGAAAAGTCGCGAGATAAAGGAGAGAAAGGGGAGAAGGCAAAAGAAGGAACAACGAGGGGAATCGAAGAGGGATATTGGAAGAAAGGAAGAGCTAGACAGCGAGAGAGAGGAGAGAGAGAGAGAGAGAGAGTAAGAGGCAAGAGAGATACCCGAGAGAGAGAGAGAGAGAGAGAGAGAGAGAGAGAGAGAGAGAGAGAGAGAGAGAAGAGAGAGAGAGAGAGAGAGAGAGAGAGAGAGAGAGAGAGAGGAAAAAGAGACAGCCAGACGGTATAGAGGCACTATTATTATTATTATTATTATTATTATTATTATTATTATTATTATTATTATTATTACCTCCAGAGACCGAAAAGTGCATTACAACATCTCCAGAGACCGAAACATCACATATTACCTTCTAGGCTGTACCTGTGATCTACCTGTGGCCGGTTGCAAGAGTTGTCATCTGGCAGCCAGACCCGAGGGCAGATACTCGCAATGAGTGCTCAACTAGGTTGTTGCTGCTGGCCTTCTGCAGACCTGACGTAGAGAACCACGTCTCCTAACGTATAAAAAAATGCGTATCCAGGAGTAGGAAATCACGTCTCCTGACGTAGAAAAGCGCGTAACCTGGTGCAGAAAACCCCGTCTCCTGGCGTAGGAGAGCGATCTCCACAACCCTGGCGTAATAGATATACTCTGTGGGTTTATTACGCAGATAAACCAGCTGGACAGCCGGTAAAACCAGAGAAATATATTTTCCCCATTAGTGTGTGTGTGTGTGTGTGTGTGTGTCCCGTTGTTTATGTCTCTCCCTTTGTATTCTATGTCTGCGTCTGTGTCTCTGTCTGCCTCTCTCTCTCTCTCCCCTCACACACGGGAAATATTATTTCGCCTAGCCACTCAGACACCAAGAGATGTCTGAGTGACTAGGCGTAAAGAATTCAGTCCCCCAGGGATCAATTTTGATCCAATCCTCTCCACAATGAGCGAAGATGATCCAGAGGTTGTGCTAACATCTAAGACTGTGAAAAGTTGCACACAAGACCAAGCTGAGGAAAGGAGCAACATTCAAGGCAGACTGGGTATTCAAAGCAGACTGGGTATTCAAAGCAGACTGGGTATTCAAAGCAGACTGGGTATTCAAAGCAGACTGGGTATTCAAAGCAGACTGGGTATTCAAGCAGACTGGGTATTCAAAGCAGACTGGGTATTCAAAGCAGACTGGGTATTCAAAGCAGACTGGGTATTCAAAGCAGACTGGGTATTCAAAGCAGACTGGGTATTCAAAGCAGACTGGGTATTCAAAGCAGACTGGGTATTCAAAGCAGACTGGGTATTCAAAGCAGACTGGGTATTCAAAGCAGACTGAGTATTCAAAGCAGACTGGGTATTCAAAGCAGACTGAGTATTCAAAGCAGACTGGGTATTCAAAGCAGACTGGGTATTCAAAGCAGACTGGGTATTCAAAGTGATACTGACAGGTTGTTGCTCCGGTTTGAGTAACAACCTGTCAGTATCACTTTGATAAGAAAATTAAAAAATCTTTGAGTAGTCGTAAACAACGACCTCAAATGTTCTAAACAATGCCTAACTACTAGCAACACGGCTAACAGTGCTAGTTTTCTTTGATAGGACCTGCAAACACAGAACACCAGACACCATATTGACTCTATAATGCACTTGTTTGACCACATCTGGAATATGTGGTCCAGTTTAGGTCTTCAGATTTGTTTAAAGACAAAGATATACTGGAGAGGTACAGAGAATAGGTACCAAGCTGGTACCATCACTGGAGAGGTACAGAGAAGAGCTACCAAGCTGGTACCATCACTGGAGAGGTACAGAGAAGAGCTACCAAGCTGGTACCATTACTGGAGAGGTACAGAGAAGAGCTACCAAGCTGGTACCATCACTGGAGAGGTACAGAGAAGAGCTACCAAGCTGGTACCATCACTGGAGAGGTACAGAGAAGAGCTACCAAGCTGGTACCATCACTGGAGAGGTACAGAGAAGAGCTACCAAGCTGGTACCATCACTGGAGAGGTACAGAGAAGAGCTGCCAAGCTGGTACCATCACTGGAGAGGTGCAGAGAAAAGTTACCAAGCTGGTACCATCACTGGAGAGGTACAGAGAAGAGCTACCAAGCTGGTACCGTCACTGGAGAGGTACAGAGAAGAACTACCAAGCTGATACCATCACTGGAGAGGTACAGAGAAGAGCTACCAAGCTGCTACCATCACTGGAGAGGTACAGAGAAGAGCTACCAAGCTGGTACCATCACTGGAGAGGTACAGAGAAGAGCTACCAAGCTGGTACCATCACTGGAGAGGTACAGAGAAGAGCTACCAAGCTGGTACCGTCACTGGAGAGGTACAGAGAAGAACTACCAAGCTGATACCATCACTGGAGAGGTACAGAGAAGAACTACCAAGCTTGTACCATCACTGCAGAGGTACAGAGAAGAGCTACCAAGCTGGTACCATCACTGGATAGCTTTGACGAACCCTACTATTTTATACTAAATGAACCCGTAACTAGAAACAATAGAAAGAAACTCCGAGGCAAAAGAGGCAACACGAATGTATGCAAAGGTTTTATTGCAAACAGAATTATATCAGAATGGATTATACTTCAGGTTAATGTTGCAAGCATGAAGACAATACCAGTCGTTCAAGAACCAGCTGGACAAACACTTTGCAAGTATATGATTCAACTAGATGCTAGAGCCTTCAGAAGGTTAGTTAGGTTAGGTAAGGTTGGGTTAGGTTAGGTTAGGTAAGGTTAGGTAAGGTTAGGTTAAGTTAGGTTAGGTAAGGTTAGGTAAGGTAAGGTTAGGTTAGGTTAGGTTAGGTTAGGTTAGGTTAGGTTAGGTTAGGTTAGGGTAGGTTAGGTTAGGTTAGATTAGGTTAGGTTAGGTAAGGTTAGGTTAGGTAAGGTTAGGTAAGGTTAGGTAAGGCTAGGTTAGGTTAGGTTAAGTTAGGTTAGGTTAGGTTAGGTTAGGGTTAGGTAGGTTAGGTTAGATTAGGTTAGGTTAGGTTAGGTTAGGTAGGTTAGGTTTAAGGTAAAGGTTAGGTTAGGTTAGTTAGTAGGTTAGGTAAGGTAGGTTAGGTTAGGTTAGGTTAGGTAGGTTAGGTTAGGTAAGGTTAGTTAAGGTTAGGTAAGGCTAGGTTAGGTTAGGTTAGGTAAGGTTAGTTAAGGTTAGTAAGGTTAGGTTAGGTAGGTTAGGTAAGGTTAGGTAAGGTAAGGTTAGTTAAGGTTAGGTAAGGCTAGTAGGTAAGGTTAGGTTATAGGTTAGGTTAGGTTAGGTAAGGTAAGGTTAGGCTTAGTTAGGTTAGGTTAGGTTAAGGTTAGGTTAGGTTAAGTAAGGTTAGGTTAGTAGATTAGGTAGTAGGTTAGGTTTGGTTAGGTTAGGTTAGGTAAGGTTAGGTTAGGTAAGGTTAGTTAAGGTTAGTAAGGCTAGGTTAGGTTAGGTTAGGTTAGGTAAGGTATAGGTTAGGTAAGGTTAGTTAAGGTAGGTAAGGCTAGTTAGGTTAAGGTTAGTAAGGTTAGTTAAGGTAGTAGGCTAGGTTAGGTTAGGTTAGGTTAGGTAAGGTTAGGTTAGTAAGTTAGTTAAGGTTAGGAAGCAAGGTAGGTGTTATAGGTCTAGTTATATAACCGAAAGGTAGGTGGTTAGTCTGGAGGAGAGCCTCTGGTTAGTTACAGTAAGGTTGTCAACAGACAAGTATTGTTCGGAACGCGTGATAAACTTCAGCGACCACTATATTCACGCCGCCTTATCTGGAGATTGTTAGGTGCCTTCTGACGTCACCTGACGCACCACCACTTCAAAGATAACCTTATCATTAATCTAACTGGTCAACAAACCTCGTAATTTGGAACACTGATAAAGTTCACGACCAGCTGCTCTCACGCCGCCTTATCAAATGATTTAGGCACGACGACCTTCTGTGTCTCTATCTCCTCATCTCCTCACCTCTCAGAACTAACATCTATGTCATTCATCTAATAATCACACTCTCATAACATCCTCGGTTGCTCCAATCTCTCTCTCCCCCCCCTCTCTCTCTCTCTCCTCTCTCTCTCCACTCTCTCTCTACTCCTCTCTCTCTCTCTCCCTTCTCTCTCTTCTCTCTCTCTCCACTCTCTCCCCTCTCTCTCTCTCCTCCTTCTCTCTCTCTCTCTCTCTCTCCTTCTCTCTCTCTCTCTCCTCTCTCCTCTCTCTCCTCTCTCTCTCTCTCTCTCTCTCTCTCTCTCTCTCTCTCTCTCTCCTCTCTCTCTCTCCTCTCCTCTCTCTCTCTCTCTCCTCTCTCTCTCTCCTCTCTCACTTCTCCTTTCCCTCTCTCTCTTTCTCACACACACCACTCTCTTTCTCTCTTCCTCTCTTTCTCTCCCTCTTTATCCCGAGAACAACAACGTAACTTTTAGAGAGTTCAGACGTGGTGGGGGGCTGTCTCCCCCACACCCCCTCCTCACCAATACCTTCCGAAAATAAACTATTTTCACCTCCATGGCAGGAATCTTTAAAGGCCATTCTTGACTCTGAGTTTGAGCCATTTCTTATGCCGCTTTATCGCCCGTGGTGATCCGTTTTCGCTCATCTCTGATTGGAAGGGATACTCTGATGTCCAGGACCTCTGATTGGAAGGGATACTCTGATGTCCAGGACCTCTGATTGGTAGGGATACTCTGATGTCCAGGACCTCTGATTGCAAGGGATACTCGGATGTCCAGGATCTCTGATTGGTAGGGATACTCAGATGTCTAGGACCTCTGATTGCAAGGGATACTCGGATGTCCAGGACCTCTGATTCGAACGGATACATCAAAGATCAATTTGATGTCACTTTGATCTTAGACTTCAATTTAAGTTTGGTCAGAGTCTGTTATGTAAATATTTCTTGGCTGGATGGAAACTGGTCTTCTGAAAGATGGAGTTTTCTCTCTCTCTTTCTCTCTCTCTCTCTCTCTCTCTCTCTCTCTCTCAGCGTATATACACAAAGGTGTGTATCTCACAGTGATCCTTTCCTGTCATATACCTGTTAGATAGGCTTAACAACGCTTGTGAAGTAGATAGGCCTCAAACCCCATTCCCCAATTAACCAGAGCTGTTCCCCATTAATCAGCCGTTTACAAACACACTTTTCGAGGGGCTTGTGAGTTGTGCCTACTCTCTAACATCATCCTTGAAAAAAATCATTAAAAATGGAATAAAAAACGAAAAAAATCACAGATTTTTAGGTAACCATGTAGGCTCCGTTTTCTGTGAAGTGAGGACAGACTTATCAATACCAGGAAAATATTGGGTTATCATAGAAAATGGTCTCTTAAGAAGGCTGTGACACTGAAACAATTGTTGCATCTCTGTTGTCGTGGGGTGGAACAAGAGTTATAGGGGCAGTTATAGTGGCAAGTAGAGTTATATGCAGAGGTAGAGTTTCGGGGACAAGTGCAATTATAGCAACAAGTACTGTACGGTTATAGGAACAGATGCAGTTATAGGAACAAGAACAGTTATATGAATCTGTAGGGTTATAGAAACATGTGCAGTTATAGGAACAAATGTAGTTATAGGAACAAATGTAGTTATAGGAACAAATGTAGTTATAGGAACAAATGCACTTATAAGAACTGGTTTCAAGTCAGGACACAGGAGAAGTGTCTCCTGACACAGGTAATAGATCAGGACACAGCACAAGTGTCTGCTGACACTGGTTTCAGGTCAGGACACAGCACAAGTGTCTGCTGACACTATTTTCAGGTCAGGACACAGAACAAGTGTCTGCTGACACTATTTTCAGGTCAGGACATAGCACAAGTGTCTGCTGACACTATTTTCAGGTCAGGACACAGCACAAGTGTCTGCTGACACTATTTTCAGGTCAGGACGCAGCACAAGTGTCTGCTGACACTGGTTTCTGGCTGGTTTTAGGCCTGGTAAGTAGTTAAGTTTCTAGTAACTTATCCTAACTACTTCCCACTTCCTACTTTTGTTGTTAACCTTCAAAATCTTTTGTTTGTGTATCTGTTATTTTTGGTATTCCTGTAGTCTATCGATAGATTGTCTGTGATCTACATGAAAAAACCCACTGTGTGGGTGAAACGTTGTCAATAAAGGATCACATTATACTGCATTTGTGTTTATATTTCCATGTAAGAGTTTCCAGGGGTTCTCGCCCAGGCGGCTCGGTCCCAGACCAGGGCTCCTGGTCATATTCATGATTATCCAGCCTGTTCCTAGGCGCAAATTTACTTCTGTTAAATATATGTTTAGCCTTTGGTTTCCTGTGTGTGTGTGTACTCACCTATTTGTGGTTGCAGGGGTCGAGTCACAGCTCCTGGCCTCGCCTCTTCGCTGATTGCTACTAGGTCCTCTCTCTCCCTGCCCCATGAGCTCTATCATACCTCGTCTTAAAACTATGTATGGTTCCCGCCTCCACTACGTCACTTTCTAGGCTATTCCACGGCCTGACTACTCTATGACTGAAGAAATACTTCCTAACATCCCTTTGATTCATCTGAGTCTTCAACTTCCAATTGTGACCTCTTGTGTCTGTGTCCCCTCTCTGGAACATCCCGTCTTTGTCCACCTTGTCTATTCCGCGCAGTATTTTATATGTCGTTATCATGTCTCCCCTGACCCTCCTGTCCTCCAGTGTCGTCAGCCGATTTCCCTCAACCTTTCTTCGTAGGACAATCCCCGTACCTCTGGGACTAGTCTTGTTGCAAACCTTTGCACTTTCTCTAATTTCTTGACGTGCTTGACTAGGTGTGGATTCCAAACTGGTGCTGCATTCTCCAGTATGGGCCTGACGTAAATGGTATACAGAGTCTTAAACGAATCCTTACTGAGGTATCGGAACGCTATCCATAGGTTTGCCAGGCGCCCGTATGCTGCAGCAGTTATCTGATTGATGTGCGCCTCAGGAGATATGCTCGGTGTTATACTCACCCCCAGATCTTTTTCCTTGAGTGAGGTTTGTAGTCTTTGGCCATCTAAACTATATTGTGTCTGCGGTCTTCTTTGCCCTTCCCCAATCTTCATGACTTTGCATTTGGCAGGGTTAAATTCAAGGAGCCAGTTGCTGGACCAGGCTTGTAGCCTGTCCAGGTCTCTTTGTAGTCCTGCCTGATCCTCATCCGATTTGATTCTTCTCATTAACTTCGCATCATCTGCAAACAAGGACACTTCTGAGTCTATCCCTTCCGTTATGTCGTTCACATATACCAAGAACAGCACAGGTCCTAGGACTGACCCCTGTGGAACCCCGCTTGTCACAGGCGCCCACTCTGACACCTCGTCGCGTACCATGACTCGTTGTTGCCTCCCTGTCAGGTATTCTCTGATCCATTGCAGTGCCTTTCCTGTTATGTGTGCCTGATCCTCTAGCTTTTGCAGTAACCTCTTGTGAGGAACTGTGTCGAAGGCCTTCTTGCAGTCCAAAAATATGTGTGTGTGTGTGTGTGTGTGTGTGTGTGTGTGTGTGTGTGTGTGTGTGTGTGTGTGTGTGTGTAATCTATTTGTCCTCTCCTCTTTGTGTTCGCTAGGTTCCATTCACCTCCACCTGACACTCCTCTTAACTATCCTTGCCCTGGTTCACTCCCTCCTAACTTTGTGGACCATATCGTACGTAGTCTCAAAGCTGTGTATATATTTTTGTTGGTGTGTGTACTCGCGTGTGGGCCTCAGTTATGTGTACATGTGAGGGCTGGGATGTTTGGCTATGGTTGTATGTTCAGCAAATAAGCCTTAATTATATCTTATTTACTTCCGGCATTAATGATGGTAATTATGAGCCAGTGGGAACAACACCGACCTAAAACTGGTAATTGCAACACTGGAAACACCACTCTCGGCTGAATACAGATTACAACTCCAGAAATATTGTAACTATTATACTCTGTATGATAGTTATATTGTGGGAACACCAGCAGTGTGTTGCTACATTATTCTATATGATAGTTACATTGTGGGAACACCAGCGGTGTGTTGCTACACTACTTTATATGATAGTTACATTGTGGGAACACCAGCAGTGTGTTGCTACACTATTCTATATGATAGTTACATTGTGGGAACACCAGCAGTGTGTTGCTACACTATTCTATATGATAGTTACATTGTGGGAACACCAGCAGTGTGTTGCTACATTATTCTATATGATAGTTACATTGTGGGAACACCAGCGGTGTGTTGCTACACTACTTTATATGATAGTTACATTGTGGGAACACCAGCAGTGTGTTGCTACACTATTCTATACGATAGTTACATTGTGGGAACACCAGCAGTGTGTTGCTACACTATTCTATATGATAGTTACATTGTGGGAACACCAGCAGTGTGTTGCTACACTATTCTATATGATAGTTACATTGTGGGAACACCAGCAGTGTGTTGCTACACTATTCTATATGATAGTTACATTGTGGGAACACCAGCAGTGTGTTGCTACACTATTCTATATGATAGTTACATTGTGGGAACAAAAGCTAGCTATGTTTCACTGTCATATTCCATCACACAGGATGAGTTACATACATAAGGTACTGAAATGTGTCAGCCTGAGCTGGTAGACTTCAGTAGTGTGATGAGGATATCATCAAACATTCCACTACGGGTTCAGGAGCTACGACACTTCAGAGGTTTTCTTCCAGCAGTACTGGAGTTACTATTACATGGGAATTACTGTCTCCCAGGATATCACATACACAGAAATAAAAGTTTTACGAACATACCTCCATCATCACAGAATTGGACAATGAAAATTATATATGGGAGAGAGAGATAAAAGAGGAAGTAGGAAGGAGGGGAAGGAATTTAAACTACGTTATATATGTAGGATAGGTTGTATATATATATATATATATAATATATATATATATATATATATATATATATATATATATATATATATATATATATATATATATATATATATATATAATATATATATATATATATCTGAGTGTGTGTTTTTTTTTTTAGAATAATCTACAAATTCAATTTTTAAGTATAAGTAACTTTGGAAAAAAAGATATTGAGAGAAAAAGAAGAGAGGATAGAGAATTTAATTCTGGTGAAGAATGATTGTTTAAGTTGCTTGAATTGTTTGTTGCTGCAACCAGAACGTCTTGGTGCCTGGCGCCTGGTGCCTGGTGCCTGGTGCCTGGTGCTGGTGCCTGGTGCCTGGTGCCTGGTGCCTGGTGCCTGGTGCCTGGTTCCTGTTCTGGTGCCTGGTGCCTGGTGCCTGGTTCTGGTGCCTGGTGCCTGGTGCCTGGTGCCTGGTTCCTGGTGCCTGGTGCCTGGTGCCTGGTGCCTGGTGCCTGGCGCCTGGTGCCTGGTGCCTGGTGCCTGGTGCCTGGTTCCTGGTGCCTGGTGCCTGGTGCCTGGTGCCTGGTTCCTGGTGCCTGGTGCCTGGTGCCTGGTTCCTGGTGCCTGGGGCCTGGTGCCTGGTGCCTGTTCCTGGTGCCTGGTGCCTGGTGCCTGGTGCCTGGTGCCTGGTGCCTGGTGCCTGGTGCCTGGTGCCTGGTGCCTGGTGCCTGGTGCCTGGTGCCTGGTGCCTGGTGCCTGGCGCCTGGTTCCTGGTGCCTGGTGCCTGGTGCCTGAGTGCCTGGTGCCTGGTGCCTGGTGCCTGGTGCCTGGCGCCTGGTTCCTGGCGCCTGGTGCCTGGTGCCTGGTGCCTGGTGCCTGGTGCCTGGTGCGTGGTGCCTGGTGCCTGGTGCCTGGTGCCTTGTGCCTGGTGCCTGGCGCCTGGTTCCTGGTGCCTGGTGCCTGGTGCCTGGTGCCTGGTGCCTGGTGCCTGGTGCCTGGTGCCTGGTGCCTGGTGCCTGGTGCCTGGCGCCTGGTTCCTGGTGCCTGGTGCCTGGTGCCTGGTGCCTGGTGCCTGGTGCCTGGATAGTGCCTGCCTGCTTGGTGCCTGGGGAAAGAAGGCACTTGTGCATTGTCTAGGACATTTTATGCAGTAAATGTCTCTCTCCGAGTGACTTCAGCAGTCCTGAGGTTAAACTTTACTTAAATGCCCTGAAATGCCCACAAGTCTACTTTTTCCGCAGTTGGCGGGTGTTGCCAGGCCTCTTACTTATACCTACTTATCCCACTTTAAAGTAAGCAGAGAGGAGCAGATGAGGGGCAGGTGAGTAAGATCAGGAGGGGGAGGTGCAGGAGGGAAAGGTACACGAGCGGAAGGTACATGAGAGGAAGCTTCAGGAGGGGAAGGTACACTAGGGGAAGGTACACGAGGGGAAGCTACATGAGGGGAAGCTACAGGAGGGAAAGGTACACTAGGGGAAGGTACACGAGGGGAAGCTACATGAGGGGAAGCTACAGGAGGGGAAAGTACAGGAGGGGAAGGTACACGAGCGGAAGGTACACGAGGGGAAGCTACATGAGGGGAAGCTACAGGAGGGGAGGTACACGAGGGGAAGGTACTCGAGGGGAAGGTACATGAGGGGAAGCTTCAGGAGGGGAAGGTGCACTAGGAAAAGGTACACGAGGGGAAACTACGTGAGGGGAATCTACAGGAGGGGAAGGTACACGAGGGGAATCTACAGGAGGGGAAGCTACACTAGGGGAAGGTACACGAGGGGAATCTACATGAGGGGAAGCTACAGGAGGGGAAGCTACATGAGGGGAAGGTACAGGAGGGGAAGCTACACTAGGGGAAGGTACACGAGGGGAAGCTACATGAGGGGAAGCTACAGGAGGGGAAGCTACAGGAGGGGAGGTACACGAGGGAAAGGTACACGAGGGGAAGGTACATGAGGGGAAGCTACAGGAGGAGAAGCTACACTAGGGGAAGGTACACGAGGGGAATCTACATGAAGGGAAGCTACAGGAGGGGAAGCTACATGAGCGGAAGCTACAGGAGGGGAGGTACACAAGGGGAAGGTACACGAGGGGAAGGTACTTGAGGAGAAGCTACAGGAGGGGAAGGTACACGAGGGGAAGCTACACGAGGGGAATCTACAGGAGGGGAAGCTACACTAGGGGAAGGTACACGAGGGGAAGCTACATGAGGGGAAACTACAGGAGGGGAGGTACACGAGGGGAAGGTACACGAGGGGAAGGTACATGACGGGAAGCTACAGGAGGGGAAGGCACACGAGGGGAAGCTACATGAGGGGAATCTAGAGGAAGGGAAGGTACACGAGGGGAAGCTACATGAGGGGAATCTACAGGAGGAGAAGCTACACTAGGGGAAGGTACACGAGGGGAATCTACATGAAGGGAAGCTACAGGAGGGGAAGCTACATGAGGGGAAGCTACAGGAGGGGAATCTACAGGAGGGGAAGCTACACTAGGCGAAGGTACACGAGGGGAAGCTACATCAGGGGAATCTACAGGAGGGAAAGCTACAGGAGGGGAGGTACACGAGGGGAAGGTACAGGAGGGGAAGCTACAGGAGGGGAGGTACAGGAGGGGAAGGTACAGGAGGGGAAGCTACAGGAGGGGAGGTACAGGAGGGGAAGGTACAGGAGGGGAAGCTACAGGAGGGGAGGTACAGGAGGGGAAGGTACAGGAGGGGAAGGTGCACCTAACTCCACCTAGCCAGGAAACACTCTGGTCTAACATACAACCTCACTAACACTGGCTGGCGTGTACGTCACTCTGCGATATAGGAGTCAATATCGCCGCCAGCAACAACGAATTACGGAGCGATCGACTCCTATTTGTCAGTTAATGTTATTTTCGTAATATTTTTTGTTACTGTTTTTGTTACAAAGACATTCTGCAGATCTTTGTCAGGATCTGCGGTGATCGTGATTCGCTAAATCGTCCGTAGCACGACGGCAAACAAATCACACGGAACGGGTGGGATTCGAACTCATGGTAGACGAGTCCAGGGTTTAGCGCACTGGCCTGTGAGTTTCAGATCTCTTGCCTCAGGTTCGATCCCCCCCTCTCACCACTTCTATATAATTTATTCGCCAAACTTTGACGAACCCAAGATCGAAGTTGAGCGAAACGTTGGCTCAGTAGGAACTTCATCTGAAATGTGTCTTTTCAGCGGTCGCTCTTGTCATTTTATATATTCTTTTTCCATTTTTGTACTCACCTGTTTGTGTTTACAGGGGTTGAACCACATGTCCTGGACCCGCCTTCTAGATTACTTTGCCACCACATTTCGTCAGTGGTCTGTTGAGAGTGAGAGTGAGAGAGAGAGAGAGAGAGAGAGAGAGAGAGAGAGAGAGAGAGAGAGACAGAGAGAGAGAGAGAGAGAGAGAGAGAAGAGAGAGAGAGAGTGAGAGAGAGAAAATACTATATTGTTAAGAAATAACACAATGCAAACGAAAGCCAATTTTGCTTACAAAAAATTGACCTCCGGCCAGAGAGGGGAAAAAACATCGCTATGAACTTGCAAGATGAAGGAGGAGGAAGAGTGAGGGGAAAACGTGAGGGGAAAATATGAGGAGGGGAGGGGAAAACAACCCTCATAACCTGCCCGAAGGGGGTGGACGCAGATCATAAACCCAGGTGAAATGTGGCCGGGACAACACTGTGTTACTAGTGCAGCAGAAACACCAGCAACAACACTAACAAGAGCAGCAACTGTGGCACCTGTGACAACAGCAGCAGTAACTGCTATTGTTGATGGTCAACAACAAAAGTACCACCACCACCAACAACAACAACAACAGCAGCACCAGAAACACCAACGACAACAGCACCACCAACAATGACACCAACACCAGCACGGACAACAACAACAGCACAACCAACAACACCAACAACAACAGAACCACCAGCAACAACACCAGCACCAACAATAACACCAGCACCAACAGCACCACCAACACCAGCATCAACAACAACAGCAGCACCACCAACAACACCCACACCAGCAGCACCACCAACACCAGCACCAATAACAACAGCAGCACCACCAACAACACCCACACCAGCAGCACCACCAACACCAGCACCAATAACAACAGCAGCACCACCAACAACACCCACACCAGCAGCACCACCAACACCAGCACCAACAACAACAACAACAGCACCACCACCATTAACAACAGCACTAACAACATCAACACCAACAGCACCACCAACACCAGCACCACCAACAACACCCACACCAGCAGCACCACCAACACCAGCACCAACAACAACAACAACAGCACCACCACCATTAACAACAGCACTAACAACATCAACACCAACAGCACCACCAACACCAGCACCAACAACAACAACAGCACCACCAACACCAGCACCAACAACAACAACAGCACCAACAACACCAACAGCACCACCAACACCAGCACCACCAACAACAACAGCACCAACAACACCAACACCACCACCAACACCAGCACCAACAACAACAAGAGCACCACCAACAACAACAGCACCAACAACACCAACACCACCACCAACACCAGCACCAACAACAACAACAGCACCACCAACAACAGCACCACCAACAACAGACATTTATTCACCCCTTCACTAAACTGTCAATTCATCCTGCACAGAAATCTTGCAACATTTCACCAGAACGTAATGTTGCACGCTGCAACTGTTCTGTTTTTCTTGTTAATTTTTTATTTATGGACTTGTTGTCAAGTATATCCGGCGGCGAGGTATAACACACAGCATACCTCGCGTAACACGAATTGTGGCCAGAATACAAGTATAGTGGCGAATTGTGCCCAGAACTGTCAGTAACCTGTCGAGCTGGATACAGCGGCTAGGGGAGAGAGTGAGTGAGAGAGAGAGAGAGAAAGAGAGAGAGAGAGAGAGAGAGAGAGAGAGAGAGAGAGAGAGAGAGAGAGAGAGAGAGAGAGAGAGAGAGAGAGAGAGAGAGAGAGAGAGAAGCTAGGGATAAAGTACCACACTTGGATCCACTTCGAGGACAGCGTGAAACAAGCTTTTATGCCACAAGACGGGCAGAAAGCAGCAACTTCACTCTGGCTGTACCCTTCTCCAGAACATCACTCCATCTGAGATCATACATACCCAGGATGACTCGAGTATGGAACACATTCGTACAGCATAATGATGTCAACGAGATAAAGTCAGTTGATCACATGAAAATGCTGGCCTACAGATGGCTCCAACTTCATCCTGTTCCCTACTTGTATGTCTCATAACAATAAAAATGCTTTCAAATGAGCTGATGTAGGTAACAGCTCTTAGCTTGCCAATAAAGTTAGGAATCCTTAACCTGTAATATAGCTGTCAATAAAGCTAGGGATCCTTAACCTTGTCAAACCCTGTGTAAAAGAGAGAGAGAGAGAGAGAGAGAGAGAGAGAGAGAGAGAGAGAGAGAGAGAGAGAGAGACAGACAGACAGACAGACAGACAGACAGACAGACAGAGAGAGGAGACAGAGACAGAGACAGACAGAGAGAGTCAGAGAGAGAGAGAAGAACCATAAATATACTTAGGTACACACATACTTACATACATACATACATACTTACATACATACATACATACTTACATACATACATACTTACATACATACATACTTACATACATACATACATACTTACATATATATATACATACTTACATACATACATATATACAGTGAAGAGGCGGAGCCACGAGCTAGGTGAGTACATACATACATACATACTTACATGCATACATACATACATACATACATACATACATACATACATACATACATACATACATACATACATACATACATAACATACATTCATACATGCTATACGTACGTACATACATTCATTGAGGGAATAAAAAAACAGAAGGACGAGCTGGAGACAGTGAATAGGTTGGATGGGTAAATGGGTGAGTGGGTGGGTGAGTGAATGAGTGGGCGAGTGGGCCAGTAGGCCTTCTGCAGTGTTCCTACATTCTTATGTTCTTATGTTCTTATGTTATTACGGTGGGTGGGTGGGTTGTTAGGGTGGATGGGCTATTATGGTGGGTGAGTGGGTGAGTAGATAGGTGGGTGGGTGAGTGGTTGAGTTGGTGGGTGAGTGGATGAGCGAGGGGAGTTGGTGGGTGAGTGGAATGGGTGAGTGGGTAGGTGAGTGAGGGAGTGGGTGAGTGGGTAGGTGGGTAAGCGAATGGGTGAGTGGGTAGGTGGGTGGGTGAGCGAGTGGGTGAGGGGGTAGGTGGGTGGGTGATCGAGTGGGTGAGTGAGTAGGTGGGTGGGTGAGCGAGTGGGTGAGTGGGTAGGTGGGTGGTGGAGCGAGTGGGTAGGTGTGTGGTGGAGCGAGTGGGTGAGTGGTAGGGGGGGTGGGTGAGCGAGTGGGTGAGTGGGTAGGTGTGTGGGTGAGCGAGTGGGTGAGTGGGTAGGTGGGTGGGTGAGCGAGTGGGTGAGTGGGTGGGTTTGAGTGGGTGAGCGAGCGGGTGAGGTGGGAAAGGTGGGTGGGTGAGCAAGTGGATGAGTGAGTAGGAGGTGGGTGAGTGAGTGGGTGAGTGAGTGGGTTTGGGGTGGGTGAGCGATGTGGGTGATTTGGGTAGGTGGGTGGGTGAGCGAGGGGGTGAGTGGGTAGGTGGGTGGGTGAGCGAGTGGGTGATTGGTAGGTGGGTGGGTTTGAGCGAGTGGGTGAGTGAGTAGGGGGGTGGGTGAGGGGGAGTGGGTGAATGGGTAGGTGGGTGGGGGGAGCGAGTGGGTGAGTGGGTGGGTGAGTGGGTGAGCGGCGGGTGAGTGTAGGTGGGTGGGTGGGGCGAGTGGAGAGTAAAGTAGGTGGGTGGGTGAGCGAGGGGGTGAGTAGGTGGGTGGGTGAGGAGTGGGTGATGGGTAGGTGGGTGGGTGAGCGAGCGGGTGAGGTGGGTAGGGTGGGTGGTGAGCGAGTGGGTGGGGGGGTAGGTGGGTGGGTGAGCGAGGGGGTTTGTGTTGGTAGGTGGGTGGGTGAGCGAGTGAGTGGGTAGGTGGGTGGGTGAGCGAGTGGGTGAGTGGGTAGGGGGTGGGGTAAAGCGAGTGAGGGGGGTAGGTGGGTGGGTGAGCGAGTGGGTGAGTGGGTAGGTGGGTGGGTGAGCGAGTGGGTGAGTGGGTAGGTGGATGGGTGAGGGGGAGCGGATGAGTGGGTAGTGGGTGGGTGAGCGAGTGGGTGAGTGGGTAGGTGGGGGGGTTTGAGCGAGCGGGTGAGTGGGTAGGTGGGTGGGTGAGCGAGTGGGTGAGTGGGTAGGTGGGTGGGTGAGCGAGTGGGTGTGTTGGTAGGTGGGTGGGTGAGCGAGTGAGTGGGTAGGTGGGGGGGTTTGAGCGAGTGGGTGAGTGGGTGGGTGGGTGGGTGAGCGATTTGATTTGGGTAGGTGGGTGGGTGAGCGAGTGGTGAGTGGGTAGGTGGGTGGGTGAGCGGGGGGTGAGTGGGTAGTGGATGGGTGAGCGAGCGGTGAGTGGGTAGGTGGGTGGGTGAGCGAGTGGTGGTGGGTAGGTGGGTGGGTGAGCGAGGTGGGGTGAGTGGGTAGGTGAGTGGGTGAGCGAGTGGGTGAGTGGGTAGGTTGGGTGGGGGGAGCAAAGTGGGTGAGTGGGGTAGGTGGGTGGGTGAGCGAGTGGGGTGAGTGGGTAGGTGGGTGGGTGAGCGAGTGGGTGAGTGGGTAGGTGGGTGGGTGAGCGAGTGGGTGAGGGGTAGGTGGGTGGGTGAGCGAGTGGGTGAGTGGGTAGGTGGGTGGGGTGAGCGAGTGGGTGAGTGGGGTAGGTGGGTGGGTGAGCGAGTGGGTGAGTGGGAGGTGGGTGGGTGAGCGAGGGGTGAGTGGGTAGGTGGGTGGGTGAGCGAGTGGGTGAGTGGGTAGGTGGTTGTAACAGTATCCTGGGAACTGCTCTGAGTTATCTTTCTCATTGCTCAGCAAGAGCCAGTTTTAAATGTAGTTTTAAAGCCAGTTTTAAATCTAGTTTTAAAGCCAGTTTTAAATCTAGTTTTAAAGCTAGTTTTATTATTGGCATTTTTGCTAGAAATGCATATAATACTTAGAGTTACAACACAATAGAAAAATACCATAAATTATATAAATATAACTAATTGAAGTGGATACAGTATGTATAATCTGAATGAAGATTATATAATTGCTATAATTTTAAGTGCCTAAGCTGTGTCAGGTCAAAAAAGGAAACACTAGGCATTATTCACGCCTTAGCTCACTTTACAGAATGGTACAGACGTCAGGGAGGACTCTCAGACCTTCTGGAGTACTATAATCAGTCATATCTCACAAACCTTCTGGAGTACTATAATCAGTCATATCTCACAAACCTTCTGGAGTACTATAATCAGTCATATCTCACAAACCTTCTGGAGTACTATAATCAGTCATATCTCACAAACCTTCTGGATACTATAATCAGTCCCTATCTCACAAAAACCCTTTTGGAGTACTTAATCGTTTAAATCTCACAAACCTTCTGGAGTACTATAATCAGTCATATCTCACAAACCTTCTGGAGTACTATAATCAGTTATATCTCACAAACCTTCTGGAGTACTATAATCAGTTATATCTCACAAACCTTCTGGAGTACTATAATCAGTCATATCTCCCCAAAAACCCTTTTGGAGTACTATAATCAGTCATATCTCACAAACCTTCTGGAGTACTATAATCAGTCATATCTCACAGACCTTCTGGAGTCCTACAAAGCAACAGAGGGTAAGCAAGACTGCAAATTCTTGGACTGCCAAGAATTCCTTTGGCACGAAGCTTAAGAGACGAGGCCAAAAAGACCCTTGGAAGGAAACCTGGTTAACAGGGAAGGCACTGTAGTGAATCAGAGTACAATAGATGAAAGGGGGACGAGGTTATTGTTCTGGGAGAGCTGAAGATTGAGACACTTATGCAGCATATGGAAATCTTTATTCAGGAAACGTTTCGCCACGCAGTGGCTTCATCAGTCCAATACAAAGAGGAAGTATTGATGAAGCCATTGTGTGGCGAAACGTTTCCTGAATAAAGATTTCCATATGCTGCATAAGTGTCTCAATCTTCAACTTATCGGTTTTTCAAACCATTCATCACATCTGGGAGAGCTATCAGAAGTGTAGCAAGGAAGGGACAAGTACCATGACGATTGGTACTAAGGTTGGTACTGTTCGTGATGTATGTGAGAAACATGCTAAAATAATAATAATAATAATTATAATAATAATAATAATAATAATAAATAATTAATAATAATAATAATAATAATAATAATAATAATAATAATAATAATAATAATAAATAATTAATAATAATAATAATAATAATAATAATAATAATAATAATAATAATAATAATAATAATATAATAATAATAATAATAATAATTACTATTATTACTTACACTTTGGTCACACTTCACAGACACGCACATGCATATATATATACATACATCTAGGTTTTTCTCCTTTTTCTAAATAGCTCTTGTTCTTTTTTATTTCTTCTATTGTCCATGGGGAAGTGGAAAAGAATCTTTCCTCCGTAAGCCATGCGTGTCGTATGAGGCGACTAAAATGCCGGGAGCAATGGGCTAGTAACCCCTTCTCCTGTATACAATTACTAAAAAAGAGAAGAAGAAAAACTTTATAAAACTGGGTTGCTTAAATGTGCGTGGATGCAGTGCGGATGACAAGAAACAGATGATTGCTGATGTTATGAATGAAAAGAAGTTGGATGTCCTGGCCCTAAGCGAAACAAAGCTGAAGGGGGTAGGAGAGTTTCAGTGGGGGGAAATAAATGGGATTAAATCTGGAGTATCTGAGAGAGTTAGAGCAAAGGGAAAGGGGGTAGCAGTAATGTTAAAAATATCATTATGGAAGGAGAAAAGAGAATATAAATGTGAAATTCAAAATTAGTGGATTAAAAAAAGGGTTTTTGGATGCGAGAAGGGGTCAAAAATAAGCTGTATGCACCTGGAGAAGAGGGGAAAATGCAGAGGAGAGAGAGAGATTTTGGGAGATGTTAAGTGAATGTATAGGAGCCTTTGAACCAAGTGAGAGAGTAATTGTGGTGGGGGATCAATGCTAAAGGGGAAAAACTTTTAGAAGGGTGGGGTGGGTAAGTTTGGGGTGCCAGTGTAAATGATAAGGGGAGCCTTTGATTGAACTTTGTAAGAAAGGGGTTTAGTTATAGGTAATACATATTTTAAGAAAAAGGGAAAAAAAAATATACACATATGATTAGGGGAAATGCAGTAGTTTGTTGGAATGATTGGTAAAAAAAGATGTTGAGTAGATTCAGGATGTACATTTTTTAAGAGGGGCCACAGATATATCAGATCACTTTCTATTTTGTAGCTACATGAGAGAAAAAGGGTAGATGGGGATAAAAGGGAGAAATAGAAGCATCAGGGAAGAGAGAGGTAAAGGGTTTATAAACAAAAAGAGGAGCAGTTAGGGTAAGATAAAAACGCTTTTGGGGGATAGATGGCTAATGAGAGCTAGGCAATGGGGTCAAAGGGTATGGGGTAGGTTTAAAAATGTAGTGTTAGAGTGTTCAGCAGAAGTTTGTTTTTACAGGAAAGTGGGGCAGGAGGGAAAGGGGAGGATTGGTGGAATATGTGAAAAGAGAGTAAAAGGGAAAAAAAGTTGATATGAGAAGTTTTACAAAGTAAAGTGATGCAAGGAGGGAAGAGTATATGGAGAAAAGGAGAAGTTAAGAGGGGGTGAAGCAATTAAAAAGAGAGCAAATGAAGAGGGGTGAATGTTATCAACAAATTTTGTTGAAAAAAGAAAAAGTTTTGGGGTGAGATTAACAAGTTAAGAAAGCCTAGAGAACAAATGGATTTTCATTAAAAATAGAGAGGAGGGGTTATTAAAAGGGAGTTAGAGGTATTGGGGAAGATGGAAGGGAAAATTTTGAGGAATTGTTAAAAAGTTGATGAAGATAGGGGGTGTGATTTCGTGTATAGGGAAGGGGGGAATAACATCTTTTGGAGTGAGGGAAAAGCCCGTTGTGAGTGTGGGGGAATTTTGTGAGGGAGTAGGTAAAATGAAAGGGGGGGAAGGCACCCGGGATTGATGGATAAAGATAAAATGTTAAAAGTAGGTGGGGATATAGTTTTGGAGTGGTTGGTGCAATTATTTTAAAAAATGTAGGAAGAGGGTAAGGACCTAGGGATTGGCAGAGAGCATCATAGTTCCTTTGTATAAAGGGGAAAGGGGATAAAAGAAGTGCAAAAATTATAGGGGGAAAGTCTGTTTTGTACCTGGGAAAATGATGGTAGAGTTATAATTGAAAGAATTAAGGTAAGAGGAGAATAGGATAGCAGAGAACAAGGGGCTTTAGGGAAAGGGAGGGGGTGTGTGGACCGGGTTTCAGTGAAAAAAAATAAGTGAACGTATTTAGATAAAGGCAAAAAAGGTCTTTGTGGATTTTATGGGTTTGGAAAAGGCGTATGACAGGGGGGATAGGGGGGCAATGTGGCAGATGTTGCAAGTGTATGGGGTAGGGGAGGTTAGAAAGCAGTGAAAGTTTTTATGAGTAGGAGGTCAAGTTAGAGTATGTGGAAAGAGGGAAATTTTTCCCAGTAAAAATAGGCCTTAGAAAGGATGTGTGATGTCACCGTGGTTGTTTAAAATTTTTTATAGATGGGGGGTTTTAAGAGAATAAATTTCAGGGTTTTGGCAAGAGGCGTGGAGTTAAAAGTAAAAAATCACACACAAAGGGGGAGTTGCACGCTGCTCTTTGCTGATGACCTGTGCTTTTGGGGAGATTCGAAGAGAATTGCAGAGATTGGTGGATGAATTTGGTAGGGGTGCAAAAGAAAAAAATTTAAAAGGTGAATACGGAAAAGGGAAAAAGGTAATGAGGTAACAAAAGATTAGGTGATGAAAGATTGAAAAAAATTTGGAGGGAGAGGTAGGAGGAGGTGAAGTATTAGTATTTGGGAGTGGACGTGTCAGCGGATGGGTTATGAAAAGAGGTAATCATAGATGATGAGGGAAAAAGATTTAGGGGTGCATTTAGGAGTCTGTGGAACAAAGAACTTTGCCCGGGAGGCAAAGAGGGGAATGTAGGAGTAATGTTTTACCAACGTTTTCTTAATGGGGGAAGCGTGGGTGATGAATGTTGCAGCGAGGAGAAGCTGGAGGCAGTGGAGATGTCATGTCTGAGGGCAATGTGTGGTGTGAATATAATGCAGAGAAATTCGTAGTTTGGAAGTTAGGAGGAGGTGCGGGATTTCCAAAACTGTTGTCCAGAGGGCTGAGGAAGGGTTGTTGAGGTGGTTCGGACATGTAGAGAGAATGGAGCGAAACAGAATGACTTCAAGAGTGTATCGTCTGTAGTGGAAGGAAGGCGGGGGAGGGGTCGGCCTAGGAAGGGTTGGAGGGGGGGGGTAAAGGAGGTTTTGTGTGCGAGGGGCTTGGACTTCCAGCAGGCATGCGTGAGCGTGTTTGATAGGAGTGAATGGAGACAAATGGGTTTTTAATACTTGACGTGCTGTTTGGGGTGTGAGCAAAGTAACATTTATGAAGGGATTCAGGGAAACCGGCAGGCCGGACTTGAGTCCGGAGATGGGAAGTACCGTGCCTGCACTCTGAAGGAGGGGTGTTAAGTTGCAGTTTAAAAACTGAAATGTAAAGCACCCCTTCTGGCAAGACAGTGATGGAGTGAATGATGGTGAAAGTTTTTCTTTTTCGGGCCACCCGCCTTGGTGGGAATCGCCGGGGGTGATAATAAAAAAAAAAAAAAAAAAAATTATTATTATTTTTATTTTTATTTTTATTATTAAAAATTATTTTTTATTATTTTTTTTACATGAAAGGGGAAAGGGGGGAAAAAGGGGGCCAATTACTTGACAAAACCCTCACCAGCATCAAGAACCTTCCTTAGAAATAAACGGGGAAAACACTTAAAATTTTATGTATTTTATTGGATTTTGAGAAAAAAAGGAAAGAAAGTGAAATTCATTTCAAAAAAACTTTGCTTGATATTGCAAAGTGAAGAACAAAGGGGGCCCAAACCGTACTGGAACAAAACGTTTCGACCTAAGTAGGGCCGAAAAAGTCCTGGTGGGCACCCTCTCTCCTGTGTCCGGGATATTTGTATATCCTCAGAATTCATTTCAAAATTATATTGCTTAAAATTTGTAAATTAAGGTAAAAAGAAAAAGCGGGGTAAAACCCCCTCTCAAAATTATTCCATTAGAATTTGAAAAGCGGGAGACACGGGAAGTTCTCTTCAGAATTATCATGGCAGTTTCAACGCATTTTGACAGTCTCAGCCGGAAAGATCTCATAATATCATTTAAAGGTCGCATTTAGAGATCCATTAAGGAATTTTTTATATATAAATTAAGTCACGTTTATTTGGCGGCTTGGGATAAATTTTATTGAAATTCTCAGTAATTTCCTGAGTTACTTTTAGTGAAATTACGATGGAATTGTGAAGTAATTTGCATAACTCTTTTACTGTCTTGATATATATATATATATATAATATATATATATATATATATATATATATATATATATATATATATATATATATATATATATATATATACATATATATAAATATATATATATATATAATATATATATATATATATATATATATATATATATATATATATATATATAATAATATATATATATATATATATATATATAATATGGAATTTTAATATTTTTGTAGCCGATAGGATTTAAACCTAAAAAACCAAAGAGATCCTCTTCAACGTTGTGCACTCTGAAGGGACTTCTCTCTGTGTCTTTCTGTTTGTGAACATCACAGACATTATTTAGAAAGAGTACCTAGGGGTGAAACAGAAGTCTGTTAAATGTTTTGCACTCTGGCGGGTTTGTTAGTCATTATTTTCCTACCCACGAACACGTAAGATTGTAAGTAATCTTAGAAATTCCTCTTCATGTTTCATACACGTTGCACTGATCAATCATATCTATTGTATCGACTGTAGCACAAAAGTATGTATGTAGATACGTATGAAACTTGAAGCAGTATCTTTATTTCTACATGCACAAGGAATACAGACCATAGCTGACATCAGTGACATACTACTGTATTGACATCACCATGTTATGCAGAGCATTTCCCGCAAACTAGGTAAATTTTGTCCCCAGGATGCGACCCACACCAGTCGACTATCACCCAGGTACCCGTTTTACTGATGGGTGAACATAGACAACCAGTGTAAGGAAACACGTCCAATATTTCCACCCCGTCGCCGGGAATCGAACCCGGACCCTTACTGTGTGAAGCGAGAGCTTTTGCCACCAGGCAACACCAACAAGATGAAGATGTACAACATCTGGGTATATTTATCAAAGACGTTTCGCCCTCCAGTGGTTTTATCAGTACAAATTCAAGAACATTATGTCCAGATGTTTCGCATGTGTCTAATTCCTTGCCATGAGAAAATTTTAGTGCCATTAGGATGGCAAACTATTCATTTTATAATCTAGAAACCAAAATTTTGATGCTCATTGCAACGTGGATGCTGCAATTCATCTCTAAGAGTTAATATTTACGAAATATTATTTCTAGTTGAGGAGGTCTGATCTCTGACCGGGTCGCGGAGGCGATGATTCCCTGAACAATTAACTAAGAACTAAAGCTGATTATTTAAAAAATAAAGCTGAATGTGACGCTCAAATATCTGTAAATGTAATAAACAAATCGGTAGAATTTGTTAGGTAATTATTTTTAGGCCCATTTTTGCTATTTTTGAAGACATTTCATGTTTTGGCAAATTGTTCATGGATATTCATGACATTTCGATTTTAATTTGAATATCCTGTGTGCGAAAGACGTTAGTGAGTATTAAGACATTTAGTTATTCAGGCGCAACATAGTCTAAATATCTTAATACACACGTATGTTTCTCTGATGTTAGTATTGATCACTAGTATTGAGGTTCGAAAATCCTATATCCTGTTTCTTCTATCTTAATCAACTGCATTATTTGCCAAGGACTTGTTTCCCTCAGACAGTCCTTGAAAACAGGTGTTGAGGGGCGCCCTGTCGAAGCTCTCTAAAAATGACGTTTGAGGTAAAAAAAAAGAAGTGAAATTTGAGTTGTGTCTGAGGTATTGGCCGCAGGGCACGTCCCTCGCCGGGGCAGTGTTGTGAATTATGTATGCTAATGTGGGCAAGACTTGGGCACACTTGTGAATATACAAGCAGTGGCTCCCACTGTTACTGCTACCACTGCTTCCACCGCCATGCTACCAGCACAAGTACCACTACCTACAATTACACCACCACTTCCACTACCACCATCCAGAAGGTGAGTCATGGTAGGAAGGTGGTCAGTTCATGCAACCAGAGCTGCTTGAGAGTGCTCAGACCGGTTCATCCGGTAGTTGTGGCGGAGGTGAAAGAGGGAAGGAGAGAAGGGAGGGAGGTAGGGAGGGAAGGAGGGAGAAAATGAGAGAGGAAGGCAAGAAGGGAGAGAAGGAACGAGGGGAGATTGCGAGGGAAGGCAGGAGTGAAAGAGGAAGGAGAGAGATAGAGTGAGGGAGAGAGGGAAAAAGAATGAGGGAGAAGTATGAGGGAGAGAGTTACATCACTGTTAAGGTGTCGAGTATCTTCTCTGCTACATCTAGGCCCCTCAAGGAAGGTTCCTTGATGTTGGTGAGGGGCTCTTGATTTAGGGAATTGGATCTGTGCTCCAGTTCCCCGAATTAAGCCTGAATGCCTTCCACATCCCTCCCCCCCAGGCGCTGTATAATCCTCCGGGTTTAGCGCTTCCCCCTTGATTATAATAATAATCTGCTACATCTACTGTTTGCTAGATCTACTGTTTGTTAGTCGATTTAATCCTCTGTGTATTAAACTATTCTAGAGTAGGTTAGGCTAGGTAAATGTTTGGTTAATTTAACTTGAAACTATCAAAGAAAAACCACAGATTTTATTATCACAACGTTTCTCCCTCCATGGATTTTATTCATTTCAAAAAATCCCTGATAGATGAACCATCTTCACGACACAGTGATGTACCTCGCATTGTGTCGTATTTACGTACATACTGAAGGTACACTCTATTACCCAGACTTCGACATGGTTCGCATGGTAATCAAAATTCACTTATCGTCTACGTACGTTGTCTGCCTTGTACCGATTTGTTTATAGTTTGTACTTGTTGTCTCTTGTTTACCTCGTTGTTAGTTAAGAATATATTTCAGAAGAAAGGGTTATCGGTACATTGGTACACACAACTCTGTGACTGATGGTAGAATACAGCGAGGAGTGAAGGTAGAAAGAGTGATAACTTAGTAGAGGTAGTTGTAGCCGAAGTCTACCATCGACTTCCATTTTTCATGTCAATTTCACGTTATTGTTATCTGACTCTCCCATGTACTGCCCACACCTGCCGTGTGAGCAAAGTCAGTCGAGTTGCTGCATTAACTACTGTCCTTAGTTCCCAGCAAATTATGCACTATTGTGTGCTTTCTTCTGTTGGAACCACTTGCCTGTTGATGTTTGGGTTTCGTATGAGCAGTCAGTGGATAGTACCGGCGATTGATTGCTTGAGGATGATGTGGGTTGGCCAGTGTGGTCTTAAGCAGTACTTGTCACATCAGAGTCTATATCCAGAGATCGTTCTTTTTCTCCCTCCCTTTAACCTCTCTATCCTTCTTTTCCTCTCTTCTTCCTTCCCTCCCTCCTTCCCTCCCACTGGCTTCTACCCTTCGTCGGCGTAAAGCCAATCGATCGATCACTCACCACGTCTGTCTATCTGTATTTGTGTATATGTGTCAGTGGGTGGGTCTGTCTAGCTGTCGATCATGCTGTCTGTCCCCTGTCTGCCTGGCTGTCTGTATCGGAGGGGCTGGGCGTGTCATGGAAGGCTTTAGACTGGTACTGTGGACTCGGGGAAATACACGAGGTAGGCATGGGATTTATATTAACCAGTAAATCCCCTGGGGTATTTTTTTTTATGACTAAAGGGGGATTAATGGATTTTATTGATAGCTAAAGTGAAACATAAAAAAATAAAGGGGGTGGTCTATATTTCGATCTTTATTAATGCCATCTTCTGGTTCGAAATGAAGACCATATTTCTCTTGCTATTGAAGTTTATTTCAGTGACTGGTGCTACTTACATTGTGCTATCAGCATTGTGCTATCAGCATTGTGCTATCAGCATTGTGCTATCAGCATTGTGCTATTAACATTGTGCTATCAGCATTGTGCTATCAACATTGTGCTATCAGCATTGTGCTATCAACATTGTGCTATCAGCATTGTGCTATCAGCATTTTGCAATTAACATTGTTCTATTAACATTGTGCTATCAGCATTGTGCTATTAACATTGCGCTATAAACATTGTGCTATTAACATTGTGCTATCAGCATTGTGCTATCAGCATTGTGCTATCAGCATTGTGCTATTAACATTGTGCTATCAGCATTGTGCTATCAACATTGTGCTATCAGCATTGTGCTATCAGCATTTTGCAATTAACATTGTTCTATTAACATTGTGCTATCAGCATTGTGCTATTAACATTGCGCTATAAACATTGTGCTATTAACACTGTGCAATATCAGCATTGTGACATTTCATAACATTGTGCTATTAAAACATTGCGCTATAAACATTGTGCTATTAACATTGTGCTATCAACATTGTGCTGTCAGCATTGTGCTATCAGCAGTACTGTCAACATCACACTGTCAATATCCGTCTCTCCCTCCTTCCTTCTCTCCTTCCTTCTCTCCTTCCTTCTCTCCTTCCTTCTCTTCTTCCTTCTCTCCTTCCCTTCTCTCCTTCCTTCCTTCTTCCTTCCTTCTCTTCTTCCTTCTCTCCTTCCTTCTCTTCTTCCTTCTCTCCTTTCTTCTCTCCTTCCTTCTCTCCTTCCTTCTCTCCTTCCTTCTCTCCTTCCTTCTCTCCTTCCCTCCTTCCCTCCCTAGCGAGCCTCGCAGGCTTACTAACTATATGCAAATAAATGAGAGTTTGAGGTGTGAAGTGCAGAGAGTTGTGCGCCAGCTCTTGTACCGCACTGACGCCACCATTATTACTAACACAACTACTAGCCAACCACCACCACCACCATCTTAACTACCACCACTACAACCACTAATCAACCACCACAACTACCACCACTACAACCATTAGTCAACCACCGCTACTCCCATAACACCAACAACAATAACAACGACAACAACAAAAATACTACAACCACCACCATTACCACCAACAACAACAACAATAAGAACGACAACAACCACTACGTAAGTAACAGAAACAGTAACAATAACCACAACAACAACCACAACAACAACAACCACAACAACAACAATCCCATCTACCACAACTATAACAATCACATCCAAAATACAATTACTCTCGAATCACAATTTGTCGCAAATACTTTTTTTTGTAATTTCCAAACAGTGCGTGGCTGCCGCGTTGAGTGCCCCTCTGTTGTATATTTATCTGTTGCGTGTGCCTCTGTTGCCTGTTTATTGCATGCGCCTCTGTGATTGTCGCGTGCGTTTCTTTTGCGTGTGTTTCCGTTGCATTAGCGAATGTCTGTTGAGTGTACCTGTTGAATGTGTCTGTTGAGTGTCTGTTGCGTGTGTCTGTTGTGTGTGTTTATTGCGTGTGTCTCTTGAGTGTGTCTGCTGAGTGTGTCTGTTGAGTGTGCCTGCTGAGTGTGTCTGTTGCGTGTGTCTGTTGCGTGTGTCTCTTGTGTGTGTTGTTGAATGTCTGTTGAGTGTGTCTGTTGAGTGTGTCTGTTGAGTGTGTCTGTTGAGTGTGTCTGTTGAGTGTGTCTGTTGAGTGTGTCTGTTGAGTATGTCTGCTGAGTGTGACTGCTGAGTGTGTCTGTTGAGTGTGTCTGTTGAGTGTGTCCCTGTTATGACTACCATATCTTCTCGTCCCTCTTCTCTATCTCTACATCCTCCGTTCTCCCTCTCTCTATCTTAACTATCCCCATCCCTATCGGTATTCTTGTCCCCATTATCTCTCTCCCATTATTCCTGTTATATATTTTCCCCTCATGATTCTCTTTCTCTCTCCTGTTCGCATATCCTTATTCTTCCCATCCTATATTCTCTCTCATTATACCCACATCCTCTACCAACCACAGTTCTCTCCCATTCCCTATTCTCCCCCATTCCTCAGCCTCCCCATCTGAACGTTATTGTAGCGGCATGCGGGTAGTGATGAGCCAGGTGGTTAAATTGCTTAATGGGGGAATACAGTCGTGTGACCACGGTCGAGTGTGTTCTGTCCCTCTAGCCTACCATCCCCCTATCCTTCTCCTACCCCTCCAATACCCATTCCCCACCTTATCTCCCCAATTCTTGTTCCCATCTAGTTCCTCCAACCACCCCAATAACACATACACACACCACACACACACACACACACACACACACACCATACACACACACACCACAACACACACACACACACACAAACACACACACACACACACAACACACACACACACACACACACACACACACAACATATATATATATATATATATATATATATATATATATATATATATATATGTATATATATATTTAAAGGAGTATTGACTGGATTTCCTTGAGCTACACACACACACACAGAAGCATGAGTGACATTGTGTCTGTGTGCGTGTGTTTATGTGTGTACTCACCTAGTTGTGGTTGCAGGGGTCGAGTCACAGCTCCTGTGCTTGTGTGTGTGTGAGTGCTGTGCGCAGGCGCTGTGGTGCTTGCTGGTGCGTTCGTGCGTGCCTCACCTTGCATTCTCAGTCAGCCTCATTACAGTCTTAAAAGTCTGTTAATTCTTTTTTATTCCTGGTTTAATATCACGGCTCCTTTGGCCGCCGCCCTGCACAAAACACTTGTCACTTCTTTCATTACCCCCGCCTCTCTCTCTCTCTCTCTCTCTCTCTCTCTCTCTCTCTCTCTCTCTCTCTCTCTCTCTCTCTCTCTCTCTCTCTCTCTCTCTCTCTCTCTCTCTCTCTCTCTCTCTCACACACACACACACACAGAGTTGTCAGGAAGTAAAATAGTCTTGGAAGTGATGTAGTGGAGGCAGGATCCATACATAGCTTTAAGAAGAGGTATGATAAAGCTCATGGAGCAGGAAGAATGACCTAGAAGCGACCAGTGAAGAGGCGGGGCCAGGAGCTGTGACTCGACCCCTGCAACCACAACTAGGTGAGTACACACACACACACACACACACACACACACACACACACACACACACACACACACACACACACACACACACACACACACACACACACACCCCAGACATACATATAAAACACTGAGAGGAATACACAAGGTGGACAGAGACAGGATGTTCCAGAGATGGGACACAGCAACAAGGGGTCACAATTGGGAGTTGAAGACTCAGATGTGTTAAAGGGATGTTGGGAAGTATTTCTTCAGTCATAGAGTTATCAGGAAGTGAAACAGCCTGGAAAGTGACATAGTGGAGGCAGGATCCATATACATTTATAAGATAAGGCATGATAAATCAATGGAGCAGGGAGAGAGAGGACCTAGTAGCGACCAGTGAAAAGGCGGGGCCAGGAGTTATGAATCGACCCCTGGAACCACAATTGGGTGAGTACACACACATCACAGGACTGCAGCAACTTATCTGACCACAGAGGAGAAAGAACATAATATTGAGAGGAAATCATAATGCAAATAGGAATAGACTGCTTGAATTAAGAAGACCAAGGACACTGAGACACACACAAGTGAGAGTAAAATACGCAAACCAGAGGAATGTTAGGAAGTGCTTCTTAAGTCTCAGGATGATAGACTGTGAAATGAGTTGCTTGATCGAGTGCTGGAAGTAAATTCAGCTCTTTTAAGAGGTAACACGATTTAAGTGAGCCACAAGAGGACGAGAAGTAGGTCATTCTGGTCAAGGCAACTTGAGAGGTGGGGGTCAGGAGCTGAGACTCAACCTCATAACCGAGATTCGGTGAATGCAAATCGATAAACTCCCACTGACAGAAAAACAATGCGACGATGACAGCAGTAAGTGCCAAAACTGATAGAAAACTGATAGACTTTCATCCTTGATATTCTCAATATACATAAACGACCTTCTGCAAGAAACAGCTTCCAACTATCACTGTTTTTTTTTTTACCGATGATGTGAAAATAATGAGAAAGATAACGGTAGAGGGCGGGGAGAGGTTCTACCATAACGGTAGAAGTCGGGGAGAGGTTCTACCATAACGGTAGAAGTCGGGGAGAGGTTCTACCATAACAGTAGAAATCGGGGAGAGGTTCTACTATAACGGTAGAAGTCGGGGAGAGGTTCTACCACAACGGTAGAAGTCGGGGAGAGGTTCTACCATAACGGTAGAAGTCGGGGAGAGGTTCTACCTTAACGGTAGAAGTCGGGGAGAGGTTCTACCATAACGGGAGAGGACGGGGAGAGGTTTTACCATAACAGTAAAAGTCGGGGAGAGGTTCTACCATAACGGTAGAAGTCGGGGAGAGGTTCTACCATAACGGGAGAGAACGGGGAGAGGTTCTACCATAATGGGAGAGGACGGGGAGAGGTTCCACCATGACGGGAGAGGACGGGGAGAGGTTCCACCATAACAGGAGAGGACGGGAAGAGGTTCCATCATAACGGGAGAGGACGGGAAGAGGCTCCATCATAATGGGAGAGGACGGGGAGACGTTCCACCATGACGGGAGAGGACGGGGAGAGGTTCCACCATAACGGGAGAGAACAGGGAGAGGTTCCACCATAACGGGACAGGACGGGGAGAGGCTCCACCATAACGGGAGAGGACGGGAAGAGGTTCCATCATAACGAGAGAGGACGGGGAGAGGTTCCATCATTACGGGAGAGGTCGGGGAGAGGTTCCATCTTAACGGGAGAGGACGGGAAGAGGTTCCATCATAACGGGAGAGGACGGGGAGAGGTTCCATCATAACGGGATAGGACGGGAAGAGGTTCCATCATAACGGGAGAGGACGGGGAGAGGTTCCATCATAACGGGAGAGGACGGGGAGAGGTTCCATCATAACGGGAGAGGACGGGGAAGAGGTTCCATCATAACGGGAGAGGACGGGGAGAGGTTCCATCATAACGGGAGAGACGGGGAGAGGTTCCATCATAACGGGAGAGGACGGGGAGAGGTTCCATCATAACGGAGAGGACGGGGAGAGGTTCCATCATAACGGGAGAGGACGGGGAGAGGTTCCATCATAACGGGAGAGGACGGGGAGAGGCTCCATCATAACGGGAGAGGACGGGGAGAGGTTCCATCATAACGGGAGAGGACGGGGAGAGGTTCCATCATAACGGGAGAGGACGGGGAGAGGTTCCATCATAACGGGAGAGGACGGGGAGAGGTTCCATCATAACGGGAGAGGACGGGGAGAGGCTCCATCATAACGGGAGAGGACGGGGAGAGGTTCCATCATAACGGGAGAGGACGGGGAGAGGCTCCATCATAACGGGAGAGGACGGGGAGAGGTTCCATCATAACGGGAAGGACGGGGAGAGGTTCCATCATAACGGAGAGGACGGGGAGAGGTTCCATCATAACGGGAGAGGACGGGGAGAGGTTCTACCATAACGGGAGAGGACGGGGAGAGGTTCCACCATAACGGGAGAGAACAGGGAGAGGTTCCACCATAACGGGAGAGAACAGGGAGAGGTTCCACCATAACGGTAGAAGTCGGGGAGAGGTTCCACCATAACGGGAGAGGACGGGGAGAGGTTCCATCATAACGGGAGAGGACGGGGAGAGGTTCCATCATAACGGGAGAGGACGGGGAGAGGTTCCATCATAACGGGAGAGGACGGGGAGAGGTTTCCATCATAACGGGAGAGGACGGGGAGAGGTTCCATCATAACGGGAGAGGACGGGGAGAGGTTCCATCATAACGGGAGAGGACGGGGAGAGGTTCCATCATAACGGGAGAGGGACGGGGAGAGGTTCCATCATAACGGGAGAGGACGGGGGAGAGGTTCCATCATAACGGGAGAGGACGGGGAGAGGTTCCATCATAACGGGAGAGGACGGGAAGAGTTCCATCATAACGGGAGAGGACGGGGAGAGGATCCATCAATAACGGGAGAAGACCGGGGAAGGTTCATCATAACGGAGAGAGACGGGAGTGGTTCCAAATCATAACGGGAGAAATGACGGGAAGAGGTGAGCATCATAACGGGAGAGACTGAGAAGAGGTTCCATCATAACGGGAGAGGACAGGGAGAGGTATCCAAATCAAACGGGAGAGGACGATGAAGAGTGTCAATCATAACGGGAGAGACGGGAGAGGTTCCATCATAACGGGAGAGAAACGGGAGAGCATTCCATCATAACGGGAGAGGAACGGGGAAGTTCCATCATAACGGAAGAAGGACGGGGAAGGTTCCATCATAACGTGGAAGGACGGGGAAGGCTCAACATAAAGGGAAGATGACCGGGGAGAGGCTCCACTACAGCTTGAACAAGGTGAACAAGTGAATCAACCAGTGACTACTAGAGTTCATTCATGACAAATGCACAACAGTGTGAAGACAAATGCACAACAGTGTGAAGACAAATGCACAACAGTGTGAAGACAAATGCACAACAGTGTGAAGACAAATGCACAACAGTGTGAAGACAAATGCACAACAGTGTGAAGACAAATGCACAACAGTGTGGAAGACAAATGCACAACAGTGTGAAGACAAATGCAAACAGTGTGAAGACAATGCAACAACATGCTGAGACGAGGAGTTGTTAGCATAAACATAGGTAAAAAAGCTACTACACGAGGGTACCTGTCTGACTACAGAGGTCATTAAGCTGCATGTCATCTATCTATACAAGTGGTGAAACATTGCCAACATGTGAGGACAAATGCACAACAGTGTGAAGCAAATCACAACGAGGGTCATTAAGAGCAATGTCATCTTCTAACTCAAGGGTCATTGATGCTGCATATACCTGTCTACTACACAGGGTCGTTAAGGCTACTGCAAACTGTCTACTACACGGGTCATTAGCTGCCTGAACTGTCACTATACGAGGCCATTAAGGCTCTGTACCTGTCACTACACAGGGTCATAGGCTGCACGTCAAACTATCTTATCAAGGGTCATTGATGCTGCATGACAACCTGTCACTACACAGGGTCGTTAAGGTACAAATGCACAACAGGGTGGAAGGCCCAACTGTCTACAACAGTGTTAAGGACCAAATTTTCACAACAGTGTGAGGCACCCCAAACTGCCACAACAGTCTAAGGACAATGCACAACAGGTGTGAAGACAATGCAACAACATGTGAAGACTACATGCACAACGGTAAGACCAAATGTCACAACAGTGCGAAGACAAATCACAACAGGTGGGGGACAAATGCACTACAGGTAAACGAAAATGGGAAAGAAAAGAAACTAAGATGTCTAGGAGGATTTGTTACATAAACAATAGGTAAAAAAGGCTACTACACGAAAGGGTCCAACCCCGTCTACTACACGAGGGTCATTAAGGCGCAGTATCTATCTATACTCAAGGGTCATTGAGCCTGCATTCACCTTCCCACTCCAAAGAGGGGGCATTAAGGCTGCAACCATCTATCATACTCAAAAGGGCATTTTTGCCGAAAACACCCGTCAAAACACAGGGTCGTTAAGGCTACCTGCAACCTTCTAAACACGAGGGTCATTAAGGCTGCCTGCAACCTGTCTACTACACGAGGGCCATTAAGGCTGTCTGTCACCTGTCTACTACACGAGGGTCATTAAGGCTGCACGTCATCTATCTATACTCAAGGGTCATTGATGCTGCATATCACCTGTCTACTACACGAGGGTCGTTAAGGCTACCTGCAACCTGTCTACTACACGAGGGTCATTAAGGCTGCCTGCAACCTGTCTACTACACTAGGGTCGTTAAGGCTACCTGCAACTTGTCTACTACACGAGGGTCGTTAAGGCTACCTGCAACCTGTCTACTACACGAGGGTCATTAAGGCTACCTGCAACCTGTCTACTACACTAGGGTCGTTAAGGCTACCTGCAACTTGTCCACTACACGAGGGTCGTTAAGGCTACCTGCAACCTGTCTACTACACGAGGGTCATTAAGGCTACATGTCACCAGTCTATCACCAGTCAAAAATACTTTGATACCCGGAATGTTACTACAGAGATTAAGGTAAACTCTTAGTGTATATATACTGTTGTTTTAGAAAGACACGTAAGCAAACACTATAACATATTTATTAGAAAACGTTTCGGCACAAGCTATCCTCAACAAACCGCCCTTGGAACAGCCCCCTAAACAGTTCATAGTACTCCCATGTGGCGATGTTGCCACGAATACTCGCCGGGCACTTGCTATGAGTAACATCAACGTTTCCACCATAAACACATCCTCTATCAAAGACCTCACTACTAAACGCAGCCCCACACCTCTAACTTCTACAGCAGGCGTCTACACGATCCCTTGTGGGTTCTGTCCCAAGAAATATGTAGGCGAGACAGGCAGAGATCTTGCAGTCCGCCTGAATGAGCATCGAAATGCCTCTAACAGAGACGATGTAAGGTACGCCTGTGTCCTCCACAGAGACTCAACGGGGCATTTGATGAACTGGAACGAGGCACAACTCGTTTCTCAACCGAACCAGACCTCAGACGCCGACGGTGCCTAGAAGCCTCACTAATCACCGTCACCGACACTATAGAACGCAACACTGGAAACTACAAAATTTCAAAAACATTGGCATACATGATACTTAAGCAGCACCAACCCAACAACACGGGAGTCACATGATTTCATCTGTCTACTGGTCCTCATCATAGACAGAGGTTGTTTTGATAAGGACCTTGCCTCGCATGGGCCAGTAGGCCTTCTACAGTGTTCCTCCATTCTTATGTTCTTATGACATTCCTCAGGTCACGTGCGTCACATCTCACTCTCCGCCTATATATATAATGTCTTTCTACCTCTGTATGTTAGAAGTGATCAAGGTCCCAGGACCGAAACGTTTTCTAATAAATATGTTATAGTGTTTGCTTACGTGTCTTTCTAAACCAACTTGTCGGTATTTATTACCAAGGTTTATACCATATATACTGTTGTATACATGTATATTTGCTCTTAGTTTATACACACACTCAAACAGAAATATTCTCATCAAAATATATACAACAATCAGGTGAGGTTAATGGAATTTAAATCCTATCAGCTACACGAGACAAAAATGATCCTCAAATAGGGATTAATGTAAACTTTCATAGGTCAGTAATAACTCACATGGAGAGAGACACTCAAAAAATAAACTGTTCTGTACATTTGTATAAGCCCAGAGAAATACATCTCCCGGGTGGCAGTATACATCGTGTATAATTATCAGGGAATTTTGAAATATTATAGCCAGGAAATATGCAATATTAAGCAAGTAATCAAGAAATAATTACCTAAATACTTTCACTCACACGTAACAGGATTATTTTTTTTTTGTCTTGACTAATGTAACCTTTGTTAGTTTATGGTTTATTAATATTTATGTGATACGGATGTTTACTAATTTCAAGTAAGCATTTTTTTTAACATTATTGAAGGTAATTCATTTGTTCTAGTTACATCCATTTTTAATATTACTTTTAATAAAAAGTTTTGTAAGTCTCTAAATTTACTAATTAAGGTTTTTTTTTTTATTTATATTAAGGGATGATAAATTAGACACATGTGCAACTCTTGGGACTGACCACATCGACTCAAGGTTGTGGACTGATTACCTTATTCTCCTCCTGTTCTTCAAGTTTCTCCTACGTACGGACTGATGAAGCCACTGTGTGGCGAAACGTTTCCTCAATAAAGATACCCAAGAGTTGCACATGTGTCTAATTTATCAACATGTCGGTTCTCTGAACCATTCATCTACAAAATATTAAGGGATACCAGAGCGTGAGCCGTGCTGGACGAAATGACTTATTCCAGACAATGCTAATGATTTTGGTAACTGTTTTTATTAAGAAAGACAAGCTTGCAAATTTTGAAGTACAGCTGTTGGTATATATTGCTTGTCACTTATCCATTTAGGTGGTCTTTTCAAGAAGGAAATGCACAGGTATGTTGCTAGATATCCACGGAGAAATAACTTCTGCTCCTGTCAGAACGCGGATTTTGTTTTCCTCCCGAATCTTCGATTGTAAGTTGAGAATGCTTCGTCCGATCAGCTTCAAATTCTCAACACTAGTGTAATTTAACAAATCTTTGATGACAGTTGTGTTGCAGAAGTCTGCGCTGTGCTCAGGCCTCTGTTAATTTGTGTTTACTCCTGCAAGACGACCTCTGTAGTGGTGAATCCTGTGTTACCACCACCACTACTACTAACATTACCACTACCACCACTACCACCACCACTACCACCACTACCACCACTACCACCACTACCACCACCAGTACCACCACTACCACTACCACTACCACCACCACTACCACCACTACCACCACTACCACCACTACCACCACTACCACCACTACCACCGCCACTACTACTAACATTACCACTACCACCACTACCACCACCACTAACCACCACACACGTACCACCCACACCACTACCACTACCACTAACCACCACTACCACCCTACCACTACCCACAACCACCACCCACTACCACCACTACCACCCACTACCACCCCACTACCACCACTACCACACCACTACCACCACTACCAACCACTACCACCACCACTACCACCACTACCACCACCATACCACCACTACCACCACTACCACCACCACTACCACCACTACCACCACTAATCCCAAACCACTACCACCACCACTACCACCACCAATACCACCACTACCACCACTACCACCCACCACTACCACCACTACCACCACCAATACCACCACTACCACCACTACCACCACTACCCACCACCAATACCACCACTACCACCACTACCACCACTACCACCATTACCACCACTACCACCACTACCACCACTACCACCACCACCACTGCCATCACCACCACTACAAGCACCAACAGCGAGAAGAGACAACCTCTCTGTATCCCTGCCATAAGAGCTATTATTCTGCTATGACTGACGTAAATTGCCTCTTAGGAGAATGAATCTCCGATAGTCCTTATCTCACCCATTGCTAAGGCTCATGATGGATTACATTATCACTAAACAGTTTCCTCTGTTCACAGTCACAATATAGGCCCCTCTGGACCTGATGGAGTAATTAGATCACGTAATGATTGCAAGGATCATGGCCCCTGCAGCCCGGTTCCGGACCTGGTCTAATGAATTGGAATGGAAATACAACAGATATAAATCACGTGTTAGAGTATAAAGCCATAAGGGAGAGAGTTAGTGCCATTGTCATGTGCTCTCAGGCCTTAAGGTATCTGGTAGTCACCACTGTTTACCTTATTCATTCTCCCATTCTCCCTCACTTACACTCCCTCTCTCTTCCTATCTCCTTCACCCGCCCTCCCTCCCTCTCTCATCCTTCCTCTCTCCCTCACCCACCCTCCCTCTCTCTTCCTTCATCTCTCCCTTACCCTCCCTCCCTCTCTCCCTCCCCCTCCTTCCCTCACCCACATCATGACAAAGATAAGCCGCTTAGGCCTAAATAAGGCGAGTGAAAGCTGGCTCACGTGTATATTTTCCTTGGGATGATAGGAAGAGGGAGTTAGGGGGGAGGGAGGGAGGTAGAGGAGGGTTAAGGAGGGAGGGAAGGGGATAGGGAGCGAAGGAGAGAGAGGGAAGGAAAGGGTGGTTTGTGTGGAAGAGGAATAGATAGCGAGGGAGATTGATAGATAGTCTTGGAGGGAAGTGACTGGCTGAGGACAGGGTTGATATCTGATAGATTCATATCAATATTCCACCTGTCCTTCCATCCTTCTCCAGCCATCCGTCTTCCTGTTCTTCCGTCCGCTCCTGCTGGTATTCCTTCCGCTCCTGCTGGTATTCCTTCCGCTCCTGCTGGCATTCCTTCCGCTCCTGCTGGTATTCCTTCCGCTCCTGCTGGTATTCCTTCCGCTCCTGCTGGTATTCCTTCCGCTCCTGCTGGTATTTCCTTCCGCTCCTGCTGGTATTCCTTCCGCTCCTGCTGGCATTCCTTCCGCTCCTGCTGGTATTCCTTCCGCTCCTGCTGGTACCACTCTCGCTCCTGCTGTCACCACTTCCGCTCCTGCCGGTACTACTTCCGCTCCTGCTGGTATTCCTTCCGCTCCTGCTGGTATTCCTTCCGCTCCTGCTGGTATTCCTTCCGCTCCTGCTGGTATTCCTTCCGCTCCTGCTGGTATTCCTTCCGCTCCTTGCTGTATTCCTTCCGCTCCTGCTGGCATTCCTTCCGCTCCTGCTGGTATTCCTTCCGCTCCTGCTGGTATTCCTTCCGCTCCTGCTGGTATTCCTTCCGCTCCTGCTGGCATTCCTTCCGCTCCTGCTGGTATTCCTTCCGCTCCTGCTGGCATTCCTTCCGCTCCTGCTGGTATTCCTTCTGCTCCTGCTGGTATTCCTTCCGCTCCTGCTGGTATTCCTTCCGCTCCTGCTGGTATTCCTTCCGCTCCTGCTGGTATTCCTTCCGCTCCTGCTGGTATTCCTTCCGCTCCTGCTGGTATTTCCCTCCGCTCCTGCTGGTATTCCTTCCGCTCCTGCTGGTATTCCTTCCGCTCCTGCTGGTATTCCTTCCGCTCCTGCTGGTATTCCTCTCCGCTCCTGCTGGCATTCCTTCCGCTCCTGCTGGTATTCCTTCCGCTCCTGCTGGCATTCCTTCCGCTCCTGCTGGTATTCCTTCCGCTCCTGCTGGCATTCCTTCCGCTCCTGCTGGTATTCCTTCCGCTCCTGCTGGTACCACTCTCGCTACTGCTGTCACCACTTCCGCTCCTGCTGGTACTCCTTCCACTCCTGCTGTCACCACTTCCGCTCCTGCTGGTACTCCTTCCACTCCTGCTGTCACTACTTCCGCTCCTGCTGGTACTCCTTCCCCTCCTGCTGGTACTCCTTCCACTCCTGCTGTCACCACTTCCGCTCCTGCTGGTACTCCTTCCACTCCTGCTGTCACCACTTCCGCTCCTGCTGGTACTCCTTCCACTCCTGCTGTCACTACTTCCGCTCCTGCTGGTACTCCTTCCCCTCCTGCTG
>NC_069465.1:10007972-10012972 GCF_026875155.1 Cherax quadricarinatus | reverse complement strand
CTCCCCAGTGCATCCATCAATTTCCAGTCCATCAGTTTCCGCCCATCAATTTCAATTCCATCAATTTCCAATCCCTTAAATTTCCATTCCATTAATTTCCAGTATGTTGACTTGAAGTGTATGCTGCAATATTGCCCACTGTCAGCCGTGTGTTGCTGCTGACACTCTTCTGCCCCCTGCAGTGATTCTCACTGTCAGCTGTGTGTTGCTGCTGACACTCCTCTGCACCCTGCAGTGATTCCCATTGTCAGCTGTGTGTTGCTGCTGACACTTCATCACGCTGCAGTCATTCCCACTGTCAGCTATGTGTTTCTACTGACATTCATCTGCAGGTGGCAGATGAGTGTCATCTGCCACCTTCATTGAATATATATATAATTTTATAATATAATATATATATATTAATATATATATATAATATATATATATATATATATATATATATATATATATATATTATATATATATATATATAATGCAAAACAACCACTGTGAAAGAATAGAGAAATTCCAATCGCTTTCGTGACTACTCACATTATCAAGGAACTATGAAAGTAAAGCATCCAAGGAAGGTATATAAGGGGTCTGGCCAACACCTCACTATCAGATCCCACAACAGTTAAACACCTGACGCGCGCCGGCCCAACTGGACAGGTCCTTCGCTCAATCCACCAACAAACTATTCTACCCAAGAAAATTTTAAAAATTATTATTTGTCCAGTGTATTATTAAATTCTTCCCAAATTCTATTAATTATAAATGGATCTAATTTATATAAACCAAAGGAAATATTCATATTATTGTCAAAACTGCTTTTTATGAAACAAGATTCAATTATATTCCTGTCGACCATGGACTTGCTTGATACTACTTTCTCAACTTTTTGAAAATCAATTGGATGGTTAAAATCTCTTACATGAATAAGTAGAGCATTGGAATCTTGTCCAGTTCTAATGCTATATTTATGTTGTTTTAATCTTAGTTCGAGATTTTTACCAGGTTGACCGTAATAAACTTTATCGCAAATTTTACAAGGAATCTTATAGACACATCCATCAGCATTTTGGGGGGAATTCTTTATCAAAAGTTTGTTTTACTGTATCAAGATTTTTGAATACAACTTTAATATTAAAAGTCTTAAGAAGAGAAGACATATCAACCAAGTTTTCATGGTAAGGGAGAACCAACATATTTTTAGTTGAATAAGGCTGGTTGTCCCTTTTTGGATTGTAAAAAGTATTTCTAGCAACTTTAAAAGATTTCTCAATTACATTTCTTGGGTATTTTAAATCATTACCTATTTCATAAATTTTGGATATTTCCTCGTCTATGAACTCAGGACTACAAATTCGTAAAGCTCTCAAAAACATTGATGAGAAAACAGACAGTTTGACTCTATCTTGATGCGAAGAATAATAGTTTGGTATGGCAATGGGAAATCCTCTTTCACCTGTTCTTAGTAACCTATACATGGAATTTTTTGAAACAAGGTTGCTTAACACAATCCTCCCTAATAGAGCTAAATGGTTCAGATATGTTGATGATATTTTGTGTCTTATGCCCAAAAATGTAGATATACACCATTTCCTTGGAAAATTAAATAGCTTAGCCCATTCTATAAACTTTACTGTTGAGTTTGAAGAAAATAACTCATTGCCTTTTCTAGATGTTTTAATTATTAAGGGTAATAATGAATTCAAATTTAAAATTTACAGAAAACCTACAAATAACTGTTTCTATGTCCACTATTATTCTTCGCATCAAGATAGAGTCAAAATGCCTAGAAAGTTGTAACAAGCAAATCTTTGGTCGAACGAAATATAACACTTCATAAAAAAATTAGTACTGATTGCAATACGAATATAAATCCAGGAGTGGACAAATTAGATTTATTTACAAAACATAAAATTTGTGAGGCTTATAAACTATGTCGACAAAATTCCCCCTTTTTTTTTACCTCACGTAACAGTCATCAGTTTAACCTGACATGTGGCCTGAGTAAAAACGTCGTAATAGAAATGTGTTTCTCAAGTTCAGTAATGTCACATGTGAGGTCACGTGTGAGGTCGCCTGTGAGGTCACGTGTCAAATCATGTGTGAGGTTACATCTTTATAAATCTATTGCTTTATTGATTTTAGTTTTCCTTGATAACGTGAGAAGTCACGAAAGCGTTGTGATTATGCCTAATTTTGAAGTTTGCTTCCCATCACTTGCTTCCAGACCAGACGCACATACACACACACACACACACACACACACACACACACACACACACACACACACACACACACACACACACACACACACACACACACACACACACACACACACACACACACAAACACACACACACAAACACACACACACAAACACACACACTTGCTCCGTGACCTGTCTTCCCACACGCTGACCTGACGATCCACACTCACCTGCACGGCTGAGAGGCGGAGCCTTCCTATATATTCATGTCCTCTCATATTTGTATCCGCTGAAGAGGACCCCAGGAGTGGGACGAAATATATAGATCAACTCATTTTCTAAGTTTCTGTCTCCATGGGTATTATTTTGAGCATATATATATATATATATATATATAATATATATATATATATATATATATATATATATATATATATATATATATATATATATATATATATATATATATGACTTATTCGTGTTAAATTTATATATAAATCTAATCTGCATTATGTTTGTATTTTTCAATAGTTAGAGAGAAGTGGTGTTTACTTGTATTGTATAAGTCATGTATTGTCTCAGATATTGTGTATCTTAGATATAGTTTACCTCAGATATTGTATACCGGAGGAATACAATATTTGAGAATTTTGTCGAAAGTATGGTGACTTTCATGGCACCGGTCTTTATTGCTGGATGCGTGTTATATCAAGGTGTGTTCGTAATATCGAAGTGGAGCTGAATAGCGGCGTGGGTGCCAAGTTTTGATTACCGTTTCCATAGTCCCGTTCCTGTTGTCAATTGACTGACAATGGGAATGCCATTATAAAAGTCTACGGGAGGTTGCAACCGATTTTAAGTGTCTGGTGCGTGAGATCGATTCTTGGGAGGGGTGGAGGGGAAGGGTGGAGGGGAAGGGTGGAGGGGAAGGGTAGAGGGGAGAAAGGGGTGTCGGTGAGAGAAAAATGAGAAGATGGGTGGTGGTGGTGGTGCTGAAGTGCTGGTGGTGGTTGTGTGTGGTAGCTGTGTAATGGTGGTGGTGATGATGGTGGTGTTGATGGTGGCGATGATAATTTGGGAGGTAGCAGAGGAAAAGAGGGAGGAGAGAAGAGGAAGGGAATGATAGGGGAAAAGAGAGACGGAGAAAAGGCGGAAGGGGAAGGGAAAGAGAGAGAGAGAGAGAAAGAGAGAGAGAGAGAGAAAGAGAGAAAGGGAGAACGAAAGAAGAGGTGGGAAGAGGGGTAACATGCGTAGGGGAGAAAGAGAGAAGACGATCTTCCCCTCATTCTGCTTGATCTTCCCAATGCTTTAGATCGATTTTGTTGGAGTCTTTGATGTCCCTCCAACGAGGGGAAGGAAAGGGTGAAGGAGAGGTTACTAGGGAAAAAGCGGGTAGGCAAGAGGAATTCTTTTTATCATTATTATTATTATTATTATTATTATTATTATTAGTATTATTATTATTATTATTATTATTATTATTATTATTATTATTATTAAACATTAACATTATCATCATTTATAATATCGTTATTATTATTATTATTATTATTATTATTATTATTATTATTATTATTATTATTATTATTATTATTATTATTATTATTATTATTATTATTATTATTCTCATTGTTTTCGATTTTCTTCTTGCCTTAGATTCATGAGGAGAGGGGAAATAGCTCGGGTTCCTTGGATCAGAATCCTTTGGCTGGACAATATTAAGTCACGTTGGTGGTGGCGGTGGAGCATTAGTCTTACTCTCGGCCTTTAATCTTGGTCTTGAGAGCAATGTTTGGTCTTCTTTGGTCTCTGCTGCTTGACCTCACAGACCAGTAGTTTGACCCTGTCCCTTGTTCTGAATCCCCACTCTTTTCTTCTCCCCTCCCTCCTCTCCTCCTCCCTCTCCCTCTCTCCTTTTCCTCTCCTCTTCTTCTCTCCTCTCTCTTCTTTCCTCTTCTCCTCTCTTCTTCTCCTCTTCCTCTCCTTTCTCTCCTTTTACACAGGTTTGACAAGGTTAGTTAGGATCCCTAGCTTTATTGACAAGCTATTACAGTTAAGGATTCCTACCTTTTTTGACAGCTAAGAGCTGTTCCTACTCAGCTCATTGAAAGCATTTTACTCCTCTCTCTCTCTCTCCCTCTCTCTCTCTCCTCCTCTCCCTCTCTCTCTCTCTCTCCCTCTCTTCCCTTTCTCTCCCCTCGCCCTGCACTCACAGGCCTCAGAGTTGTTGCACAAAACCGACGCACTCCACATGCAAGGACCTTTTAGCGTAATCGTCTGGTGTAGGATAGAGAAGTGTATATATTGCTAGAGGGGTGGGGGAAGGGGAGGTGGTTAGGGGGTGGGGGAAAGGGGGAGGAAAGGTTGTCAGAGGGGCGGAAGGGTTGGTTGTGGTGGTGGTGGTGATGTCGGGAAATAGTTGTAGAAGTGGAACTGTTTGTAGGTATGTGGTGGAACATTTGGGAGAAGTAGTGGTTGTGGAGACAGGGGTTAGTTGCTCTGGTGGTTGTGGTAACGTAGCGGCGGTGGTTGAGAGTACAAGTTATTAAATTTTTTTGTGTGTGTGTGTGTGTTTGTGTGTGTGTGTGTGTAGTTGAGGTACAGAGTTGAGGAACAGAGTTTTTGGGTACAGAGTGGGGGTACAGGGTTAGGGGTAGAGCGTTGGGGGTACCGAGTAGGTGGTATAGTGTAGGGGTACCCCGAGTTGGGGGTACAGGTGGGGGTGGGTGATGGGTGGTTTTTCTTTAGAGAGATAAGGGGAAATATTTTGAGTGGGCTTACAAAAGGCGGCACAAGGTAG
>NC_069465.1:9995472-10002972 GCF_026875155.1 Cherax quadricarinatus | reverse complement strand
ACAGGATTTCCCGTCCCTGAAACCATGCGGCTGCTGTTGATGAGATCATTTTCCCTTTCTAGGTGTTCCACCACTCTTCTCCTGATAATCTTCTCCATGATTTTGCATACTATACATTCAGTTTACACTGGTCTGTAGTTTAATGCTTCATGTCTGTCTCCTTTTTAAAGATTGGGACTACAAATTTGCTGTCTTCCATGCCTCAGGCAATCTCTCTGTTTCGATAGATGTATTGAATATTGTTGTTAGGGGTACACATAGCGCCTCTGCTCCCTCTCTCAATACCCATGGGGATTGTTACCTGGCCCCCTTGCCTTTGAGGTATCTAGCTCACTCAGAAGCCTCTTCACTTCTTCCTCGGTTGTGTGCACTGTGTCCCCGCACTTGGTGGTTGTGCCCCACCTCTCCGTCTTTCTGGAGTCCCTTCTGTCTCCTCTGTGAACACTTCTTTGAATCTCTTGTTGAGTTGTGTTGTGTGTGTGTGTTGGGGTGTGTGTGTTGTGTGTGTGTGTGTGTGTGTGTGTGTGGTTGTGTGGTGTGTGTGTGTGTGTGTAATGTGTGTGTGTGTGTTGTAATGTGTGTGTGTTAAATCATTAGGGTTGCTTTGGTTGAGTCACAGCACCTGGCCTCGAGTTTTTTAGAGACAAAATTCTTCAAGCTTTTCAGAATTTATTACTTTTATTGTTGGCAAATGTAACTAACGTAACTTGTCAGTGTAATTAACGTAACTTGCCAGTGTAATTAACGTAACTTGTCAGTGTAATTAACGTAACTTGTCAGTGTAACTAACGTAACTTGTCAGTGTAATTAACGTAACTTGTCAGTGTAACTAGCGTAACTTGTCAGTGTAATTAACGTAACTTGTCAGTGTAACTAACGTAACTTGTCAATACTAAAGCAAGTTTACTAAATGTAACTGTCGATTATATTTATATCTGAGTTCTGTAAAATGCAGCTCTCTCTCCTCTCTCTCTCTCTCTCTCTCTCATCTCCCCCTCTCTCTCTCCTCTCCTCCCCTCTCTTCTCTCTTTTGCTCTCTCTCTCTTTTCACCTACACCTTGTATCATTTCCTCTCCCCCACACCTTCCCTCCCCCCACAAACCTCCCTCCCCAACACCTCCCCTCCCCACACCTCCCCCTCTCCCCCTAACTCCTCCCAACATCTAATCTTCCATCCTTCCTAATTACCAACTCCTCCTTTTTCTAGCACATTTTTCCTGCTCAAAATTTTGAGGATGTTCCACTTCCCCTCCTGCTGAAGCTGCTTCTTCCCTTTCCTCCTCCTCTTCCTTCTCCTCCTCCTTCTCCTCCTTCTCCTCCTCCTGGTGCATGGAGGAGCACCTTAAACTCTGAGAGCTTGCCACCAATTCTGTTAATATCTCCCCGAAGAGGCAATATTTACCTCCCCCTCCGCCCTTTCAGCCCCATCCTTCCCCTCCGCCTCTTCTCTCGTCCCTTTTTCTCCTCATCTCTCTGTTCACCTACTTCCTACCTGTCAGTCCCCCTCCCACAACTCCCCATCCTTCCCTTTCCCCCCATCTTTCCCCCCTCCGTCCCCTCCTCCCCACCCTTCCATTCCTTCCGTATAATTGCTGCTTACCAACCTCTCCCATCCCATTCCGCCCAGCTCCTCACGTGAGTGTCTTAAGACGTCTGTGTCTATATCTTCCTGCTTTTCTATCTGTCTTGAGACGTCTGTGTCTATATCTTGCTACTTGTCTGTCTCTCTGTCTAATAAACTATCACGTTGATTTTAGAAAGAGTTAATATCGTGGCCAACTTCAGTTCCTTGATTCGAGACAGCAGCATCAAGGTGAGGGCCTTGAGAGGTATCTCACTCACAGCAACATACGTGTGGGGGATCGTGTTCCTCTCGTTGTAGCCTGTGGAGGAGTCTACACATAGGAGTCGTCCCACAGTCATTAAAACCCATTGTTACGACTCGATTACACATAATTGGCAGTAAACTTTTGCAAAAACAAACTATAAGCCGATTGCAATGACATCCCACATCATCAAAATCTTTGCAACAATTCTAAGAAGTAACATTATCTAGATACCTGGCTCTCAATACCTGGACTCACAACACCTGGGCTCACAACACCTAAACTCACAACACCTGGTCTCATAACACCTGCACAATCCAGGACAACATGGGTTTAAAGCAGGCCGCTCCTGCCTCCAGCAATTGCTGGATTATCACGACTTCGTTGTGTACTGGAAGACAAGCAAAATGCAGATATAACAGACAAAGATTTTTCAAAACCTCTCGACAGGTGCGAACATGGTGCAATAGTGCATGAAATATGTGCCAGAGGAATAACTGTAAAAGTGGGCAAATAGATATTTAACTTCCAAAGAAAGAGAAACAGAAAAGCAATAAGGAAAGAAGTCGAATCAGAGATTACCATTGTGGAAAGTTGATTCCCAAGGCATAGTTCTCACCCTGATTATGTTTCTCATTCTCATATCCCAAACAAAGACATAAATCATATCAGTGTTTCGTCCTTTGTAAATGGCTAGAATTTATTTGATGAGAATGTCATCCATTGAGGATACAAAAAAAAAAACTCCAAATTGATATACCAGGTCTTTCAGCGGGCCACTGACGCCAATATAATGTTCAATGAGGACAAATTTCACTACCTCTGCTATGGAAAAGTTAAGGAAATGAAAACTGCAATAGAGTACAAGCTTGAATAACTCAATAGGGCCAGAAATTTAATGCGAGAGACTTAGGATGATTATGTCAGAAGGTCTCACATTCAGGGAAAATGATAACTGGATAACTAGAAAACAAGGAAACAAGGAAAATGATAAGTGGATAACTAGAAAACAAGGAAACAAGGAAAATGATAACTGGATAACTAGAACCTTCAAAGCAAGGGGAGCCAAGCCAGTGTTGATTCTCCCTATTTCACTTGTTCTTCCCTAGCCAGAATGCTCATACAAACTAACAGCTTCTTTTAGCCAACTGAATATTATAAAACTGGGTAATGTACGGAGAACCTTCACTGCACTTTCATTATTGGTAACGCTTGAAGCTTCTCGAGATGTACTCCTTGGAACATAGGCGTGAAAGATATATCATAATTTACACTTGGAAAACTCTCGAGGGACTGATTCTAAATTTATATACCAGAGTCACTACCTACGAAAGGAAAAGACATTGTAGACGGTGCAAAATACCTCCGATGAATAGATAGGGTTCCATTAAAATTTAGCAAGTGTAAAGGAACCAAGACTCTTCAGCACCCTTCCCTTCATGAGGGAATTACTAACAAACCCATGGTTGACTTCAAGGGAACTTTGAAAATCTTCTTAAGGTTGTTTCTAGCCAGATGGGCTAAGCATACGTGGAGTCCTAGCAGTTAGCACCAGCAGCCTAGCTGATGAGGCCATCTACAAAGAGACCTAGGACGGGACCGGGCCGAGGGGCGTTGATCACCGAAACTGTCTCCTGGTAAACTCCAAGTGAACCTCTTTCACTCCCTCCATCCCTCCACCTATCCTCCTTCCATTGCAGTAGCCTACAGCATTCTCTCTCTCTCTCTCTCTCTCTCTCTCTCTCTCTCTCTCTCTCTCTCTCAGTGTGCAGGCATGGAGGCGTGTGTGCTCACCAGAGTAGTGAGGTGGGAGTCAGGTAGTGAGTAGGTGAGAGTACTTCACCAGTCACACTGCTGCCTCCTCCATTTGTAGTGTCAATACTGTTCATACCTTCTCTCTCTCTCTCTCTCTCTCTCTCTCTCTCTCTCTCTCTCTCTCTCTCTCTCTCTCTCTCTCTCTCTCTCTCCTCTCTCTCTCTCTCTCTCTCTCTCTCTCTCTGTCTCTCTCTCTCTGTCTCTCTCTCTGTCTCTCTGTCTGTCTCTCTGTCTGTCTGTCTGTCTGTCTCTCTCTCTCTCTCCTCTGTCTGTCTGTCTGTCTGTCTGTCTGTCTGTCTGTCTGTCTGTCTGTCTGTCTGTCTGTCTGTCTGTCTGTCTGTCTGTCTGTCTCTCTCTCTCTCTCTCTCTCTCTCTCTCTCTCTCTCTCTCTCTTCTCTCTCTCTCTCTCTCTCTCTCTCTCTCTCTCTCTCTCTCTCCTCTCTCTCTCTCTCTCTCTCTCAGGAGCTCCCAACTCAGTCATCTTCCTGATTATAATTTCCCTTATGCCGATTGCTGATTTTTCGAGAAATTGTCAATGATTTCTTTCGCTCGCGGCGCTTCGCGGAAATGACAGATCCGTGACAGCATGTAGACACGCACAGGTGTGTGTGTGTGTGTGTGTGTGTGTGTGTGTGTGTGTGTGTGTGTGTGTGTGTGTTTGTGTGTGTGTGTTGTTGTTGTTGTTGTTGTTGTTGTTGGTGGTGGTGGTGGCTTTATATTATTATTATTATTATTATTATTATTATTATTATTATTATTATTATTATTATTATTATTATTATTACTTATAATTAAAATGTCTATTAGCTTTTGCAAAATACATCTATCAAAAGAATTGGGAGTTTACGCCATCTCACTTCCCTACCATCATCATCTCACTTCCCTACTATCATCATCTCACTTCCCTACCATCATCATCTCACTTCCCTACCATCATCATCTCACTTCCCTACCATCATCATCTCACTTCCCTACCATCATCATCTCACTTCCCTACCATCATCATCTCACTTCCCTACCATCATCATCTCACTTCCCTACCATCATCATCTCACTTCCCTACTATCATCATCTCACTTCCCTACCATCATCATCTCACTTCCCTACCATCATCATCTCACTTCCCTACCATCATCATCTCACTTCCTACCATCATCATCTCACTTCCCTACCATCATCATCTCACTTCCCTACCATCATCATCTCACTTCCCTACCATCATCATCTCACTTCCCTACCATCATCATCTCACTTCCCTACTATCATCATCTCACTTCCCTACCATCATCATCTCACTTCCCTACCATCATCATCTCACTTCCCTACCATCATCATCTCACTTCCCTACTATCATCATCTCACTTCCCTACCATCATCATCTCACTTCCCTACCATCATCATCTCACTTCCCTACTATCATCATCTCACTTCCCTACCATCATCATCTCACTTCCCTACCATCATCATCTCACTTCCCTACCATCATCATCTCACTTCCCTACTATCATCATCTCACTTCCCTACCATCATCATCTCACTTCCCTCTTATCATCCCACCTCCTTGTTACGTATTTCCATTATTCTCTGAAGTAAATAAGTGTAAAAAAGGAAACAATAAAAATAGGAGAAAGAAAACCAATAAAACAAGAAATAAGGAATGAGAAATATTTTTACTCTAAACTAGAATATTAGAGAATAAGAGAATAAAATATTAAAGAATAAGAGGATAGAATATTAGAGAATAAGAGAATAGAATATCAGAGAATAAGAGGATAGAATATCAGAGAATAAGAGGATAGAATATCAGAGAATAAGAGGATAGAATATCAGAGAATAAAAGAATAGAATATTAGAGAATAAGAGAATAGAATATCAGAGAATAAGAGAATAGAATATCAGAGAATAAGAGAATAGAATATCAGAGAATAAAAGAATAGAATATCAGAGAATAAGAGGATAGAATATCAGAGAATAAGAGGATAGAATATCAGAAAATATAGAAATAGAATATCAGAAAATAGGAGAATAGAATATTAAAAACCACGATAAAAGAATATTAAATAATACGAGAAAGAGAGAGACTACTTTTAGCCTCGACATAGTGAAGAAAGAAGGGTCGCTTCTTGTTCTTTCTCCCTCATTCTTTGCCTCCCGTTACCTTCCCTTCCTTCCCTCCTTCCTTCCCTCTCCTCCCTCTTTCTGACCAATATCAGTCCACACCCACTCCTTTCACCTTTGTCTTTCTCTCCTACTTTAACTTGTTTCTTTCTTTCTGTCTTTCTCTCTCTTTCTCTCCCTGGATCTCCTCCTCCTTCTCCTCCCTCCCTCCCCCCTCCCTCTCTCTTCCCTTCCCCTCTCCCTCCTCCCCCTGCCACTGACAACTTCCGAGCAGGTCTGTATGCAAATTAACCTCAACACCAAGGATTTATTGGCACCCCAAAAACAAATGCTGTATCTTGACGTTTCTCTCATCCTCCTCCGTCTCCTCCTCCTCCTCCTTCTCCTCCTCCTCTTCCTCCTCTTCTTCCTCCTCCCCCTCTTCCTCCTTCTCTTCCTTCTTTTCCTCTTCTTCCGCAGCTTAAACTCTTACGACTGTCTATGTTTTCTTCTTCATTCCCTTCCTCTTCTTTCCTTCCCTCTTCATTCTCTCCCTATTCATTCCCTTGCTCTTCACCCTCTCTTCCCTCAGCCACTTCTGGTCTACCAAGATGAACCTTATGGTAAATATACAAACCAATATTCTCCAGTCTCAACACTGTGTGTGTGTGTGTTTGTGTGTGTGTGTGTGTGTGTGTGTTTGTGTGTGTGTGTGTGCGGATGTGTGTGTTTGTGTGTGTGTTTGTGTGTGTTTGTGTGTGTGTGTGTGTGTGTGTGTGTGTGTGTGTGTGTGTGTGTGTGTGTGTGTGCGTGTATGTGTGTGTGTGTGTGTGTGTGTGTGTGTGTGTGTGTGTGTGTGTGTGTGTGAGTACTCACCTAGTTGTACTCACCTAGTTGAGGTTGCAGGGGTCGAGTCCGAGCGCCTGGCCCCGCCTCTTCACTGATCGCTACTAGGTCACTCTCCCTGAGCCGTGAGCTTTATCATACCTCTGCTTAAAGCTATGTATGGATCCTGCCTCCACTACATCGCTTCCCAAACTATTCCACTTCCTGACTACTCTGTAGCTGAAGAAATACTTCCTAACATCCCTGTGATTCATCTGTGTCTTCAGCTTCCAACTGTGTCCCCTTGTTACTGTGTCCAATCTCTGGAACATCCTGTCTTTGTCCACCTTGTCAATTCCTCTCAGTATTTTGTATGTCGTTATCATGTCCCCCCTATCTCTCCTGTCCTCCAGTGTCGTCAGGTTGATTTCCCTTAACCTCTCCTCGTAGGACATACCTCTTAGCTCTGGGACTAGTCTTGTTGCAAACCTTTGCACTTTCTCTAGTTTCTTTACGTGCTTGGCTAGGTGTGGGTTCCAAACTGGTGCCGCATACTCCAATATGGGCCTAACGTATACGGTGCACAGGGTCCTGAATGATTCCTTATTAAGATGTCGGAATGCTGTTCTGAGGTTTGCTAGGCGCCCATGTGCTGCAACAGTTATTTGGTTGATTTGCGCTTCAGGGGATATGTCTGGTGTTATACTCACCCCAAGATCTTTTTCCTTGAGTGAGGTTTGTAGTCTCTGGCCCCCTAGACTGTATTTCGTCTGCGGTCTTCTTTGCCCTTCCCCAATCTTCATGACTTTGCACTTGGTGGGGTTGAACTCCAGGAGCCAATTGCTGGACCAAGTCTGCAGCCTGTCCAGATCCCTTTGCAGTTCTGCCTGGTCTTCGATCGAATGAATTCTTCTCATCAACTTCACGTCATCTGCAA
>NC_069465.1:9965472-9990472 GCF_026875155.1 Cherax quadricarinatus | reverse complement strand
TGGACAAGCGAACATAAACGGGAGAAAGGATCAAGTGCCTAATGGAAGGAGGGAGGGAATGAGGGAGGGACGGAAATAGGAAGGGAGTTAGGGAGCGAGGTAAGGAAGGAAGGAAGGAAGGAAGAAAGGAAGGAGGGAGGGAGGGAGGGGAGAAATGAGGGAGTTAGTGAACGAGGTAAGGAAGGAAGGAAGGAAAGAAGGAAGGAAGGGATGAAGGAAGGAAGGAGGGAAGAAACGAGGGAGTTAGGAAGAGAAGGAAGGAAGGAGGGAAGGAACTTTGAAGGAAACCTGGCCATAAATTGATTTATCTCACCACCGATGGATTTTGCGGCTTAAAATTGAATAAAAAATGGCTAGGTGAGGGGTAGTTGTGGTTGTTAGTGTGGTGGTAGTTGTGGTTGTTAGTGTGGTGGTAGTTGTGGTTGTTGTGTGTGGTGGTTGTGATTGTTGTAGTGTGGTGGTAGTTGTGGTTGTTAATGTGGTGGTAGTTGTGGTTGTTAGTGTGGTGGTAGTTGTAGTTGTTAATGTGGTGGTAGTTGTGGTTGTTAGTGTGGTGGTAGTTGTGGTTGTTAGTGTGGTGGTGGTTGTGATTGTTAGTGTGGTGGTAGTTGTGGTTGTTTGTGGTGGTAGTTGTGGTTGTTAGTGTGGTGGTAGTTGTGGTGTTAGTGTGGTGGTAGTTGTGGTAGTTAGTGTGGTGGTAGTTGTGATTGTTAGTGTGGTGGTAGTTGTGGTTGTTATGTGGTGGTAGTTGTGGTTGTTAGTGTGGTGGTAGTTGTGGTTGTTAATGTGGTGGTAGTTGTGGTTGTTAGTGTGGTGGTAGTTATGTGGTGGTGTTAGTGTGTGGTGGTTGTGTTGTTAGTGTGGTGGTAGTTGTGGTTGTTAATGTGGTGGTAGTTGTGGTTGTTAGTGTGGTGGTAGTTGTGGTTGTTAGTGTGGTGGTAGTTGTGGTTGTTAGTGTGGTGGTAGTTGTGATTGTTAGTGTGGTGGTAGTTGTGGTTGTTAATGTGGGTGGTAGTTGTGGTTGTTAGTGTGGTGGTAGTTGTGGTTGTTAGTGTGGTGGTAGTTGTGGTGATGGTTGGTGTGGTAGTTAGTTGTAATATTGTGGTGGTTGGTGTGAGTCTAGGGGTAGTGGTTTATGGAGAAACAAGAGACGAGATAGAGAGAAAGAGGTGAGGGAGAGGAGAGAGAGAGAGTTAGGAGAGAGAGGGAGAGAGAGGAGAGAGGGAGAGAGAGAGGAGAGAGAGAGAGAGAGAGAGAGAGGAGAGAGAGAGAGAGAGAGAGAGAGAGAGAGAGAGAGAGAGGAGGAGAAGAGAGAGAGAGAGAGAGAGAGGGAGAGAGAGAGTCCATTACGAGAGATAGTGAGTTTACTGCTGATCCCTGTCACTATTTTCTATCACACTGGATCTCAGTGGAAAATACACCACTGTCTGCTGTCTTAACCCCCCTTCTCTCTCTCTCTCTCTCTCTCTCTCTCTCTCTCTCTCTCTCTCTCTTTTACACAGGGTTTGACAAGGTTAGGATCCCTAGCTTTATTGACAAGCTATTTACAGGTTAAGGATTCCTAACTTTATTGGCAAGCTAAGAGCTGTTACCTACATCAGCTCATTTGAAAGCATTTTTATTGTTATGAGACATACAAGTAGGGAACAGGATGAAGTTGGAGCCATCTGTGGGCCAGCATTTTCATTTGATCAACTGACTTTATCTCGTTGACATCATTATCCTGTACGAATGTGTTCCATACTCGAGTCATCCTGGGTATGTATGATCTCAGATGGAGTGATGTTCTGGAGAAGGGTACAGCCAGAGTGAAGTTGCTGCTTTCTGCCCGTCTTGTGGCATAAAAGCTTGTTTCACGCTGTCCTCGAAGTGGTCCATCCCTCACTCCTTCAGCAAAACTCAGAACATTCTAGACAAAAAAAAAAACACGTAACGATGGATCAAAAGAATGCCATGGAAAAATGATAGGAAAGAACACATAAGTAAATACTATACAATGGGTATCAGAAATGTTATTTAGAGAGAGAGAGGAGAGAGAGAGAGAGAGAGAGAGAGAGAGAGACTAAGTAAAAAAATACAGCAAAGAAACCCATTGAGAGAACACAGGGGGTAACAGTCACATAGAACTGTAATACAGTCATCTGGTACTTCACTTACCAGGGACAAACACACAGCAACAGACTCTCCTGCACATTCTATACACATATAGGTACAAATTACAGTATTTCGCTGTTTTTCAAGTTCATTTGGCTACTGTCTTCCACAGTCTGTGGAAATCACCACAGACTGTACTGCGGAGAATATAGGTACGTACGACAAGTGTCATACCACTGGATGGTACAGTGCCAGTGGTGGAGAATTCGATATTTTGCAACATCTGGGAATCGTATTGTGAAAACGTTTTTAAACTATTCACATTGATACCAGTGGTACTAACCAAACCCACACTAAACCCAAGCATGGTGAGGCCTGGGCCGCGGGGAAGCTGACTCCCGAAGAACTCTCCAGGTATACCAAATGGTATATCCTCCTTTATATTACCAACATTTAAAGTTTGAAAAGAGAGAAAAAAGTTACTGAATAAGCTCTGTAACTGGGCTTCTCACAGATGTAAATGCTATGTTTGAAACATTGACAAACACATCTACAAGGGACATTTTTAATAGTAAGATATGGATAAAAATTATAGCATTTATTGATGCGACAGAGTGAAGAGGTAACAGAGAAGATGACTGTGTGAAAGTCACATTAAAAGATACAGTAGAACATAAGAAAGAGGAAACACTGCGGTAGGCTTACTGGCCCACGCGAGGCAGGTCCAAGTCCCCCACCAGCCTAAGCCAATGCCTCAACCTAGAAGTTAGAGTGGGAAACAAGAAACTAATAGGGTTATCAAAGGCTATTCCATGGGTAGCATTAAAAATGGGTTGGGAAATATTTTTAGTTAGTGGGTTTGGGTTTGAGAAGGTCTTGCCTAGTATGGGCCAGTAAGCCAGTGTTCTTTATTTCTTATGTTCTTATAAAAACTACATTGGTAACAGGGAAAGAATTCGCAGTACAGATGTATTAAATAAGGTAGCTAAATAGCTGACGTGAAATTCTTGGAAAGCCCATGTCAAATATTCTTCTTCTTGGAGATATCAACCTCAAGCACAGTTCCAGAGACAGCTACTGGAAGCACACTACTTCCAAAGATATATACCGCAGAGACTGTTCTAGAGACAGCCACTGGAATCACACTACTTCTAAAGATATATATACCACAGACACTTTACCAGAGACAGCTACTGGAATCACACTACTTCCAAAGATATATACCACAGAGACTGTTCTAGAGACAGCCACTAGAATCACACTACTTCTAAAGATATATATACCACAGACACTTTACCAGAGACAGCCACTGGAATCACACTACTTCCAAAGATATATACCACAGAGACTGTTCTAGAGACAGCCACTGGAATCACACTACTTCCAAAGATATATACAGCAGAGACTGTTCTAGAGACAGCCACTGGAATCACACTACTTCCAAAGATATATACCACAGAGACTGTTCTAGAGACAGCCACTGGAATCACACTACTTCCAAAGATATACACCACAGAGACTGTTCTAGAGACAGCCACTGGAATCACACTACTTCTAAAGATATATATACCACAGACACTTTACCAGAGACAGCCACTGGACTCACACTACTTCGAAAGATATATACCGCAGAGACTGTTCTAGAGACAGCCACTGGAATCACACTACTTCCAAAGATATATACCGCAGAGACTGTTCTAGAGACAGCCACTGGAATCACACTACTTCCAAAGATATATTCCGCAGAGACTGTTCTAGAGACAGCCACTGGAATCACACTACTTCCAAAGATATATACCGCAGAGACTGTTCTAGAGACAACCACTGGAATTACACTACTTCCAAAGATGTATACCACAGAGACTGTTCTAGAGACAGCCACTGGAATCACACTACTTCCAAAGATATATACCGCAGAGATTGTTCTAGAGACAGCCACTGGAATCACACTACTTCCAAAGATATATACCACAGAGACTGTTCTAGAGACAGCCACTGGAATCACACTACTTCTAAAGATATATATACCACAGACACTTTACCAGAGACAGCTACTGGAAGCACACTACATCAAAAGATATATATACCACAGACATGGTTTGGTCTGAACCAGCAGGTGACAGAATCCACTAGAAATGAAAATACAATCGTCTCAAACGAGGAGCTAATCAGAGACATAACAATCACAAACGTAATATACCCTGATCGCAGCATCATAGAAGTACAGACAAGTGGAAAGTCGAGATGAAAAACTGTATTAAAGGCGATGCACAGTAAATTTCACTTCAACAGTCAGAAAACTGACTGTGGCAATAAAGAACTACCAGACATAGCCTGGGAAACAGTCATAAGCACCCTGAACCCTAGCCAGTGCTTGGAAAACCTGAATGCAGGATCATAAAAGATTTGCATTAAATTAGTACCCCCTGAGAACAGCCTAAGAGAAGAGTAAACATAGAGAGCATGGAAGAATGTAGTGAAGGAGAAAAAGAGTTGTTGAAATTCCCCCCCCCCTCTTTCTTCTCTCTCTCTCTCTCTCTCTCTCTCTCTCTCTCTCACTCACTCTATGACTCCTCTTCTACATCTATTCAGTTTTTTCAGCTACATATTCATTTTTTATATCGTGTTTCTCTGATATTCTCTTTCGTCTTTATTTCTCCCTTCTCTCTCATTTATCTACTCTGAGAGCCTTTGTTCCTCCCCTCATTTATCTTTGCTCCTTCGTATACCTCCTACTTGTCCCCTCTTGTTTCCCTCCTCATTCGTTTTTTCTCTATGTTTCTTTCCCCTCATTCTCTTACTTCCAAACTCCCTTTTTCAGATTTCTACACTCCTTTTTCCCCGTTTCTTTCTTTCTTCTTTTCCTTTTGCTTCTTCCCTCCTTTGCCCCCCCTGCTCCTTCTTCCCTCCCTCCCTCCCTCCCTCCCGTTACCCCTCTCTTGCATCCCATGCGTGCGACTTCCCTCTCATTTCCTTCACGTTATCTGCCTGGTAGGTCCACTCACTGCCCACTCTGGCTCCGGAACCCTCCTCTTCCCCCTGCCTTCCCTGAAGCACTGCCTACCACGGTCGAAAAGCCTCTATGACTCTACTGAAGAAGACCTCAATTAGAGGTCGAAACACACGTAACTCTCTTACATATATATATGTATGTATATATATATATATATATATATATATATATATATATATATATATATATATATATATATATATATATATGCGTGTGTGTGTGTGTGTGTGTGTGTGTGTGTGTGTGTGTGTGTGTTGTGTGTATGTGTGTGTGTGTGATGACAACATAGCCTGGTTGATCGGGGGAGGGGTTACTTTCTGCTTCCCTCAGGGCACGAGAGTCGCATGTCATAACATCGACTTGATTAAAATATTCAGTGCTGGGAGGCGCGGAGTCCCAGGATGATAGACGGTGATTACTTTACGTTACAGCTGGACGAGTATTGTCTACGTAGGGACTGTGTCTTCCCTCCCGTCCCTCGGGGGTTATGTGGGGGGAAGAAGAAATTGAGAAGATGGAGGGGGGAGGAAAGAAGGAAGGGAGGGTGGACGACTTGAGATTCTTTAGATTTAGAAAGGATATAGGGAATCACTGGTTTGGCAATTGAGTTGTAGATGAGTGGGACAAACTCCCAGGTAGCGTCACTGAGACGAAAACTTTGGGTAGCTTTAAATATAGACTGGACGAGTACATAAGTGTGTATGGTTTTTTTTTTCTGTGAATTTGACCACCCAAGCATGTACTAAAAGGCCTATTGCAATGCCTCACTGAAAGAAGGCAAAGGAAGGGGATAGGCAAGAATAGGAAGGAGATCAGTTTCTTTCGAGACAAGACTTGAGGAGAGAGATATACCATATAATTTATACTCCATATTTATGGGGCTAGTTTACAATTTACACACTGCTATAATATAGCAGTAGAGTGAGGGATTCTGAGAGGAACTGTAAACTAGACCCAGTGAAAAGCAGGGACACCATGGGCATAATAAAAGAACACTGTGTCAACATCCGTGGTCCAAAACTCTTCAAGTTGCTACCAGAGGATAATATCTGGCGACACTGGATCACTATCCTCTGTAAAATGCTACATCAGTTTGGCTGTGATGACTGCGTGGCCCAGCGTGCCACTAGCACCATCAGTCTGCTTGACCAGGCCTCAGATCTGGCTGTGGAATTGAAAGAGCCCTTTAAACTAGTCACATGTGTGTCACAGGTGTGTCACAGGTGTGTCACAGGTGTGTCACAGGTGTCTCGCAGGGAGAGCAGGCTAGAAGGAACGAACATGGGAAACATCGGACTGATGTACCAACAAAATCATCTAACCACTAAACACTGATTACTCGTCACATCAGAACGTGTACCGTGGTCACGATATCAATTATCCGAACAGATGAGTTACGAGGGGTGAGGGAGTAAAGGAAAGGAGAAGAAGCGACATTGAGCGGTGTATTTGTAAGAATGGTAGGTGAGGCAGGGAGGGGAACAGGAATAAGGTCAGAGAAAGAGGTAGGAAGAGAAGCAAGGAGGTGGGGCAGAGAGGGGAGCACAGTAGTAAGGTCAGAGAAGGAAGTAGGAAGAGGTGCAGGGAGGTGAGGGAGGCTGGCAGGGAGGCTGGCAGGGAGGCTGGCAGGGAGGCAGGCAAGGAGGCAGGCAGGGTAAAGGGCCACCAGACTGGCAGATTCAATAAGTCTCTGGGGGCATAACTTCGCTTTAAGTTCTCCTTCATTTACGACCATGCTGGTCCTCCCTCATCACCGACTCCGCCAATTTTCTTATTCTATAAATATTACCCGAGGAAAGCCGGTATTTTGGGCCTCGAGGAAGCAGGCAGTAGAGCCCACATTACCTTACCTCCATAAGGCGTTCCAAAAACTCTTCTTAATCGCTAAATTAAAGATCTTCCGAGACTCACAGTGTCAACAGTGACGTCAGACCCACCAATGGAGATTTTTTTTTTATAAGGACAGAGGTGGTTTTTCAGAAAGCCTGGTCTAGGACCGGGTCGTAAGGGGCAGCGACCCCGCTTAACCCTCTTCACGTAATTTTCAGTACCAGAAGACACTTGTGAAATACTTGGGTATCTATTTTGGAAACGTTTCGCCACACAGTGGCTTCCTCAGTCTAATACAGAGAAGAATGACTGACGACAAGGTATTTGAGGTAATCGGTCCATCAATCTGGAATCGATGTAATCAATCCATCAATCCTGATAAAAATACAACATATACTCAGACAAGGGAACACCACAGTCTTCCATTGAAGAAGTCTGCTGTGTGGGCGAAACGTTTCGCTCTCCAGGAGCTTTGTCAAGCTTTGACAGAGCTCCTGGAGAGCGAAACGTTGTCACAATTATACCTGGAGGTTACCTGGAGGTTATTCCAGGGATCAACGCCCCCGCGGCCCGGTCCATGACCAGGCCTCCCGATGGATCAGGGCCTGATCAACTAGGCTGTTACTGCTGGCCGTCAGTAATTCTACCAACATTATTACATACGTCAAGTATAATGTAGTCAGCCCATCAAGGTCGATATTCAGAGAATTTTGGTGTTGGGGTCGAGTTTCAGCTCCTGGCCCGACTTCCTAGTCTGCTTTGATGATCATTCCTGCCTTCTGACCTACCAGGCAGTATAATAACCTCGTTTTGATACTAAAGAAGTACTTCCCAACAGCCCTATGTCTCATCTGGGTTTACAAGAGTATTTTGTTAATATCCTGTGTCTCATCCTCTACGGCAATACTTTCCAATAGCCCCATGTCTCATCTCTATGTCTCATTCCTATGTCTCATTCCTATGTCTCATTCCTATGTCTCATCACTATGTGTCATCCCTGTCTCATCATTATGTCTCATCAATGGCTCAATACTATGTCTCGTCCCCATGTCTCATCCCTGTGTCCCATTCCTATGTCTCATTCCTGTCTCATCACTATGTGTCATCCATATGTTTACTCACTATGTGTTATCCTTATGTCTCATCACTGTCTTATCACTATGTCTCATCACTGTCTCATCACCAGTGCTCACCTAGCTGTGCTCATCTGGTTGGTAATGTAGGGGGTCGATTCACAGCTCCCGGCCGCGTGTCTTGAGCCCTATCTACCGGACTTACTGTCTTCTGGATATAAGCACCCGATTATACCTTCTCTCGAAGCTGTGTATAACCTTTATCTCCAGTGTTTCTTCGTCTATGACTGATTCAGAGAACCGGGAGGGTAGATCCAAGTCCTCTGATCGAGAGCCGTTCAGCTTTGCCACTACTCCACCCCCGGGAGGATGGGACGACCAAAGGGAGAGTTACGAAGGCTGGAGCAGGGTGCTTACCAGTGACATATATGTTTACGGGGTGTGGAACGACTTGTCATATTTTTCCTGGGCTGGCGTGGTCCGCTGGTGGTGCTGCGTGGTCCACTGGTGGTGCTGCGTGGTCCACTGGTGGTGCTGCGTGGTCCACTGGTGGTGTTGCGTGGTCCACTGGTGGTGTTGCGTGGTCCACTGCTGGTGCTGCGTGGTCCACTGGTGGTGCTGCGTGGTCCACTGGTGGTGCTGCGTGGTCCACTGGTGGTGCTGCGTGATCCACTGGTGGTGCTACGTGGTCCACTGGTGGTGTTGCGTGGTCCACTGGTGGTGTTGCGTGGTCCACTGGTGGTGCTCCGTGGTCCACTGGTGGTGCTACGTGGTCCACTGGTGGTGCTGCGTGGTCCACTGGTGGTGCTGCGTGGTCCACTGGTGGTGCTGCGTGGTCTGCCGGTGGTGCTGCTACGCAGTCCACCAGCGGTGCTACGTAGCATCTCCGGTGATGCTACACAGCCTAGTACTGGCCTAGACTCTTCAAGGGATGTTTACCTGCGGTGTTGAATGTATTGTAACCTAGTTCAAACGTGTTATTAACCTGTTCCGCCGGGTTTATCACCTGTATCTTGTGTTTCTGCCGGGTCTTCTTCGTGTACTGCCGTGTCTTTGTCCTGTTTCTTGTGCTCCAACGAGTTTCTGACGTGTTCTGTACTTTCTCAGTGTCTCAAACATGTTCATCTGTCTTTCTAGTTTATATATCTTTAGCGTATCTTTCTTTCGTGTATATACGTATGTATATAAATATCTATCTATATATCTATCTATCTATCTATCTATCTATCTATCTATCTATCTATCTATCTATCTATCTATCTATCTATCTATCTATGAGAATGGGGGGCACCACTACGGTAGGCCTACTGGCCTATGCTAGGCAGGTCCTTCCCAAATCCAATATCTAAATTACTTAGAAATATTCCATACGGATTTTTTTTCTATGGCGCATTTGGTGTATATTTTTTGAAAAAAAAAAAACAACGAACGTAAATTTAGGAAGTTTTTTGCTTGTATTACGTATGTATTTGTGTACAACTATTGGCGTTTATTGTATTGGAAGTATTTTTAATATCGTATTTGTTTGTGATTCAGGTGGATTTTAGGTGATTTTTCGAAATTGTTTTGTGATTCTGAAAACAGTTTCGTGTTACGCTGTTCGTGGAGCGTTAGGTTAGGTTAGGTTAGGTTAGGTTAGGTTAGGTTAGGTTAGGTTAGGTTAGGTTAGGTTAGGTTAGGTTAGGTTAGGTTAGGTTAGGTTAGGTTAGGTTAGGTTAGGTTAAGTTAGGTTAGGTTAGGTTAGCTTAGGTTAGGTTAGGTTAGGTTAGGTTAGGTTAGGCTAGGCTAGGTTAGGCTAGGCTAGGCTAGGTTAGGTTAGGTTAGGTTAGGTTAGGCTAGGCTAGGCTAGGTTAGGCTAGGCTAGGTTATGTTAGGTTAGGTTAGGCTAGGCTAGGCTAGGTTAGGTTAGGCTAGGTTAGGTTAGGCTAGGTTAGGTTAGGTTAGGTTAGGTTAGGTTAGGTTAGGTTAGCTTAGGTTAGCTTAGGTTAGCTTAGGTTAGCTTAGGTTAGGTTAGGTTAGGTTAGGTTAGGTTAGCTTAGGTTAGGTTAGGTTAGGTTAGGTTAGGTTAGGTTAGGTTAGGTTAGCTTAGCTTAGGTTAGGTTAGGTTAGGTTAGGTTAGGTTAGGTTAGGTTAGATTAGGTTAGCTTAGCTTAGGTTAGGAGTATTTGTACTCAAAACTCTGGATAATTGCATTAAGATTTGTCTTGTTGCACTTTGTACTCGCTGGTAAGAGAAGTCTCACAGTTATTCCACTCTTCTTGCGTGGATGAAGGTTGAGTGAGTTGATGTCTGCCATTCCTTCCATTGAATACTGAAATCTGGCAAGAGAGACACTAACGGGAGGAGACACAATTACGACATGCAAGATACCTATGGGTAGGGCTTGTAGTGATAGCTTGTTTGAAGTGAGAGGAGGAAGAAGAGGACGCATGTGGAATCTAAAAGCAGAGAAGAGTCACAGGGATGTTAGGAACTAATTTTTCAGCCTCAGGATGGTACTTTCTTCATCCTGAGAATAGTTGAATGAACTGGGAGTGGAAATTGTGGAGGGAAACATTGATACACAGTTTTAAGAGTAGGCACGATAAGGCTCATAACATAAATCGGTGAATACAAATTATTATATATTATTTTTTGCTTGTCTCGCGCATTAAGTTTTCGATTCACACCTTTTTTGTGAAATAATTTAAGTAGATAGATTTATCTATCCGCCCTCCTAAACTTTTAAAGGGGGGTAAGGCTTGATCCAAGGAACTGGAGCTTTAATTACACGCATTAAATCTGATTACATCCCAATTCCCCTGGTACTGTGTGAGTTCTACGGGTTTAGCGCTTTCCCATTAATATAATAATTTGTAATTAATAGTAATAACAATAATACTACAACTACTACTAGTAGTACTACTACCACTACTACTACCACTACTACTACTACTACTACTACCACTACTACTACCACTACTACTACCACAACTACTACCACTACTACTACCACTACTACCACTACTACCACTACTACTACTACTACTACTACTACTACTACCACTACTACCACTACTACTACCACAACTACTACCACTACTACTACTACTACCACCAGCACCACAACTACTACTACTACTAGTAACAACAACAACAACAACAATAATAATAATAATAATAATAATCACAATAATAATAACATTGCCTCTTGCCAGCTGTGTCGAACATTCGTATCGAATTACCATCGTGTCTGGTTGAAGTTCTCTGGTTATTAAATGTTTCCAACGCCCATTGTTTGGGATTACACGCCCACCGCCGCCCATGGGCGTGGGGGCGCTGATGCATCACACGCCTTTTTTAGTGTGTGTGTGTGTGTGTGTGTTTTTGCTGAAAGATTCTGGTGGTAGTGGTTGTTGTCTCTATTGATGGTGCTGGTAGTTGTGGTTGATGGGGATGATAGAGAGCGATGTTTCACCCCCCTCCCTCCCTCCCTACGTCAATAGATAGTGATGATTAGGCCTAGATTTCCTCCGCTGGCCAATAGATGGCGCTGATAACAACCTCTTCCACTTCCCTTCCACTCAACAAATCCCAAAATTTCTTTCACAGTCCTTTGTGGGATTTATCTTACTATCTCTCTCTCTCTCTCTCTCTCTCTCTCTCTCTCTCTCTCTCTCTCTCCTCGTCTCTTCTCTCTTCTCTCCTCTTCTCCTCTCTCTCTCTCTCTCCCTCTTCTCTCTTCGTGTCTTCTGTGTTCTCTGTGTCTCTTTCTCTTTCTCTCCTGTCTCTCTGGTCTCTCTCGATTTTCTCTTCCTCCTTCTTTCTCTCTTTTTTACACAGGGTTTGACAAGGTTAAGGATCCCTAGCTTTATTGACAGCTATTTACAGGTTAAGGATTCCTAACTTTTTGGCAAGCTAAGAGCTGTTACCTACATCAGCTCATTTGAAAGCATTTTTATTGTTATGAGACATACAAGTAGGGAACAGGATGAAGTTGGAGCCATCTGTGGGCCAGCATTTTCATTTGATCAACTGACTTTATCTCGTTGACATCATTATGCTGTACGAATGTGTTCCATACTCGAGTCATCCTGGGTATGTATGATCTCAGATGGAGTGATGTTCTGGAGAAGGGTACAGCCAGAGTGAAGTTGCTGCTTTCTGCCCGTCTTGTGGCATAAAAGCTTGTTTCACGCTGTCCTCGAAGTGGATCAAGTGTGGTATTTTGACAATATTGGCCTTGTACATAACAGTAAGGCCACCCACATCCCTCCTATGTTGAAGGCTCTGCTGAAATGACAGATCTATCCAGGATGGGTCCAGGCGAGAGATGAGACGTCTTGCTCTGTTCTCTACTCTGTCAAGCAGTCGCAGATGAGAGGGGGGCAGGCAAACCAAGAAAGTGGAGCATACTCAAGGTGTGAGCGTACTTGTGCCTCGTACAGGATCTTGAAACCCCCCTACTGTCAAGCAGATGCGAGATACGGCGAAGTGCTGTAAGCTTCCTGGCTGCCTTGTTTGCAAGATTTACAACATGGTTCTTCATGGTTAGTTTGGAGTCAAATTTCACCCCAAGGTTATCAACTTCTTCTCCAGGTGCCAACACCCTCCCATTCATCCTTACTACTGCCCCAGCATTACCATCATGGTGCCTAGAGACGATCATCATTTGCGTTTTCTCAGGTGCAAATGTTACTTGCCATCTATTTCCCCAAGCTGATACAGCTCTCAGCTGGTGATTGATGTAGCTTAGAGCAGCTGGCATTTCTTCTCTTGGATAAGTGAATGTCAGTGTACAGTCGTCTGCATATGCATGTGATTCTGGGATGAGATGAAGAAGGTCGTTGAAGTAGACATTCCATAACAATGGACCCAGCACGCTTCCTTGTGGAACACTTGCCCCAATAGGATGTCTTGCTGATTCCGTTCCATTGAGAACTACACTTAGAGATCTACCATGAAGGTAATCACTGAGGAGACATAGCGTACAGCCTGCAATTCCCAGTGCTTGAAGTTTTGCTAAGAGGCCCTGGTGCCACACCCGGTCGAAAGCGCCAGCAATGTCCAGTGCTACCACACAGCTGACTTTGGATTCATCCAGTGACTGGTGCCACTTAGTGGAGAGGTTTAACAACAGATCAGCAGCAGAGTAACCTTTCCTTTCTCTCTCTCTCTCTCTCTCTCTCTCTCTCTCTCTCTCTCTCTCTCTCTCTCTCTCTCTCTCTCTCTCTCTCTCTCTCTCTCTCTCTCTCTCTCTCTCTCTCTCCTCTCCTCTCTCTCTCTCTCTCTCTCTCATCTCTCTCTCCTCTCTCTCTCTCTCTCTACTCTCTCTCTCTCTCTCTCTCTCTCTCTCTCTCTCTCTCTCTCTCTCTCTCATCTCTCTCTCTCTCTCTCTCCTCTCTCTCTCTTCCTTTCATTGTGTTGGTAAAAATTATACCCTTGCCAGGCATGTCATCAAACGTTTGCATCCGTCAAGTCAGTTCCTCGTTCCACTGTCAATCTGTCAATCCAAAGTCAGTCAGCAATTCCTTATTCCTTTTTTCATCTCTCTCTCTCTCTCTCTCTCTTCTTTTTTTTACACAGGCTCTCTCTCTCTCTCTCTCTCTCCTCTCTCTCTCTCCTCTCTCTCTCTCTCTCTCTCTCTCTCTCTCCTCCTCTCTCTCTCTCTCTCTCTCTCTCTCTCTCTCTCTCTCCTCTCTCCTCTCTCTCTTCTCTCCTCTCTCTCCACCTTCATCCACTGCCTCGTTCAATCACCTATCGCTTCTCTCTCTATCCCTTCCTTTTCATTCCACTCTTCTCTACTCCATCTTGTTTTCCTCTCTTTGGTTTTCCATTCTTTCCTACTCCCCACTTTCCCCTCCATTATCTCCTCCTCTTTCTCTCTCTCCTTCTCTCCTTTTATTCCCTCTCGTCTCCACCTTCCCACTGCCCTCTCAACTACCTATCCCTTTTTCCCTTCCTTATCCTCTTACATCCATTATTTTCCCTTCCTTTGGTTTGCCTTATCTACTCCCCACCCCGACATTTTCAGGCCTCTGCTTTCTCCTCCTCTTCTTCCTTTATCCTCTCTCCACTTCCTCCCTTCTCCTCCTTTTCCCTTTCACTACATCTAACATAGAAGAAATAATTAGAATAATAGATCTTTTGGTCTGTGACTGACTAGGGGGCGGAGTGACGCGAAAGAGAGAAATTGGGGGAAATTAGGCTCTCATCTCTTTCTTTACGAGTCGAGGGATTATAGTACAAGAAGAGAGAGAGAAATAGAGATAGAGATAGATAGAAGAGAGAGAGATGAGAGAGAGATAGAGATAGAGAGAGAGAGAGAGAGAGAGAGAGAGAGAAGAGAGAGAGAGAGAGAGAGAGAGAGAGAGAGAGAGAGAGAGAAAAGAGAGAGAGAGAGAGAGAGAGACTGTATATATTCTGTTGTCTTCTCATCTTTTTTTTATATGTAAATTATCGGTGAAGAAAATGTTACAGAGGAGCAGGAAGAGCGACTTTCTTGAGTTTTTTCTGTCTTCTGTTTCTTCTTTCTTCTTTCTTTGTCTTTTTTCTTTTCTTCTTTGTCTTATTATCCTTTTTCTATGTCTTCTTTTTTCTTCTTTGTCTTCCCCTTGCTTCTTCTTCTTTCCCTTATCTACATAAAATCACAAGCCGTAAAACCCCTACGGATTTAACACTTCCTCGTAAATATAATTATTATAAAAATTATTATTATTCATTACGTCAATTGTCTTAATTCCATGAATATTTAGATGCAAGATGCAAGATGCACGATGATTACTTACTGCTTGAATGTCGCCAATAAGGAAAAGAGACCAAAGCCAATCTGCTTACGGCTGCCCGTCTTGTGGTATAAGACATGTTTCTTTTCATTACCAATAAACTGTCACAGGTACATGAGAAACATAGACACTAGAAGACTTGGAAGTCCACAGCGAGACTATTCGTTGTTGAGAAGGACTATCTATTTCTGTCTAGATTAACAACTATCGTGTGTTATCTAGGAGTGTGAGGTTAGGATCGAAAAGCAGAAGGCTCTCCGGCGGAATATTCAGAACTTTGACGGGGGAAGGAGGTCTTGTACTTATCGCCAGGGCTAGAAATCTCTCTCTCTCTGAAGGCAAAGGTTCTGTTGGAATGACAGGTCTGGAGGGGCCGGGACAAGGCAAGAGACGAGTACCCTTCCATAGATGTGTGCCGTTGTAGAGATGAGTGCCGTTGTAAGGATGGGTACCGTTGTGAGGATGGGTGCCGTTGTGAGGATGGGTATCGTTGTGAGGATGGGTACTGTTGTGAGGATGGGTGCCGTTGTGAGGATGGGTACCGTTGTGAGGATGGGTACCGTTGTAAGGATGGATACCGTTGTGAGGATGGGTACCGTTGTAAGGATGGGTACGGTGTATGGATGAGTACCTTTGTAGGGATGAGTACCGTTGTAAGGATGAGTGCCGTTACAATGATGAGGGAGGTCCTCCTCCTTGAGAGGAATCAGTGATGCCTCAGAGGCACTCTATGGTTCACTCTGATGGTTCTCTCTGATGGTTCTCTCTGATGGTTCTCTCTGATTTCTCTCAGGTTCTCTCTGAGGTTCCCCTTGAGGGTTTTCCTCTGATGCCGTCTTCGAGGTTCTGTCCCTCGTGTGGTCCCTCCCCTTTCCCTTCCCCCCCCTTTTCCCCCATTTTACCTTCCCTCGATCCACCCCTTTCCCGGTTCTTGTCCGGCTTCTTTTTCCTCTCTGAGGTACTCTCATGGATCTTTCGAAAATTCTACCCCTGATCGTTCTCGGCGACCCTCCCCGGCCCCAATCCGCTCCCTGGGCTCTCCGGGAATGCTCCCTCTTGATCCTTCTCTCGCGGGGGCCTCGTTCCCCTCCTCTTGGGTTCCCCCTTTCCTTCTTCATTCTTTTTTTTCTCTCTCCTCCTCTCTTCCTCCTCCTTCCCTTCCTTTCCTTCCTCCTACTTCCCCTTTCCCTTTTTCTCCTTTCCTTCCACCTTCCCTTTTTTCCCTTCTCCTTTCCTTCTCCCTCCTCCCTTCCCCCCTTCTCCTTCCCCCTTTTTCCTCCCTTCCCTTCCCCCCTTTTCCCTTCCCCCCTTCCCCCTTCCTTCCCCCCTTCCTCCCTCCCTTCCTTCCCCCTTTTCTTCTTCTCTTTTTCCCCCCTTCCTTCCCCCTCCTTTCCTTTTCCTCCTTCCCTTCCTTCCCTTTCCCTTTTTTCTTCCTTCCCTTCCCCTTTCCTTCCCCCTTCCTCCTTCTTCCTCCCCTTTCCCTTTCCCTTCCTTTCCCTTTTCCTTCCTTCCTCCCTTCCTTCCCTTTCCTTCCTCCTCCTTCCTTCCTCCCCTTTCCCTTCCTTCCTTCCTTTTCCCTTTCCTCTTCCCTTCCTTCCCCTTTCCCTTTCCCTTTCCCTTTTTCCTTCCTTCCTTCCTTCCTTCCTTCCTTCCCTTCCTTCCTTCCTTCTTCTTCTTCCTTCCTCCCTTCCTTCCTTCCTTCCTTCCTACCTTCTTACCTTCCCTTCCTTCCTTACTTCCTCCCTTTTCTCCCTTCCTTCCTTACTTCCTCCCTTTCTCCCTTCCTTCCTCCCTTCCTTCCTTCTTCCTTCCTTCCTTCCTTCCTTCCTTTCTTCCTTCCTTCCTCCCTTCCTTTCTTCCTTCCTTCCTCCCTTCCTTCCTTTCTTCCTTCCTTCCTCCCTTCCTTCCTTCCTTCCTTCCTACCTTCTTACCTTCTCTTCCTTCCTTCCTTCCTCCCTTCCTTCCTTCCTCCCTTCCTTCTTTCCTTCCTTCCTTCCTTCCTTCCTTTCTTCCTTCCTTCCTCCCTTCCTTCCTTCCTTCCTTCCTTCCTTCCTTCCTCCCTTCCTTCCTTCCTCCCTTCCTTCTTTCTGTTTGTCCTCAGCAAGTAAATTACTAAGCCTAGAGCTTCGTTATTAACCACAGATTTATTGTGAAGGAGGTGAAGCGAAGGAGGAGGATGGACGAGGAGAGGGAGAGACAAAAGAGAAAGAGTGTGAGGATGATGCAGGATAGAGGAGAAAGGGAGGGAGAGAAGATGACGGACAAGGAGAGGAAGAAAGAGGGAAGAGGCGTTGGAGGAGGATGGAGAGAGGAGAAGGAGGGATGCGTATAGGGGAAAGGAAGGTGGAGAAAGATTAAGAGAGAGAGAGAGAGAGAGAGAGAGAGAGAGAGGGAGGGAGAGAGAGTGAGAGAGAGAGACAGAGAGAGAGAGAGAGAGGGAGAGGGATGGTGGAGATGGAGTCTGTGGAAGATAGTACCTGCTTCATATCAGGCCAGAACCCCCCCACCCCCTCCACCACCCCTCCACCACCCCTCCACCACCCCCTCCACCACCCCTCCCACCACCCCTCCACCACCCCTCACCACCCCCCACACGCAATAACCACCCAGTCCAACAGTGATAAATACAACTAGAGTTGCGATTTGAAGCAGGTCACCCACCCTGATACTAGCAAGGCTCTGCTCCCGTACGTCAAGGCGTCTTCCATGACGTAAACACCTGTTACGAGACGTTAGAACATCACCCAAAGAGTGAGAATATCTAGTAAGACGTCAGAACATTCAAGAGTTGAGAACATCTTGCAAGACGTCAGGACATCTTGTAAGACGTCAGGGCATTTTATAAGACCTCATGACATCCTGCAAGACGTCAAGACATTTTGCATGACGTCAGAACATCTTGCAAGACGTCAGAACATCGTGGAAAACGTCAGAACTTCTTGCAAGACGTCAGAACATCTTGCAAGACGTCAGGACATCGTCCAATAAGCAATGTATTGGGTGGAAGAGTAGAGACTAGAGGGACCTATGTTACATGGGATGAAAGGATATGATAGCCCGTGAATAGGAGGGATAGGGAATAGATGAGAAAAGGAGGAGGAGGAGGAAGAGAAAGAAGAAATATTACCCTCTTGTCTTGCAAGTATGCAGTGAATTGTTAAAGTTGCACTTGTAGTTTAAATTTTTTCAGATTTAATACATATTTACTTATCTTTCCTACCCAGTGTTTTTTTAATGTTTCTCATTGCTGTATTTTCAATTCTCTCGTCTCATTCTCCTCTCTCTCTCCTCTCTTCTCTCTCTCTTTCTCTCCTCTCTCTCTCTCTCCTCTCTCTCTCTCCTTCTTCATATTCTTCTCTCTCTCTTCTCTCTTCTCTCCTCTCTCTCTTTTCTCTCTCTCTCTCTCTCTTTCTCTTCTCTCTCTTCTCTCTCTCTCTCTCTCTCTCATCTCTCTCTCTCTCTCTCTCTCTCTCTCTCTCTCTCTTTCTTTTCTCTCTCTTTCTCTCTCTCTCTCTCTCTTCCTCTTTCTTCTCTCTTCTCTCTCTCTCTCTCTCTCTCTCTCTCTTTTTACACAGGGTTTGACAAGGTTAAGGATCCCTAGCTTTATTGACAGCTATTTACAGGTTAAGGATTCCTAACTTTATTGGCAAGCTAAGAGCTGTTACCTACATCAGCTCATTTGAAAGCATTTTTATTGTTATGAGACATACAAGTAGGGAACAGGATGAAGTTGGAGCCATCTGTGGGCCAGCATTTTCATTTGATCAACTGACTTTATCTCGTTGACATCATTATGTTGTACGAATGTGTTCCATACTCGAGTCATCCTGGGTATGTATGATCTCAGATGGAGTGATGTTCTGGAGAAGGGTACAGCCAGAGTGAAGTTGCTGCTTTCTGCCCGTCTTGTGGCATAAAAGCTTGTTTCACGCTGTCCTCGAAGTGGATTTATCTATCTATCTATCTATCTATCTATCTCCTTTCTTTCTTTTCTATTCCTTCAACCTTGACCTACTTGCATTTATCTTCCCTACCCCCCTCTTCCCTTTACCACCTCCCCTCTCTCCCTTTACCGTCCCCTTGACCATTTAAATTCTCACTCAGGTAATGGCTGTAAATTCCCTTTAAATTTAAGACCATATTGATGCGGCTGCTGGTGACTTATGGCAACTGTGTCCTGGTCTGAAACTCTTAACCCCCTGACAACCCCCCTCACAACCCCCCTCACAACCCCCCCGAACAACCCCCCCTGACAACCCCCCTGAGAATCACCCTGAAAACCTCCCCTGAGAACCCCAAGAACCTCCCCCCCCCCTGATAACCCCTTTTCTGCCCCTGTTCTACATAATGAGAGTCAGAAGAGAGAGAGAGAGAGAGAGAGGAGAGAGGAGGAGAGAGAGAGAGAGAGGGAGAGAGAGAGAGAGAGAGAGAAAAGCGAATAATGGTTGATTAAAAGAATTTAAAGAAGAGAACAATGTAATTGAAGCAATTCTAGAGAATTAAAGGAAGTTGAGAAATTGTTTGAAGATTGGTAAGAGAGACGGAGTGATGATGGGGATGATGGGGGATGATGGGGGATGATGGGGATGATGGGGGATGATGGGGATGATGGGGATGATGGGGGATGATGGGGGATGATGGGGATGATGGGGGATATGAGATGATGGTGGGATGATGGGGATGATGGGGGATGATGGAGATAATGGGGATGATGGGGATGATGGGGGATGATGGGGGATGATGGGGGATGATGGGGATGATGGGGGATGATGGGGGATGATGGGGGATGATGGGGATGATGGGGGATGATGGGATGATGGGGATGATGGGGGATTGATGGGGATGATGGGGATGATGGGGATGATGGGGGATGATGGGGATGATGGGGAATGATGGGGATGATGGGGGATGTGGGGATGATGGGGATGATCGGGATGATGGGATGATGGGGATGATGGGGGATGATGGGGATGATGGGGATGATGGGGGATGATGGGGGATGATGGGGGATGATGGGGAATGATGGGGATGATGGGGATGATGGGGGATGAAGGGGATGTGGGGATGATGGGGATGGATTGATGGGGATGATGGGGATTATGGGGGATGATGGAGATGATGGGGATGATGGGGATGATGGTGGATGATGGGGGGATGATAGGGGGATGGGGGTATGATTGGGGGATGATGGGGGATGAGGGGATGATGGGATAGGGGATGATGGAGGATGATGGGGAGATGGGGGATGATGGGGGATGATGGGGGATGATGGGGAGATGGGGGATGATGGAGGATGATGGGGGATGATGGGGATGATGGGGAGATGGGGGGAGATGGGGGATGATGGGGGATGATGGGGATGATGGGCTATAATGGGGGATGATGGGGAAGATGGGGGATGATGGGGGATTATGGGAGATGATGGTGGGGATGATGGGGGAGATGGGGTGGGGTGATGGGGGATGATGGGGGAGATGGGGGATGATGGGGGAGATGGGGATGATGGGGGAATGAGGGATGATGGGGGATGATGGGGGATGATGGGGGATGATGGGGAGATGGGGGATGATGGGGGATGATGTGGGATGATGGGGATGATGGGGATGAGGGGATGATGGGGATGATTGGGGATGATGGGGATGATGCAGATGATGGGGATGATGGGGGATGATGGGGAGATGGGGATGATTGGGATGATGGGGGAGATGGGAATGATAGGGATGATGGGGGATGATGGGGATGATGGGGAGATGGGGGGATGATGGGGATGATGGGGATGATGGGGGATGAGGGGGAGATGGGGATGATGGGGGATGATGGAGGAGATGAGGGATGTGGGGATGATGGGGATGATGGGGATGATGGGGATGATGGGGATGATGGGGGATGATGGGGGATGATGGGGGATGATGGGGGATGATGGGGGAGATGGGGATGATGGGGATGATGGGGGATGATGGGATGATTGGAAGATGGGGAGATGGGGAATGATTGGGATGATGGGGATGATGGTGAGATGGGGATGATTGGGATGATGGGGGATAATGGGGATGATGGGGATGATGGGGATGATGGGGGATTATGGGGGATGATGGGATGATGGGGGATGATGGGGAGACATGATTTAATTCTGTATTAAGGATATTCTCTCGTCTACCTCTTCCTCTTTACTCTCATTTACTTATCTCCTTCTACATCTGCCAGTCTCTCCCCTCACTTCCCCTCTCTCCATAAACTTTAATCATAATTCATTTTTTACTCTCTCTCTCTCTCTCTCTCTCTCTCTCTCTCCTCTCTTTTCTTCTCTCTCTCTCTCTCTCTCTCTTCTCTCTCTCTCTCCTCTCTCCTCTCTCTCTCTCTCTCTCTCAAACCACTTGTTTTGACTCCGTTCTCATTTTTCATCTCATTCTGCTCTCATCTCTGAATTTCTCACCTCTCTTTCCGTCTCTCTCCTCCTCTCACTTCCTCCTCCTCTTCCTTTCACCTCCTCTTCTCGCCCTTTCGTCACTGGTCAGTAAACATTAATATTCTGAAGAAAGAAAGAGGAGAAGGAGGAAGAGGAGGAGGAGAAAGAGGGGAGGAGGAAGAGGGGTATGATGAAGAGGGGAGGCGAAGGGGGTAGGAGAAGCAGCAGCAGACGATAATAATTAAAATAATGTGGAAGGAAGAATGTACCGGAAGTTAGAAGGATGCAAGGGAGTGGGGAGGGTGGAAGGGAGTGGGGAGGGTGGAAGGTTGTGGGTAGGGTGAACCAAGGATGTGGGGAGGAGGCAAAGGTGGGAGAAAAGAGCCGGGGGGGGGGGGATAATATTGGGGAGGTGGAGCCAAGTGAAGACGTTGATGTTAATCGGGGTTGGGAAGGTGATGAGGAGTAATTGTAGGGGAGAATGAGTGAGAGGGATTGTAAGGGGAGAGGACTACGGAAATTTGTTAGGGTGGGGGTCCTGGTTCTGACACTCGAGGTTCTGGTTCTGACACTTGGGGTCCTGGCTCTGACACTCGGGGTCCTGGTTCTGACACTCGGGGTCCTGGTTCTGACACTCGGGGTCCTGGTTCTGACACTCGGGGTCCTGGTTCTGACACTCGGGGTCCTGGTTCTGACATTCGGGGTCCTGGTTCTGACACTCATAGTACTGGTTTTGACATTCATGGTCCTGGTTCTGACACTCATGATCGTGGTTCTGACACTTGGTCCTAGTTCTGACACTCGGGGCCCTGGTTCTGACACTTGGGGTCCTGGCTCTGACACTCGGGGTTCTGGTTCTGACACTCGGGGTCCTGGTTTAAGCACTCGGGGTCCTGGTTCTAACACTCGGGGTTCTGGTTCTAACACTCGGGGTCCTGGTTCTAACACTCGGGGTCCTGGTTCTAACACTCGGGGTCCTGGTTCTGACACTCGGGGTCCTGGTTCTGACCCTCGGGGTCCTGGTGTGCACAATTGCATCTCCGTCTCAATTGCAACACATTTAAATATGGGAATGGTAAACGTTGAATAATGGGTTGCTGATAATGGGGAGGATTTATGGGAGGAGAGTAATGGGGAGGATTTATGGATGGAGAGTAATAGGGAGAGATTGTGAAGATGGGTGATGGGGAGGAATTGTGGGGATAGACAGGAATTGTGAGGTAAGGGGTAAGGTAGAAACTGTGAAGGGGGAGGAAAATAGAGAGGAACTGTGGTGGAAGGTGAGGTGAAAACAAGGCAGAAATAGGGATGACACAATTACAGCTTCCCCCTTCCAAAACCACCTCCCTATTTTTTTTTAAACTCCATTTTCAATCGCTGACAGAAAAAGCAAGGGCAAAATACACCCCATGGCAGGGGCCAGTAAGGCTCACATTCCTCAGAGACGGCACAGGGGCGCTTTATTTATTCAATTTCAAGTTTTATTTCTCGTTATTGATTTCCGAGATGGTTTGTTGATGGAGTCGCTGTGTGGCCGAGCTTAGGTGCTTCGGCGATGAAAGAAAAATATGCGGGAGGATTTTTAATGTTTTGACTTCTGCTTCAACGACCCACAGAGATAACATCTTGGAGGAGACTGTTTGAGGGATCTAGCCAAAGTGGAAGTTGATGATAGAAAGGGGGGGGGAAGAATGCGAATGAGCAGAGGACTAAGAGGGAGATTATGGGAAGAGGTAGAAAAGTACAAATAGTTTTTGACTGGAAAGGTAGTGAAAGGGTTGTTTTGAGTTGGAAGTAAAGTAGGAGAAGAGAACAAAGACTTTCTTCATCTGGAAAGATAGACGAAAGAAAGATTGCTTTGGAATGGTAAGTGAGAAAATAGAGACTTACGAACACCGTCTTCACCTTGAAAAAAAAAATAAGAGTTGATAGCCTGAAGAGTGCTGAGGATTTATGAGTGGCTGAGGCAATTGTTGTTCGTGGTACATAACGCTTGTATACATTCAATCTTGAAAAGTTGATTTACACGAAGTTGTGGTAGTGAGGATATGCGAGATGATGGCTTGCGGTTGGCCCTTTCAGCAAAAAGCTTTTAAAACCTTGGCTGCTGGCTGGATCCCTGTCTGCTCCTTCAGGTGCTCTCAGCCCGCCTTCCCTCCAGGCCTTTCCTCAGCTCGGAGATGTCTGTTTCTTGTCCGTATTTCTTATAGTCTCGTTGCAGACAGCCTCGGGAGCGAGTGAGTTAAGTCTTGAAGACCGAGATCTGGGGAAGATTGCAAGGAAGTATGGTCTACCGGTCCGCTGAATGTTTAGTTCGTTTCTGCAAAGAATTGCAACAGTCGACTGATATGGGGCGAGATAGATTATTCGTGGAGTCTTTCCAGTCCCTCGCAATTAACATCCAGCGATCCAGATATTACATTTCCTCCCTTTCTGTGTGGTGGGCGCTCCGTCTTTCCCTTTCCAGAACTCAAGGTTGTCAGTGTGGCTCCAGTTCGTAACCCTTTCCAGGTCAGCGGTCATGGACAAGCGAGCGGGGGAGGTCTGGCGCGTTCCAGGCTGGTGGCTGGAACAAAGAGTTGATAATTGTGGTCCCGCGGGCGGTAGTGCGGTCGCCCTGGAACTGATTATACCACCACCAACACTCTCACTGGGAAAAGTTGTATAAAATATTGACACGAAGGACCACGATCCAGCCTCCTGACGATCAAGGAAGACCTCAACGCGAACTAGCTTCCTAGTGCTCAAGGAAGACCTCATCGTGGCCAAGATTAGGCTACCTGGCGCACAAGAACTCAATATGTGACAGCCACTTGGTGCTCAATGAACTCAACGTGAGGCAGCTACCTGGTGCTCAAGAAAGAACTCGACGTGATTACTTTAGAGTTAGGTCCAGTTCGTTGTGCTTCTTGCAGAGTTAAGTTCCGCGTCTTTGTTTCCGACTGCTGCTCACCTCTTACTTCTTATTGCTACAAACTTCTTGGTGTCTTAATGCTCCACACGCTTCTTAGTTTCTTAATGCTTCACAATTCTTCATTTTGTTTCACATTCTGTTTATCGTTGCTTGCCACTACTTTATCGTTGCTTGCTACTTCTTCGTCTTATTATGGGCCCTTGTTTCAGTCCGCCATTATAACATTGAAGTGTTTATTTACTGAGCTCTAGCAGTCCATTCTCGGCATTGTCTGTGTGTGTACTCACCTAATTGTAGTAACCTAATTGTGGTTTCAGAGGTTGATTCATAGCTCCTGGTCCGGCTTCTTCACTGGTATGCTAAAGCTCCATGAGCTTTATCACACCTCTTCTTAAAGATATGTATGCATCCTGCCTCTATTACATCACTCTCCAGCCTATTCCTCCTCCTCTGTGTGTGTGTGTATGTGTAAATTAGAATTTTGGATTTTGGTTTATAAACACAATTATCTGCATTTTATAAGGGAACATTCGGTCATCTCTGAAAAAGCTTCTTAATAAAGAGCAATTTTTGTTTTGATAAATTGGACTGAAAGAACAGAACGAAAATTGAACATCTCACATTTTGAAAGTTTTTCCACATACTGCTTAATTCTGTGCGTTACCTTAATTACATTTCCCCCCTCCCCCCAAAAAAAACGTACTATTTAAAGGAACTTTATAAGAGAGCTCACTGTATATTTAAACCATACTGAGTAGGTTGTTAGGGAGGGAAAAAATAGAAGCCTAAGCTAAATTTCGATGTGGCAGGCCATTTTTTTCGAGTAATATAGGCCTATAAGCTCACCCGGGAAGGGTGTCTCTCAGTGTGGTAACAGTGGAATAATTACTGACCTCATAATGAGCC
>NC_069465.1:9947972-9957972 GCF_026875155.1 Cherax quadricarinatus | reverse complement strand
TTTGTGTACTCACCGATTTGTGTTTGCAGGGGTCGAATTCTGGTTCCATACTCCTACACAGCATCATCGACAGACTTTACTCATTTCTGGTTTCTTAAGAACTGTCAAACCTTGTCTTAAAACTGCGTATTATGTTTGCCTTCAGCATTTCGAAATCCAGTTCAACCTAAGAATATAAGAATGGGGATCACTACAGCAGGCCTACTGGCCCATACTAGGCAGTTCATTCTCAAATACAAACCTTCTAACTGAAGTATTTGTCCGGCCTATTCTCAATATCACCAAAACTCTGATAACCTTAACAACCCATTCCACTTCCTAACAATTCTGAAATTGGAAAAGAATTTGACGAAATTTCTATAACTCATCTGTTTTTTTTTTTTTTTTTTTTTTTTTTTGTTTCCCTGTTTTTCGTTTTCTTCTGCCCTCTTCTATCCTCTCTATCAGTTACTTGCCAGTAGATTATATGTTGTAATCATATCTCTCCCAATCCCTTTCTAATCTGTTTATAGTGTGCACATCTTTGCTCTGTGCTCACCTAATTGTGGTTACAGGGGTCGATTCGCAGCTCCTGGCCCCACCTGTTCACTGGTCATGTGTGTGTGTGTGTGTGTGTGTGTGTGTGTGTGTGTGTGTGTGCACTCGGTGGTTGGCAAAGAGAAACGCACATCTATTTTGTGCTCTGATGAACCTTTTCAAAGGGAGAATTCGTTTTCAATTGGGTTGGCGGCGGGAGGGTATCACGAGGCACTTGTGTCTTCCTTCCACCCAGCCTGGCTCTTCTTTCCTTCTCCCCTATACTACTAACCCCCGCCTGGCTTTCTTTCCCTCTCCCCCACTACTAACACCCCCGCCCGGCTCTTCTTTTTCCCCTCCCCCCTACTCTACTAAACCCCCGTGGCTCTTCTTTCCCTCTCCCCTATACTTACACCCCCGCCGGTCTTCTTTCCTTCCCCTATATATAACCCCAGCCTGGGCCCTTTTTTCCTCTCTCCCCTACTAATTCACCCCAGCGGCTTTCTTTCCCTTTTCCCCTATACTACTATACACCCCAGCCCGGTCTTCTTTCCCTCTCCCCTATATATATACCCAGCCTGGTCTTCTTTTTTCTCTCCCCTATATCTTTTACCCCCGCCCGGGTTTCTTTCTTTACCCCATACTACTACCACCAGCCTGGCTCTTCTTTACTCCTCCCCCCACTACTCTACACCCCTGGCTTTTCTTTTTTTCTACCCTAACTACTACCCCCAGCTGGCTCTTCTTTCCTCCCCCCCCCTACTACTACTACCCCCCCCTTCTTTTTTCTTCTCCCCTTTTTCAAAATTCTTTTTCCCCTCCCCCCCTCCCTCTTAAACCCCAACGGTTTCTTTTTTTTCCCCCCCCCTATACAAATACATTTTGCGGGCTTTTAATTTTTCCCCCCCCTCCTACTACTACACCCCCCCGGGCTTTTCTTTCCTTTTCCCCCCAAAACTACTACTCCACCCCCCCTTTCTCTTTTTTCCCCCTTTTCCCCCCTTTTACTATTTCTCCCCCCTCTTTTTTTCCCCCTTCAATTTACTACTTTTTTATACTACTATTAATTCTACTACACCCTACTATTTCTACAACCCTACTACTACTATTTCTGTGCTCCTATTACTTCTTAACCTACTACTAATCCCCCCCGTTTCACTACTCCCGGGAAAAACACCGGTTTCTATCACTGGCTCCTTTTCCCCCCTTTAAAAATTTCTTCTTGATACTTTAAAGGAAATTTCGTTTTGGGGAAGAAAAAAGGAAATTTTTCCAAAATTTTTCGGAGTTTTTTTTTTTTCTGAAAGTTCCGTCAGAAAGTTCCGTCAAAAAGTTTCCGTCAGAAGCCCCGTAAAAAAGTTCCGTCAAAAAATTTTTCCCCCCTCAAAAATTTTCCCGGCCCCAGAAAGCTCCGTCAGAAAGTTCCGCAAAAAATTCCGCCGAAATTTCCCCCGGAAAACCCCCGCCGGGAAATTTCCCCTCAGAAAGTTCCCCCAAAATTTTTGGGGTTTTGGGAAAATTTTTTGAGACTTCACTTTTTTTATGTTTTATTTTGTGGGAATCGGTAAATTCGTGTTGGGCTAATTTAGTTTCCAAAGGGTTGTGAGGGCTCGATCCTCTGTGCCCCAAAAACCCCTGTGGATCATGCTAATCCTTTTGGGGTCGTTCAGCCCTTTGGGGGCGAAGGCCCAAATTCCCCTCATCAGCTAAAACCCTTTTGTGTGCTGTTTAGCGCGATGAGTAGCGAAAAACTTATTTCCGTACACAGAACACTACTCTTGCAGCCGGATCAAATAGGCTTTTGATGGCTGTGTGGGCCATGGACCCCCTCCAACAGCAACGCCTGACCTCAGTTTTTTTATTGAAAATGGCTTTGTTTTTTTGTGCATCCAGATCCCCTGTGGTTTGGTTTGCGTAAGAACTTTTGGATACACAAAGACCTAGGAAATAGGCCCTGATAGTTCCTAGTTCCTAGGGCCTAGTTCCTAGGGCCTAGTTCCTAGGTCTTTTGTGTATCCGGATTTATATCAACTGTTCACTTGTTTGCTCGAAGCAATTTCAAGAAATTTGCTTAATATATCTGGTATCTTAAGAAAGGAATAATATTTTCATAACTGGTCAGGGGTATGTTACAGGTTTCTCTCCCTCCCTCTAGGGAGGGAGATGGAGTTACTCCATCAAAGTGCATAGAGGGAGGATACGACACTCTCATTGCAAAGTATTTGTGAGGTTAAGTGGGAGATGAAATGGGAGACGTGGGTGGGAAGAGGGAAGGAGGGAGAGGAGGGAGGGAGGGAAGTGTTGTTCTCTCCCTCACTCCCTCCCTCCCTTCTTCCCTCCCATTAGCGAGAAGAGTTCGACTGGAAGGTTGGGAAGGCTTGTTTTTAGGGGGGAAAGGATTGTAAATAGTTGGGGAGGAATGTTGGGGAGAACTAGAGCATGTGTTGGTGGGGAGAAAAAGAAAGGTAGGAATGTGGAGAGTGGTTGGGGTGGGTAAGGATAGGGGGGGGGGTTGTTCTGTGATATAGCAGTAAGTCTAGGAGGGGAGGATACTTCTCCCCAAATTACATTTTCCCACAGTGTGTGACGTTTTTTATATCCCTCAGAGCCCCTTGGTAGGGGAAAAAATTTCATTAAATTCCTTTAGGAGTGGGAAAAAAGATATCGGGGGAAAATGGGGGACCCCGGGCAGTAGTTTTCTGTTCCAGGGCTGAAGGCGGCTGTTCAAAAGGGGGACCCTGCTGTTTTTTGGGCCCCGCCCAGCTTGAGCAGGGGTGAGATTTTCCCTTAAAATCGGTTGTAACCGAAACAAATGTCCGTTTATGCCATTTTTTATAAAACAAGTATTTTTAAATTTCTTTTCCCTTTTGAAATTTAAATTATTATATTTAAATATATATATATTTTATATTATATAATTATTTATATTATATATTATATATAAAATATATATAAATATATATATATATATATATATATATTTATATATATATTAATATAATATATATATATGCATGCGTGTGTGTATGTGTGTGTGTGTGTGTGTGTGTGTGTGTGTGTGTGTGTGTGTGTGTGTTTTGTGGTGTGTGGGTGTGTATGTGTGTGTATGTGTGTGTGGGGTGTGTGTGTGTGTGTGTGTGTGTGTGTTGTGTGTGTGGTGTGTGTGTGTTTTGTGTGTGTGTGTGTGTGTGTGTGTTTTTGTGTGTGTGTACGTATACATACATACATACATATTCTTCTTTTATTTGTTGTCGAGAAAAATTTTAATTTTGGATTCAACACAGGAAAAAAAAATCCTGGAAGTAAATTTTTGGAGTCTATATATTTCTTTTGAGGAAAATGTCTGTTTTTTCTGGTTGAGTCTTTTTCATCTTTTTTCTTTTCCCAGGTTTTGGGTTTTCGTAAACCCTTTCGAAAGTGAGGACGAAAGGGGAAACAAAGTGGTGCGAGATTCTTTTTTCACAAAATTTAAAAAAACAAAATGGTGAGTAAAAACGGGGGTGTTTAGTGAGCATGTTCCGTGGTGAAGTAAATTTTGAAGTGACTTGAAGTGATACAGGGGAAAATTTAAATGCTTCGGTTTAAAGGGAAACGCTCCTAACTTTTCAAGAAGACCTATGATATTGAAAATATGTTTAGGGGAAAAATGTTTAGATAAAAATTATTTACTAGGACAGGAAGAAAATTTTAAAGGTAAATTTTCACAACACATGAAATTTTAAAATTAAAGAGAAAAGGGTAGTAAAAGGTGTCACTAAAAACAGAAAGGGTGTGATGGTAAACACTAACACAGTATGGAAAGGATGGTGTCCCCTAACACAGTTTTGGAAAGTGAGGGTGTCCTAACAAAAGAAAGGTATGATGGTGTAAACTAACACAGAAAGGGTATTCATGGTACACAAACACAGAATGGTAGTAAAGGTGACACTAACACGGGAGGGGAGGGTGGTGCACAACCAGTAGGGGAAAGTGAGGGTTTGGTCCAAACACAGAAAGGTATGATTGGTCACTAACACAATGGTAGTCTTTGGTGCCCACAACCAGAAAGGAAAGGTCATGGTACACTAACACAGAAAAGGTTTGTGGTGACCCTAACCAGAAAGGGTAGTGAGGGTTGCACAAACACGGGTTTTGTAGTGATGGTGTCACAAACACAGAAGGTAGGGGAATGGTGACCCCTAACACAGAAGGGAAAGTGATGGGACACTAACACAGTATGGTAGTGATGGTGACCCTAACCCCCGTAAGGGGGTGATGGTGCAATAAAACAGAAGGGGAAAGTTGATGAACACTAACCCCTAGGGGTAGGATGGTGACACTAACACAGAATGGAATGATGGTGTCACTAAAAAGATGGAAAGTGAGGGCGACCCAAACACAGTATGGTAGGATGGGGAACACAAAACACAGTATTGTAGGATGGGACACTAACACAGTATTGGTAGTGATGGTGACACAAAACACAGTTTTGAAAGTGATGGGGGCCCCCCCAAAACACAGAAAGGTAGTGATGGTGACACTAACACAGTATGGTAGTGAGGGTACACTAAAAACAGTATGGTAGGATGGTGCCCACTAACACAGTATGGGGGTAAAGGTGTCACTTACACAGAAAGTAGTGAGGTGACACTAACACAAAGGTTTTTTAGGGAATGGGTGACACAAACACGAAAGGGTATTTGATGGTGACACAACACAGAAATTTAGGGGTGACACTAACCATATGGTATTTGTTGGGGACACAAAACACAGTAGGGTAGGATGGTGTCACAACACAGAAAGGTAGTATGGTGACACTAACACAGTGTGGTAGTGTTGGGCCCACTAAAAACAGAAATTTTTATGAGGGAAAAACACTAACCCCAGTATGGTAGTGATCGGACACAAACCACATTTGGTAGTGATTTTTGACACTAACACAGTAGGGGTAGTGATTGACACAAACACAGTAGGGTAGTCGGGTAACTAACCCCGAAGGGTAGTGAGGGTGTCACAAAACACAGAAAAGAAGTGATGGTGTCACTATCCCAGTATGGTAGGGATGGTGTTTACTAAAAACAGAAATGTAAGTGAGGGAAACACAAAACACAGTTTTGGAAGTGATGGGGGACACAACACAGTATGGTAGTGATGGTGAAAAAAAACCACAGTATTTAGGTTTGGTGCCCACTAACACAGTTTTGTAGTGATGGTGACACTAACAAAAAGTAAGGTTTAAGCCCATGGGGAACACTAAAAACAGATTGTATAAAGGTGTCACTAACACAGTATGGTAGTGGGGGTGACACTAACCAAATTTTGTGGGTGTTTGGTGTCATTTAACACAGTATGGAAAAGTCATGGTGAAACTAACACATTATTGAATTGAGGTGAAAACAACACAGTATTGAAAAGTGATGGTGACACAACACATTTATTGTAGTGATGGTGACACAAACACAGTTTGTGGGTTGGGAAAACTAACCCAGTATTGGGGGTAAAGGTGACACTAACACAGTTTTGTAGGAGGTGACAAAAAACACATTTTGTAGTGATGGGACATTTAACACATTTAGGGGTAGTATGGGGGGACGCAAAACACAGTTTTGAAAGTGATGGTGACACTAACACAGTAGGGTAGTGATGGTGGCTAACACAGTTTTGAAAAGTAAAGGTGAGGGAAACATTATTTAAGTATTTTGAATAGTCAAAAATTTTTTTTTTCCCAAAAAAACTCGATAATTAAAAAAAAACCCCTGTTATTTATTGTTTATGCTAACAGGTTTTTTTTTTTTAACAAAAATGGACATTAATGGACAGTATATAAAATATATATATTTATATATATAATTATAAAAATTATAAATATATATATAATATATATATAATAAATATATTTTAAAATATATATATAATATAAAAACTGATGTTTATGTATCTTAGAAATAATGCATGGAGACATAGAGAGAGGGGAGAAGAGAGAGAGAGAGAGAGAGAGAGAGAAGAGAGAGGAGAGAGAGAGAGAGAGAAAAAGGGTTTTACCGCGCTGATCTTTTGGGGTTAAACCTCTGGCCCCATCACGGGATAACCCCAAAGTCCTGTGTGGTAGCACGGGACTTTGGGCTGGCGCTTTTCGCCCCGGGTGTGGCACCAGGGTCCCCCCTTACAAAACTTCCAAACAAATTGGAATTGAAGGCCTACGCTATGTCTCCTCATGTTTCCCCCATGGGAGATCTCCCAAATGTAGTTCTCAATGGAACGGAATCAGCAAAGGGATCCCATTGGGGGAAGCATTCCACAAGGAAGTGTGCGGGTCCACGTTTTGGAATTCTACTTCAACGACCTTCTTTTATCTCTCCCCCGAATCACATGCAAATGCAGACGTAACTGAAAATTACTTATCCAAGAGAAAAAAAGGGCCCCTGCTCTAAAACTACATCAATCACCAGCTGAGGCTATATCAGCTTTGGGGAAAAAAATGGCAAGTAAACATTTGCACCTGAGAAAACCAAATGATATCTCTCTAGGGACCATATGGAATGCTGGTGCAAATAGTAAGGATGATGGGACAAGTTTTTTAAACCCGGGGAAGAAGTTGATATCCTTGGGGTTAAAAATTTACTCCAAAAATAACCAAGAAGAACCATGTTTTTAAATCTTGCAAACAAGGCAGCCCCGGAAGCTTACAGGGACTTTCCCCCGTATCTCCCATCTGCTTGACAGTAGGGGTTTCAAGATTCTGTACAGGCCCCAAGTTTCGCTCGCACATTGAGTATCTCCACCCTTTTTTGGTTTTTCCTGCCCCCCCCTCTTTATCTGCGACTGCTTGCAGAATAAAACAAGGGAAGACTCCATCTCTCGCCCGGACCCCTCCTGGAAAATCTGGCATTTCAGCGAGCCTTTAAAATAGGAGGGGAAAAGTGGGTGGCCTTTTCTGGTTTTGTACAAGGCCAATATTTCAAATAAACCCCACTTGGGGCCACTTCGAAAGGAAAAGCGTGAAAACAACTTTTAACTTTTTGCCACAAGACGGGGAGGGAAAACACAACTTCACTCCGGCTGTACCCTTTTTTCCAGAACATCAAATCCCTCTGAATCATACATCCCCCGGAAAACTCGAGTATGGAACAAAATTCGTACAGGATAATATGGGCAACCCAGATAAAGTCAGTTGATCCCAAAAGAAAATTCGGCCCACAATGGGTCCCCAAATTCATCCTGTTCCCCACTTGGGATGTCTCATAACAATAAAAATGCTTTCAAATGAGCTGAAAGTAGGGAACAGCTCTTTTCCTTTCCAATAAAGTTAGGAATCCTTAACCTTAAATAGGCAAAAAAGCTAGGGATCCTAACCCCCCCAAACCCGTGTAAAAAAAAAAAAAAAAAAAAAAAAAGGGGAGGGGTAAATCCGAAATATACCCGGAGGGAAACCTGAGTAAACCTGGAGGAAACCGGAGTATACCAGGAGTATACCGGGGTATACCCTGGAGTTTTAAACCCGGAGTATACCTGGAGTATACCCGGGGTATACCTGGGGTATACCGGAGGGAACCTGAAGTTTTAAAACCGGAAATAAAACCTGGAAAATATAACCTTTGGATATAAACCCGGAGTAAAACCTGGAGTATACCCCGGAATATACCTGGATATACCTGGAGTATACCTGGAGAAAACCCGGAGTATACCTGGAGTATACCTGGGGTATAAACCCGGAGTATACCTGGAGTATACCTGGAGTATACCTGGAGTATACCAGGAAATATAATTGGGGTATAAACCGGAGTTGCCTGGGGTATTTCCAGGAGTAAATTGGAGTATAAACCCGGAGTTTCCTGATTTTACCTGGAGTAACCAGGAGTAAAACCTGGAGAAAACCTGGGGGTATACCTGGAAAATACCTGGAGTAACCAGGGGTAAAAACCTGGAGTATACCTGGAGAAAACCCGGGTATACCTGGATATACCTGATATACCTTGGGGATAAACCCGGATTAAAACCTGGAGTATACCTGGAGTAACCCGGGGTTTTAAACCCGGAGTATACCTGGAAATAAAAACCTGAGAGGGCTCCTGGGGGCAAAAGCCCCCCCCCGGCCCGGTCCGGACCCCGGGGCCCATAGGGGCCCGGGCCTAGGGAAAAAAACACGGGGCAGGGAAAAGGGGGAGTTGTGGACGAACAAATAGTAACAATTTTTTTGGGTGTAGAAGGGTAAAAAATGGTAGAAGAGTTTAAAACGGAGAGAAGTAAGAGAAAAACAGTGGGTGGGGAAAAAACTTTAAGACAACAAAGAAAATTGCGGGGACAAAAGAGAGAGTAAATTTAAAAGGTAGTAAAATTTTTCAAGAAAAAGAAGAAAAGAGAGTGGATAGAAGGACAAGAGTAGTAATGACTTGGGATGGAAAAACTTTTAAAATTTAAAAAAGCCTCCCTCTCCTGCCTCCCTCCCCCCGCCTACCTCCCCAGCCTCCCTCCCCAGCCTCCCTCCCCCCGCCCCCTCCCCACCTCCCCCCCCAGCCTCCCTCCTCAGCCCCCCTCCCAAACCTCCCTCCCCAGCTTCCCTCCCCAGCCTCCCTCCCAGCCTCCCTCCCCAGCCTCCCTCCCCAGCCTCCCTCCCCAGCCTCCCTCCCAGCCTCCCTCCCCAGCCTCCCTCCCCAGCCTCCCTCCCCAGCCCCCTCCCCAGCCTCCCTCCCCAGCCTCCCTCCCCAGCCTCCCTCCCCAGCCTCCCTCCCCAGCCTCCCTCCCCAGCCTCCCTCCCCAGCCTCCCTCCCCAGCCTCCCTCCCAGCCTCCCTCCCCAGCCCTCCCTCCCCAGCCTCCCTCCCCAGCCTCCCTCCCCAGCCTCCCTCCCCACCTCCCTCCCCAGCCTCCCTCCCCAGCCTCCCTCCCCAGCCTCCCTCCCCAGCCCTCCCTCCCCAGCCTCCCTCCCCAGCCTCCCTCCCCAGCCTCCCTCCCCAGCCTCCCTCCCCAGCCTCCCTCCCCAGCCTCCCTCCCCAGCCTCCCTCCCCAGCCTCTCCCTCCCCAGCCTCCCTCCCCAGCCTCCCTCCCCAGCCTCCCCTCCCCAGCCTCCCTCCCCAGCCTCCCTCCCCAGCCTCCCTCCCCCAGCCTCCCTCCCCAGCCTCCCTCCCCAGCCTCCCCCCACCTCCCACCCAGCCTCCCTCCCCAGCCTCCCTCCCCAGCCTCCCTCCCCAGCCTCCCTCCCCAGCCTCCCCCCAGCCTCCTCCCCAGCCTCCCTCCCCAGCCTCCCTCCCCAGCCTCCCTCACCCAGCCTCCCTCCCCCCCAGCCTCCCTCCCCAGCCTCCCTCCCCAGCCTCCCTCCCCAGCCTCCCTCCCCTCCCCAGCTCCTCCCCAGCCTCCCTCCCCAGCCTCCCTCCCCAGCCTCCCTCCCCATGCCTCCCCCAGCCTCCCTCCCAGCCTCCCTCCCCAGCCTCCCTCCCCAGCCTCCCTCCCCAGCCTCCCTCCCAAACTTTCTTTGATCTGTCCTCTCCAGTTCTTCAATCTCTGGTGTTT
>NC_069465.1:9922972-9942972 GCF_026875155.1 Cherax quadricarinatus | reverse complement strand
CCTCAGACTTGCTATTTCCAGTACAGGGTGTGACACCTCAGACTTGCTATTTCCAGTACAGGGTGTAACACCTCAGAAGAATGTTGAGTGCCACTTAAGGTTACTGGTAGCTAAGGGGTTTCAAAACACTTATTATGTGAACCTATGTGCAGGGGCGGATCTCCTATGAAATTATTGATGCTTAAGCTTGAAGGGGCCCCTAATCCAGGAGGGGCCCCTAATCCAGGAGGGGCCCCAGAAACCACTTGATTCCACATTCCTAAAAATAACTTGTTCTATTGTACAAGTTTTTTTTAAACAGTAATATTAATAATATAGTGTAACACAGTACAAAATATTAGTTAAAATAAAAATTATAAGGCTTTTAAATTATGATGTAGGCCTAGTCGTTGCTGGTTGAGAAGGGGCCCAATAACAGTTCAAGCCTAAGGGGCCCCATAACAAGTCAAGCTTCAGGGGGCCCAATAACAGTTCAAGCCTAAGGGGCCCCATAACAAGTCAAGCTTCAGGGGGCCCAATAACAGTTCAAGCCTAAGGGGTGCCCCCCACCCCTAACAAGTCAAGCTTCAGGGGCCAATAACAGTTCAAGCCTAAGGGGCCCCATAACAAGTCAAGCTTCAGGGGGCCCAATAACAGTTCAAGCCTAAGGGGCCCCATAACAAGTCAAGCTTCAGGGGCCCCAAAAATGTAGGTCCGCCACTGCACTCCAGAAGGCTGGTAACCCAACATCCTGACACCACCTCAATAAGTGTTCTCACAAGCACTATGTGTGGCTGCCTCCCCAATTATCGAGTGCGTATTTTACAACTTTACACTTTATCCAGTAGACCTTATTCACTGTACAACACTTTGACCACTCTCTCAATCTATTTACTTATAATTTGAATAATTGTCATTATAAGTTTATGTGTCATAGGACACAAGGTTAAGAACACGCTTCATGGATTAAATTGTGCTGTCGAGAGGGCTACTTTATTGTGCTGCGCATATCCATCCCATGGACGGTAGGGCCGAAGGCCTAGAAACTAGGCCCAAAAAGGGCTGAGGAGTATGCATCTACAACTGTTTTATCTGTTTCAAGCAAATTTGCGATATTTACTTGACAGAAAACATGATAAACCACATTTTTTTGGGGTTTTAATAACACACGTTTACATTCATAAGCTTCCGTGTAATATGTTGAGTATATCGGGAATATACAAACGTTACTATTATATATTTTTATTGTGGGATTCATAGCTGATGTATGTGTGTGTGAGGTCACCTATTTGTGGCTTCAGAGGTTAGTTCACAGCTCCTGGCCCTTCCTCTTCTCTGGTCGCTACTAGGTCCACTCTCTTCCGGCTCCATGATCTTTATCATACCTCTTTTTAAAGCTATGTATGGTTCCTGCCTCCATTGCATCATTCTCCAGATTGTTCCACTTCCTGACAGCTCTATGACTGAAGAAATACATTCTGACATCCCTGTGACTCATCTGAGTCTTCACCTTTCAGTTGTGACCCCTTGTTGCTGTGTCCCATCTCTCGAACATCCTGTCCCTATCCACACTGTCATTTCCTCTCAATATTTTATATGTCGTTATCATGTCCCCCTCTATTCCTTCTGTCCTCCTGTCCCCATTGTGTGTGTGTGTGTGTGTGTGTGTGTGTGTGTGTGTGTGTGTGTGTGTGTGTGTGTGTGTGTGTGTGAGTGTGTGTGTGTGTGTGTGTGTGTTTTGTGTGTGTGTGTGTGTGTGTGTGTGTGTGACCTGCATCTGCGTACACTGCTCGTTAAGTCCTCCTCGTAACGACCTCCAGACACACAGTTCTCTCCTCCATGGGGATCCCACCACCTCTGTTTAATTTATTTTAATAATTTAACATATGCTGCGGTGAGAGGAATCCTACTTACATGAGATTTAACAATCTAAATATATTTTTCCTGTTGCCTGGGTGGAGGGGCCTGTTGTAACGGGATGTTGTTGTGGGGAAGGGGGAGCTGTGGGTGTGTGTTGGGGAGGGTTGTGGGAGGAGACATACGTCCTACTGTTTATTACTAGCCAGTTTACGATGCAGTGTGGAGCTGTCAGCGGCAGTATATGAGCTGCAGTTGTTCATCTGGTATCATTGGCAGAACACTCGGCTCAGAACAGAAAAGCCCAGGTTTAATTTTGGGCGTGAGTGGGTGGGGATGGAAGGGTATCCCCTGGGTGTTATTTAATTGTTGTGGTTGGCATACTGCAGAAATTATCATAAATCCTGACCAGGAGTAAGCCACACTCACTGGCTTTCTTGAGCTTTCCTAGATCGGTAACCCAGGACGCTAATAAATCAGAGAACGGGTGTAGATTTGAACCCGTTCCAGGTGAGTCCTAAAACAGGCCAGTGCACTAACCTGTGAGTTTTAGGATTCATCTGCCATGAGTTCGAGTCCTGACTTAATCTCAATAAATGGGAATAAAATATTCTTTACTGGTGGATTACAGGTGACATTGTTATTATTATTATTATTATTATTATTATTATTATTATTATTATTATTATTATTATTATTATTATTATTATTATTATTATTATTAATTATTATTATTATTATTATTATTATTTTATTATTATTATCATTTGAATCAACTCAACTCTTAGCGGGAATGGGAGGCAATCAGGTTCGTTCTGAGGAAGTAGAGGGCGGCTCTGGTTCCTGGGATCATGATCCCTTCGGTAGCATCAAGGCACATTCCCCTCTGTCGTCCTCTTAAAGGGGTGACAAAAAAGGGGGAAAGGCAGGATCTCCTCAGATGTCAGCCATGTTTGTTTATGTTTACTATGACGTCATCAACACGTGGGGACGTGTTGCGCGCCAATTCCGAAATATTTTTTCGTTTCCCTCTTGCTTATCCGCTCGCAGTTTCATTTTAATTTATAATTACTTCACCGATTTTTTCTGTTATTTCACTGTTAAGTCACTGTGGTGTAGCGGTTAATTATTAATTCGTTTTTAATTCACTGCTGACTCAGTGTTAACTTCCCGTTAATTTACTCTTAAATAGTTGTTAATTGGTAGTTAAATTGCTGCCATTTCACTGTTAAGTCTCTAGTTAACTCACTGCATAACACAGTGACATTGATTAGGTAATGTTTGCCAGGAAACAGGACAAGTATTTCCTAACGCGGGTTTTAGTCAGATGATGACCCACAGCTGGAGCTTTTGGTCATCTGACCGAGACCTTCCGCTGTGGCATTGGTCACACTGAACTCGCCTATTTGCACCAACCTAATCGTGGTTACAGAGGGTCGAATCTATGTACATTCCTTCATGACTAAAAAAGCTTACCATAGACCCTATTGAACTTATATTTTATTAACTGGTTCTCTTACGAACGCAGCTATATAACATACAAAACTATCTTTAGTTCCTTGCTGCTGTTAGTGTCTGTTGCGTGTTATCTATTGTAATGTGTTTGTGTGGAGAGGAAGAGGAGGGGGAAAAATCCAGACAGATGTAACCACATCATAGCGCCTGACTTTGGCACCTTGGCAACGCAGGTGCTAAAGTGCCATCGTGGTTGTCACTTTATACCAAAAACCACCAATGTGTTTGCGTGTATATTATATAATTATATATATATATATATATTTATATATATATATATATATATATATATAATATATATATATATATTATATTTATATATATATATATGGATAGTCTAGAGTGTAATAACACTTATTATGTTCTTCTTTTTTAGTTTGTGCCTCTTATTTCCTCTTTATTCACTGTTATTCATCCATTACCTCTTGCTCAATTATTTCCTTTTTTAATTCATTCTTCCTTTTCTTTTCTACATAGTTCTTTCTTTTTCTCTGTCCTCTCCTGTTCTTTCTTGTCCTTTCTTCTAACTCCTGATTTTTCTTATCTTTTATTTTCTCCATCTCTTCTTCCTTCCTTCTTTCCTTCTCTCCCTATTCATTCTTTTTCTCCTTCATTATTTCTCTTCCCCGTCTCTCCTCCGCCTCTCTCTCTCTCTCTTCCCTCCTACGAAAATAACCGAGGGCGGATTAATCACTACAACTGGTAATTAAATCAATCATAACTGCAATAACATCCTACGTAAAATTAAACAATAATACGTAATTATAGCATTCAGGGATGGAGGAGGGAAGGAGGAAGATAGTGAAGATGGGTGGGAGAGGAATGATGAAGAGAGGGGTGGAGGAGAGAAAAGAGAAATGATGTAAAGGAGGGTAAGGAAAAAGAGGGGTAAATAGGAAGGAGGATAATTTGGGAATTATTTAATTTGGAAAAGAAATAGGGTACAGGGGAAGAAAAGATGACGAACAGAGTGAGAGAGAGAGATGGAGCTAAATATGCAGAGGGTAAGGGGAAAAAAGAAGATGGAAACCATTATGGAAGTCATAATGATGGGAGGAATAAGCAGCAGATAGAGCAGAATAACTTGATTAAAAGGTGCATTAAAGAATGCATGTGGAAAGACAGATGGAGTAAAGAGAGAGGGATGGTTGTGGTAAACAGTTGGGAGGGAAGGTGTAGTGATGGAAGGGGAAGGGAAGGTATGCCACTATGCCTCTCACCATACTGGTAACACCAACCATCCATGTCTGTGTTCACAAGAGTATTTTCATTTTACTAAGTGGAGCGACGCATTCATTTTCATTCTGGCCTACCCTTGTGTTGATCTATAGTGGCGGTAGTGAGAGTGGGAGAGAGAGAGAGGGAGGGTGAGAGAGGGAGAGGGAGAGAGAGAGAGTGCTTGGGGTAGCTTTCAACTGAACTTAGGTAGGTAACAGCTCTTACCTTGTAAATAAAGATAGGAACTCTTAATCTAACCTTGTAAAAACCATTGTGTGTAGAGAGAGAGAGAGAGAGAGAGAGAGAGAGAGAGAGAGAGAGAGAGAGAGAGAGAGAGAGAGAGGATGAAATCTGTAATATAACAAACATAGTTCACAGAACTGCCTCTGCATAGCCGGAGAATTTATATGCAAATTCTCTTACTCCTTGAAAATGACCCCCCAAAAATTATAAGAAAATGCATCCAGTGTCATGAAAATGTCAGTGTTGAGTACTCTGGAAATAAAAAAAATGTATATATAATTATTTCAGAAAAAAAATCCTCATGTGTTTATTTAACGAGCATGTAAACTCACAGTAAGTAATGAGAACACTCGTTAATAAAGGCTTTATTTACGGTAAATTATATAGGAATTCCGCTCTAACAAAATATCGGTGATGTACTTTAAATGAGATGGCAAATGGGGTTTAAATCCTATCTACTACACGATGGTCATTAAGGCTGCTTGTCTCCTGTACACCACCAAGGAGGAGACTTTAATATAGGGATTCAGAAAGAGGGATTAATATAAATTTCCAGTGTATATACACTGGGGATGCACATATATACACATCCCTATGATCGTATGAACTTCCGGTGTATATACACTGGGGGATACACATATATACATATCACTGTGATCGTAACATTGCAAGCTCCTGATGATGTGTTGATTGCATCACGAAAGGCCTGGAGCTATCATTCAATTCCCCCTGTGGCTGTTTTGCATCTTGTATCGCTTGTTTTTGCCGAATAAGGCAAGCGAAAATTTGTGTACGCAATAATTTCGCAAAAATCATTCTGAATCTAACGAAAAAAAAAAATATATTTTATTATGTTTGTTTATTATTAAATTATTGTAAGGTTAGATAAGTTTTCTAAGATTCTTTTGGTACAAAATTATTAACTTTGTATTATATATATATATATAATTATAAATATTATTTATATATATATATATATAATATATATATAAATATATATATAATATATATATATATTCTATATATAATATCGTTATAAACAACTAGAACGATTATTTTGATAAAAAAGGTGAGTTCAATCAGCTGTTGCCGGCAGCAGCTGTGGCGGACCCTGGTACAATGGACACCTCCTCCCGGTACAATGGACACCCCCTTACGACATTACGAACACACTCCCTCCAGGTACAACGAACACTCTCCTTATTTAAACTGACCGCTTCCCGTGACAACGGACCCCTTCCTAGTAGACTGAATCCTCATCCCGGTATACTGGAACCTCCCGTATAGTGGAGGCTCCCGGTGTAGTGGAGGCTTCCGGTGTAGTGGAGGCTTCCCGTATAGTAGAGGCTCCCTGTACAGTGCTGCCTCCCGGTATAGTGGAGCCTCCCAGTATAGTGGAGGCTCCCGGTACACTGAAGCCTCCTGGTACAGTGGAGCCTCCCGGTACAGTGAAGCCTTCCGGTACAGTGGAGCCTCCCGTTACAGTGGAGCCTCTCGGTACAGTGGAGCCTCTCGGTACAGTGGAGCCTTCCGGTACAGTGGAGCCTCTCGGTACAGTGGAGCCTTAGTACTCGGTACAGTGGAGCCTCCCGTTACAGTGGAGCCTCTCGGTACAGTGGAGCCTTCCGGTACAGTGGAGCCTCCCGTTACAGTGGAGCCTCTCGGTACAGTGGAGCCTCTCGGTACAGTGGAGCCTTCCGGTACAGTGGAGCCTCTCGGTACAGTGGAGCCTTCCGGTACAGTGGAGCCTCCCGTTACAGTGGAGCCTCTCGGTACAGTGGAGCCTTCCGGTACAGTGGAGCCTCCCGTTACAGTGGAGCCTCTCGGTACAGTGGAGCCTCCCGTTACAGTGGAGCCTCTCGGTACAGTGGAGCCTTCCGGTACAGTGGAGCCTCCCGGTATCAGTCCCCACTTCCACGATAATCAGTCTGTTCCGGCTCAATGAGAACGAAGAAAACCTGCGGAAGCCGCACGTCAAGTTTCGTGTAGTGTCAGACATTTAGTGTTTTACCGGGTTGAGTTCTAGTTCCTGGGCCTCTTTAAGGTTGTTGATATACACCTCCTCGAGGCTTTTGAGGATGTAGAGCCGTTGTTTCTCCGCCTCTTGTGGGTACTGTACAACAGCTCCTGGGCCCCTTGAGAGTGTTGACCTACAGCGCCTGGTCCTTTTCAGGATTTTTAAGCTGCAGGAAGTGTGGATAATGTTGGTGGTGAAAAAAAGTTTTTCTTGATATTGTTGACCTCCAGTCCCAGGCCCCTCTTGGGAGGATTAAATTATAAGTCTTACATATTTTGAAGAAGTTGAGCTGCAGCTCTTGTGCTCGTTCAGAGTTTTAAGGGGATGAGTGGACTGGAATAATGGCCTGACGTTACCGGAACAATTCACAATTAGATCAGAGTCTGGACAGAAAAGTTCCGACGATGTTTCGGTCCTTCCTGGACCATTGTTAAGTCTATCAGTATATAAGAGAAGTGATGAGTGGAGAGCAAAGGCAGGGAGGGAGAGTGAAGGGTGGAAAAAACAAGGGAGGAAAGGAGAGAGAGTTAATGAAGGGAGAATAAAGAGAATGAGGGAGAGTGAAGGTAGGAAAAGACAAGGGAGGAAAGGAGAGAGAATTAATAAAGGGAGAATAAAGAGAATGAGGGAGAGTGAAGGTAGGATGATACAAGGGAGGAAAAGTGAGGGAGAATTAATGAAGCGAGAATAAAGAGAATGAGGGAGAGTGAAGGTAGGAAGAGACAAAGGAGGAAAGGAGAGAGAATTAATGAAGGGAAAATAATGAGAATGAGGGAGAGTGAAGGTAGGAAGATGCAAGGGAGGAAAGCAGAGAGAATTAATGAAGGGAGAATAAAGAGAATGAGGGAGCGTGAAGATAGGAAAAGACAAGGGAGGAGAGGAGAGAGAATTAGTGAAGGGGAAAAATAGAGTGAGGTATCGTGAAGGGAGGAAGAGAGGGTTAATGTGGGGAATAGAGGGCAAAGAGAGAAGGGAATGAGGGGAGGCTAAGACAGATGTGTCAGTCATCCATCACACCAAAACTGGATCATAGCCAAGGCTACGTATTATCGAGAAGGAGTAACTCCTTCCTTCATCTGATTTCCTCCATCTACCTCTCCACACTCCTTTCACATCCTGGCATTCTTTCCCCAGCTTTTCATACTCCTCTCCCTTCCCTCTCTCCCTTTCCTCCCTCCCATTCTTCTTCCTTCCCTCCCTCCCTTTCCTCCCTCCTTTCCTCCTTCCTTCCCTCACTCTGCACACCAGCTGAATGATCGGCCTTCCTAAGGAAACGTTTTAATTAAGGCACAACCAGACAACTTCGGGACTGAAGTAGGACTGTGTCATAACTGAGAGAGAGAGAGAGAGAGAGAGAGAGAAGAGAGAGAGAGGAGAGAGAGAGAGAGAGAGAGAGAGAGGAAGAGAGAGAGAGAGAGGAAGAGAGAGAGAGAGAAGAGAGAGAGAAGAAAGAGAGAGAGACCGAGAGAGAGAGAGAGAGAGAGCAGAGAGAGGAGAGAGCAGAAGAGAGAGAGAGAGAGAGAGGAGTAAGAGGAGAGAGAGAATAGAGAGAGAGAGATGAGAGAGAGAGAAGAAGAGAGAGAGATAACGAGAGGAGAGATAAGAGACGTAGAGGAGAGAGAGATGAGACGAGAGAGAGTGATTTAAATGAGATAGTGTGTATGTGTGATGTGTGAACTGTGTTGTGTGTTTGTGTGTGTGTGTGAGTGTATGCTGTTGGTCTACTCACCTAGTTGAGGTTGCGGGGGTCGAGTTCCGAGCTCTCTGGTCCGCTCTTCACTGATCGCTACTAGGTCACTTCTCCCTGAGGCCGTGAGCTTTATCGTACCTCTGCTTAAAGCTATGTATGGATCCTGCCTCCACTACATCGCTTCCCAAACTATTCCACTTACTGACTACTCTGTGGCTGAAGAAATACTTCCTAACATCCCTGTGATTCATCTGCGTCTTCAACTTCCAACTGTGTCCCCTTGTTACTGTGTCCAATCTCTGGAACATCCTGTCTTTGTCCACCTTGTCAATTCCTCTCAGTGTTTTGTATGTCGTTATCATGTCCCCCCTATCTCTCCTGTCCTCCAGTGTCGTCAGGTTGATTTCCCTTAACCTCTCCTCGTAGGACATACCTCTTAGCTCTGGGACTAGTCTTGTTGCAAACCTTTGCACTTTCTCTAGTTTCTTTACGTGCTTGGCTAGGTGTGGGTTCCAAACTGGTGCCGCATACTCCAATATGGGCCTAACGTACACGGTGCACAGGGTCCTGAATGATTCCTTATTAAGATGTCGGAATGCTGTTCTGAGGTTTGCTAGGCGCCCATATGCTGCAGCAGTTATTTGGTTGATGTGCGCTTCAGGAGATGTGCCTGGTGTTATACTCACCCCAAGATCTTTTTCCTTGAGTGAGGTTTGTAGTCTCTGGCCCCCTAGACTGTACTCCGTCTGCGGTCTTCTTTGCCCTTCCCCAATCTTCATGACTTTGCACTTGGTGGGATTGAACTCCAGGAGCCAATTGCTGGACCAGGTCTGCAGCCTGTCCAGATCCCTTTGTAGTTCTGCCTGGTCTTCGATCGAGTGAATTCTTCTCATCAACTTCACGTCATCTGCAAACAGGGACACCTCAGAGTCCATTCCTTCCGTCATGTCGTTCACAAATACCAGAAACAGCAATGGTCCTAGGACTGACCCCTGTGGGACCCCGCTGGTCACAGGTGCCTACTCTGACACCTCGTCACGTACCATGACTCGCTGCTGTCTTCCTGACAAGTATTCCCTGATCCATTGTAGTGCCTTCCCTGTTATCCCTGCTTGGTCCTCCAGTTTTTGCACCAATCTCTTGTGTGGAACTGCGTCAAACGCCTTCTTGCAGTCCAAGAATATGCAATCCACCCACCCCTCTCTCTCTTGTCTTACTGCTGTCACCTTGTCATAGAACTCCATTTAGGTTTGTGACACAGGATTTCCCGTCCCTGAAACCATGTTGGCTGCTGTTGATGAGATCGTTCCTTTCTAGGTGTTCCACCACTCTTCTCCTGATGATCTTCTCCATGATTTTGCATACTATACATGTCAGTGACACTGGTCTGTAGTTTAATGCTTCATGTCTGTCTCCTTTTTAAAAGATTGGGACTACATTTGCTGTCTTCCATGCCTCAGGCAATCTCCCTGTTTCGATAGATGTATTGAATATTGTTGTTAGGGGTACACATAGCGCCTCTGCTCCCTCTCTCAATACCCATGGGGAGATGTTATCTGGCCCCATTGCCTTTGAGGTATCTAGCTCAAAGGTATCTTCTTCCTCGGTTGTGTGCACTGTGTCCAGCACATGGTGGTGTGCCCCACCTCTCCGTCTTTCTGGAGCCCCTTCTGTCTCCTCTGTGAACACTTCTTTGAATCTCTTGTTGAGTTCCTCATATACTTCACGGTCATTTCTTGTTGTCTCTCCTCCTTCCTTCCTTAGCCTGATTACCTGGTCCTTGACTGTTGTTTTCCTCCTGATGTGGCTGTACAACAGTTTCGGGTCAGATTTGGCTTTCGCTGCTATGTCATTTTCATATTGTCTTTGGACCTCCCTTCTTATCTGTGCATATTCGTTTTCTGGCTCTACGACTGCTCTCCTTATTCTCCTGGGTCATTTGCCTTCTATAAATTTTTTCCATTCCCTAGCACACTTGGTTTTTGCCTCCCTGCACCTTTGGGTAAACCATGGGCTCATCCTGGCTTTTTCATTATTCCTGTTACCTTGGGTACAAACCTCTCCTCAGCCTCCTTACATTTTGTTGCTACATATTCCATCATCTCATTAACTGGCTTCCCTGCCAGTTCTCTGTCCCACTGGACCCCGTTCAGGAAGTTCCTCATTCCTGTGTAGTCCCCTTTCTTGTAGTTTGGCTTCATTCGTCCTGGCCTTCCTGCTTCTCCCTCCACTTGTAGCTCTGCTGTGTGTGTGTGTTGTGTGTGTGTGTGTGTGTGTGTGTGTGAGTGTGTGTGTGTGTGTGTGTGTGTGTGTGTGTGTGTGTGTGTGTGTGTTGGTGTTCCGTGTCCGTGTCCTTGTCTCTTTGTCAGCTAGCGACAAAAGTCTATCCATAACTTTTTCGCGGAGCTGACAACCACGGTCAGCACTTAGTGAGTTGTCAATTTTATCACCGCTAAGATGACTCCAAATATCGTTGATTGGATGCCCCTTCCCTTTACCCCTAGTGGTTCAGCAAAGGGAGTGAGGGAGAACAGGGGAAGATAGGGTGGGGGATAATGGATGGGGGGGAGGATTTGGGTTACAGGAGGATACAGGGGAGAGGGGGATTGGCAATGGTGATGATCTCAGTGATACAGTTCTCTCTCTCTCTCTCTCTCTCTCTCTCTCTCTCTCTCTCTCTCTCTCTTCTCTCTCTCTCTCTCTCTCTCTCTCGTGTCAGTAGTGTCATGTCTCTGTCTTCACTCTCAGTTTGTGTCTTTCTTCTTCTTCCTCATTCTGCCTTTGTCTTCAAGACTTTCAGTGTTGTTCTGAGAATCTCTCAGTTTTTGTACTGGGGATCTATTGTCTTTTTACAAGTCTATTGTTTCTCACAACTCTCGTTTTTTTTTGTCATAAAGAATCTTTGTCTTGTGTCAGCCAAGTGGTTAGGCCCTTTTGGAAGGAACGATGATCATATATATATATATATATATATATATATTATATATATAATATATATATATATGATTATATATATATAATAATATATATTATATATATATATATAATATAATATTATATATATAATATATATATATATATTTATCTATACAATATTTGTGCGTGTGCGGTGTGTTGTTGTGTGCTGTGTGTGATGTGTGTAGTAGTGAGTGTGTGTTTGTGTAGTGTAGTGTGTGTGTGTGTGTGTGTGTGTTGGTGTTGTGTGGTGTGTGGTGTGCGTGTGTGTGTGTGTGCGTGTGTGTGTATACAGATGTTTCACATAATGACAGATGTCTCTAGAGGCACCTTAGTAACAGGTGTTTCCACGAGATTCATAGTACAGGTGTCTGGCCTGAGGGAGCATAATAGGGTGACAGTGTCTTCCTGAGGGAGCATAATAGGTGACAGTGTCTTCCTGAGGGAGCATAATAGGTAACAGTGTCTTCCTGAGGGAGTATAATAGGTAACAGTGTCTTCCTGAGGGAGCATAATAGGTGACAGTGTCTTCCTGAGGGAGCATAATAGGTAACAGTGTCTTCCTGAGGGAGCATAATAGGTGACAGTGTCTTCCTAAGCTAGTATAATAGGTAACAGTGTCTTCCTGAGGGAGTATAATAGGTAACAGTGTCTTCCTGAGGGAGCATAATAGGTAACAGTGTCTTCCTGAGGGAGCATAATAGGTGACAGTGTCTTCCTAAGCTAGTATAATAGGTAACAGTGTCTTCCTGAGGGAGCATAATAGGTAAAAGTTGTCTTCTGAGGGAGCATAATAGGTGACAGGTGTCTTTCTAAGCTAGTTATATAGGTAACAGTGTCTTCCTGAGGGAGTATAATAGGTAACAGTGTCTTCCTGAGGGAGCATAATAGGTAACAGTGTCTTCCTGAAGGAGCATAATAGGTGACAATGTCTTCCTGAGGGAGCATAATAGGTGACAGTGTCTTCCTGAGGGAGCATAATAGGTAACAGTGTCTCCTTGAGGGAGTGTAATAGGTAAGTGTCTTCCTGAGGGGATAATGGTTGTAACAGTGTCATCTAGGGAGCATAATTGTAACAGTGTCTCCTTGAGGGAGTATAATAGGTAACAGTGTCTTCCTGAGGGAGCATAATAGGTGACAGTGTCTTCCTGAGGGAGTATAATAGGTGACAGTGTCTTCCTGAGGGAGCATAATAGGTGACAGTGTCTTCCTGAGGGAGCATAATAGGTGACAGTGTCTTCCTGAGGGAGCATAATAGGTGACAGTGTTTCCTTGAGGGAGTATAATAGGTGACAGTGTCTTCCTGAGGGAGCATAATAGTAACAGTGTCTCCTTGAGGGAGTATAATAGGTGACAGTGTCTTCCTGAGGGAGTATAATAGGTGACAGTGTCTTCCTGAGGGAGTATAATAGGTGGCAGTGTCTTCCTGAGGGAGTATAATAGGTGGCAGTGTCTTCCTGAGGGAGTATAATAGGTGGCAGTGTCTTCCTGGGGAGTAAATAGGTGCAGTGTCTTCCTGAGGGGTATAATAACTGGCAGTGTCTTCCTGAGGGAGTATAATAGGTGGCAGTGTCTTCCTGAGGGGGTATAATAGTGGCAGTGTCTTCCTGAGGGAATATAATAAGTGGCAGTGTCTTCCTGAAGGAGTATAATAGGTGGCAGTGTCTTCCTGAGGGAGTATAATAGGTGGCAGTGTCTTCCTGAGGGAATATAATAAGTGGCAGTGTCTTCCTGAGGGAATATAATAGGTGGCAGTGTCTTCCTGAGGGAATATAATAAGTGGCAGTGTCTTCCTGATGGAATATAATAGGTGGCAGTGTCTTCCTGAGGGAATATAATAGGTGGCAGTGTCTTCCTGAAGGAGTATAATAGGTGGCAGTGACTTCCTGAGGGAGTATAATAGGTGGCAGTGTCTTCCTGAGGGAATATAATAAGTGGCAGTGTCTTCCTGAGGGAATATAATAGGTGGCAGTGACTTCCTGAGGGAGTATAATAGGTGGCAGTGACTTCCTGAGGGAGTATAATAGGTGGCAGTGTCTTCCTGAGGGAGGTTAAGACTAGGGACTGCCTCAGAGCGAATAATTAAAATGTTTTGATGGTATTCCCGCAGGTGGAGTGCAAAAAGGCGCAGCCCAAGGAAGTGATGCTGCCGACTAGTGTTGGACGCGGGAGGGGTGGCGGCCGTGGAGGCTACGGTGAGTTAGTGATGGTCTCCCCTGTGCCGCCCCTCGCCACCTACCGCTACGCTCCGTATTCCCTACCCGCCGCTGCCGCCGCCGCCGCCGCCGCCGCCTCCAGTCAAATGCCGCTCACTAGCCTGCCGCAGGTGACTCATGCGTCTCTCGGTGGCTTGGCTTCCGTGGGGGCGGCGGCGGCAGCAGCAGCGGCGGCGAGCGGGATGGTGTCAGGTCACCTGGCCACCGGCCTACCTGGCTACGGTGCGGTGTACGGGCTGGACGCGGGCGTGGGCGCCAACGCCATGGACATGAGCGGCTGCAAGCGTCTAGCTTTCACCACGCAACCAGCGGCCACCACCACTACTAACTCTCTTGGCTACTCCGTGTCTAACCTGCTGGGCATGCAAGGCCTCACCGTTCCCACCTACCCCATCCCCGTGGGCCTGTGAACGCCCACGCCCACGTCCCCCAGCTCCTGGGCCCCGGGGCGCGGCGGACTTTGGGAGTAGAGGCACCAGCAGCAGCAGCAGCAGCAGCAGCATCAGCAGCAGCCGGCGCTGGCCAAGGGGCTCCCCAGCAATAATGTTGACCGGCGGGTGACGGACGAGCTGGCCGGTGGCCGGCCAAACCGGGCTCCGGCCTGGCCGACCCCAGGTTGGCCGGCCACGGCCAGGCCGACTCACTTCCTCTAGCGTTTAGCCTACCATAGTTGCCCAGTCAAGCTTGCGTGCGACACAAACTTTACTTGGCTGGTGGCGCGCGTGCCCAGGTGAGCCCCGCGGGGCAGGCCCAGGTGAGCCCCGCGGGGCAGGCTCATGGGCTCTTATGACCATTACTATGACACTCAGGCGGGGCTCATACAGTTAACATTCTCACTTTGTCTAGGTGTCACCTCTGGAGGGGTCGGCGTCCACCTCCCCTCGTCTTATGGAGGGGTCGGCGTCCACCTCCCCTCGTCTTATGGAGGGGTCGGCGTCCACCTCCCCTCGTCTTATGGAGGGGTCGGCGTCCACCTCCCCTCGACTTATGGGAGGGACTCGGAGGCGACCTTCCCTTAAGTAGGAGGTCAACGACCTCTCCTTGATCTATAAGAGGATGGGTAGCGATCTTCCCTTATTTTGTAAAGCGGACTTTTGCCGACTTCCCGTGTTCTTGAAGGGAGGTCGACGAGTCCCCCCTCCATGACTTGTAGTGGGGTCAGTGGTGTGACATCTCACTAGCACTACCTGACAGGCCAAAGATTACACCAAATAAACTGTAGGTAATGCCTCCCTTCCCTCCCGAGGCCACAGCAATGTATGCCTCCCTCCTTCTCCCTGAGGCTACAGCCGTGAACTCAAAGCTTATGTTACCCTAGTGTTGCCTAGTGTTACCTTAGTGTTACCCTAGTGTTGTATACATCACTATCTTATTTTCTAGTCACCGCTTATCACATTTATTTTCCTTTGCTAGTCTTGAGAATTAACACGTTGAGTATTGAGTAGTTTCAAGTACTAACCAAGTAAAGTTTGCATTGCACGAGAGTTGGTATCCTGGAGAGGAATCTGCGTACAGCATCCACCTTGCTCGGGATGGCCTCTACCCATTTTGACCCTTGGATAAGAAGGGCGTTAGGGCGAAGGTTCTCCCGACGCGTTTATACAAGGGGCTTGCAATGATTCCGGGCAGGTTAACGCGTACCTTACATGGGCAGGATAGATGTTTCTAATTTACATTTGTTCTGAACGGTCGTTGCTATGTGGTCCTATTGCCCATCTGGGTGAGGATATGTTAGGGCTTTCTCTGTATTAGTTTATGCAAGTACGTAATGACCACATATATTATTCAGATGATTTCCAGATATTAAAATTTACTTCTTTCCAATGTCTATGCAAATGAAAAAGATTCAATATTCACTTCAGTGTAAAAGCTTAAATGTCTTGTCTTCCCTTTGTTGTCAAGTTCAGTGGTGAAGTTTTTGTGAAGTACGTCTTTAAGTGATAAGTACATCTTTAAGTGATAAGTACATCTTTAAGTGATAAGCAATATTGATGCTATATGAGTGAAAACTCTTGTATTGTTGTGTATAGGGTATAGTTCTGTTCTCTTCTGTCTCAAGCGTGGTACTCTGCTTACAACATGTTGACCCTCCCTGTGGCACCCTTGGCACCCGTTACTCTCTCCATGTTCATCACTTGTTATGGCACTCTGCTGGCGTCTGGCACTGTGGTTATATATGGCACTGCTGTGGTTAATGACACTTGCTGTGACGTCTGGCACGAAGGTGGCTTAAAGGATTATTTTAACTTATAAAAAATATGGTGTATACAATGCTGGAGTGACACTGTACTGTAGTGTCATATTGCAGAGTGCTGTGCAGCTTTGTGGAGTATGGCACTGGGGAGCCATATGGCACTGTGATTGCGTATGACATCTTGGTTGCGTGTTGCACTCTGATAGCATATGTACTCTCGCGTATGACACTCTAACGTAGCGTTTTACACTCTCGGCGGAATCTCGACGTGTGGTTAGTCGTCAAGTGGCACCATGCCAATATGCAGCGCCATCTAGACGTCTAGTGCCGTATCGACGCGTATCACAGTGTCGACGCTGGCTCAGTGTCGACTTTTGGCACTCTAGACTCGAGTGACGGGTGGCCCAGTGCCCTCAAGGCGAGATGGCACTCATATAAAGGAAAGCAGTGGCACTCCCCACGCGGACTCGTCCACCCATGTACCCATCCTGTGTACGTGTCTGCATGGACCGTGCCTCTTGCGTGAATAACACTATTGCATAATACCACGCACTTACACGGGCCATGGTATTTGTTTCTACCATGGTACTAAAAAAAGTATAAGTCATGTAAATATAAGTGGACCAAGTTACTTACGTAGGCCATATAAAAAAATATAGGCCACGTACTTAAAGAGGCCACAGTACTTAAGTAGCCACTTAATGTTCTGCATAAAAAGGTTTGGATACCAGTATAGGAGAGTCGTATAATTTAAAAAAAAAAAACTTGGCGTAAACTTAACCCCTTACATGGTCGGCGTATGGCAGCTGGAACGCTAGTTTGGTCCCCACGCACCAGCTACGAGCATCGACCACCATAGGTGTTAATGTTGATGATATAGTCTACAGCTGTGTTGCTGATGTTTATTTTCTGTACGCTCACATTGTCTTCTATATGTTGTTTTTTTTTTATTTCTGTAACATTTCTTTTGTGTTGCGCTTTTCTAAACCCGTGCCCCCTTCTCCATAGTTATAACACAGACTATAGATAGTTACACAGTAGATTAGCGCTATATATATATATATATATATATATATATATATATTATATATATATATATATATATATATATATATATATTATATATATTATATATATATATATATATATTATATTATATATATATATATATATATAATATATATATATCTACTTAAACTTGTGGTACCTTACCTTTTTTTTACGTTTTTCGTCTCAGTTTAAAGCCTATTTTTATCCCTTGAGATATGGTAGATTTTAGCAGAGCACAACAGATGCTCTCCACAACACCTGAGATATTACCCTCGAGAATTATCTAGCTAGAAGTAATAATATATTGCAAGTGTCCTTTGAATCGTATAAAGATTTTTATCGTAGTTTTAATATGAATTTGAGTATTATAAAAGGTAGAATTTGTTTATCAAATGCCCAAGGCTTCATCTCAGAGAAGAGCAAAAGAATCAGTACATTGTTTGTGGCGTTTTAACTTGACAACAGATTAGTATCTCATTGATGTTTTATCAGGGACAACCACTCAGGCACTTAATTTATGTATTTAGCACACTTTCCAGCGTATTTATACTTTATCCTGTTCATTAATGCAGCAAATTCACAATAGACGCCCTTAAATATGAAACAGATAACAGAGCAATAAGAAGAACTAAGATATTTTGATTTGACTCACGAAATTGTAATAACACTATTGTAAACATACCACGGTACTGGTGGGGTTAAAACCCATGGCAAGTGAGTCGTAGAACTTAAGAACAGTGCGTAACCTACTGAGCCAGGTAGCTACGATAATATTAATACAGTTAGGTATATTTATTCGTCATAGGGAAGCTAGCATGGGCCACCACTGTGACCACAAATTCAAGTTTTTACAGATGAAACCTGCATTTATGGTCACAGTGGTGGCCCATACTAACTTCCCTATAATGCATAAATATATCTAGCTGGATAAATCTTATTGTACCCAGCTCGCCCAATGGGTTACGCACTGTCCTTAAGTTCCACGACTCACTTTCCATGGGTTCTAACCCCACAAGCACCATAGTATGTCTTAATTTCTTAGATACGCTATCAAATATTCCCTACATTCATAGATGCAATATAATGTATTCGCACATTCTTTCACTTTTCTGGCGAGCGAGGCAATCCTAATGTAACCACGCGATCAAACTCTCTGAAATCAAACCAAATAGCATCCGAATCCAAAGAATTTTTTTAAGCACAGGAGTAAAACTGCCGCATAACGTCTATGCAATGACGGGGTTTGTGTTAATCTGAGAGAGTATAGCTTACCGGCTAACTGGTGGGGGAAGGGGGTTGAAGCTCCTAAAATAAGTTAAAATTAAACCATTTTAACATGATCAAACACCCCTTTGCCAGTCAAAAAAACAAGTGTAGATTAAGAGTTCATGGCCTTTAAGTTGGAGTAGGTTCGGCAAAGGGGTCACTTACGTGCACATTATCATTGCTAGATCAAATATTTTATACTTTTATACAAACTAGGAAATAAACAGACTTAGGGGAGCGTAGAGGCATCAATTCAAGCTTCTTTTCCGGTAGGTAAACAGTGATAGCAGCTAGCCAGTACAGCAGGGCACATTGCTGTCAGTGCCAGCTACTTGGTCACTATAACTAGAGGTCAGTAACCAAATACAGTGGTAGCAACCAGTAATACAATGGCTGCAGCCAATAATTCTATGGTAGAAACCTTAACAGTAGCAAATAATTGCAAAAAAAAATAAATGGTAGCAACCAATCAGTGTACAGTAGCAGCAAATCAGTCTGTGGTAGAGACTTAATCAGTAGAGAACTAATCAGTACGAAATATGATCCTTAAAAGAAGAAATATATATATATATATATTTTTATTTTTCCGGTAGAGCATTGGTTTCGGGATTCACAAAAAGTAGGTAATAAATACACACACACACACACATACACAACACACACACATACACACATACACATACACACAAAACACACACACACACAAAACACACACACACATTCACACATAAACATACACACAACATGCACACATACACACACAAACACATAACACACACACACAAACATGCACACAACATACACACATACACACACAAACACATACACACACACACACACACACACACACACACACACACACACACACACACACACACACACACACACACACACACACACACACACACACACACAGAGGGTGGGCAAGGAAGATGTAGGGTTGGGATAGAGGGGAAGGGTGGGTGGGGGTCAAACTGTTTTAAATATATTTCTAAAACTTTCCCCTCTCTCTCTCTCCCCTCTCTCTCTTCTCAGTCTCACTAAAGTGACTTTAAAAACACACTCGATGGAATAAATTTAGCTGTAAGCACCTAGAAAATAAAAAAAAATCTATATAACGTGACTAGAACAATTTATAACTAACCCACGACTTGGAAACAGAAACTAGATAACGTTTCGGCCCGTCCTGAACCGTTTTCAAAACCTGATGATGGTCCAGAGTGGAGAGGTTTTTATTTTCACTGCGAAGTGGGTTTCAAGAACACTAAATTTCAGGGTCCTAAAGTCGTAATTGATGTCAAGGGGAATCACTGACCTGATTCTCGTTGTTGATTCAGAGTGCTTATAGGTTGAGAACCATCCGTTGAGTCGTTACTAGTGTCGCTTGTTTGGTGGGTGGGGGGTGAGAGTGAGGGGAAGGAGGGACGGAGGGAGGGGATCATGACGAGAGATAACAAAATATCTAATCTCGCTCCGTAAACCAACTGTTGTTATCGGGCGATGTGACTGTGCTCAATTTTTCATGTTGGACGACGCGTCGTACGACGGACTAAACAAAGTTAAGAAAAGGGAGAGAGGGAGTAATCCCCCTCTTTTTTTTTCCCCCTCTCAACATTATGTAGTTTCTAGACATGTAAGAGTGAGAATGACCCATTATAGTTCCTGTAGTTACTCGCCCATATAAGTTCACATATCGTGTTAAACAAAGCGTGTTAAGGTGAATACGTATTTGTAACACAGTAGCTGGGGGGGTTGTTGCAATGGCTGCCATGCATAAGTCATAATAATCATAATATTAAT
>NC_069465.1:9907972-9920472 GCF_026875155.1 Cherax quadricarinatus | reverse complement strand
TCGCTAACCCAACTTCCTCCAGTCAGCCAACCTCACTGCCTTTGCCATTCTCTCTTTATCACGTCCTCCTTCTTCTTATCGTGTTTCCTCGTGTACTGTATCCTCCTGGTGCCTCTAAACTCGAGCCTGACCCGAAATGCGCCTCAGAAAACAAAAGAATTTTTTTGAAATACTCATTACCTCTCGCTGGCCATCAAATACACAATGCCATATTGATAGACTTCCTAGCCCCTTGTAGTAGCTGTGGTGTTTTACAGCTGTCTGTGCTGTTTCTTCAGACACAGAGAGAAAACACAATGTTCGAGCTGTCACTGTAACTTTTAGAAGGAGAAAACCGGAAAGAGAAAGTGTTCGATATTTAAGTTAAGCCTCCGTGAGGTGTATCGTCAACGGTGTTACGTTATCCCAGTCTAGGGTGTGTAGGATGTAGCTTAGGTGTTGCTGGATGGATCACTGGACAGGTGTTGGGTGCTGCATTCAGACTGGTGTTGGGATTGCTGCTGATGCTCGTAAGGAGAGTGTATTGTATCTTATCTGTCACGCATACACACACACACTACAGGAATTACACACGTGTCACATCTTAGCATCAACATTGGTCCTTACATAGCAACACAACCTTATATATTTCTAACTGAATTCAGTATTTTACACATTTAACAAACAGTCAATAATGAACAGTTTCAGTTATTCAATGTGTATGCAAATTATATACCATATACTCCCAAGAAAAAAAATCACTAAATATAACATCAATACATATGTAAGAACTCAACTTATACACAAATACATCTTTCATATGAGCAAAAATAAATTGGAATTATACTAACTTGTCCCAACCTTTTCTTTCTAAGATAGAGTGCACTGGTGGTACTGAAATTTTAAGTGAAACTTTAGGACTATGAAACACGAGTGCCAGATGATTTTAATGATGTAAGTACAGTATTTATTATAAGTTTTTTTTCTTATTAAGGGTGAAGCAGGTGACTACCTTGATGGACAGAGCAGCTCGGGGGTAAACTTCCAACTCTCTGCATCCAAATAAAGTCCTGAGACACACGTTTCAGAACAAGATTTTTATTAGGACAACGTTTCGCTCTGTGTAGGGCTCTGATGAAGCTTTGATAAAGCTCCACGCAGAGCGAAACGTTCTCCAGATAAAAAAAAATACTTTCCAACGATATGTTTTGTCTTGTCCACGGCATTCACTGGAGGAAAACACACAGTGACACAGGTCAGGTAACAGCACCACGAACACTGTACACAGTAATGTACACACACACAAGACACAGTTCTGTTAAGTACAGAAGGAAGTACTTTCAGTGAAGTCTCTTGCAGGTGTTTTTAATTATATATATTTTTTTAATTTGGGACAAGAACATGCAACATGTAAGACCTCTGAGATACTACATATGTTGTTCCACACACAGTCTTAACAAGGCTGCAATAGGGTTCCTTTGCATATTGATTTTTTGCAAACGCAAGTGCAAAAACACACACACACACTCACACACACACACACACACACACACACAACACACACACACAAATGATTTAATAAGATGTTAGGGGAAAAAACATGAAAAGGAAAAAAAAAATAATCTTTGAATCAAGGCAGAAAAAAATCTTGGCCCACAAACTGTCCATAAATTATTTAAAAATCAAAATACATCGAAAATAAAAATGGGAAATTTTCAGAAAAAAAAACAACTAAAAATGCGTGTCGAAACGAATTTAATTTTTTCAAGTTTTGCCAAACAAAATAATATAACAAATTAAAAAAAAAATAACAAATTACATTAACTGTTGAATCTGGATTTGAGATTTAACAAAATAAATGAAAAAAAAAATGGGTAGTGTTTAGTACGAGGTATTAAAAGAATAGCATTTAAACGCCCTCTCCTCCTCCCCCCCCTTCAAAAAAAAAAATAGATGAAATATTTCCCATTCCCCAGGCGCTGTATGACCCCTGTGGGTTTAGTGCAGCCACTTGGCTATATTTTTAATAGGAGGGTTATATAGCCAAAGATGAAATTTTAGGAAATAAAGATTAAATATAAAAATAAAGGAGTGTGACTAAGGGAGATATCACCCTGGGCTTTAAACCACTTTATCTTTATTGACTCTGAATAATCTCTGAGAGGTCAATAAGGGTCAAAAATAATAACCGATAAACGGAAAATGACAAATATTTGAGAGCACATGATGCAGAAAGGAAAAAAAAACGTTGTTAGGACAACATTTCGCTCTTCATAGAGATGCATCAGGTCATGTTTCTCTCAGTGTAGACATTTACAAAGTCTTATTCGTCAGCAAAATACCACGTCATCGCACTAACATTTTTATCTAAGCAGAATGTTCAGTAATCCTTTAACAGATTTAGCAATGGAGAAATATATATATATATATATATATATATATATATATATATATATATATATATATATATATATATATATATATATATAATATATATATATATATATATATATAGTAATAATAATAATAATATCATAATATATATATATATATATATATATATTATATATATATATATATATATATATATATATATATATATATATATGTCGTGCCGATTTTGGCATAAATAGCAAAGCTCTTCTTGCCGAGCATGGCAAGCGAAAATTGTGTATGTAATAATTTCATAAAAAATCATTCTGAACCCTAAGGAAAAAATATATTTCATTGTGTTTGTTTATTATTAAATTACTGTAAATTTATCTAAAATGTATTTAGCTCGATTACCTTAAATTAATTTGCGCTTGTTATAAGGTTAGGTAAGTTTTCTAAGGTTCTTTTGGTACAAAATTATTAATTTTTACATTAGCATAAATGAAAAAAAAATATGTCTTTGAACGTATAAGAGAAAATTTTATAAAGAACATAATTTTAAATGAATTCTTGCTAATTGACCAGTTTTACCAGTTCCTTGATAATGTGAGTAGTCACGAAAGCGCTTGGAATTTCTCTATTCTTTCAGAGTGGTTGTTTTGCATATTCTGAAATCACCTGTTTACTGTGATCTTATTGCATATATATATATATATATATATATATATATATAAAATATATAATATAATATAATATATATATATATATATATATATATATATATATATATATATATATATATATATATATATATATATATATATATATATATATATATATATATATATATATATATATATATATATATATATAATAATATATATATATATATATATATAATATATTATATATATATATATATATATACGTTGAAGAATCAAATCGATGGATAGATTACGTTTGGTTTTGTTTTATTCATTAGATTCTGAGGAGAAAATATTAGTGCAGTGGTATGTCAAGCAAAATATTTTAATGTATATAATATGAGTTACCATAACACAGGCGAAGAATGGAATGAAGACTTTACTGATGTTCCACTAGCATTAGTACATTCCCCAGTTATTAGTTTACTAGTGGGGGTCCCTCAAGGATTAGTACATTCCTACTGATGATCTTTAAACAAATAATCTTGAGTATTATTAAAAGAAATCTTATGGAAAAGCAGCATAAAATGATTGCAACATTTGACGGGATGATCTATATAAATTGACCACTGGGCTGTAAACAGATAACTACTGCGTTTTATAATGATAAAATACAGGTAACGGAAATGGATGAAAGTTTATATAGGCTCCCAAAATCGTTTAAAATTTGATATCAAATATTAAAATCACACACACACACACACAGACACACACACACAAACATGTACAGTACATAGTTTGGTATTATAATGCTAACTTACCATTGGTGTTGTCCAGTGTGACAGTAAAACAGTCGCTTGTTGACACCTTGGGCCAGGTGAGGCTCCCTAGGTGAAGCCTCGTTCCCCAAGGTGAGGTGAGGTTTCCCAAGGTTGACGACCCGCTGTGGGCAGGTGCTGCGTTGATGTCGACGACCTGCGAGGGCCAGGAGCTAGAGCATACCACCGGTAAATAGACACACTGCTTGACTTTCTCCATTGTTAGCCCTTCAGGGTTAATAATGTGAATAAAGTCGCCGTCGTCTCCTTAATTTCTTCTGTTTATTCCATTTCTTCTCTTTTCTCTTTTTCTTTTCCCTTTCTGCTTTATTTCTTCTCCTTTCCCTTCTTCTTTTCCTCTTTTCATTCTTTATTCTTTTCCCTTTCTTCTTCTCCATCTTCCTTTATCTCTATTTTTTCATTATTGTCTTCGAGCCACAACACTGACAAGATAAAAAATCTGATGTTCTCTGCAGTATATCTTATAAAAACGGGTTACACAGTGACGAAGCTACACTGACAGCTATACTGAGGGAGGGAAATGTAAACACGAAATACACTGATGGTCAGCTTGAGTTTTTTCTTGTGACATCTGATTCCTAAAAAAAAAAAAAAAATGAAGAGAGATGCAATTTTATGAAACGTAATTTTTTTAAGTCACTTTTGTTTACGTGGAGACAAAATACTTGTTGTTTTCATTGTTGCATTTAAGGAAAACTTAATATGCAATTTTTTTTTTTTAGTTTCATAGGTGGCTTTTTTTTTTTTTTTTTTTTTTTTTTTTTTTGAGTGAAACTAAGAATCAGAGTTCGGAGAGCGTCGGGACAGGTTCGAACGAGGCTTGGTTTAGACTCCCACCCCCTTTTTTTTTTATATATATACCCCCCTTATACCCCAGGCACCAGCTTGGAACACTCTCCTCTGAACGCTCCTTGAGTAAATACCACCGAGGAACACTGTTTTTAGCCGTCATTCTCAATCAGGGAAAGTAACCTCGCTTAAAACAAATATCTTGTGATAAGTAGTTTGTGTGATCTTTTTTTTGGTTTAATTTTGCTAATACAATTTAGTAGCCTCTCGTAGGAGCTTTAGAAATCGTAGTGACAGGCTGCTGCCCGGGGTGTCCATTAGTTTATTTTTTGAAAGCTTTCTTGGCAATTTATAACAAAAACGTTTTTTTTTTATAATGCCGTACAAAGCTATGATTTCTTGATTAGGAATATAACTGCATGACCAGTGATATAGCTATTTATGTAGTAGGGATAGTTTTAAAAGCTTTTGTAGTACAAAGAAATCTTGACTTCTTGATCAGATTCAACTGGCTTATCCATCAAGTTATTTGTGAGTTAAAATGACCAGTAGTTTCACAATAATGACCACCACTAGAGCACCTTCACTTTAAACTCAGATTTAAGAACAGATATATATATATATATTTATGTCTCATGTTGGCAGCTAAACTAATCTTTTTTTTCCTTTTTCCGTCTGTTTTTATTCACAGGTATACAAGCAGCAGCGTACGCAGCATATGCTGGGCGCGGTTATGCCAGTTACCCGAGTTTCGGGTTTCCTTATCCAACAGGTAATTTAAACACGGGTCTGGCAGCGCTGTGTGTACCGCACCCAGTCGATGTGGGGTTATATAACCTGCATGCATTGCAGTTGTAACTCGCTCTTCAGCTGGGGATGGCTTCTACCCTAATATGTCCTCTTAAACTTTCGTGCCCAAAGCAAAAGCAGGCTACAGAGTGCTTTTTTTCCCCCCCGGAGCTGGGATCCAATAGCCTTCTACTGGATCGTTTTAATGCATTTAATTTTTTTTTACCCTAAAGTATTTTCGTCCATTTTTTTTGGACGAGTCTATTTTCAATTTTTGGATGCCGTCACCCACTTGTTGAGTCCACGAGCACAGGATCTATACTGACAGTTTTGATGAAAAAAAAAATTTACTAAAACATAGCAACTCTGAAATCTTTTCCAATAGCCATGATAACATTTACCTCCCCACCTCCCCCACCACCCCAAAAAAAATCGTCGTGGAAAGACGTATCATTTATACACCACAAGATTTTGCCTTTGACGCATGGTTTTGATTTCCTTACCTTCCTCTCCTCTACCCTTCCCTTCCATCCCTTCCCTAGACATTCCACTGCGCGCATTACCACTAACCATACTTCCAGTCGGCTTGTGAAGCCTATGTACGGGAGTACCTTGCTCTAGGGTGTATGGTAGGCTTAGCTGGTTTTTTTCCTTCGGCAAGTTTGTTGTAGGCCTGTATTTCTTGCTCCTTTCAGCCTAGTTGCAGTAAGTAATGAGTTTTTGTTGTTGTGGTTTTAATTTTTCATCTTATTTTTTTCTATTAACCCTTTCGGCGATATGGGAACGGATCTGGATAACTAAGGCAATCACTGGAATAACTTTTCAATGATTTAATTTTTTTGTGTCCTTTATCTTAGTCATTGAAAAGCTAGCCATGACTTGCCTCTCACCTGTCAATAAATCACACTAAGGACAGTGCATTTTTTCCCGTGCGTTGGATTTTTTATCTAATTTAAAAAAAGGCTTTTTAAGCCATTTAAATGCCTACATGATATAAAAAGGACAATAAGGTAATAGTAATTTAAATGGCTATTTTTTTGGAGCCATGAACTTCGCCATATCGTCGTGCGGTGTGAAAGCCAGTGGCAGGTGATGAGAGTTTTAGCCACCATCTGTAGCAGTGTATTGGTAGTTGTAGCAGCAAGATAGTGTACGGAGTGTGACCTGACACTTACACCAGTGACCTCATGTGACCTCTCATGTCAAGGTACATAGATATATCCAAAAAAAAGTCGTAGTTTTGGTTGTAAACACAAAAAAGAGTATCATTTTGTCTTGTTATGAGTCATTTGTTTCATCACAGTTCTATTGACGTTAAATGTTGCTTCTAGGGAAAGTTTTAAATATCTAATTATTGTATTGTTATATCCAAATAATGATATATGAAGTTTTTAAAAAGTTTTAGGTCAAGATTTTGATTTACTCTTTATTTCTTTTCCCAGGAATTGTTGGAATTTTGCCTGATGGCAAGTTTCCTTTGGGAGAATATATCGGTTTGAATCCTGCCTTAAACCTGGTTGGGCACACCTGAACCTCCCACTCGTGGCAGCTTGAGCCGAAACTCATATGCCTTGTATATAACCCTATGGACCTTATAGTGCAACCTGTGGCGCCCCTCTCATCTATCGCCGTTCAGTATGGGCAACATGAGGATAGAAATGATCTCTTCTGTGATTCTTGTTAGCATTTAAAGACATTATCATGCCAAAAAAAATAAACAGATCCCCCACAGATGGAAAATAAGTTAAATCTGGTTGTCATAGTGATGGAACATTACTGGTGATGATGTTACCTGTAGTTAAGAGTCCACTGAGACGGACTCTCTCCTTTATATCCAGGGACACTTCCTATCCAATCTTGTTGCTGCAACTTCATTATAATATATATATATTATATATATTATATATATATATCCACATAGGTGTTTGGAACGGCCTTGTCTAATGCAGTAGTTTTCCCTAGGACGAGGTTAGGATTATGTTCCAATGGTTTTAATCCTTAAGGATTTTTTGAGCGTCATGATATTTTGGAGGGAATTTGGGGGGATTTTTTTGGTTTAAGACGACGAATTCACTTAATTGTCCCGTATTTTGAAACTGCGTTTGGATTCACAGGGAGGAGGCGATGGTGGTCGAACCGAAGGATGCTGGACTTTTGGACAAGATTTTGATACCATCCTAATGTTAAAGATCCATCCACTCACTCTTGTGTGTTGCAAACATTGTCTTGCAACCTCTTTATTTAAATCATATAATCTTAGCTATATGAAGGAGAGGGAGCTGATTCTCTTAAGAACACTTGATGTAAAGCATCTTCTAAGCTAATTTGTCGTGATTATTTTCATCTAAGTGTCGTGTCGATTGGTCGTTAAGAATATATACGAATATAAATTAGTTTTTGATATTAGAGTTGCCGAATCTCGATATCATTTTCGTGATCATATGAAATGAAAATTCTGGAATATTAATGATAGCGGAAAGTGGAATAAAAATAGGTATTAGCTGCTTTCAGTGGGGCGATCAGTTGTTTTGGCTAATTATTCTGCTGGGCTAGTTGAAGAAGGATCAGCTGATTTCAAGTGAATTTGTTGATGAACTATAATCCTTATAAGGAATTTTTATGATTTGTTTACACCCTTTTATGGTTACAAATTATCAGCTGGGCTTTGCTAATGAGGAATAAGCTGCTTTTCGTTTACAGCTTACCAAGTGAGTGTTGTTGACGGGTGATGAGGCATTTCATACCGAACTATCTCATGTGCTTTCTGGAGTGAGGCAACTTTAGTTGTATTTTACGAATGATCAGCTGATTTTTGGCGTCTGACGATCAGCTGTTTTTTGTTGTCGGATGATCAGCTGTGTTTTGTTGACTTGCAATCAGCTGAATTTTTTTGATGGCCGATCAGCTGTTTTTTTTTTTTTGTAGGATGATCAGCTGTGTTTTGTTGACTGGCAGTCAGCTGATTTTTGTTGACGGGTGATCAGCTGTTTTCTGTTGTCGAAAGATCACTTTATATTTTTTGGCTCTCACTTGCAATCTGAAGCTGAGCCAAGTGTCGCACCTCGCACACTCTCTCCCACTAGCTCATTTAATATTCCAGAATTCCATCATTTAACTGCTGCACATTAGTGAAACAGGCTTCTCATATTTCAGATGCTAACTTTTTCCATAAGTTGACGGAGCGAATGTGGATTCCCATGGGAGTGAAATACCTCACACAATTTACCTCTCACTAGTGGAGACCGATTGCATTCATCAGCCTGATACCTCAAGTTAACACTGCAATGTGCGCTGTATGTTCACTTCGCATCCTTCATTTCATTACCATTGAACGAACTTGCCTAATGTAAAAAAAAAATGCGACTTCGCTAGCGAATTTAAACCTTATTCCTGCGTCTTCGTTAGAATCAATTAATCTCTTTCGTTGTTGTTGTTGTTGGTCTCCCGCAGCTCGACGGCCGCGGCACAATAATACACAGATCAAATGCAAAGACTAGGAGCGAACCAGTACATCGAGGTTTAAAATCGTGGGCTGTACGGCCTGTCCGGAGTCGCATCATCCACTTGACTGTTTCCTTATTTCTGTGATGATCAAGTATTAGATCGAATGGAGTGCCTTGATTGAGTGTACGGCTGGGCCATGTATAAGGTACACTTACCACTCTAGTTTACTCATACGACACAATGGATACACTCAACACACTTGAGTTACACATAGCGGGTATTGGGTACACCTTAATCAACACATTTACGTTACACATAGTGAATTCTGGGTGAACCTAATGCACCAAGGCATCATTTATGCTGAACAGGATACATATAACAAGCTTTTGTTACATTTATGTTAAATAAGCTTCACTTAACATGGTAGATTTCAATGTTTGTTCTCCAAGCATAATTCCCAAGAAAGTGTTTTTCTATCTCTGCTTGTATCGAAGACCTGTCCTGTCCATGATATTCTCTCCATCAGGATGCGACATACAACAGTCGACTAACACCTAGGTGCCCATTTACTACGTCAACAGGGGCAGCAGGTGCAAGGTGACTAACACCCAGGTACGTACTTACTGCTAGGTGAACAGCAGAAGCAGGTGGAAGGAGACACATGAAACGTCCTGCTTATAACCAGCTATGGCCTACAAGGTACAGTTAATTAACGTATCAAAGATGCACTTAAATTAAATACACTTACACTAGTTGCATTTAAACCCTGTGGTAACAGTTAATATATATAGAATACACTTAGCATACATAAGGAACTCATATGCTGTGGGGAGCACTGTAAATAAGTGGGAATAATAAGTAGTCCTTTTAACACGTTTATAAACATTTATAAACGGTACTTTTGCAGAGGGAACTCTAAAGTATAAAAATCTACATAAAGGAAAATCCAATACACATCAAATACACTTAGGAGACACAACAGTGGGAGGGAGAGAGCCGAGAGCTCGGGAGGGAAATGAGGGAGAACAGTAGCCATTTGAGCTCAGCCATCATATTCCATCTCTGTAAATACTTAGTTGAGGCGTAGATGTTTGGGTCCACCAGGTCGTCCTTCTTATAGACACAGCGGATGCCGCATCCACCTTGTCGGGCACCTATAGCTGACTCTCACCCAGGTACCTTTTTACTGGTGGGTGAACAGGTTCAACAACAGGTTCAAGGAGACTTACCCATACTTCTCGGCCAGCAAAAGGAGTGCAATCAGAATTCCTTCTGATGTGAGATAAACAGCTACGTCACAGTTTTACAAAACTTCTGTGGAGGCACAGAAGTGTTGGTCTTACATGTGGAAACAATCTGGGAAATATTAGCGACTGAGAGGCCCCAGGTTCTGGCGAACTGTTCTCCATGACTTCCCAGTTACTTATTCCATCCTACACATCTTTTCAATTTGTTTACGTTTTCAACTTACGTCACTGGCGCAGCAACAGCGACTCTCAACGCCTCATATCATAGTACAATGTCACAGACCCGGCCAGCAACTGGTGTTTTATTATAAATATTCTATTTTGCAACAAGTGTACTAGTTCGGGTGTTTAGAAAAATGGTTGATGCTCCTATCATTCCATTTTTGTTGTTGAGTAAGTACTGGCCTCGTAGACGATGGATTCTGTCAGCCGGTGAAGGGCATCAGTGTCCTGTCGGCTAGCGTAGGACACCCGGGGGTCCTGTCAGCTAGCGTAAGATACCCGGGGGTCCTGTCAGCTAGCGTAGGATATCCGGGGGTCCTGTCAGCTAGTGTAGGATACCCGGGTGTTGTCAGTCTGCAAAGGACAGACGGGTCCTGTCAGTCAGCAAAGTTCAGACTAGAGTGAGATTATCATGACTGGCTTTGTTAGTGATCATTTCTTTGGTTTCATTTTGTTTAGAAGTTAGCAGTTTTGTATGTGAGTTCGCTACTTCTAATTTTGATTACTCCTTGCAGTGCAAGCCCCCTCCCTCATATAGCATAAAAGAATCTTAATGAATAAAAAAACACTCTCTGTACGAGAGATTAATTCTAGTTTTAGATATAATAAAAATTGAATGATTTCCCCTCCCTCTTCTAACCCGTATCACTTAATGGTAGACTAAGCAAGCTTTTGCTCTTAACTCTTAGTATAGGTAACTGGTCGTGTACAACGATCCTGTTGTAGATCGTAGAACACAGTAGTCTACTTCACATCTAAATGTTTTGGTTGTATAATAAGAGAAGCTTACACCAATAATAAATTTAATTATGGTAATGGAATACTTTTATTGTTTTGGCACAGGGATGGGCGCATGGCCAAGATATATATCTAGACTTCAGTGGTCACTAGGGCTGAACTAGTCACTAGAGGTCAACTAGTCAGTGTCTAGTTGTTCTAGATTTATGTGCAGACAAAATATAAAATTCACTATGGCGTACCTTTATACGCTTTGGGAAACAGGGAATTCTGCCAAGGACAAACTTGCAGCTGCTGGAACCTAACTGTACACACTACTAATGGCACCAAGAACAGGTAAAAAGTATTGAACCCGAATCATCTACTAATCAAGAGTAGAAAAAAAAAACAATACATTTTAACTGTCTGTGGTTCTCTTGGAAACACATGGGAGTTAATTCCGGTTCACAAGTTTGGTCTGAGCAGTGCTATTGGCAGTACTTATGTCCAGATATATACGGTCACTGTAGAAGCAGTTTACTAGGCCATTAAGACCAGATTTTCAACCGTCGTCCGTCTTTGGGCGTTCGGTTCCTAGTCTATTAGAAGACAAGTAGATTGAGGCCAGTCATTGCCTATGATTCTCACTGCAGTAGGCCTAGTACTGTACGATTGTGATGACCCTCTCTCGCGTTCTTCGCTTACCTGACAGGTGTTGAAGGTCAGCATTAGGAAGGACAACAGTAGCCTCTGTATCACTTCGCAAAAATGTCGTTATTAATATTAAATGGTGACTGAAGGAATACAGAAACACATTTATAAGACTCTTGAATAATTAACATTTACCAGTGAAAAAATGCATAAATACGAGAAAAATAAAGTATTTAAAAGATTTAACGTGTGTCTACTAAAGGTTAAAGTTACTGTCCTGCGGTGTTTACCTTCCGTTACGTCAAAGAACACGAGATCAGGGTAGAGTACAATTTAGTGCCAATACCGTCACTTTTTTATCTATGCAAACTGCGATTACTTACAGGAGTACTCATTTTGTGGTCTAGACAGGAGTACATGTTGCTCCAACCTGTAATTATCTCGTTGTAAGTCATTATTAATTTATTGTTTATTTTTATTATTGATTACACAGGACGCTGCGGCTCCTGCATAAGTCAGGGAAAGGTTGTGTGTTTTTTTTTTTTTTTTTTTTTTGATGAGTAGTATCATTAGATGATAATGGAATCAAAAACACAGTTACTTGAAGATTGGCCCCTATACTCCATACACGGAAAACCGTTTTCTAAAGTTATGCAAATTCTTAAACATTCTGGGTAAATCATTCCTTATGGAAATTTCTCCAAGCAAAAACTTTGATAGTCTTAGTGAACATTACAATTAACTCATAATTATTAAAAATTCACACAACATTTTAACTGTTTTCCAATGAGGGAAGGGATGAATGT
>NC_069465.1:9892972-9900472 GCF_026875155.1 Cherax quadricarinatus | reverse complement strand
GGTCCAGCTGTGAGGTATATTTTTTCACAAGAAAATATTCTTTGAAAAAAATACCCTCTTTTGAAATGGGAATTTTGAACTTATTTCTAATGTTCTAGTTATATTAGCTATGATCTTATTGTCTTATTAAACACTCTTCCACTGTAGATTTTAATCTGGTAATGTTGGAATATTTAGTCAAGTGAATTTTACTTTTGTATTCTTTTTTTGAGAACCAGTGTCCAAGAGCTGTTTACAAACCTGTCTTCTATCCGTCTCTTGTAAGTGGATGACAAACGAGGAGGGGACAGGTTTGTCAATGCCCCCTTGGCTCCTGTATCTTAGCCTGACCAGATCTCAGGGGCAGTAATCAACGTACCCGAGCATGCCCATGCTATACTTCAGGGCATCGAACATCCTGAAGAACCCACCAAACAAACCCGAGCGCTAATGTGTGTGTGGGTGTGGTAGATGTTTATAAGACGGTAAGATCACACGAGCTAGAGAAGATTCCCCACAAAAATCGCTTGACCTCCGTTGACCACTCGCCGTTTTCTGTGGTTATAGGGCTGACTGCCGCCATACCGCTCAGAAACGAGAGTCCCAGCAAAGCCATAACATCAAATTCGCTTCCCCATATTCGCGCTGTACCTGTTCTCACACCCGGTAAGAACAACCTACCTTCGTTTTAGCGAATGTCTCTTTTTTTTACATATATATATATAGCTTTCAAACTCTTTTAATCAAAGCTTCGGCCTAGGAAGTGTAGTGATTGAGATAATCATCTCCAGTGAGTCTTCTCTTAGAACTTACTAATTTTTGTGTATTAAGTGATCACTAGAAGCTTTCGCTGACAGTCATTTGGGTCAACTGTTACCATGCCAAGGGTTCATGCACGTAATACCCCCTACGAATGTATAATATATATATATATATATATATATATATATATATATATAATATATTATATATATATATATAATATATATATATATATATATATATATATATAAGTATGTGAGAAGATATAAAAATTTGAATGTAGAATTTTTAGCATTTTCGTTATTTTTTGTTTTATATTATATATGTATTAGACGAGTGTTCCCAAATCTGTAGGTTTCCCTAGTTAGACTAAGTTATTGTTTGTTATAAATAAAACTGTAGACCATTAGGAAGATTATTTTTCTTGTCAGTAACTAATAGATTAAAGACCTAGTTGAAGTTAGTTACCCCACCCCCTTTCAATTTACTAGCTGTTTTTTAGAAGAAAAGTTACATATGATTTAACCCATTTTGGATACAAAGTAACACCAGGCTAGGGGGTATTATGACTATTATTAAATAAGGCGTAAATGAACGCATTGACTCAGAGTGCTGCAGAAGAGCCGAGGATAGTAGCGAAGTAAGTACTCGGAAGACGCTGGTCTGCCTTACCTGTCGCCTTGGTCCATCTCTTGTGTGTTATGACAGGATAGAAATATAGTATCTTTACTCTGTCATTTTCCTTAGACTCATATATTCTAGGTGAACTCTTAGAAGAAGCTATAGAACGAATGATCTGGGAAAATAGTGGTCGCCCAAGAGACCTTTCTAGACGTGGAATGAAGAGAGAAGGACTTCTACTAGACAATACTTCTTCTAGATCATAGTGTCTATAGTTTTTAGTCTCTCAATAGGCTATAGAATCTATAGAGGAATTGAGCCATGTTTGGCAAGCGTTCTTCACCTGTTGTTTGATATTAACCAAATGTTTAGTTTGATCTAGTTAGAAACTTTCACTACTAATCTAGGTGAATGTTCTGTTAGACAAGATGCTGTCATGATCTGAGATTATAAGATGACTAGATTACTAGACAACTATGCAATACTAGATTACTCACTGTGTCTTTATAGAAAACTAACTATGTCTTCTTACAGGTACTTAGCCGACATCTTTTAGACTAGAATGTTTTTAGACTATTTTTCTAGTTTTCATAGAAATGTTTTTAGTGTGAATCGACTAGTTTGTCCTAGTTACCTCTGACTCTTGGGCTAGCATGTTCCTAGTCCGAGATAATAGAGGTTTTTAGAGCATTTTTTCTATTTTAAGGGTGACTGCAAAGGATACTTTTAATGCAATACTTACGCTGGAAACTAACACTTTTGTCACTAAACTTCTCTTGTTGTCATACTCTGGTCGGGAGTCGTTTTCTTACAAGTTTTGCAAACTCTCGTTTTTTCCCCTCCTTGATTTTCACACTAACTGAAATACTTTGATCAGTAACCGGCCCGTTTGATGTTTAAAACTTTTAATGAAACATAATTTTTTTTGCCTTCTTTGACTCACCATTGTGTGAAGTGATTTTTTTTGTGATGTGAACTGGTTTTTTTGACCTTAGCTCGGCGAGCTAAACTACCTTGGCCTCGTCTGACACTCTTCCCTGTACTACACTTCAGGTTTTCCGGCCGGATGTGGCTACTTCTCTTCGGCAACCGGTGCTTCCATCACGGGCGTGTCCCCTCAGACGCCCACGCCCGCAGACGGGTTCAAAGCCACCGCCTATTACGATTCGGGAGCCGTCGCTACCCCCACTCTCACCCCCACAGCACCCATCACGCCCACACTCACGGTAAGACCAACCTGACCTCTCCACCCACAGTGTGTGTCTCTTCCCTGTGACGTGAACATAGACCGTAGACCAGCTGGGTAGGTAAAATGACCACTTAGAGCCTCAATTCGACACTTTCAGGGAGATGTGACAGAGGACATGTTACATTACCATCTGCAGGCTGAGCGGCTGGCAGCAGCTGGTACCTACTACGATTCAGGTGCCCTGGCTGCGGTCACCATGAGCGGAGCGGGAGGAGACCGACAACAGTCTATCCAGGTGACTGCAGCGACTGCTCCAGGAGCTCCACACACACGTGCTGACCATATCAACTCCTCCCCAATGCTCAGGACTACAGGTGAGGCTCCCCTCTATGCATATTCTCGTGTGTTTGGCAATGAACTGACGGAGGATCGAGCCTCCTCGCAGCTGTATACACGATAGATGTACACATACAACTCGCACACAAGTGAAAGAAGCTTATGATATCCTCTTCTTTTCTGTAATATTGCAAGCTCCTGATGATGTGTTGATTGCAACACGAAAGGCCTAGAGCTATCATTCTACTCCCCCAGCGGCTGTTTTGCATATGTTACTATGAATAAACAGAAGAGTGGACGAGGACCTCGAACCGCGGTCCGTAAATTGCGAGTCCGACTCCTACAATTTAAGGACCACGGTTCGAGCCCCTCTTACACTCTTCTGCCTATTCATTGACAGTTGTTTATTACACCTTAATATGTTACTACGTATGATAATTGCACTTATGTGTACCTGTATCTAAATACACTTACTTATATTATGCTCAGTAATAACCCACTTGGGGACAGAGACTCAGAAGATTTATTGATCTGTATACTTCGATCCCCTTCTGAGATCCTCTTCAGGACTGAGGAAACCCCAGATGAGCGAAACGTGTCTTTCTTATATAATTATCACTGTTAATCACCAGGTTTGACTGAGAGATATCTTTCAGTGTATATATACGAGATGTATATATTTCAGTGTATATACACGAGATGTATATATTTCAGTGTATATACACGAGATGTATATCTTTCAATGTATATACACGAGATGTATATCTTTCTGTGTATAGACACGAGATGTATATCTTTCAGTGTATATACACGAGATTTATATCTTTCAGTGTATATACACGAGATTTATATCTTTCAGTGTATATACACGAGATTTATATCTTTCATTGCGTAATTTCCGAGAGACGATTCAATTCCACTTTTTTTAAACCTAGTACATTCTGGGATATAGTTGTGCTCGTTTAAAAAGTCCTTGTTAGTCACAGTTTAAACCCCGTAAACCAAGCAATAGGGTTTAATGCTTTTATATGTTAATCTCTGGGATTTTCTTGAAGAGTTTCGCTTCAGTTTTACCCTACGTAAATACAAGGAGAGATGGTATCTTTCAGTGTATATTCGCACAGAGATGTGTGTATGTTTTAGCGAATATACATTAGAGGCAGTATCCTCATGTATATACCTCAGAGGTGTACCTCAGCGAATTTCAATGTGTATCTCCATAGTATATACTCCAGGATGTGAACTCTTTCAATTGTTTACTCCAGTTATACTCCAGGATATTATAGTTCTTTCGTATAAAAGTCAACTACTTTAAGTTCCTCTCGTAGAACCTGACTTTTAGAGCTGCCCAGCCTGGCGAGTCATGGCACTCACCCTCTTGATTGGCTGTTCAGACTAATGAATCTTGGCACTACCTTCCGATTGGCTGTTAGGGGTGATGACTCTTACTTCTCTGCCTTCTGATTGGCTGTTTGAGGTGCTGAATCTCATTCCGCCGTGTTCTGATTAACTAGTTGGTGCTGGCCACCAGCTGTGGGCGGGCACAGATTGAGAGTGCCACTGGTGAAAGTTCTCACTCCCCCACTTGATAAAACGCGAGTCCATTAAAATCCTAAACTTTCCAATCGAGTCAAGATAAACATTTACGGGGAAAAACATACCGTGGTTCCCCCTGTTTGTCCAGACACTCTGAACATCAGAGGCTGTGCCTGAGACAGTGATCAAAAGTGCGTGCGTGTGTGTGTGTGTGTGTGTGTGTGTGTGTGTGTGTGTGTGTGTGTGTGTGTGTGTGTGTGTGAACATTCACCCAGTTTTTTAATTTAATTGTGTTAGCAGGGAGGTTGAGGTACATCCCTTGGGCCCAGCCTCTGCACTTACAATAACTCCTGTCTTGGGTCTAATGAATGCTCTTCACCTACGTCCCTTCCTAATACCTTCCTTAGGTACCCTATCACTCTGAAACAGTTCTTCCTTATGCTCATTTGGCTTACTAGAAGTTCTAGTTTACAGTGGTGTACCCTCGTTCTGTTTCCCCTTATTTGGTTTACGTATGTCAGCTTAACGTTGCTTGGTAACTTGTATGTCGTAATCATGTCTCCTCTGGACCTGCTCTCTTCTTATCCCAGCTCTCATAGTTCTAAAATCAGTCTTGTAACACACCTGAGGGAGTAATTTGATTTTTTCCTTTTCTACTTCCTTCCTTCCCTCTCTTTTTTCCCCTCTCTACCTTTGCTTTCCTCTGGCTTCTACCCTTTGTCTGTCCCCGTCACACTCAATCTCTCTCTCTCTCTCTCTCTCTCTCTCTCTCCTCTCTCTCTCTCTCTCTCTCTCCTCTCTCCTCTCTCTCTCTCCTCTCTCTCTCTCTCTCTCCTCTCTCTCTCTCTCTCTCTCTCTCTCTCTCTCTCTCTCTCTCTCCTCTCTCTCTCTTTCTCTCTCTCTCTCTCTTTCTTTCTCTCTCTTCAATACCCCTTCCTCTATCTTCACCTCCTTCATTTTCCTCCTCCCTCCCTCCCTCCTTCCCAACACCTTCCTGTATCTTGTACCTTCCCTCCTCTTCCGTCCCTTCCCAATTCCCATCTCCCGCCCCCCTTCCCCTCCTTCCTTCCCCTCACCCCTTCCCCGAGCTCCTGAATAGCCGGTCCTCCCCAGACATGAATTGGGCGGCTGTGAAATAACTCTTCAAGAATTTATCGAAGCTATGCAATTCACTTGGTTGTATCAGGCGGACGCTCTGCTCCCTCGGCCGCTGTCGATGCAACTTCAAATTCTGACGTCGATTTAGGTTTTAAGGGAGAGTTATAGCCAGGGTACGAGGTAGATCTTGATTGTGGTTGTCCTGGTTGTCGTGATGGTTGTCCTGGTTGTTGTGCTCGTTGGTTTAGGGGCGCCGATTGGTAGGTCAAGGTTGGAATTGGTTGAAACTTAGATGTGAGTGATCGGGTAAGACCCAAAATTGCCAAAAAATAGGCCCAAATAGCAACATTCTTCTTGCCGAATAAGGCAAGCGAAAATTTGTGTATGCAGTAATTTACCAAAAAACATTCTAAACCTAACGAAAAAAAAATTTTTTTTTTCGTAGATTATTAAATAATTGTAAATTATCTAAAATATATTTAGTTGGATTAGGCTAAACTAAATTGCGCTTGTTATAATAAGGTTAGATAAGCTTTCTAAGGTTCTTTTGGTACAAATTATTATTTTTCACATTAACATGAATGAAAAATGTATGTTTAAACGCATGAGGGAAAATTTTAGAAAGGACTTAATTGCAAGTGAGTTTTTGTTAATTGAGATAGAGAGAGAGAGAGAAAGAGAGAGAGAGAGAGAGAGAGAGAGAGAGAGAGAGAGAGAGAGAGAGATGCAAAGAGCAAGATGGAAATACTGACGGCAACTCAGAGATTGAAACAGAACATGTAATTCGTCAGTAAAGATATTTTTGGAATACGGTCAAATGGGACAGATATTCTTTTTCATTCTTGATGACGGAGGGTTCATATCCTGGAACTGTGTCTCTGATTCCAGCTGAACAATGTAGGTTGACTGCTCGTTAGCTTTTGAGAGAAGAATTGAGCTTCTATCATTGTTTTGTTTGGGCTGTTACGGTGAGACGTTAGACTAAAAAAACTCTTTTGGGTTGACGTTTAGAGCTGTCATGACTGAGGTGTGAGAGAGCAAAACGTCTTTCTAATAAAAACGTGTTCTGGAATCTGTGTTTACCCTTTTGTCGGTAGTTACAAATCTGGATACAGAAAGGGTTTATTTTTGAGTTTGTTACATGTATCGTACTTGCACTGTGTAATCAGTAAACTTGGCAGTTACTGTACTGTTATATCTGTAGAAGCAGTCTCACTGTGTAATCACTGTTCTGGCAAGTACTTGTACTGTGTAAAATCACTGTAACTGGCAGTACTTTATTGTACATCATGAAACTGGCCGTACTTGTACTGTGTACATCACTGTAACTGGCAGTACTTGTACTGTGTACATCACTGTAACTGGCAGTACTTGCACTGTGTACATCACTGTAACTGGCAGTACTTGTACTGTGTACATCACTGTAACTGGCAGTACTTGCACTGTGTACATCACGTAACTGCAGTACTTGTACTGTGTACATCACGTAACCATGGCCAGTACTTCACTAGTGTCACAATCACCTGTAACTGCAGACTATCACTGTACATCACGATCAACTGCACTACTTGTCACACCACTGACACCCATACCCACCACTTCACCCCACCACCACACCCCACCTGCACCACCACTAACCCGCATTACCACATCACCTCCACCACCCACCATAACCACCACCACCACATCACCACCACCATCACCACCACCACCATCACCACACCATCACCACACCACACCACACTACCAATCACCTCCACCACCACACCACCACCACTCACCACCCCCCCACCACCCACACCACCACCACCACCACCACCACCATCACCACCACCATCACCACACCACATACCAACATCACCTCCACCACCACTACCACCACCACATACCTCCACCACACACCACCACCCCACCATCACCACCACCACCCCATACCAAGATCACCACCACCACCACCATACCACCACATCACCCACACC
>NC_069465.1:9877972-9890472 GCF_026875155.1 Cherax quadricarinatus | reverse complement strand
CACTCCCTCACTACCCACACAACACTCCCTCACTACCCACCACAACACTCCCTCACTACCCACCACAACACTCCCTCACTACCCACCACAACACTCCCTCACTACTCCACCACAACACTCCCTCACTACCCACCACAACACTCCCTCACTACCCACCACAACACTCCCTCACTACCCACCACAACACTCCCTCACTACCCACCACAACACTCCCTCACTACCCACCACAACACTCCCTCACTACCCACCACAACACTCCCTCACTACCCACCACAACACTCCCCACTAGCCCACCACAACTCTCCCTTACTACCCACCACAACACTCCCTCACTACCCACCGCAACACTCCCTCACTACCCACCACAACACTCCCTCACTACCCACCACAACACTCCCCACTACCCACCACAACACTCCCTCACTACCCACCACAACACTCCCCCACTACCCTCCACAACACTCCCTTACTACCCACCACAACACTCCCTCACTACCCACCGCAACACTCCCTCACTACCCACCACAACACTCCCCCACTACCCACCACAACCTCCCTTACTACCCACCACAACATCCCTCACTACCCACCGCAACACTCCCTCACTACCCACCACAACACTCCCTCACTACCCACCACAACACTCCCCCACTAGCCACCACAACTCTCCCTACTACCCACCACAACACTCCCTCACTACCCACCACAACACTCCCTCACTACCCACCACAAACACTCCTCACTACCCACCACAACACTCCCCCACTACCACCACAACTCTCCCTTACTACCCACCACAACACTCCCTCACTACCCACCGCAACACTCCCTCACTACCCACCGCAACACTCCCTCACTACCCACCGCAACACTCCCTCACTACCCACCACAACACTTCTCTCAAGTCTCACCCTGTTAAGATCCTCACCTCTTTGGAATCCAGTCTCTGGAGTTTACCATTGAGTAGTTGGCACTACCATCTCAAGCGTTTGGATGCCAGGTTAGGGTGGGCTCACGGGTTAATGGGTAGCTAAGGGTCTATGGGACGTTCCAAGGTTTATGGTGGTGCCTAAGAGTTTAGTAGTGTCCTAAGGTTATGTGGTGTCTAACGGGTTTAGGTGGTGTCCTAGGTTATGGTGGTACTAAAGGGTTTATGGTGGTCCAAGGGGTTTAGTAATGCTAAAGGGTTTTGGTAGTGTCTAACCTAACGTGGTATCTACGGGTTATGGTTCTAAGGCCTATGTGGTGCACAGGTTATGGGTGGTGTCCTAAGGGGTTTATGGGGTGTCTAAGAAGTTCTATCGGGTGGTGACTAACAAGCTTATGTGTGCCTAAGGGTCTTCATGGAAGTGTCCTAAGTTACGGCGTCCAAACTCTTCATGTGCACCAAAGTCATAGCGCTTAAAGGCTTAACGTGGTGCCTAAGCACTCTCAGGGGGTCTCAAGTTAATGGTGCTCCAACGGGCATCATGGCTGCTCTACATGTCCTACTGCCACCACAACACTCGATCCTACCCCCGTACAACACTCCCCACTACCCACCACACACCCCTCCTACCCACCACAACCTCCCTCATACTCACCACAACCCCCTCCAAACCCCCCCAACACTCCCACTAACCCCCAAAACTCCCTCACTACCCACCACAACACTCCCCCACTAGCCACCACAACTCTCCCTTACTACCCACCACAACACTCCCTCACTACCCACCGCAACACTCCCTCACTACCCACCACAACACTTCTCTCAGAGTTCTGCCTGTTAGTGTGGTGCTCACTCTTTGGAATCCAGGTCTCTGGAGGTTGTTAATTGGTAGTAGTTGGCACTACATGTCTAAGGGGTTTTGGGTAGTGTCTAAGGGGTTTATGGGTGGTGTCTACGGGGTTTATGGGTAGTGTCTAAGGGGTTTATGGGTGGTGTCTAAGGGGTTTATGGGTGGTGTCTAAGGAGTTTATGGGTAGTGTCTAAGGGGTTTATGGGTGGTGTCTAAGGGGTTTATGGGTGATGTCTAAGGGTTGATGGGTGGTATCTAAGGGTTTATGGGTGGTGTCTAAGGGGTTTATGGGTAATGTCTAAAGGGTTTATGGGTAGTGTCTAAGGGGTTTATGCGTGGTATCTAAGGGGTTTATGGGTGTGTCTAAGGGTTATGGTGTGTCTAAGGGGTTTATGGGTGGTGTCTAAGGGGTTTATGGGTGGTGTCTAAGAAGTTTATGGGTGGTGTCTAAAGGCTTATGGGTGGTGTCTAAGGGGTTTATGGGAAGTGTCTAAGGGGTTTATGGGTGGTGTCTAAGGAGTTTATTGGTGGTGTCTAAGGAGTTTATGGGTGGTGTTTAAGGGGTTTACGGGTGGTGTCTAAGGGGTTTATGGGTGGTGTCTAAGGGTTTATGGGTGGTGTCAAAGGGGTTTATGGATGGTGTCTAATGGGTTTATGGGTGGTGTCTAAGGGGTTTATGGATGGTGTCTAATGGTGGTTTGCAAAGGGTTGGTTGTGACACGTACCTTCCTTTTCCTGTTTCCTCATTCTCCTCCTTTTTCCTTATTACCTTCCTCCTCCCCCTCCCTCCCCCCCTCCTCCTCCTCCTCCTCCTCCTCCTTCTCCTCCTCCTTCTCCTCCTCCTCCTCCTCCTCCTCCTCCTCCTCCTCCTCCTCCTCCTCCCCCTTCTCCTCCCCTCCCCGTCCTCTCAGTACCTTATCTCCCTCGCTTATTTTTTTTTTTTGCCAGTATCAACTTATCCTCTGGTCTCCCTCCTCCTTTTTCTTCCTCGATCCTTTTCCCTTCCCATATTCTATCTCCCCCTATTTTTTTTTCCTCTTCCAGTTACTCATCTTTCTCATGTCTTCTATTTCCCTTGTTTTCCTTCTATTTCGTCCCTTCCTATATTTCTATCTCCCCTAATCCTTCTTCCTCTCTTTCCTCTCTTCCTATTCCCTTGCTTGCTATTTCTTCCATTCTCTTCAGCAACTTTGTTTCCTTCAAATTTCTTAATCTGCGCTTCATCTTCTCGAAAAAAGACTGCACATCTCGAGCAATTTCTTTCCAGGATTGTAATTAAGGATATAAACTTGGATTTTACCTTAATTTGTTATGCGCTATGTTAGTGGGGAAAAGTGGAGTGATGCAATTTCATGGTTCCAGTCAGTTGGAAGTTGAGCTTCAACTCCCGACCTCCCTTTACTTTATCTTTTATATACTGTGTTACTGATAGTAGTGATAGTTATCCATTAAAATAAATTAATAATTGATTAATCTTCTGATCTGTGATTTACTAAATATCTAATAATAATAACAACAATAAAAATAATGATAGTATATAGTTAATAATAATATATATATAATAATAATAATAATAATAACAATAATAATAATGATGATAAAAATTTAAATATTAAATAATAATAATAATAATATTAGTTATAATAATAATATTTATAAAAAATAATAAAATAATAATAAAAATAACATATATAATAATAATAATAATAATAATAATTATCATTATTTCTTGGGCTGTGGTAAACAGTATTCTGATATTCTAGAGTGGTTTCAATTCATGTAATTTGATATATATACATATATATATATATATATTATATATATATATATATATATATATATATATATATATATATATATATATATATATATATATATATATATATATATATATTCCTCTCTCTCATATTTTATATAAACAAAGTGAATGAAAGGGAGAGACTTTCGTTCAAGTTAATCCTATTAATCAATTTTTTCGCTATAAACTGACTAAACTTAGAGCCGACAAAAATCAAAGCTGATTAAAAACTATACCAACTAAGCTGGGGCAGTTTGATTAAACAGTAATAAACTGGCAGAGGGTTTATAACAGAGACCATCAAGAAACTGCCTTGGAAAAACTTGTCAAAATTGGATTGTTAAACGGTAGTTGAAGGGAAAAACAGGAGGATTGAAAGAAAAGGAGAAGATTGAGAGAATACTAGAGAACGGAAAGAAAATAGACGGTGGATTGGAAGAAAATGGGAGGAGGATTGAAAGAAAATGGTAGGAGGATTGAAAGAAAATGAGAGGAGAATTGAAAGAAAATGGGAGGGCTGAAAGAAAGTGGGAAGATACCTTTAGACGTTGTTTCGATTTATCCTGGACCATTATTAAGTGACAACTGAGTAATATGAAGCAGACACTATAACCAGGTAGGAGAGAATGGAGAGAGGAGGTAGTTGTAGTAGTAGTAGAGGTAGTTGTAGTAGTAGTAATAATAATAATAGTAATAATAATAGTAGTAGTAGTAGTAGTAGTACTTAGGAATGCTGTGAATAAGGGCTGATTCAACAAGACCATTAGAAGGATAGTTGGTCATAGAAGAGCACCATCCTGCAGGATGATTGAGATCTCTATGATGACAGTAAACAGTGCTGTTAGAGTCACCAAGGTGACCACTTAGAAAGAAAGGGGCCGGTTTCCCCGACGCTACTGGAGAGGGCAGGAGAATAAGAATGTTTATATGTATATACATGCAATAATCTCACAATAAACAGGTGATATTCACTGTTTTCACATTGGTTATTGTGCATTATATGTATATATGTATAAGTATGATAACACATTTAACAGAGATGGTGACAATATTTTCGGTATAAATTTGGACCCTCTTCAGACGATGCTCCACTTATCGGCAGGAAGCCATTACATATACAACCAAGTCAGGTGTACACGAGCAAGGTGCACTAAAGTAGGCCTACCAAAAATAGAACATATGAGTACATATGAATTGAGGTATACTGCAGTAGGCCTACTTGCCCATCCACTAACCTCTCACTTTAGTTATGTTGCATAAGTGTCTCAATCTTCAACATATTCACATTTACAACTTTTGATAAGCAAAAACATTCCACATTTGTTTTTTCATATGTTAAATAATCTTGCCAAAAATCATGATTTTTTTTTTTTTGGGGGGGGGTTGAATTACCATCCCTAATGGGTTGCCAAATTTAATAAGACATGTATTCAATTCTGGCGCGACATTCTCGTTCACAGTATTGAAATTGGGGACATTGTTAATTATAAATGATTCCCTTATCTCTCTCTGTTGTGTGTTGTCGCTCACCATCAATACCTCAGTGTACTGAAATGAACTTTATGGTTCTCTGTATCTTGCCGAAATACAGCATAGTTATTATCCCCAGCGGGTACGGAGTATAAACCACGGTACGGGCGAGGATTGAACCCTCGATCAGTGAGTCGCAAAACTCCAGACTGAGTACAGGTACAGAGTACAGGTACAGAGTACAGGTACAGAGTACAGGTACGAATACAGGTACAGAGTACAGGTGAAGAGTACAGGTACAGAGTACAGGTACAGAGTACAAATACAGAGTACAAGTACAGACTACAGGTACAGAGTACAGATACAGAGTACAGGTACAGAGTACAGGTACGAATATAGGTACAGAGTACAGGTAAAGAGTACAGGTACAAATACAGGTACAGAGTACAGCTAAAGAGTACAGCTAAAGAGTACAGTTACAGAGTACGGGTACAGAGTACGGGTACATAGTACGGGTACAGAGTACGGGTACAGAGTACAGGTACAGAGTACAGGTACAGAGTACAGGTACAGAGTACAGGTACAGAGTCTGTTGATAAAGACTTTAAAATCATTTATTTACTCAGTGCAACATTTACGACACTCGACACATGGACTCTTGTAAATGCCAGGAAGCATCTGAGTGTCTTCCACAAACCTTTTTTGTTTTATACACGCCTTTTATAATATTCTGAACTGCGGCAGATAATGTTTTAACAATCACGAGTGAAAATTTCGTTTCTTTTCGTCTAAGGAAGAACAATTAAGTATATAGCTTAATAGTATTTCTTTTCTTTACTGGTTTAAGAAAAGGTATCCCTGACAGACGTATGAACAGCCTAAGAAATGCTAAGAACACGAGAATGTATATATACACTCTCCTGTTCTTACAAAAACTGCGAATCGTGTATATGTCTATACATGCTTACATATTCATATGTATAGAGATTATAATGTGTGTATGTTTGTAATTACACATATATTCCTACATGTATATAAATATATTAGACTTGAGGTAGTTGGGATAATAACAGGTCATATATCCTTGTCTAAGACGAAAATAAGCGTAACCTTTGAGTAAAAACCTATTACAGCTGTGTTATTAAAAGTCAGTCGGGTCTCTACCTCCCTGAAACCACCCAGAAACCTCCAACCAACCTTTACCTGCTTGCTTGGTGGGTGGGGTAGGGAAAGAGGGGTGGGGAAGGGAAAGAGGGGGTGGGGAAGGGAAAGAGGGGGTGGGGAAGGGAAAGAGGAGGTGGGGAAGGGAAAGAATGGGCAAGTGTTGGATCATGAAGTAGAGGAGAGTGGGGTTTGTAGAAGGGGGGGAAGGGAGACTGGAACTTGTAGACACTAAGTGGCTTGTGGATGAGTTGTTAGCTTTGCAAAGCAGATGAAGCATGTGTTGATGCTTGGTGTTGTTCTTGCAGGGTCCTCTCATAGCTGCCTACGCTAACGGTTACCACTGAAGAAGAAATCTTGGTGAGTACGGGAAGTCACTGGAAGATCCGTATAATTTTAGTTAAGCTAACATAAAGAAGTGCGTAGTTTAACTCATGCTAAGATGCTCCAGTAATAGACTTCACATTTCGTGTAGTTTAGCTAGTATTAAGGTATGCTAGTTACAGACTTTACATTATTTATGCTACTTTGGTTTCTTACTACAATACTAACTTGATTGTCAACGGCTCTGTTAAAACTGTGTTTATATATTATATAAATATTGTATTTTTACGTTTTTTTAATGTATATCAATTGCTGCAATAAACCTTCCTTATATTTTTACAACAGTATTTTATATTTCATTAAAGAGAGAGAGAGAAAGATAGAGAGAATAACACAAGAAATCATATCTACACTCCACTCTTCGGTATGCAGACAAAGAATTTATGAACTAATTTTAGTAATAATTTGCAGGTGATCTTTCTCTGCCTAGCATGCAAAGTATTTTTTTATAATTAGGAACTCTGTCTTGTGTCACTCAGGTTCTCCCTGGCCAACTGGAGCACTCTGTCTTTTAACTCTGAATGTTCTTTCCTCTAGTCTCTGGACTAATCTCTGGTGTGGTGCTGCGTCAGATGTTTTCTTGTTGTCTAAGAAGATGCAGTCCCTCAGCCCTATCTTTATTTAGACAGTGTTACACAGAATAAAAGGAAATCTATAAGACAGGATTTTTCATCCCTAAATCCGTGAGGATTTTCTGTGTAGAATCTTATCAAGTGATCTAATAGGCTTTTCTATACTGTTTTCTTCAGAAGTTTTAACAGTATGTATAATACAGCTGTTGACCTGTAATTTTGTGCCTCTGGAATGTTTCGCCCTTTATATGTGACTTAAATATGCATCTTACGAACTTTCTGGCAGCTGGACTGATTGAGGAGACTTGTTAAAGACCTTTGCTGTTATCTCCCATAGGTTTTCTGCTCTTTTCAGCACCTAAATATATAGTCTGATCCCATTGCTTTGTTTATATTTAGCTTGTTTACCTCTTGTTTTGTTCCACTGATGGTTCGTAGTTCCTGTTCATTTGTTATGATTACTGTCTTCTGGTTATTTTCTATTTCCTTTCATTAAGACTTCTTTGAATCTTTTACCAAGTTCTTCACATACTTCCCTTTTATTCTCCTTCTTCAGCATTATCACTGGGTCCTTCGTAGTTTTTTTTTCCTTACGTGGTTCGATTGTTGCCTTTCAACTTCCTTCTTATTCTCATATACTTCGTCCCTGATTCTCCTGCTTGTTTTCTGTTTTTTTCCAAGTTCTCTCCACCTTCCACTCTCTTTATCTTTCCCAATTAATCATTTAAACTATTCTGTTTGTCTTTTTTTATTTTTAGCTTCCTTTTTGTTGAATCTTTCCTGTTAACCCCTTGTACAGTACTCTTAACATCAGTTTTGGTGATTCCATCTACGTTCGAATACCCACTCTAATTTCTGTAATCTACTGTTGTTAGGGAAGTTTGGGGGAATGCTATTACTTTTTTCCCCTTTTGAAGTACAAACCAGGAGTTTTTTGTGGAGTTGGGGGGGCATTTCCTGGACTCCCTTTTTTCCCCATTGATCCCCTCTTCCAAGATGGTGATCTGTTTCCTGTTCCGTTCCTTTCCACGCCTTTTTTTCCATCGCCCAATCTTTCCCTTCTGTCTCTGTTCTTTCTCCCGAAATTTTTTTGACACGGCCGAATCGAGTTGTGAGACTCTCTCTAAATTTGATTTCTTCGCGTTATTGTTTTTCCTGCTCTGGCCTCATGATGGAATTTACTGACCTGGTTTCCTTTTAAAACATGCTTCTACTTTAAAAACATTGTCAGCTCCCCTTCTTTATCAGTCTTCGTTGTTTTTCTTGTTAAATAAATAGAAAAAAGTGCAACTAATCCGACATTTTTCTGTAACAGCGTTTCGCTCTCCAGGAGCTTTGTCAAGCCGTAGCGGCTTAGCAAAGCCCCTGGAAAGCGAAACATCGCCACAATAAAATGTCACATTAGTAGAATCTGTGTGCATTTATCTAACATTTCGTCGGTAATTCTACCATTATTACTATTTAGCTCTTCTTATTTACCTTCGTGTATTTCACTTGGGTTTTCTTATTCCATTTAACTCAAATGTCATGAGGGCTTTCTGCCTCATTTTCCTCTCTGTCTTATCAAAGTTGCCCTCCCCACCTTCGTTTCTTCAAGGCCGTTTAACATTTCTTCTCTCTGACTCCTCCTCCTGAAATGCTGAGATACTTAAAGTATTACCTACAAAGTCTCGTGCAGGTAAAATATCGTATTAATTATGGTTTTTATTTTTATGTATATTCTTAACCACACTGACCTGGTACTTAATGCTTTACTTACTCGACATGTGTCTTCCCTTGTGTTTGGTCTGTCTTCAACTGCTTCCTTCCCTAGGTACCTAACTTTCAAGGTCTTCCTTTCTCTCTCTCTCTCTTGCATAAATATATATATATAGATAGATAGATAGTCGTTCTAAGTAATGATAAGCTCTTCTTAAAGTGAGAAATGCTCTACTTTGAACGAGAAAAATAGAATCTGCTTGTAGCAGAAAGGTTGTCTAGATGAAGAATTATTTACCAACGTCGTGTTGACCTTCTCTCCGCTTGCAGGTAAGCTGTTCGTCCTCGTATAGTTACATTTAGAGTGTGGGATCTGGCAGGGTGGTGATCCCTCTCTTACTGGGGTCGTGTCTGCAGCCGCCGTCGCCACCACAACTACCACCACCATCACCGCCACCACCACGACTACCACCACCACTACTACCACCACTACTACTACTACTACGACTACTACTATTTCTACTGCTACTGTCATCTTCACTTCACCACCAAGAGCACGGGGTTGCCATGGCTGATGCTTGGTATTTGCACCATCTCGCCCTGATCACCCTCCCTCACCTTCACCTCCCTCACCTTCACCTCCCTCACCCTCACCTCCCTCACCTTCACATCTCTCACCTTCACCTCCCTCACCTTCACCTCCCTCACCTTCACCTCCCTCACCTTCACCTTCCTCACCTTCATCTTCCTCACTTGCTCTCACCATCAACTGTCCATTGTCGTACCTCTCACACTCTACCAGTGATCATTACCAACTGTTCCCCAGTTGCTACTGGACCACCACTTTCCTCAGTTGCTACTGGGCCACCTCTATCCCCAGTTGACGCTACTGGGCCACTTCTTCCCCCAGATGAAGCTACTGGACCACTACTTTTCCCAGTTGACGTTACTGGGCCACTTCTACTGGGCCACCGCTTCCCCCATCAAGGCCACTTCAGCACCCCCTTTCCTGCCCCTTCAATTCCCACCGCTTTCTCCTCCACCCCCGGCCCCTGGATGACTTCAATGTGGAGATGCACGCCATGCTACATCAAGACTGATCTTTGTAAGTAATGGAGTGTTGGTCTCCAGTTCATGGGCCCGACATGCAGCCCAGGAGAAACGTTTTCCAGCAGTGGTAGCTACACTGAGCATACGTTTGTATATGCATGTGAAAAGTGACTTGAAAATTGGTATTTAGACATACCTGTGGTTTAGATATTTTACTTTTGTGTATATATATATATATACAGTAAAGGTGTTGCCTCCGTTATCACCTTATTCTAGTTACTTTTACGTCAAGTGACGGGTTGTCATTTTGAATGGGAGGCACGAGCCCACACAGACACAAGGTCGTGTTCCTCAAAACCTTGCAAATGGAAAATTGATTCTTCGAGCCGTCATTCTTACAGTTCAAAATAGCCGATCTCGCCACCAGTAGATAATCTACTCACGTTTACACCTCAGTAGATATAATTCAAAGTTTCTTGTACAGGGTACAGAAGAGGTATTAGAGACAGTAAATTTTTGGCCAGAATTAAAAACCACTTGGTAGCAATTGTGGTCGGGCCAGCGAGTGTGTTTCTTGAGGTCATCAGTAGAGGCTATCTCTCCTCGCTTTACAGGGGGAAGACTCGCCCTTACTGCACACTTTCTGAAGGATCAGATTGGCTGGTTTGGTCACATCACCACAGTAACTGGCAAGACAGGGTAAGCTTAGGAGATTTTTTTTTTTTCAGAATTTTTACTACGTTCAAAGTTGAAAACTTTAAAACGCTTTGAAATTGTTTAAATAACAATATAATGCAAATAGAGGCTTATATACAGATAATAATTGTAATAATAATAATAATATCTGAGTTGTTAAATCTTTGCCAGAGAAAACCCTTGTACTTATAGTTTATTCTTGTTCAAGTGCTTCTTTTTATATGTAAATATTATATATATATATATATATATATATATATATATATATATATATTTTATATATATATATATATAATATATATATATATATATATATATATATATATATATATAATATACATATATATATATATATAATATATATATATATATATATATATATATATATATATATATATATATATATATATATATATATATATGCACATTTATATATACATATATAAATCTATTTATGAAGGGTCAAGTTTTAAAAGGAAAAGTTATACAAATTGGAGGCTAAATGGTTGTCCTGAAGCTTTTCTGTGTATACAATACATCAGACATGAGTTTCTTCTTCCCAGCCTCTTGAAGAGAAGTCTACATCTTACGTCTCCTCTCAGAGACTGACATCTTTGTTCTCTCTCTCTTTCTGTCTCTCTTTCTCTTTCTCTCTCTCTCTTATAGATCAGAGTAGCCAGTTAGCTAGTTACATTATTTGTCTATCCCACTCACATCTTTTAACTTCACTTCAAGGCCTCGTTCCCTCCTGACTTCACTTCAAGGCCTCGTTCACTCCTGACTTCACTCCAAGGCCTCGTTCCCACCTCCTGACTTCGCCTCAAGGCCTCGTTCACTCCTCCTGACTTCACTTCAAGGCCTCGTTCACTCCTCCTGACTTCACTCCAAGGCCTCGTTCCCACCTCCTGACTTCACTTCAAGGCCTCGTTCACTCCTCCTGACTTCACTTCAAGGCGAGCTGGCAATCCATATGCCAAAATATTTCAATATATTTTTATAACATCATAACGCAGCGGATGTCGAGGCGAATTTATGCGCCAGCGACGTAGTTGAGAGTGTCTCAGGCAAGACCAAAGGACGTAGTTGAACCTGCCTTGTCCAGGACCAAACGACATTGTTGAAGCTGTCTGCTGCAGGACTCAACGACATAGCTGAATCTGTCATGGCCAGGACCCAAGGACGTAGTTGAACCTGTCTTGGCCAGGACCCAGCGATGTAGTTGAACCTGCAGCATCCAACGACGTAGTTGAACCTGACTTGGCCAGGACTCAGCAATGTATTTGAACCTGTCTAGGCAGAACCCAACAGCCTAGTCTAACCTGTCTTCTGCAGGGCGCAAAATATAGCCTTCGGCTTCCGCTGGGTGTCTCTCGCTGATTCTGTTGTGATACGTTGCAGTGTTTTCTCTTTATTTACATTTAAGCCGCCCATCCTACAGAGATAAGGTGTGAAAAAAAGGGTGTATGTCTTTCAAGTAGATTTATAGACTCGTGATTGACGTTAGTCTGAGTAGGAGAAAGTTTTATTTACTCCTGATACCCGTGAACTGACAAGAAGCAAGTTTTGCGCATTTTGATACTTATGCATACAAATATGCATTTTTTTCTAAGTTTAGTCCAGATAAAAAATACTGAGGATTCATGGCTAGTTCCCTTTATTCGCTAAGTAGGTCATACCACAGAATACAACCCCTATAAAATATATTATAAGATATAAAATCAAACGACTTCCTTTTCTATAACTGCGTTGATTTTGGTAATCCTGTACGTATCTCCCTCGTTGGATGGTGAGCGTTGAATGTCGTAGAGCTTTAGACTTAGAGAGTCACCTCAGCCATTCCCGTTCCATCTGATATATTTTATATGGCTGTGTAAGCTGTAATGCATTAGATAT
>NC_069465.1:9872972-9875472 GCF_026875155.1 Cherax quadricarinatus | reverse complement strand
CAAATGTTGTTTCTGCACTTCCTTGTATCTTTCATTAACCTTCTTCCTCTGCTGGTATCTCCGTCTCTGCTTTATTCTGCGTTTCTTATTAACTCTCCACTGCGTCTAAGATCATTGGAAATACTCCTCAGAGGGAACATTAACTGTCCAAAATTATTGTTTTAAGTTTGCCCAGGTCTCTAAGAGTAGTAATATTGGCGTAATATATAGTAAGGTCGATGGAAGGAGACTTTTGTCTTTTGAGACAATGGAGAAGAGTGTAAATTTCTTCAAAGACCTTGTAAATTTTCATTTTTTTTCGGGGGGGGGGCGCTTGTGCGATGTTTTATCTCCGTGTTTATCAAAGTTTCCTTCTTGTCCCATACCTGTTTATGACCTTTTAATTTCCGGCAGGTGCTGCCATCATAGCCTTGACTGAGTTGGGTCGTTGAGAAGGACCTCCTATAGTGATAAAGTTATTTACTTGTAGCGAACTGGTCATTAACGTGACACCTTGATGACAATACGCTCACCTGATTTATAGTGGTCGGCTGCTTTACGTCACACTCACTTAAATAACAGCGAGGTCACCTGATTTAGACAGCGGACAACACCACGAATCTCTTCGACCGAATTCTCTCGCGGCCATGGCTCGTAGCACCAATTAACGTTGGGTTGTGTTAGCACCCCACATGCGCTTGTAAGGAATCTTTGGTCCGCTCATATTTTGCCTGTAAATATAACTAGTGTGGCGGGAGCCGGCGACAAAGAAAGAAGATAGCGTATGCTACTGAGACACCACAGCAATAGTCTTGCTTCAATGGTAATAATTCACTAGGTGTTTTAGTTAGGAGTAACGTTTTATTTATATATTTTTATTGTAATTTTGTAAACGGAAGTAAGTGTACAGCTTCATAGATTTGAAATTAGCGATTTGGAAATTAGGAGAGATTCAATAAGTTTTTCGTTAGAACGTTCAGATTGGGTTCTCACCAATCGATTTATCTACCTACAAATCCACACGCGTGACCTCCTTTCTGGATATGCTAAGTCTTTTATTGCTGTATTTTTAAACCCTAGGGACTCCTTTTAACTGACTGACTTGCCCAATCAACCCGCGTCGCAGTCGCGCTGACATTTTCAACTTGGCTTGCTCGAATCCAGATAGACTTGCTCGAATCCTGATAGACTTGTTCCAGTCCGGATAGACTTGTTCGAATCCCTAAGAACCGAGACAGTCTCCCCTTCCCCGTCACATATTCCCAGCCAATCGCTAAATATCGTTTCTCGTTATTTCGTAACGAGTCATTTGGGAACGAGATCGAACACTTTTCGGACAGGAAAAACAAATTTTTTTCCACAGTATCTATTACAACCTACCTCCCCTCGGAAGTTCAAGCAAACGAGGGTTGTTACGATGGCGATAACTACACAATTATAACAATCATTCAACATATCACTGGCAATAGACGACAGACTCTTGTTCCTCTTATAGCTGCTCACTTGTTTATTGCACTTATGATATCTTGGTGTGCTTTCTATCTCTCCTTTTTTTCTAAGTTTGCCTGTTTTTTTTTTATCCAGCAAATGATAACAGTTTGGATCATAGAGGAGAACATAGCACAGTCTTGTACAATTACGTGAACTGGATGGACGCACGAGGCGATGGGTTAAGTAGTATATTCTTGTGAGATTCTTAAGAAGAGAGATTGTTGTAAGAGGTTCCTAGAGATGAAGGAGACTGTTGTGAGAGAATCCTAGACGAGAGGGAGAGCGTTGTTAGATATCTGTAGAGAGGAAGAGGAGGAAGAGTCCCGTGAGCTGTCTAAAGAGAAGCGAGAGAGCGAGAGAGAAAGAGAGGTTTCGTTATCCCTCGATGTAAAACTGCGATGCCTACCACTGGATAGATGAGCTACACCAACGAGGGAAAGGCAAAAAAAAAATAATATGATTCATAAACAGCCAGATAGTATCCAACCTAAACTCCCACAGAGGCAGCTTTGCAAATTTAAGGAGGCGAATACCTGTGACATACCCGTGAACGATTTTCAAGGGCCCCTGTACCCTTGAAAACCACTGAGAGAGAGAGACAGTGAGAGAGAGAGAGAGAGAGAGAAAGAGAGAGAGAGGGAGGGAGAAAGAGAGGTTCTACAATGGTCCAAAATGTGATCTGATATGAGTATTGCCCATTCTTGGGTTTTTTCTGTGATATACGTACAAACTAGACGAAAAAAAACAAATCGTAGAATTTGATGGCCAATCTTAATTGGGTTTTATGAAATGGTATTACACTGGCAAGCGTCGCCACAAGGTGACGGCAGCGCCCTACTAGATAAACTAGTTGAAGAGCTGTTGCAACTAGTAGCTGCAGCTATTGTAGGCTATTAGAACCTTAAATAGGGAAAGGGGTTTAAAATAACGTAGAGGGAGTTCTTCATCTGAACAGTTTTGATAAATAAAATGTATATAATTCATCTAGCCTCCAATGTCAATACTAAGACTACAGAATGAGTATAAATCA
>NC_069465.1:9855472-9867972 GCF_026875155.1 Cherax quadricarinatus | reverse complement strand
ATAGATTATTTAAGTCTATTTTACGAAAACAAAAAATAACATCCCTCGCAATTTTTTTGTGTATGTCTTCTGTGTGTTCTTAAGTTTATGTCTTAGTTTCTGGGGTTTCACCTTCCGGAAGCTGAGGTTTCAGGGGTTCCTTGAGGATCCCATCTTGCGGAAGGTGAGAATTCAGGGGTTTCATGAGTTTTCCGTCTCCCAGAAGCTGAGAATTCAGGGGTTTCTTGAGGGTTCTATCTTCCAGAAGGTGAGAATTCAGAGGTTCCTTGAGGGTTCCATCTTCCAGAAGGTTAGGATTCAGGGTTCCTTGAGGGTTCCATCTTCCAGAAGGTTAGGATTCAGAGTTCCTTGAGGGTTCCATATTCCAGAAGGTTAGGATTCAGGGTTCCTTGAGGGTTCCATCTTCCAGAAGGTGAGATTCAGAGGTTCCTTGAGGGTTCCATCTTCCAGAAGGTTAGGATTCAGGGTTCCTTGAGGGTTCCATCTTCCAGAAGGTTAGGATTCAGGGGTTCCTTGAGGGTTCCATATTCCAGAAGATTAGGATTCAGGGTTCCTTGAGGGTTCCATCTTCCAAAAGGTGAGAATTCAGAGGTTCCTTGAGGGTTCCATCTTCCAGAAGGTTAGGATTCAGAGGTTCCTTGAGGGTTCCATCTTCCAGAAGGTGAGAATTCAGAGGTCCCTTGAGGGTTCCAGCTTCCAGAAGGTGAGAATTCAAGGTTTCCATCTTCGATAAGTTGAGAATTCAAGTGTTTCATGAGGGTTCCATCTCCCAGGAGCTGAGGATTCCAGGGTACCATGATGGGTCCAGCTTCCAAATGCTGAGGATTCCACAACTGTACAAGAGGGAAGAAAAACCCCTATTTCTAGAACTGCCACTTTCCAGGAACACATTGACAGGTAGTTAGAGTGCGTCAAGTATCTAGTGTGGCACTGTCGCGAGAGGGAAGAAAGTGCCACTCGAAATCCTTCAGAGAAGGCACTTCCAGCGGAGAAGATGTGAGGCTACACTTGGCACTGATCTGAGAGATAGAACCGATTGGGAGAAACAGTCTGTTTTGAGAGAGAGGGAGAGAGAGAAAGAGTGTGAGCGAGAGAGAGAGAGAGAGAGAGAGAGAAAAGAAGAAAAGTGCTGCTAGTGCCAATATTTAGGTGTGCGAAACGTCGTAGGCATGTTACTGTTGCGCTGGGTAAACGTCGTTGCTACGACGTAGGAACGTAGTTATTACGTTTTATATATGACGTCGTTACGGCGACGAACACTCTTATAGTTTAGAAACGCAATTCTGACGTCGTGTTGCGTCGTACGAATGTCGCTATTACGACGTAAGAGCATGATCGTTATGTCATCCGTGCGTCACTTTTCGCCGTCCGGACGCTGCTTCGGACGTACGCACCTTACGACCACCGTGGAGTCGCCCCGACCGCTGAGGGACTGATTCCCTGACAGTCCCCGTGGACATGTGCCAAAAAAAATTGGGATATGAAATATCGCGACTGAGAACGCAACTCATTACCCCACACCTAAACTGGCTTTGTATTATTGTTTATCATGGGGGAGGGAGCTATTGTTTTTTTAAGTTCTTCACACAATAATCTTGTTGTATCCTCCTAACATTGCTGTGTTATGGTTCTCATTGTTTCTCGTTTGTTATATTCGTTCGACTTTTGTTTTCAAGATTTTTTTTCTTTTTTATGCGTATTTGTATGACGGCTTGTGAGTACTCACATGTTGGTGGTCCCCTGCATAAAAGGTATGGGCTCTCACCATCTTTAGGCGCCTGTAGCGTAGTGTAACAGAGTTTGCGACTGGCCCACACAACACCCACGCTTCAGAACTTCGGGGGAGAAAAGAAAAAAGCAAAACAAATCGCCAGTTTTAGCTCCTCATTTAGTTGTATGACATTAGTCGAATATATATATATAATATATATATAATATATATATTATATATATATATATATATATATAATATATATAATATATATATATAAAATATATATATATATATATATTATTTTTTCGGTGCTCTTCTTCAAGAGCCGAAATCTGTAGCCGAGGTTTCTCTAACGAGTGTGTGTGTTTGTGTGTCTTGACGTGCCCCCAATCTCAGGTGTTTGCCGCGGTAGTGACACCCGCCCTCTTGTGCAGGGGAGGTGTTGTCTCTGCAATAATATGTGAGCAATAAGTGCAAGTGACTCCAGCCAACACCTGCCTTGGCAGCTTTTTGGGGAGAATTTAACTCGATCGACTTCGGTCACAAAATGAAACGGGGTTATTACCCTCCGTAGATTTTGCCACGAAACACGAGATGGTGATGATTTCCATCCGTAGACTTAATCAAGATTAAATCCAAAATACTAGTTTAAATATGTATAGGCTCGGATTTAGGTTCTTGCGGACCAGGTGTTCTTATTCAGCCTACTGTAGAGGCTAACACACTCGCCTCCCCAAATTGCTGCGGCAACGTTGTGCTGGACGTTTATATACATGGATTATTAGCAATAGGATGTATATATAAATATATTCATGACGCAAAAAATATTCCTCCTTAAAGAGGAAATAATTATGAAATGAATAAACAATTATATAACATAGTTATTAAGTTATTAAGGTGTACCACGGCACACTTAGCATTGTGTCAGGGAACCTGGTAGAACATAAAGCCGGGTTCCCTATGTTTATTCATCAAGCTGCCTAAATATTGTTGTGTGAGACTAAGCCGTGAGTCGTATGTGCATTGTATAAACCTCAGCTCCTCGCCCCGCGTCAGCTCCCCAAGCTCAACCCCACACAAGCTCACCAACCTTAACTCCAGACGTCACTGATTGGTGGATTCAGATTTTCCGCTGGACCGGCGCCCCCCCAACCGGCATCCTCGGCGCTCTCAACAGGCTCGTGATTGGCTAGTTTCTTTGCTTGAAATTGTGAGTTGACCAATCACGCAATGTTTTCAGAGGGATGGACGGAGACTTGGCGGGGTTACGCTTGCAAGCTGAAAAAAAAAACACTTGCCGAGGGGGTAAAGAAGGAGCAGCTTCGCGAACATGGGGAAGCTCGGTTTTCTAGCTTCCTGGGGGAGTGTTCTTATATATACTAAACGTTAAGGTAAGACATGGTTATACAGTATGTTATTATACCTGAAGGAAAGAAATAAATATGTCTTGTCCACAAACTGTACGGCAGTGTTTTATTTTCCTTCCTTCCTTCCTTCCTTCCTTCTTACCGTCCTTCCTTCCTTCGTGCCATTGAAAGGTTGGGCTGATACATTATTTAGAAAATTTGTAAGGAAAAAATGTTGGAGTGCATATAATGAATTCAATAAATAGAAGATAAATTTCTATATCTTGTAACTTATTTATCCGTTAACATAAGCCGTAGTAATTCTATAGGCAATAGAAGAGTCTGGGTGGTAAAAAATCATAGGTATTGCTTAGGTTAGGTAAGACTTGTCGGAAACAGGACAAGTGTTTCCTGACGCGGGTCTTAGTTACATGATGACCCACAGCTGGAGCTTTCGGTCATCTGACCGAGGCCTTCCACTAGCTTCCCCGTCCACCCCTTTAAGAACATAAGAAATGAGGAACACTGCAACAGGCCTGTTGGCCCATACTAGGCAGGTCCTTTACAATACATCCCATTAACAAAACATTTGACCAACCCAATTTTCAATGCTACACAAGAAATAAGCTCTGATGTGCAAGTCCCACTCAAATCCAACCCCTCCCACTCATGTACTTATCCAACCTAAATTTGAAACCACCCAAAGTCCTAGCCTCAATAACCCAACTAGGTAGACTGTTCCACTCATCAACTACCTTATTTCCAAACCAATACTTTCCTATGTCCTTTCTAAATCTAAATTTATCTAATTTAAATCCATTACTGCTGGTTCTCTCTTGGAGAGACATCCTCAAGACCTTGTTAATATACCCTTTATTAATACCTATCTTCCACTTATACACTTCGATCAGGTCTCCCCTCATTCTTCGTCTAACAAGTGAATGTAACTTAAGAGTCTTCAATCTTTCTTCATAAGGAAGATTTCTAATGCTATGTATTAATTTAGTCATCCTACGCTGAATGTTTTCTAACGAATTTATGTCCATTCTGTAATATGGAGACCAGAATTGAGGAATATGGTTTCATCGTGTTTTTACACAGATATTACCTTAGTCGTGGGTATGAAAGTGCTACTACCCACACATTATAATTGACTACCAATGCTTTTTTTTTTTAATAAAACCTAATTTGAGGTAAGACTTAGATTACTGTGCATAAAATTTCGACAAATATTTCCGGGATTATGCCGAGTCACAGAAAAAAAAATTCAGAGGTGGTACCATAGGTGGTTGTTTAATAAGCGTCCTGAAATATACACAATATCCCTTCAAGGGATTATGGGTATCACAAAACCATTTACAACCCTCTCATGATCCGAGAAACTAGGGATGTCTTTCCTTTCCTTGGATCAAACCCGATTACTTCTCATTGCCCAGCTACTTTATATCCCCCTTGGGGTTTAGGGCTTTCCCATCAATATTATAATGATTTCAGTGATGTTGAATGAACAAGTTCAACGTTGTTTTTTTGTGACTAGAATTACTATAAGAAGTTATCTCATTCTATGAAAGCAGAAGCCACTTTTGGTCAATAATGAGTTTGTCTACTCGCCAGAGTTTGCGAATAATTTTTGGTCTGAAATGAAAAATATTAAGTGGGTTTTGCAATGGAGAATATTTTGATCTGTGCAATTTTTAAAAAAAACATGTATTTTTTTATGTCAGGTTTGGTTAAACTGGACAACAGAAACTAACCCAACCCAATTAAACTAACCGAAAATCTCCCCACACTGAGGTCTAGGACCCATGGTAAGCCAGTTTTGAAAGCAGGATAATCAACTTTCCACTGACCCATTTAGGCCCAGTAAGATTCATGCAGCTAACTGTATTTCTGTTACACCGTAGGAAGGTCAACATGGGCCACCACTGTCACCACAAATGCAGGCTTTCACGAAGGAATCTCACACTTCCTCTAGTTCAAGTCCCTTCAAAGCCGTTAACAATTGTCTCATTACGATTTATCGAGCGAATCCTAACTTAACGTATTACACAATTATTCTAGAATGGTGTTCACATTTGCTAAGAAGGATTGAAGGTAAGTGATTATAACTTATGAGTGGCTTTGTACACCACAGTTTTTGATGTCTGAATCACTCCATGCTGGTGCAATGTAGTTAATAAAGTGTTAAATGCAAATTCACAATACTCGCACTTGACGGACATTAGTCCTGTGTGCAGTTCTAAAAATGAGTACGCTACTGGAAGGCCGATTCAGGTGATCGAATACAACCTGCTGATCGGGTAGGTCTTACATTTAAACATAAAAAAAAGGGAAAGGCTCCTCCTAAGTGGTCAGGGAATACTGACTTTATTACAAGGAACAGTGGACACTTATCAGTAAACTTATACATGATCCTGTCGACACCTCTACAAGGTCAACTAGTGTCACCCAGGAAGACCCAGCTCAAGTGACGGCAGAAATTTGCGTGCTCATCAATATACAAATCTAATCAAAGATCAAACATATATATATATATATATATATATATATATATATATAATATATATATATATATAATATATATATTTATATATATATATATATATATAATTTATATTATTATCACACTGGCCGATTCCCACCAAGGCAGGGTGGCCCGAAAAAGAAAAACTTTCACCACATTCACTCCCCCTTGTCTTGCCAAAGGGGTTGTTTACACTCAGTTTTTAAACTGCAACATTAACACCCCTCCTCAGAGTGCGGCATGTATTTCCCCCATCCCAGGACTCAAGTGGGCCTCCGGGTTTCCCTGAACCCCTTTCTAAATGTTATTTGTCACACCCCAACAGCACATAAATAAAAAAACCTTTTGTCTCCATTCATCCATCAAACCACGCTCAGCATGCCTGGGGAAAGCCCAACCCCCTCGCACCAAAACCTCCTTTTACCCCCCCCTCTCCCCCTTTTCCTGGGCCGCCCCCTACCCCCCCTCCTTCCCTACAGACTGAACACCTTGAAGTCATTCGTTTTCGCTCCATTCTCCTACATGCCCGAACCCCTCAACCCCCTTCCTCACCCCTCGGGACAACTTTTGGTTTCCCCACCTCCTCCTAATTTCCAAACACGTTTTCTCTGCATTATTTTCACACCACATATTCCCCAGACTGAATCTCCACTCCCTCCAGCTTCCCCTCGCTGCAACTTCCCCCTTTCTTCCACCCATAAAAGAGCGTTGGTAAAACTATACCCCAACTTTCCCCCCCTTTTTTGCCTCCAAGGACAAAGTTCTTTTTCCCACAGCTCCCAATGCACACCACTCTTTTCCCCTCATCAATTCATGATTCCCTCATTTTCTAACCCCTCCGTTGACACGTCCTTCCCAAATATCTAATACATTCACCTCCTCCATACTCCTCCCCCCAAACTGATATTTAATCTTTACACCTAACTTTTTGTTACCCCAAATTTATCTTTCCTGTATTCACCCTTTTTTTTTCTTTTTTTGCCACCCTACCAAATTCTCCACCAATTCTGCAACTTTTCTTCAGAAACTCCCAAGGCACTGCATCACAAAACAGCTTGACAAACCCCTTTGTGTGTGATTCTTTTTCTTTAATCCAGCCTTTGCCCAAAACCCTCGCATTTACTTCTCTTACAACCCCACCCATAAATATATTAAAACCACGGTGACATCACACATCCTTGTCTAAGGCCTACTTTTACGGGGGAAAAAATTTCCCTCTTTCCTACATACTCTAACTTGAGCCCACTATCCTCGTAAAAACTCTTCACTGCTTTCGTACCTACCTCCTACACCATCACTTGCAACATCTCCACATTGCTCCCCTATCCACCCTGTCATACGCCTTTTCAAATCCATAAATGCCACAAAGACCTCTTTAGCCTTATCTAAATACGTTCACTTATATTTTTTCATTTGTAAACACCTGGTCCACACACCCCCTCCCTTTCCTAAACCCTCCTTGTTCATTGCTATCCTATTCCCCCGTCTACTCTTAATTCTTTCAATAAAACTCTACCATCCCACTTTACCAGGTATACTCAGCAGACTTATCCCCCTATAATTTTTTGCACCCCTTTTTTCCCCCTTTGCCTTTATACAAAGGAACTAGGCATGCTCTTCCCAAATTTCCTAGGTCCCTTACCCCTTCCATACATTTATTAAATAATTGCACCAACCACTCCAAAACTATATCCCACCGCTTTTAACATTTCTATTTTTATCCCATCAATCCCGGCTGCCTTTAAACCCCTTTCATTTTACCTACTGCCTCACGAACTTCCCCCACACTCACAACTGGGGTCTTCCTCACTCCTACAAGATGTTATTTCCTCCTTGTCCTATACACGAAATCACAGCTTCCCTATCTTCATCAACTTTAACAATTCCTCAAAATATTCCCTCCATCTTCCCAATACCTCTAACTCTCCATTTAATAACTCTCCTCTCCTATTTTTAACTGACAAATCCATTTGTTCTCTAGGCTTTCTTAACTTGTTTAAACTCACTCCAAACTTTTTCTTATTTTCAACAAAATTTGTTGATAACATCTCAAACCCCCTCTCTCATTTGCTCTCTTTTTTACATTGCTTCACCACTCTCTTAACCTTCTCTTTTTTCTCCATATACTCTTCCCCTTGCATCACTTTTTTTGTAAAAACTTCTCATATGCTAACTTTTTCTCCCTTACTACTCTCTTTACATCATCATTCCACAAATCGCTCCTCTTCCCTCCCGCACCCACTTTCCTGTAACCACAAACTTCTGCTGAACACTCTAACACTACATTTTTAAACCACCCCATACCTCTTGACCCCCTTGCCTATGCTCTCATTAGCCCATCTATCCCCCAAATAGCTGTTTATATCTTACCCTAACTCCCCTCCTCTTTTAGTTTATAAACCTTCACCTCTCTCTTCCCTGATACTTCTATTCTCCTTGTATCCCATCTACCTTTTACTCTCAGTTTTAGCTACAACTAGAAAGTGATCTGATATATTGTGGCCCCTCTATAAACATGTACATCCTGAAGTCTACTCAACAGTCTTTTATCTACCAATACAAAATTTCCAACAAACTACTGTCTTTTTCGCCTTACATCATAATCTTGTATACTTTTTTAAATCCTCTTTTTCTTAAAATATGTATTCCCTATAACTAAACCCTTTCTATACAAAGTTCAATCAAAGGGCTCCCATTATCATTTGCACCTGGCACCCCAAATTACCTACCACACCTTCTCTAAAAGTTTCTCCTACTTTAGCATTCAGGTCCCCTACCACAGTTACTCTCTCACTTGGTTCAAAGGCTCCTATACATTCATTAACATCTCCCAAAATCTCTCTCTCTCCTCTGCATTCCTCTCTTCTCCAGGTGCATAAACGCTTATTTGACCCACCTTCTCGCATCCAACCTTTACTTTAATCCACATAATTTTGAATTTACATATATATATATATATATATATATATATATAAATATATATATTTATATATAATTATATTTTATATTTTATAATATATTTTTATATATATTTTATTTTTATAATATATATATATTTTATATATTTATATATAATAATGTGTGTGTGGGATTACAATAATAAAAAATACTTCCAATCATCAGGCTTTGTATAACCCTTACGGATTTAGTGATTCCCCATGAATACAATAAATACTGCAGAATTTATTACAGCTGCAGGAGAGAGAAACAAGCATCATCCTTGCACTGTTTTACCAGCGCTCCCTTGCACTGTTCCATCACAGTGCTCCCTTGCACTGTTTCACCACAGTGTTCCCATGCACTGTACCACCACAGTGAACCCTTGCACTGTTCCACTGCAGTGTTCCTTTGCACTGTTCCACTACAGTGAACCCTCGCACTGTTCCACAACAGTGAACCCTTGTACTGTTCCACCACAGTGCTCCCTTGCACTGTTTCACCACAGTGCTCCCATGCACTGTTCCACCACAGTGTTCCCTTGCACTGTTCCATCACAGTGCTCCCTTGCACTGTTTCACCACAGTGCTCCCTTGCACTGTTTCACCACAGTGTTCCCATGCACTGTTCCACCACAGTGAACCCTTGCACTGTTCCATTACAGTGTTCCTTTGCACTGTTCCACTACAGTGAACCATTGCACTGTTCCACCACAGTGAATCCATGCACTGTTCTACCACAGAGAACCCTTGCACTGTTTCACCACAGCTCTCCCTTGCACTGTTCCACTATAACGAACCCTTGTACTGTTCCACCACAGTGCTCCCTTGCACTGGTCCATTAGAGCGAACCATTGCACTGTTCCATCACAGTGCTCCCTTGCACTGTTCCAGCACAGTGAACCTTTGCACTGTTCCACCAGAGTACCGCCTTACACTGTTCCTCCACAGTGCTCCCTTGCACTGTTCTACTATAGCGAACCCTTGCACTGTTCCATCACAGAGATCCCTTGCACTGTTCCACCACAGTGCTCCCTTGCGTTGCTCCACCAAAGTACTCTTTTACACTGTTCCACCACAGATCTCCCTTGCACTGTTCCACCACAGTGAACCCTTGCACGGTTCCACCACAGTGAACCCTTGCACTGTTCCACCACAGTGAACCCCTTGCACTGTTCCACCACAATGAACTCTTGCACTGTTCCACCAAAGTGAACCCTTGCACTGTTCCACCACAGTGTTCCCTTGCACTGTTCCACCACGATGAACCCTTGCACTGTTCCACCACAGTGATCCCTTGCACTGTTCCAACACAGTGCTCCCTTGCAATGTTCTACTATAGCGAACCCTTGCACTGTTCCACCACAATAAACCCTTGCACTGCTCCACCACAGTGAACCCTTGCACTGTTCCACCACAATGAACCTTTGCACTGTTCCACCACAATGAACCTTTGCACTGTTCCACCACAGTGAACTCTTGCACTGTTCCAACACAGTGCTCCCTTGCACTGTTCCACCACAGTGAACCCTTGCACTGCTCCACCACAGTGAACCCTTGCACTGTTCCACCACAGTGAACCCTTGCACTGCTCCACCACAGTGAACCCTTGCACTGCTCCACCACAGTGAACCCTTGCACTGCTCCACCACAGTGAACCCTTGCACTGTTCCAACACAGTGCTCCCTTACAATGTTCTACTATAGCGAACCCTTGCACTGTTCCACCACAGTGATCCCTTGCACTGTTCCACCACAATGAACCCTTGCACTGTTCCACCACAGTGATCCCTTGCACTGTTCCACCACAATGAACTCTTGCACTGTTCCACCACAGTGCTCCCTTGCACTGTTCCACCACAATGAACCCTTGCACTGTTCCACCACAGTGAACCCTTGCACTGTTCCACCACAGTGCTCCCTTGCACTGTTCCACCACAATGAACTCTTGCACTGTTCCACCACAGTGAACCCTTGCACTGTTTCATCACAGTGCTCCCTTGCACTGTTTCACCACAGTGTTCCCATGCACTGTTCCACCACAGTGTTCCGATGCACTGTTCCATCACATTGAACCTTTGCACTGTTCCACTACAGTAAACCATTGCACTGTTCCACCACAGTGATTCCATGCACTGTTCTACCACAGTGAACCCTTGCACTGTTCCACCACATTGAACCCTTGCACTGTTCCAGCACAATAAACCCTTGCACTGTTCCACCACAGTGAACCCTTGCACTGTTCCAACACAGTGCTACCTTGCACTGTTCTACTATAGCGAACCCTTGCACTGTTCCACCACAGTGCTCCCTTGCACTGTTCCACCACAGTGAACCTTTGCACTGTTCCACCACAATGAACTCTTGCACTGTTCCACCACAGTGAACCCTTGCACTGTTCCACCACAGTGAACCCTTGCACTGTTCCACCACAATGAACCCTTGCACTGTTCCACCACAATGAACCCTTGCACTGTTCTACCACAATGAACCCTTGCACTGTTCCACCACAGTGAACCCTTGCACTGTTCCACTACAGTGAACCCTTGCACTGTTCCACCACAATAAACCCTTGCTCTGTTCCACCACAATGAACCCTTGCTCTGTTCCACCACAATGAACCCTTTCACTGTTCCACCACAATGAACCCTTTCACTGTTCCACCACAGTGAACCTTTGCACTGCTCCACCACAGTGAACCCTTGCACTGTTCCACCACAATGAATACTTGCACTGTTCCACCACAATGAACCCTTGTACTGTTCCACCACAATGAACCCTTTCACTGTTCCACCACAGTGAACCTTTGCACTGCTCCATCACAGTGAACCATTGCTCTGTTCCACCACAATGAACCCTTGCACTGTTCCACCACAATGAACCCTTTCACTGTTCCACCAGAGTGAACCCTTGCACTGTTCCACCACAGTGAATCCTTGCACTGTTCCACCACAATGAACCCTTGCACTGTTCCACCACAATGAACCCTTGCACTGTTCCACCACAGTGAACCCTTGCACTGTTCCACCACAGTGAACCCTTGCACTGTTCCACCACAGTGAACCCTTGCACTGTTCCACCACAATGAACCCTTGCACTGTTCCACCACAATGAACCCTTGCATTGTTCCACTACAGTGAACCATTGCACTGTTCTACCACAATGAACCCTTTCACTGTTCCACCACAGTGAACCTTTGCACTGCTCCACCACAGTGAACCATTGCTCTGTTCCACCACAATGAACCCTTGCACTGTTCCACCACAATGAACCCTTTCACTGTTCCACCAGAGTGAACCCTTGCACTGTTCCACCACAGTGAATCCTTGCACTGTTCCACCACAATGAACCCTTGCACTGTTCCACCACAATGAACCCTTGCACTGTTCCACCACAGTGAACCCTTGCACTGTTCCACCACAGTGAACCCTTGCACTGTTCCACCACAGTGAACCCTTGCACTGTTCCACCACAATGAACCCTTGCACTGTTCCACCACAATGAACCCTTGCATTGTTCCACTACAGTGAACCATTGCACTGTTCTACCACAATGAACCCTTGCATTGTTCCACCACAGTGAACCCTTGCACTGTTCCACCACAGTGAATCCTTGCACTTTCCACCACAATGAACCCTTGCATTGTTCCACTACAGTGAACCTTTGCACTGTTCCTCCACAGTGAACCCTTGCATTGTTCCACCACAATGAACCATTGCACTGTTCCACCACAATGAACCCTGGCACTGTTCCGCCACAGTGTTCTCTTGCACTGTTCCACCACAATGTACCCTTGCATTGTTCCACCACAATGAACCCTTTCACTGTTCCACCACAGTGAACCCTTGCACTGTTCCACCACAGTGAACCCTTGTACTGTTCCACCACAATGAACCCTTGTACTGTTCCACCACAATGAACCCTTGCACTGTTCCACCACAATGAACCTTTACACTGTTCCACCACAATGAACCCTTGCAC
>NC_069465.1:9842972-9850472 GCF_026875155.1 Cherax quadricarinatus | reverse complement strand
AGGGATGAAAGGTGTGGTGTAAGGCAGAGGGAGAAGAGGTAGTGGGGTTAGGCAGATGGGGAGAAGAGGTTAGGGGATAGGGAAGAGGGGTTGAAGATGTGTGGGTAAGGAAAGGGGTGACGAGTGTGGGGTAACTGAGAGTAGGGGTGCAGATGTCATAGGGGTTAGGAAGAGGGGTATACGAGGTGTGGGGTTAGGAAGAGGGGTGAATAGGTGTGGGGTTCGGAAGAGGTATGAAGGGTGTTAGACGGACGCGGTGAGACGAGGTGTGAGTTGTTACGAAGAGTGGAGAAGAGGTGTGGGATAGGAAGAGGGGAGAAGAGGTGAGAGGATATGAGATGGAAGACGCGGAAGTAGAGCGTTTCGGAATAGGGGTGAAGAGAGTGTGGGTTTAGGAAGAGGGGTTAAGAGGTGTGGGGGTTAGTAAGAGGGGTGCAAGAGGTGTGGGGTTAGGAAGAGGGTGCCTAGTGTGCGGTAGCGTTGCGGTACGACGCTGTGTGCATATCAGTGTGGTTAGGAAGATGGGGTGAAGAGGTGTGGGGTTACGAGACGGTCAGCAGGTAAAGAGCTGTGCGTCGTATATAGCATATAGTACGGCATGAGTAGACGGTAGTAGCTCTGAGTTCATAGGAAGAGGCATGAGACACAAATGAGTAGACTAGTGCTTACTGAGCATTTTAGCGAGACGCGTGTGAAGAGGTGTCGGTGATGTTCTTCGCGAAGTAGCACAGCAGAGTGTGTCTCTGCAACTGTTGTGGAGGTTTACACGCAGAGAGAGTATGTTCTTTGCGTGAGAGCGGAGAGTCTGGAGTAGGTTTCTGCTGCGCTCTAATGTGTAGGCAGCACGCAAGAGGTGATCGGGAGGATTGCGGACATAGAGGCGTGAATTTGATCTAGCGCTAATGAGAGGCAGCACTGACTGAGGGCGAGACAAAGCGCTAGGAAGTGAACGCGTGGTACTCTAGGAGCGGGTAGCTGACAAGTCTGAAGGGATGTCAGGAAAGAGGTAGATACTGAGATACGGGTAGAGGGGGAGGGAGGGATCGAGACACGGGGACAGTCAGTGTGACACTGCTTTACAGCAGTTGACGTGTATGAGCTCGTATGTGGATATATCCATAGGAATACTTGAATGATGACTAGACTGGGTTGAGGTTGTATCAGAATGAGGCACTGTAGGGGTAGGCGGTCTAGAATGCTATCTTAAATGAGTTAGGACTTGTTACAACAGACGAGTGGAAGGGATATGAATGTGCATTAAGTGGAGTTCAGCACTCCTAATTTTTAGTGGGTGACATCATGAGGTGTGGGTTAGGAAAGGGGGTGAAAGGTGTGGGGTTAGGAGAGGGTGTAGAGGTGTGGGGTAGGAAGAGGGTGAAGAGGTGTGGGGTTAGGAAGAGCGGTGAAGAAGTGTGGGTTAGGAAAGGGGTGAAGAGGTTGTGGGGTTAGGAAGAGGGTGAAGAGGTGTGGGTTAGGAAAAGCGGTAAGAAGTGTTGGGGTTAGGAAGAGGGTTGAAGAGGTGTGAGGTTAGGAAGAGGGGTGAAGAGTGTGGGGTAGGAAAGGCGGTGAAGAAGTGTGGGGTTAGGGAAGAGGGTTGAAGAGGTGTGAGTTTAGAATAGGGGTGAAAGAGGTGTGGGTTAGGAAGAGGGGTGAAGAAGTGTGGGGTTAGGAAGAGGGGGTGAAGAGGTGTGGGGTTAGGAAAGGGGTGAAGAAGTGTGGGGGTTAGAAGAGGGGTGAAGAGGTTTGGGGTTAGGAAGGGGGTAGAGGTGGTGGGCTAGGAAGAGGGGTGAAGAGGTTGAGGTTGGAAAGGGTGAAGAGTGTGGGGTTAGGAAGAGGGTGAGAGGTGTTGGGGTTAGGTAGAGGGTGAAGAGGTGTGGGTTAGGAAGAGGGGTGAAGAGGTGTGGGGTTAGGTAAGAGGGTGAAGAGGGTGGGTTAGGAAGAGGGGTGAAGAGGTTGGGTTTAGGAAAGAGGGGTGAAAGGTGTGGGATTAGGAGAGGGTGAAGTAGGTGTGAGGTTAGGAAGAGGGGTGAGGAGGTGTGGGTTTAGGAAGATGGGTGAAGAGTTTGTGGGTTTAGGTAGAGGGGTGAAGAGGTGTGGGGTTTAGAAGAGGGGTGAAGAGGTTTGGGGTGGGTTTAGGAAAGGGGTGAAGAGGTGTTGGTTAGAAGAGTTGGTGAAGAAGTGTGGGGGATAGGAAGAGGGTGAAGAGGTGTGGAGGGTTAGGAAGAGGGTGAAGAGGTGTGGGGGTTAGGAAGAGCGGTGAAAAGAAGTGTGGGTTAGGAAGAGGTTTGAAGAGGTGTGAGTTAGGAAAGGGGGTGAAGGAGGTTTGGGTTAGGAAAGGGGTGAAGAAGTGTGGGGTTAGGAATGAGGGGTGAAGAGTGGGGGTTAGGAAAAGGGGTGAATAGGTGTGGGTTTAGGAAAGGGTGAAGAAGTGTGGGGTTAGGAAGAGGGTGAGAGGTGTGGTTAGGAAGAGGGGTGAAGAGGTTGTTGGGGTAAGAAGAGGGGTGAAGAGGTGTGGGGTTAGGAAGAGGGGTGAAGAGGTGTGGGGGTTAGGAAGAGCGGTGAAGAATGTGGGTTTAGGAAGAGGGGGTGAAGAGGGTGGGGTTTTATGAAAGGGGTGAAGTGGTGTGGGGGGTTTAGTAAGAGCGGTGAAGAAGTGTGGGGTTAGGAGAGGGTTGAAGAGTGTGAGGTTAGGAGAGGGGAAGAGGTGTGGGGTTAGGAAGAGCGGTGAAGAATGGTGTGGGGTAAGGACGAGGTTTAGAAAGAGGTGAGAGGTTAGGAAGAGGGGTGAATAGGTGTGGGGATATGAAGAAGGGGTGAAAGTGAGGGGTTAGAGAGGGTTGAAAGAGGTGTTGGGTTAGAAGATGGGTGAAGAGGTTGAGAGGTTAGTAAGAGGGTTAAGATGGTTGGGGTTAGGGAATGGGGTGACGAGAGTGTGGGGTTTAGGAATAGGGGTGAAGAGGTGTGGTGTATATGAAGAGGGTGAGAGGAGATTGGTATTAAGAATAGGGAGTGAAGAGTGATGGGGATAGGAATAGTTGTGAAGAATGTGTGGGGTATGGAATGCGGGGTGAAGAGTGTGGGTTTAGAAGAGGTGGAGAGAGGTGAGGGTTAGGAAAGAGGTGTGAAGAGGTTTGGGGTTTAAGGAAGAGGTTAAGAGGAGTGGTGAAAGGAAGAGGGGTGAAGAGGTGAGGGGTTAGGAAGAGGGAGAAGAGGTGTGGGTTAGGAAGAGGGTGAAGAGGTGTGGGGTTAGGAAGAGGGGTGAAGAGGTGAGGGGTTAGGAAGATGTGGTGAAGAGTGTGGGGTTCGAAAGAGGGGTGAAGAGTGGTGGGGTTATGAAGAGGGGTGGAAGAGGTGTGGGGTAAGGAAGATGGGTGAAGAGGTGTGGGTTAGGAAGAGCGGTGAAGAGGTGTGGGGTTAGGAAGAGGGGTAGAAGAGGTGTGGGGGTTAGGAAAGGGGTGAAGAGGTGTGGGTTAGGAAGAGTTGTGAAGAGGTGTGGGGTGAGGAAGAGGGTGAAGAGGTGCGGGATAGGTTGAGGGGTGAAGAGGTGGTGGGGTTAGGAAGAGGGGTAAGAGTTGTTGGGGTTAAAAGATGGGGAAGAGGTGTGGGGTAGGAGGGCGGGGTTAAGAGGTTGTAGAGTAAAGTGGATATGAACCAAATTTGTGAGACTTCACTAATAAGCGCGGATAAGCTTATTATCCGTCTATCAGTCTATCTATCTGTCTGTCTTTCTGTCTCTGCGTCTGACTGTCTGTCTGTCTCTCACCTCATCTCTCTCTCTCTCTCTCACCACCCCGGGTCTCTATCATCTCTCTCTCTCGTCTCTCATCTCTCTTCTCGTCGTCTCTCTCTCTCTCTCTGTTTTATCTATAACTATCTATCTATCTATATCTCTTCTCTCGTCTTTCTCTAACTCCTTTATCTTTATTCTTTTTACCTTATGTTCATTACTTTCATTTCTCTCTTCCCTTCATTCCTCCCCTTCTCTCCCTCCTCTCTCTATGCCCTCCTCCTCCTTGGTCATCCTCTCTTTTTCCCTTTTTCCCTCCTCCCCCAAATCTCTTCCCTTCCTCAAAACAACCCTTTTCACTTCTTCTCCTCCTCCACCTCCTCCTCCTTCCTCCTCCTCCTCCCCCTCCTCCCCCTCCTCCTCCTCTCCTCCTCCTTGGGGCCCCTCCCCCTCCTCCCTTCTCCCCGCCTCTCCCCCCTCCTCCTCCTCCTCCTCCTCTCCTCCTCCTCCTCCTCCTCCTCCTCCCCCCTCCCCCCCTCCTCCCCCCTCCTCCCCTCCTCCTCCCCCTTCCCCTCCCCCTCCTCCTTCTCCCCCCCCTTCCCCCTCCTCCATCCTCCTCCTCCTCCATCCTCCTCTCCTCCTCCTCCTCCTCCTCCTCCCCCTCCTCCCCCTCTCCCCCTCCTTCTCCTCCTCCTCCCTTCACCTCCTCCTCGGCCCTCCTCCCCATCCTCCCTCCTCCTCCTCCTCCTCCTCCTTCCCTTCCCCCTCCTCCTTCTCCCCCCCCTCCCCCTCCTCCTCCTCCTCCTCATCCCTTCATCCCTACTCCCCCTCCTCCTCCTCCTCCCCCTCCCTCCCCTCCTCCTCTCCCTCAACAGAGGTGCAGCTGACTAGAACAATGAACGTACTAAATACAACGAAATAAAAGTACATATGCTTTTGTTAACAAGACAGAGAAAAAGATAATGGAATTCAATCATTACACTTAGTTGTGATTAGTGTGTTGGTGTGTGATGTGTGCGGTGTGTGTGTGTGTTGAGTGTGTATGTTTGTGTGTGTGTGTGTGTGTGAGTGTGGGTAGGTGTGTGTATGTGGTGTGTGTGTTTGTGTGTGTGTGTGTGTGTGATGTGTGTTGAATGGGAAGTTTTGTTTGTGGGGAGTGTATTATGTTGTGTAAGTAGGAGACTAATTACACTTGCTTGCCGTGGAAAAGGAGGGGAGAAGGGGATAGAGGAGAGAAAGAGAGAGAGAGAGAGAGAGAGAGAGAGAAGAGAGAGACACACACACAAACCACACCACACACCACACACACACACACACACACACACACACACACACACATAACACACACACACAGAGGTCTATGAGAAGGGAAAGTGGGGGGAGGAGCAAGAAGAGAAAGGGAGAGGGAGAGAGTTCAGTTTAGGAGGGGGTGGAAGTGGGTGACGGCCGTGGGAGGGGTGAGTATTAGCTCCCCGTGTATCAGATCGATAGTTGGTGATGTTTGTCCCTCCACTCCGGCCTCCTCCCAATAACTACAGCTAAGCTCTACCTGTCTGCCTCTTCAAAAACCTGGTAATTGTTTGTGATTAGCTGAACACGATTAGGGGAAATTAATCTGATTTTAAGAGCTGAAATCTCTAGGTTATCGAAGGGAACAACGCTAATTAGCATGTGTGTGCGTGCGTGTTCCAGTGTTGCTTTCCCTGCTCTGCAGAGATTGCCTCATGACCCCTGAAGTTCATGTGGTGATTCTGTGACCCCTGCACGTTACGCAGGCGATGCAGGAGGGTAGATTCTCACAACCCGCTGAACCGTTACCTGGCGTTTCACGTGAGATACACTCACAATGGACGCCCTGAAGTATCGCGTGGGGAATCGTAAACCCCTGAACGTTAACTGCGATGCTCTGGGTAGAAGTCCAACCCGAACACGGATCGTGCGATTGTGTCATGGTCGAATAAAAAATTTCAAAAGAGAATGATGCAGTAATATATGGCAAAACCAGGTCCACTTAATAAGATTTGCTTCAAACTTATACGCCAATATAAAAAAAAAACAGAGAGCGAAACAATTTAAGAGGCTCCGTTGCACACTAGTATGACAAGACAGCTGTTTCTCACTGATTGTTTATTGTCGATCTAGTGCCTAATCTACCCTGAGAAGACAAACAGAATAGACTAGCAATCTTACTAGAGTAACAAAACGTTTAACAGGTCTTCCGTTTCACACGCATGTGTATGACGGTAACTCGTCCCTGGATATTGCTGTACCCTGGGCGGGTAGAACCAACAGGGCAGGAAGACAGGCTGTTGTTTATTCCTCTGAGGGAAAAGTAAGCACAACATAAAAAACTCACCTGAGTCACGGCAGCCACGCAGCCAGACTGGTGAACAGATTCCTGGGTAAAGTCCAACTCGCGTGCAGTGGCTTAATGGCAGGTCTTGTGAGGGTCTTCCTGCAGGCAAAAAGAAAAAGGAGAGGGGCAGTGATTGAGACTCCCCCACACTCCATTCAAAAATATTCCTTATGCCTCACAACCACTGACGCTGATCAGGGATCTGACAAGACTCCTGCCCCCAACCCTCCCACTACCAGCGAATTCACTGGATTTGGTGTTCACCTTTTTATGAATTTTAAAACTGTCAGTTTGTTAATGTGCCTCTCTGTTTTCGGACCCGAGAAAAATGTGAGGTATGTTTACTTAAATGTTAGGTAAAAGGTGCATCTAATGAGTCTTTTTACTGTGTTAACGTTTCGCTGTCACATGATTAATACATAATTAATAAATGAGAATAAATGACTCTAAAGGCCTGATGACAGCAACCTAATCAATTAAAGTCAAAACAAGAGAAAGAAGCCCTTTATAGGCCTGCAACCCACACTAAAAGCACAAAGAGACAAGGAGCACTGCAAAGAAGGCCTACTGACCCATTCACAGGATACATAACAACTAACTGCAAAGGCCTATTAGCCCATGAAACACAAAAAAGGGACACAGCAGTAGGCATACAACCGCACACTTACCTGTAATTATTCACGTCATGATATAGTCCCAGACATGTAATTGACCTTAGTTGACATGACCAAATTGTGAATGTTATTTTCATCTGAGCACTGTTGCCGACAAACAGTGCATTGTCTCTAGCTAGTTGTGGACTAGAAGCAACTATGGTGTTAGATAACTAGTGAAGGAAACAACTATGGTGTTAGTTAACTAGTGAAGGAAACAACTATGGTGTTAGATAACTAATGTAGGAAGCAACGACTGACTTACCTAGAAAGGCGTCTCTCAGACTACTGAATGTCAGATCTGTCGTAAAAGAAAGCATGCCTTTGTGAGAAATATCAAGGACACCTCCAAAGCCGTGAGAAATATCAAGGACAACCTCAAAGCCGTGAGAAATATCAAGGACAACCTCAAAGCCGTGAGAAATACCAAGAAACTCAAAGCCGTGAGAAATATCAAGGACAACCTCAAAGCACACAACATTATCTTGTTTTCTCATAAAGTCTGACTTCCGTGTTATGTAATCACCCAGAAAACTCAAGATGGCGGTGTTTTTAAATCAAGCAAGTGATTTTTGGGAGGGGCCATGCAACTCGCTGAGGGAAGGAGGGTGGAGTCCGCCCCTACGTTCTGTCTTCAGGCCCGGCCCACATAGCCAAATAAGGTATTTTGAAGAAATTATGGTAGGGCTTTGCATATACACACGTTCGGCAATTTAGGGTTATTTTATGTTTACACAAGGAAGATATTATATCTAAACTTTGTG
>NC_069465.1:9787972-9837972 GCF_026875155.1 Cherax quadricarinatus | reverse complement strand
AGAGAGGAAGAGAGAGAGAAAGAGAGAGAGAGAGGGAGAGAGAGGGACTTGATGACCTTCTTGCAGTGTTTGACATGAGAACTTTGTTGATTTCCCTACTCATATCTCTGGCTCCGTCCATAACCCAGTAGTGAGTGATCTGTGCAGAAGGCATAGTCACTTGTCACCCCACGTCTACGTTGGATCGTCGACCACAAGAGGCTGTTTTTTTTCGACACTAAGATCGCCAACAGAACGAGGTGAGGAGTCCACAACACGCACAACCTGGCTATGGGAAATGAGGTAATTGGCCAGCCCTTTGCTCTGAGCTCGCCACCCACCGACTGGAAAGCCCTTCTCCAAGGGATGTTTGACAACCAAGTGAAAGCCTTCACTGGACACATCCTTATTCTACAACAAAACACATTCCTCACCGCAATAAGTGACCGAAAGCTACGCTACAGAACTGCCATGGTTGGCTTTCGTTGTTAGAGAGGCTTCTACTGCTGAAGGTAACAAAGCATGGCGAAGGTATAAGAGACATCCTAGGACCACGCTATAACAGGAACTTGCACATGCCAAGCCTTAGGCATATGGTGATGTTCAAAAGTGGGCCATAAGCTAACAATGGGAGGTGGACCCTAAAAGAAAGTTAGTATCAGGTAAGGTAGGCCTCCAAAACCTGGTGGTCCCTGGTCAAGGACAGACAAGGTACTGCCTGATGAACTTATACCACCTCTAAATCGACAGGAATGGACCCACCACTACTATATCAAGAGAAGGCGGACCTCTTTGCTAGAACACTTTGCTACCAAAATGCAAGTTCCTGATCCAGCAAGGGACCCTCCTTGCTAGGCATGCAAGAACTGTGGCAAACTGTCATTGGTTACATTAGCCAGGAGGAGGTGCCATTTCCAGACTTTAATCGCTTACCAAGAAAAGGCGTGGGCCCAGACATGTCGACCCAAGATTGTTGAGAAGATTGCAACGACCACTAGCAGCACTCTAATTCGCATCTTCAGCACTGCCTAGTTACAGTGTAAAATGGCCCTCTCTATGGAAAGAAGGCAAATGTAGTCCCTGTTCACAAAAAAAGAGCAGAAGCAGAAATCACAACTACAGACCTGTGTCACTCCTGTCAATCACTGGCAAGAACCTTGAGACAATTAAACTCAAGACAAATGACAAGAGTTTTTTGACTACCACTCACTAGCTCACCAGACATCTGCATGAGATCGTCTAGTATGAGGCGAGTCTCTGTATGATGGAGACTCTGTTACTGCACTGTCGTCAATAACGACGTGATATAGCACTATCAAGGCCTGAGAGCACTAAGTGGGCGGGTCGCTCTCGTCACTCTAGCGAGGATGACTCTCTCAAATTCATGGGGCGAGTGTAGGTAGTTCTCTGGACAACTGCTGGCAGCTTATATTACGTCATCAGTCTCTATTGCGCTTCGGTGTCGCATTCTCTAGGTGGACATGTTCGTGCGGCGCGCGCGAGCGATACGTAGAGCACATCTCTGAGAGTGATCAGCTCTCTGGCAATAGGTGGCAAGCTACTTATCTGTCTTAGTCTCTCCTCAGTGATTACCTTCAAGGTAAGACAGTTTCACAAGTCAGAACAGTACCACTGAGTGCACGACGAATCAGCGCGCGTGACATCGGGCTATTGGTGCGCGGGAGTGCAGTCAGCGCTATCTGGAACCGGTAACCGCTTACCAGATATTGCCTTGTCAGTTCGCTATCCTAGTAATAACCACTTAAGGTACTGCAATCAAGTCACTACCTGAAGCTGATTAACCTCCTCAGCATTATTTCAGTCGCTAATCTGAACTGATAACCACTCCCAGAATGTTGTCAGTCGACATCTGAAACAGATAACCACTTTCAGGTTTTGCTGTCAGTTACGCTATCTGGATGACAGCCACCCATTAATGGCGCTGTAAAGATAACTCAAAATATATCCATTACATTTTGTGGCGTTGTCTTGGTGTGAAGTGATATTTTTTGGTCCTCAGAGTCCTAGTACCACAAGCAGATAAGCACCTGCCAAGATAACACCTGCCAAATAACACCTACAAGATAACACCTGCCAGATAGACACCTGCCAAGATAACACCGCCTAGAATAACACCTAGCTCAAGATAACAACCTGGCCAAGATAACACCTCCAAGGGTAACACCTGCCAAGGTAACACCTGCCAATGATAACACCTGCCAAGAAGCACAGGACCTGCCCAAGATAACACCTGCCAATATAACACCTGCCAAGATAACACCTGACAAGATAACACCTGCCGAAGATAACACCTGTTCAAGATAACACCTGACAAACAACACCTGTCAAGTAACACATGTCAAGATAACCACATGTCAAGATAACAACCTACACGAAGCTAAATCACAAGAAGACAAGTAGTCCAAAAAGATTGCTATCGTAATGCAAACTTTACAACGAATTTCTGTATTATCTCTTAGCGTACCTGCTTCTGATTCAGCTATGATCCTGTGTATAGGACTGGAGGACCCTAGTAAATGAAGGAGATAGAGGAGATGTTGAAGAGGTGTGGGGGGTTTTTAGGAAGAGGGGTGAGGAGTGAGGGGAGTTAGGAATATGTGAGAGAGGTGTGGGGTTATAGGAAGAGGGGTGAGGAGGGTGTGGGGATAGGAAGAGGTAGAGTTGAGGAGGTGTGGGGTTAGGAAGAGGGTTGGAAGATGGTGTGGTGTTTAGGAAGAGGATGGAAGAGTGTGAGGTAGAAAAGGTGATGAAGAGGTGTGGTTAGAAGGGGTGAAGAGGTGTAGGGATAGGAAGAGGGTGAAGAGGTGGATGTTAGGAAGATGGTGAAGAGGGTGTGAAAGATAGGAAGAGGGGGTGCAGATGTGTGGGGTTAGGAAGATGGGTGAGGAGGAGTGGAGGTTAGGAAGAGGGGTGAAGATGTGTGGGGAGATGAGGAGGGGTGAATAAGTGTGAGGTAAGGATAAGAGGGGTTAAGAGGTGTGGATGATGAAGAGGTGAAGATGAAAGAGGTTTTGGAAGACTTGGGTGAAGCGGTGTGGAGGTTAGGAAGAGGGGTGAAGGAAAAAAGTGTGGTGGAGAAGAGGGGTGAAGAGGTGTGGGTGATGGAAAAGAGGGGTGAAGATGTGTTGGGTGAGGAAGAGGGGGTGAAGAGGTGTGGAGGTTAGGAAAGGGGTAGAAAGTGATGGTTAGGAAGAGGGGTAGAAGAGTGTGGGGTAAGGAAGAGGGGTGAAGAGGTAGAGAGGGTGAGAAGAGGGTGAAGAGGAGTGAAGGTTAGGAAGAGGGGTGAAGAGGGTGTGAGGTAGGAAAGATGGGTGAGAGGTGAGGTTTAGGAAGAGGGGGAAGAGGTTTGGGGTTGGAAGAGGGGTGACAAATGAAAAGGTGTGAGGTTATGAAGAGGGGTGAAGAGGTGGAGATGTTAGGAAAGGGGAGCCGCAGGTGTTTGGTACGTAAGAGGGAGAAGCGGTTAGAGAGTTTACTGCATAGGGGTGAAGAGAATAGATGATATGAAGAGGGGATGTAATAGGTTTAGAGGATAGTAATAGGGTAGACGTCGTGATTGGGGAGAGAAAGCATGGGTGAAGATGTGTAGGAGGTAATGAAGCTGGGTGAAGAGGATATGGTGGTGAGGACGATGGGTAAAGAGGTTGGTGAGAGGAGAGTATGGGTGAAGAGGTAGTGAGTTTAGACGAGGGGTAAGAGGTGGGGTGAGGAAGAGGGTAAACTGAGGGTGTGGAGGTGAGAGCAGAGGGTTGAAGAGTGTGATTGAGGAAGAAGGGAGAATGAGAGCTGTGGGGATTAGGAAGAGCGTGAATATGTGGGTGGTGTATGAGAAGGGGTGAAGAGGTGTGTAGGTTAGGAAGAGTGTCTAAAATGTGGGTTAGGGACGAGGGATGAAAGGTGTGGTGTAAGGCAGAGGGAGAAGAGGTAGTGGGGTTAGGCAGATGGGGAGAAGAGGTTAGGGGATAGGGAAGAGGGGTTGAAGATGTGTGGGTAAGGAAAGGGGTGACGAGTGTGGGGTAACTGAGAGTAGGGGTGCAGATGTCATAGGGGTTAGGAAGAGGGGTATACGAGGTGTGGGGTTAGGAAGAGGGGTGAATAGGTGTGGGGTTCGGAAGAGGTATGAAGGGTGTTAGACGGACGCGGTGAGACGAGGTGTGAGTTGTTACGAAGAGTGGAGAAGAGGTGTGGGATAGGAAGAGGGGAGAAGAGGTGAGAGGATATGAGATGGAAGACGCGGAAGTAGAGCGTTTCGGAATAGGGGTGAAGAGAGTGTGGGTTTAGGAAGAGGGGTTAAGAGGTGTGGGGGTTAGTAAGAGGGGTGCAAGAGGTGTGGGGTTAGGAAGAGGGTGCCTAGTGTGCGGTAGCGTTGCGGTACGACGCTGTGTGCATATCAGTGTGGTTAGGAAGATGGGGTGAAGAGGTGTGGGGTTACGAGACGGTCAGCAGGTAAAGAGCTGTGCGTCGTATATAGCATATAGTACGGCATGAGTAGACGGTAGTAGCTCTGAGTTCATAGGAAGAGGCATGAGACACAAATGAGTAGACTAGTGCTTACTGAGCATTTTAGCGAGACGCGTGTGAAGAGGTGTCGGTGATGTTCTTCGCGAAGTAGCACAGCAGAGTGTGTCTCTGCAACTGTTGTGGAGGTTTACACGCAGAGAGAGTATGTTCTTTGCGTGAGAGCGGAGAGTCTGGAGTAGGTTTCTGCTGCGCTCTAATGTGTAGGCAGCACGCAAGAGGTGATCGGGAGGATTGCGGACATAGAGGCGTGAATTTGATCTAGCGCTAATGAGAGGCAGCACTGACTGAGGGCGAGACAAAGCGCTAGGAAGTGAACGCGTGGTACTCTAGGAGCGGGTAGCTGACAAGTCTGAAGGGATGTCAGGAAAGAGGTAGATACTGAGATACGGGTAGAGGGGGAGGGAGGGATCGAGACACGGGGACAGTCAGTGTGACACTGCTTTACAGCAGTTGACGTGTATGAGCTCGTATGTGGATATATCCATAGGAATACTTGAATGATGACTAGACTGGGTTGAGGTTGTATCAGAATGAGGCACTGTAGGGGTAGGCGGTCTAGAATGCTATCTTAAATGAGTTAGGACTTGTTACAACAGACGAGTGGAAGGGATATGAATGTGCATTAAGTGGAGTTCAGCACTCCTAATTTTTAGTGGGTGACATCATGAGGTGTGGGTTAGGAAAGGGGGTGAAAGGTGTGGGGTTAGGAGAGGGTGTAGAGGTGTGGGGTAGGAAGAGGGTGAAGAGGTGTGGGGTTAGGAAGAGCGGTGAAGAAGTGTGGGTTAGGAAAGGGGTGAAGAGGTTGTGGGGTTAGGAAGAGGGTGAAGAGGTGTGGGTTAGGAAAAGCGGTAAGAAGTGTTGGGGTTAGGAAGAGGGTTGAAGAGGTGTGAGGTTAGGAAGAGGGGTGAAGAGTGTGGGGTAGGAAAGGCGGTGAAGAAGTGTGGGGTTAGGGAAGAGGGTTGAAGAGGTGTGAGTTTAGAATAGGGGTGAAAGAGGTGTGGGTTAGGAAGAGGGGTGAAGAAGTGTGGGGTTAGGAAGAGGGGGTGAAGAGGTGTGGGGTTAGGAAAGGGGTGAAGAAGTGTGGGGGTTAGAAGAGGGGTGAAGAGGTTTGGGGTTAGGAAGGGGGTAGAGGTGGTGGGCTAGGAAGAGGGGTGAAGAGGTTGAGGTTGGAAAGGGTGAAGAGTGTGGGGTTAGGAAGAGGGTGAGAGGTGTTGGGGTTAGGTAGAGGGTGAAGAGGTGTGGGTTAGGAAGAGGGGTGAAGAGGTGTGGGGTTAGGTAAGAGGGTGAAGAGGGTGGGTTAGGAAGAGGGGTGAAGAGGTTGGGTTTAGGAAAGAGGGGTGAAAGGTGTGGGATTAGGAGAGGGTGAAGTAGGTGTGAGGTTAGGAAGAGGGGTGAGGAGGTGTGGGTTTAGGAAGATGGGTGAAGAGTTTGTGGGTTTAGGTAGAGGGGTGAAGAGGTGTGGGGTTTAGAAGAGGGGTGAAGAGGTTTGGGGTGGGTTTAGGAAAGGGGTGAAGAGGTGTTGGTTAGAAGAGTTGGTGAAGAAGTGTGGGGGATAGGAAGAGGGTGAAGAGGTGTGGAGGGTTAGGAAGAGGGTGAAGAGGTGTGGGGGTTAGGAAGAGCGGTGAAAAGAAGTGTGGGTTAGGAAGAGGTTTGAAGAGGTGTGAGTTAGGAAAGGGGGTGAAGGAGGTTTGGGTTAGGAAAGGGGTGAAGAAGTGTGGGGTTAGGAATGAGGGGTGAAGAGTGGGGGTTAGGAAAAGGGGTGAATAGGTGTGGGTTTAGGAAAGGGTGAAGAAGTGTGGGGTTAGGAAGAGGGTGAGAGGTGTGGTTAGGAAGAGGGGTGAAGAGGTTGTTGGGGTAAGAAGAGGGGTGAAGAGGTGTGGGGTTAGGAAGAGGGGTGAAGAGGTGTGGGGGTTAGGAAGAGCGGTGAAGAATGTGGGTTTAGGAAGAGGGGGTGAAGAGGGTGGGGTTTTATGAAAGGGGTGAAGTGGTGTGGGGGGTTTAGTAAGAGCGGTGAAGAAGTGTGGGGTTAGGAGAGGGTTGAAGAGTGTGAGGTTAGGAGAGGGGAAGAGGTGTGGGGTTAGGAAGAGCGGTGAAGAATGGTGTGGGGTAAGGACGAGGTTTAGAAAGAGGTGAGAGGTTAGGAAGAGGGGTGAATAGGTGTGGGGATATGAAGAAGGGGTGAAAGTGAGGGGTTAGAGAGGGTTGAAAGAGGTGTTGGGTTAGAAGATGGGTGAAGAGGTTGAGAGGTTAGTAAGAGGGTTAAGATGGTTGGGGTTAGGGAATGGGGTGACGAGAGTGTGGGGTTTAGGAATAGGGGTGAAGAGGTGTGGTGTATATGAAGAGGGTGAGAGGAGATTGGTATTAAGAATAGGGAGTGAAGAGTGATGGGGATAGGAATAGTTGTGAAGAATGTGTGGGGTATGGAATGCGGGGTGAAGAGTGTGGGTTTAGAAGAGGTGGAGAGAGGTGAGGGTTAGGAAAGAGGTGTGAAGAGGTTTGGGGTTTAAGGAAGAGGTTAAGAGGAGTGGTGAAAGGAAGAGGGGTGAAGAGGTGAGGGGTTAGGAAGAGGGAGAAGAGGTGTGGGTTAGGAAGAGGGTGAAGAGGTGTGGGGTTAGGAAGAGGGGTGAAGAGGTGAGGGGTTAGGAAGATGTGGTGAAGAGTGTGGGGTTCGAAAGAGGGGTGAAGAGTGGTGGGGTTATGAAGAGGGGTGGAAGAGGTGTGGGGTAAGGAAGATGGGTGAAGAGGTGTGGGTTAGGAAGAGCGGTGAAGAGGTGTGGGGTTAGGAAGAGGGGTAGAAGAGGTGTGGGGGTTAGGAAAGGGGTGAAGAGGTGTGGGTTAGGAAGAGTTGTGAAGAGGTGTGGGGTGAGGAAGAGGGTGAAGAGGTGCGGGATAGGTTGAGGGGTGAAGAGGTGGTGGGGTTAGGAAGAGGGGTAAGAGTTGTTGGGGTTAAAAGATGGGGAAGAGGTGTGGGGTAGGAGGGCGGGGTTAAGAGGTTGTAGAGTAAAGTGGATATGAACCAAATTTGTGAGACTTCACTAATAAGCGCGGATAAGCTTATTATCCGTCTATCAGTCTATCTATCTGTCTGTCTTTCTGTCTCTGCGTCTGACTGTCTGTCTGTCTCTCACCTCATCTCTCTCTCTCTCTCTCACCACCCCGGGTCTCTATCATCTCTCTCTCTCGTCTCTCATCTCTCTTCTCGTCGTCTCTCTCTCTCTCTCTGTTTTATCTATAACTATCTATCTATCTATATCTCTTCTCTCGTCTTTCTCTAACTCCTTTATCTTTATTCTTTTTACCTTATGTTCATTACTTTCATTTCTCTCTTCCCTTCATTCCTCCCCTTCTCTCCCTCCTCTCTCTATGCCCTCCTCCTCCTTGGTCATCCTCTCTTTTTCCCTTTTTCCCTCCTCCCCCAAATCTCTTCCCTTCCTCAAAACAACCCTTTTCACTTCTTCTCCTCCTCCACCTCCTCCTCCTTCCTCCTCCTCCTCCCCCTCCTCCCCCTCCTCCTCCTCTCCTCCTCCTTGGGGCCCCTCCCCCTCCTCCCTTCTCCCCGCCTCTCCCCCCTCCTCCTCCTCCTCCTCCTCTCCTCCTCCTCCTCCTCCTCCTCCTCCCCCCTCCCCCCCTCCTCCCCCCTCCTCCCCTCCTCCTCCCCCTTCCCCTCCCCCTCCTCCTTCTCCCCCCCCTTCCCCCTCCTCCATCCTCCTCCTCCTCCATCCTCCTCTCCTCCTCCTCCTCCTCCTCCTCCCCCTCCTCCCCCTCTCCCCCTCCTTCTCCTCCTCCTCCCTTCACCTCCTCCTCGGCCCTCCTCCCCATCCTCCCTCCTCCTCCTCCTCCTCCTCCTTCCCTTCCCCCTCCTCCTTCTCCCCCCCCTCCCCCTCCTCCTCCTCCTCCTCATCCCTTCATCCCTACTCCCCCTCCTCCTCCTCCTCCCCCTCCCTCCCCTCCTCCTCTCCCTCAACAGAGGTGCAGCTGACTAGAACAATGAACGTACTAAATACAACGAAATAAAAGTACATATGCTTTTGTTAACAAGACAGAGAAAAAGATAATGGAATTCAATCATTACACTTAGTTGTGATTAGTGTGTTGGTGTGTGATGTGTGCGGTGTGTGTGTGTGTTGAGTGTGTATGTTTGTGTGTGTGTGTGTGTGTGAGTGTGGGTAGGTGTGTGTATGTGGTGTGTGTGTTTGTGTGTGTGTGTGTGTGTGATGTGTGTTGAATGGGAAGTTTTGTTTGTGGGGAGTGTATTATGTTGTGTAAGTAGGAGACTAATTACACTTGCTTGCCGTGGAAAAGGAGGGGAGAAGGGGATAGAGGAGAGAAAGAGAGAGAGAGAGAGAGAGAGAGAGAGAAGAGAGAGACACACACACAAACCACACCACACACCACACACACACACACACACACACACACACACACACACATAACACACACACACAGAGGTCTATGAGAAGGGAAAGTGGGGGGAGGAGCAAGAAGAGAAAGGGAGAGGGAGAGAGTTCAGTTTAGGAGGGGGTGGAAGTGGGTGACGGCCGTGGGAGGGGTGAGTATTAGCTCCCCGTGTATCAGATCGATAGTTGGTGATGTTTGTCCCTCCACTCCGGCCTCCTCCCAATAACTACAGCTAAGCTCTACCTGTCTGCCTCTTCAAAAACCTGGTAATTGTTTGTGATTAGCTGAACACGATTAGGGGAAATTAATCTGATTTTAAGAGCTGAAATCTCTAGGTTATCGAAGGGAACAACGCTAATTAGCATGTGTGTGCGTGCGTGTTCCAGTGTTGCTTTCCCTGCTCTGCAGAGATTGCCTCATGACCCCTGAAGTTCATGTGGTGATTCTGTGACCCCTGCACGTTACGCAGGCGATGCAGGAGGGTAGATTCTCACAACCCGCTGAACCGTTACCTGGCGTTTCACGTGAGATACACTCACAATGGACGCCCTGAAGTATCGCGTGGGGAATCGTAAACCCCTGAACGTTAACTGCGATGCTCTGGGTAGAAGTCCAACCCGAACACGGATCGTGCGATTGTGTCATGGTCGAATAAAAAATTTCAAAAGAGAATGATGCAGTAATATATGGCAAAACCAGGTCCACTTAATAAGATTTGCTTCAAACTTATACGCCAATATAAAAAAAAAACAGAGAGCGAAACAATTTAAGAGGCTCCGTTGCACACTAGTATGACAAGACAGCTGTTTCTCACTGATTGTTTATTGTCGATCTAGTGCCTAATCTACCCTGAGAAGACAAACAGAATAGACTAGCAATCTTACTAGAGTAACAAAACGTTTAACAGGTCTTCCGTTTCACACGCATGTGTATGACGGTAACTCGTCCCTGGATATTGCTGTACCCTGGGCGGGTAGAACCAACAGGGCAGGAAGACAGGCTGTTGTTTATTCCTCTGAGGGAAAAGTAAGCACAACATAAAAAACTCACCTGAGTCACGGCAGCCACGCAGCCAGACTGGTGAACAGATTCCTGGGTAAAGTCCAACTCGCGTGCAGTGGCTTAATGGCAGGTCTTGTGAGGGTCTTCCTGCAGGCAAAAAGAAAAAGGAGAGGGGCAGTGATTGAGACTCCCCCACACTCCATTCAAAAATATTCCTTATGCCTCACAACCACTGACGCTGATCAGGGATCTGACAAGACTCCTGCCCCCAACCCTCCCACTACCAGCGAATTCACTGGATTTGGTGTTCACCTTTTTATGAATTTTAAAACTGTCAGTTTGTTAATGTGCCTCTCTGTTTTCGGACCCGAGAAAAATGTGAGGTATGTTTACTTAAATGTTAGGTAAAAGGTGCATCTAATGAGTCTTTTTACTGTGTTAACGTTTCGCTGTCACATGATTAATACATAATTAATAAATGAGAATAAATGACTCTAAAGGCCTGATGACAGCAACCTAATCAATTAAAGTCAAAACAAGAGAAAGAAGCCCTTTATAGGCCTGCAACCCACACTAAAAGCACAAAGAGACAAGGAGCACTGCAAAGAAGGCCTACTGACCCATTCACAGGATACATAACAACTAACTGCAAAGGCCTATTAGCCCATGAAACACAAAAAAGGGACACAGCAGTAGGCATACAACCGCACACTTACCTGTAATTATTCACGTCATGATATAGTCCCAGACATGTAATTGACCTTAGTTGACATGACCAAATTGTGAATGTTATTTTCATCTGAGCACTGTTGCCGACAAACAGTGCATTGTCTCTAGCTAGTTGTGGACTAGAAGCAACTATGGTGTTTAGATAACTATGAAGGAAACATCTATGTGTTAGTTAACTAGTGAAGAAACCACTATGGTGTTAGATAACAAAAGTAGGAAGCAACGACTGACATACCTAGAAAGCGTCTCTCAGACTATTGAATGTCAGATCTGTCGTAAAAGAAAGCATGCCTTTGTGAGAAATATCAAGGACACCTCCAAAGCCGTGAGAAATATCAAAGGACAACCTCAAAGCCGTGAGAAATATCAGGAAAACCTCAGAAGCCGTGAGAAATACCAAGAAACTCAAAGCCGTGAGAAATATCAAGACAGACCTCAAAGCACACAACATTATCTTGTTTTCTCATAAAGTCTGACTTCCGTGTTATGTAATCACCCAGAAAACTCAAGATGGCGGTGTTTTTAAATCAAGCAAGTGATTTTTGGGAGGGGCCATGCAACTCGCTGAGGGAAGGAGGGTGGAGTCCGCCCCTACGTTCTGTCTTCAGGCCCGGCCCACATAGCCAAATAAGGTATTTTGAAGAAATTATGGTAGGGCTTTGCATATACACACGTTCGGCAATTTAGGGTTATTTTATGTTTACACAAGGAAGATATTATATCTAAACTTTGTGTAATTGTTTAGTTTGCTCGCCTTCATGTCGGGAAGCAAAATGAACCGGTAAATCAGAAGTTTTGTTGAAGAAGGAAGTCAGTGAAAGGGGGTTGTCAGGGCGTTCTCCCGCACCCCGCTTCACCTAGACATCCCGTTGTAAACTTACCTTTTGGTATCCCAGGACACGCCACCACCATCCCGGAGTCTGGCCTTGTTCAGTCTGAGCTAACGGATGGTTCTACCTCTTGTTCACGGCACTCGGCGAACATACCCGCACGCTACACACACACACATTAAGACAAGAGAGAGTGGGTTGGGGTTGATTGCATCGTCTGACTGCAAGAAGGCCTTGTGACACAGTACCTCCACAAGAGATTAGTGCAGAAGCTAAGCATCAGGGCGCTATAACAGAAAGGCACTGCAAATGATCAGAGAATACCGACGAGGGAGGCAACAACGAGTCCATGGGTAACGTCACTTGATTTATCACAGTGGGCAACTGTGACAGCGTTGGTCCCACAGGGGTCGTTCTTAGGACCAGTGGTCTATTTTTGGTATATGTGAACGACAAGACGGAAGGTTTAGACTCAGAAGTGTCCCTTGATTGCAGAGAATGTGAAGTTAATGAGGAAATTTAAATCTGATGAGGACCAGGCAGGACTTCAAAGAGACCCTGGACAGACTGACACCTGGTCCAGCAAATGGCTTGCTCGAATTTAATCCCTGCCAAATCAAAGTCATGAAGATAGGGGAAGGCACAGAAGACCGCAGACAGAGTATAGGCTTAGGTGAGACAAAGGACTGCAAAACCTCACACGTACAAGGAGAAAGTATCTTGGGGGTGAGTATAACACCGGACATGTCTCCGATGCACACATCATCATATAACTGCTGCAGCATATGGGCCGCCCTGGCCAAACCTGAGAACACATTCCGATACCTTAGTAAGGAAATCATTCAAGACACTGTACACCGTGTATGTCAAGGGCCCATACTGGAGTATGCGCACCTGTTTGGTAACCCGCACTTGATAAAGCACCGTCAAGAAACTAGAGCAAGTACAAATGGTTTGCAACAAGGTTAGTTCCAAGATCTAAGGTGAATGTCCTATTGAAGAAAGATTAAGGGAAATCGGCCTGACGACACATGGAGGACATAGAGAAGGGACCAGGGAGACATGATAACGACAAAAAAAACTGCTGGAATAGACCAAGGTGGACAAGGACAGGATGTTCCAGGGAGGGGACACAGACACAAGAGGCCACAATTGGAAGTTGAAGACCCAAATATCAGAGAGATAGTAGGACAGTTATTTCTTCAGTCAAAGAGTTGTAAGGCAGTGAATAGCCTAGGAAATGACGTATTTGGAGGCAGGAAACCATAACACAGATTAAGACGAGTTTGAAAAAGCTCATGGAGCGGGGAGAGAGATGGCCTATTAGCAACCGTGAAGAGGCGGGGGCCAGAGCTAGACTCGACCGCCTGGCACCACAAATAGGTTGAGTACAAATAGTATACACACAGCACACACACACACAGATACACACACACACACACCAACACCCATCATACACACACACACACACACACACACACACACACACACACACACACACACACACACACTCACAATCACAAACACGACACACGACTCACACACACACACAGACACACTAACTCACACACACACACACACACACACAACACACACGCACACACACACACACACACACATACCAACCATGCGCAAATGGTGGTGTAGGTGTAAGCGTACTGAGTCATGTATGGAAGTGTTGCTAGTGTGGTAGACACACTCACACTCGAGCAGTATTGCATCAGTTGGAAGTGTGTAGAGGAGTACGAGCAGTATTGTAATTGTTGGAAATGTGGCAGAGAGTATCGAGCAGTATTGTAAGTTTTGAAGTGTGGTAGTGGAGTATCGACCAAAATTGTAAGTGTTTTGGATATACACTCTGGTAGAGGAGTATCGAGCATATTGTAAGTGTTGGAAAGTGTGGTATAATGAGTAACGCGCTAGAATTGAAAATGTTGGAAGGTGGTAGTGGAGTATCTACCAATATTGAAGTGTTGAAGTGTGGTAGAGGGAGTACGAGAAGTATCGTAAGTTGTAGGAAGTGTGGTAAGATGAATATCGAACCAATAATGTAAGTGTTGGAAGTGGGGTAAAGTGCTGTATTCGAGGCAGGTATTTAAGTGTTTGGAAGAGTGGTAGAGGATATCGAGAAGTATCGTAAGTGTTGGAAGTGTGGTAGTGGAGTATCGACCAATATTGTAAGTGTTGGAATGTCGTAGAGGAGTATCGAGGCAGTATTGTAAGTGTATTGGAAAGTGTAGTAAGAGGACATCGAGAAGTATCGTAAGTGGTTGGAAGTGTGGTAGTTGAATTAACGACCAATATTGGTAAGTGTTGGGAAGCGTCGTAAGGAGTATCGAGCAGTACTTGAATGTTGTGAAGTGTGGTAGAGGAGTAATCGAGAAGTATCGTAAGTGTTGGAGAGTGTGGTAGTGGAGAATCGACAAGTATGGTAAGTATTGTGAAGTGTGGTAGTGGAGGGTTTTTATCGAGCGTATTGTAATGTTGGAAGTGGAGGAATTGAAGTATCCGACCAATATCGTAGTGTAGAAGTGAGGGAGTGGAGTATCGACCAATAACGAAAGTGATTGAATGTGTGAGAGGAGCATCGAGCAATATGTAAGTGTTGGAAGTTTGGTAGTGGAGTATCGAGAATATCGTAAGTGTTGAAGTGTGGTAGTGGAGTATCGAGAAGTATCGTAATGTTGGAAGGTGGTGTAGTGGAGTATCGAGAAGCCAACGTAAGTGTTTCTGATGGTGGTGTCCACTATGTAGTTGTACCAATGTTTTTGCCTGAGGTGTGTCCAGCTACGTATTTACCAATGTTTTTGCTGATGTTGGTGTGTCCAGCTACGTGAGTTACCATATGTTTTTGCTGGCAAGGTTGAAGTCAGGCAACGTAGTTACAATGTTTTGGCTGATGGTGGTGTCAGCTACGTAGTTACCAATGGTTTGGCTGATGTGTGGTGGTCACCTACGTAAGTTACCATGATTTTGCTTATGGTGGTGTCCAAATATCGAAGTTACCACTGTTTGCTGATGGAGGTGTTCAGCTACGTAGTTACCAATAGTTTGTCTGATGGGTGGTGTCAAGCTACGTATTTACCAAAGTTTGCTGATGGTGGTGTCAACTACTATTACCAGATGATTGCCTGATGGTGGTGTCAGCTACGTAGTTTGTACCAGTGTTTAGGCTGATTGGTGGTTGTCAACTGACGGTAAGTTATCCAAATGTTTGCTATGTGGAGGGTTGTCGAGTACGTATAACCATGTATGTCATGATGGTTGGTATGACAACGTACTGTCATCCCTTTTGTAAAGTTTTGCTCCGCGTTTAGTCTTATTTGTTAATGTTTTTACATTTTAGTTTTATTATTGCACTGCAGAGGAAGAAAGAAGAAAGAACAAAAAATAATGAGAAAAGAACAAACAAGAAAAAGAAAAAGAAAAAGAAAAACAAAAATGAAAAAAAAGAGAAAAGAAAAAAGCGTATTATATTAGTAGTAGTATTATTATTAGTAGTAGTATTAGTAGTAGTAGTAGATATCGTAAAGTAAAGATATATGTCTTAAGAATAGTAGTATTATTAGTAGTGAGTAGTAGTAGAAGTAGTAAATTATTAGTAGTAGTAGTAGGTCGTAGTAGTAGTATTACTAGTAGTATTAGTAGTAGATAGGTAGTAGTAACTGAGTAGTATTACTAGTAGTATTAGTAGTAATAGTATATAGTAGTAGTAGTAGTAGAAGTATTATAGTAACGTAGAGTAGTAGTTACTATTAGGTAGTACTAGTAGTGAGTAGTAATAGTAAGAAATTAGAAGTAAGTATAGTAGTAGTATAAGTAGTATTAGTAGTATTAGAAGTAAGTATTAGTAGTAGAAGAAGTAGAAGTAGAGAAGAAGTAGTAGTAGTAGTAGAAGTTAAGAGTAGTAGTAGTAGTAAAGTAGTAGTAGTAGTAGTAGTAGTATATTAGAAGTAGTATATTAGTAGTTAGTAAGTAGTACTATTATAGTAGTAGTATAGTAGTAGTAGTACTATAGAGTAGTACTAGTAGCAGTAGTAGTAGTAGTATGTATATTGATTGTAGTAGTACGTATAAGTATTACGTGGAGTAGTAGTAGTAATAGTAGTAGTAGTAATAGTAGTAGTAAGAAGAGTAGTAAAGTTAGTAGTAGAATATAGTAGTATAGTAGTACTAGTATAGTACCAGAGTATAGTATAGTAGTAAGTAGGTAGTAGTAGTACTAGTAGAACGGTTATCTATTATTTAGTAGGTAGTAGTAGTAGTAAGTACTAGTATAGTACTAGTAAGTAGTAGTAGTAGATTAGTATAAATTAGTATAATAGTAGTATATCTAGTAGTAATATAATATTCTAGTAGTTAGTTACTAGTAGTAGGTAATTAATATTAGTATTAGTAGTAGTACGTGAGTAGAGCAGTATTAGTAGTAGTAGTAAGTAACTAGTAAAGTATTTACTAGTAGTATAGTAGTAGTAGTACTAGTAGTAGTAATTAGTTTAGTATATTAGGAAGTATTATGTATTATGAAGTAGTAGTAGTAGTAGTACTAAGTATAGTACTATAATAGATTATAGTAAGTAGTACTAGTATAAGTACAGTAGTAGTTAGGTAACGTAGTAGTAGTACTTACTAGTAAGTACTATAGTATACTAGTAGTAGTAGCTAGTAGTATAGTAGTAAGTAAGTGAGTATAGTAGTTAGTATAGTAGTAGAAGTATTAGTAGTATTAGAAGTAGTAGTAGATAAGTAAGTAAGTAGTAGTATAGAAGTATAGTATAGTATAAGTGAGTTTAGTATTAGTCTCAAGTAGTATTGAGCTAGTAGAGAGTAGTAGTAGTAGAAGATACGTATGTGTTTGAGATTGCCTCATGTGAAGCTAGAGAAATATTGATCTGTGCTCCAGGACCCTAAATTAAATAATAAAGAAATAATAATGATAGATACAAACCTAATTAATAAATATAATGTAATAAATAATAATAATAGCATATTTAAATTAATGTATATTATAAAGATAGTACAGTAGGGCCCCACTTATACGGCGGGTTAGGTTCCAGGTCTGTCTCTTTGAAATCAGACATCGTCCGTAAGCAGAACGACCATTTTTTTCCATTTATAAATGGCATATAAATGCCAGACACAAATTACACTAAATTATAATTAGAATTTAGTAAACAGAACAAGCATTAAAAAACACGCAATAAATTAGCCATTCACAGTAAAATACATTACTTTATCTTAAAGTATTTGTAATCTTAAATGTAGGAGAGAGGAGATAGTTACTAATTTGAAGGGTAGCCCAGGTGTAGGTATCCCAGGGTTGTTAGGTAGCCCAGGTGTAGGTATGCCCATGTTGTAGTGTAGCGGCCAGGGTGAAAGGTAGCCCAGGAGTAGGTACCAAGTTGCAGGTATCGCCAGGTTGTAGGTACCCAGTGAAAGTAGCCCAGGTGCCGGTAGCGCCAGTGTAGGTAGCCCATGTGTATAGCCCAGGTTTAGGTAAGCCCATGTGAAGGTAGCCCCAGGGTGTAGGGTCTCCCCATGTGTAGTACCCAGGTTGTAGGTAGCCCCATAGTAAGGTAGCCCCAGGTTTATGTACCCAGGTGTTAAGGTACCCAAATTGGTTAGGTAGCCCAGGTGTAGGTAGCCGCATTGCAGGTAGCCCCCAGGTTAGTAGCCCAGTTGTATTACCCTTGATGTAAGGTAGCCCAGTGTTGTAGGTAGCACCAGTGATGTAGCCCAGGTGTAGTGGTAGCCCGCAGGAGTATGTACCCCAGTTGCAGGAGCCCCCAGGTGTAGGTAGCCATTGTGTTAGGTTACCCAGGTCTAGTGAGCCCAGGTGTAGGTAGCCCAGTTGTAGGTAGCCCAGTGTGTAGGAAGCCCCGGTGCAGTTGGCCAGGTTGTAGGTAGCCCAGGTTTTAAGGTAAGCCCCAGTGTGGTAGCCCAGGTGTATGTAGCCCAGTTTAGGAAGCTCAGGTGTTAGGTGAGTGCCCAGGTGTAGGGTAGCCCAGGTGTATGGTAAGGCCGCAGTGTGAGGTAAGCCCAGGTGTAGGTAGCCGCAGGATGTAGTTATCCCAGGTGTAGGTAAGCCCAGTGCAAAGGTTGTGCCAGGTGTATTGTAAGCCCAGTGTGTAGGTAGCCCAGAGTAAGGTACGGCCCAGGTGTAGGTAGCCCAGGCGTATAAGTCCACAGGTGTCAGGTATCGCCAGGTTGTAGTAGCCCAGGTGAAGTAGCGCAGGTGCATGTAGCCCAGGATTAAGGTAGCCCATTAGTAGTAAGCCCTGAGTAGGTTAGCCCAGTTGTAGTTAGCCCAGGGTGTGAGGGAGCACAGGAGAAGTAGACCGCAGGTGTAAGTTAGCCCAGGAGCAGGTTAGCCCAGTTGTATGAAGCCCAGGTGCAGTAGCCCGGCTGCAGGTAAGCCCATGTCTGAAGGTATCCCAGGTTTTAGTATCCCAGGTTAACGTGTACGCAGGTGTAAGGTAGCCCAGTTGTAGTTAGCACAGGAGTAAGGTAGCCATGTGTAGGGTAGCCCATGAGCAGGTTGTGCCTGTGGTAGGATACCCAGGTGTAGGTACCCAGGTGTAGGGGTAGCCCAGGTGTCAGGACGGCCATGTTAGGTACCCAAGGTGGAGGAAGCCCAGGTGTAGGTCCTCAGGAGTAGTAGCCCAGTGTAGGTAGGCCCAGGAGTAAGGTAAGCCCTGGAGGTAGTTAGCCCGAGTGTAGGTAGCCCGTGGTGAGGTAGCCCAGTGTGTTGAAGCCCTGGAGTAGTGCCCAGGGTGTTTACCTGGAGTTTTTACCTGGGAGAGTAGTTTCTGGGTCAAGCCCCCCGCGGCCTGGACCATGAACCAGGCCCCTACCTGGTGATCAGCGCCTTGAATCACCCAGGCTGATTGCTGCTGGCTGCACGTCAAACCAACGTACGAGCCACAAGCCCTGCTGAGAGAAGGAACGTGACTTTAGGTGCTTGTCCAGTGCCATCATGAAGACTGCCAGGGTCTGTTGGTAATCCCCCTTAATGTGTGTCAGGGAGGCATTTGAACCAGTCCCCCCTCGGGCCCCTGTACACTTATTTTAATGGTCTCTTTAACGTGCCTAGTGACGTACCCCTGCTTTACATTGGGGGGATGGTGCCAACGTCTGCCAAGGCTGTTTGCTTTTCTTAGTGGAGTGATTTTCGAGTGCCAAGTGCGGTACTATTGCCCTCTAGTGATTTCTCGCCTGTTTATAATAGATCATGGAATCTCCCTCCCTCCTCGTTCCAGGGAATACAGTTAAGAAACCTCAAGCTCACCCAGTAATTAGGTGTTTTATCTCCGATAATGCGCTCATGAAAGTTTCTCTGTACATTTTCTAGTCTGCAAATTCACCCTGCCTTTGAAAGTGGTTTAGATGCCACAATAGTTTCCATCCTAGTATATAACCAGTGAACCTGAAGGTGGTCAACATGTGCACTTTGCCTGCCTAGTTTATTGTAAGGTTCTCAGTGTACACCCGATCCTGTCATTTTTCTAGCAGATGCGATTTGATACAAATGTTAATGGTCCTTGAAGGTGGAGATCCTCCTACATTATCACTCCCATGTCTTTGAGCGTTGGTTGATTTCGCTCTATTTTGTGGCCAAGAATTTGTTTAGTACTCTTGAATGGAAGAATTGAATTTCCTCAATTTTACCATAGTCTGAGTATTGAAATTTTTTCATCCGATGAACTTCATAATTTGTTTTCCGCGACGCCACTGAAAGATTTTTTGATGATGTCCGCCTGGGAGCCATGCAGTGTTCCAGTCATGTAAACACAGTCATTGCAATTCGGTGTGACACTGCCAAAGGAATACACGTGCTGTGGGCTTGACATCCTTGTCTATGTCGGATATGAGATTGAGAACAAGAATGGGAGCTAGTAACTGTAGCCTATTTGGAAAGAGCTTTTCACCGGAAGCTGCCTCTACTTTACTCTGTTGATGAACTACTCTCTTTGTTTTCTGGTTAAGTGAGGAAGGTTAAGATCCATGCTACCGACTTTTCCTGTTATTCCCTTTAGCTACTCCTATTTGTGCGCTATTACGCAAGGTCGCACACTTGTCAAGCTTTTTGCAAGTCTGTATAATTTACATCTGCATTCGTTTGACTTCTATGCATTAGGACCTTGTCGATAGTGATCCATAGTTGAGACTACAGGAGCGCACCGTTTAAACCCATGTTTGCCCTTGGATTGTGTAACTGAAGGGGTTTCTAGATGGGTATGTGTATCTTGCTTCTTAGAGACCCTTCGAAAGAGATTTTTTTTATGATAAATGCTGTTTATTGCTATTGGTCTGTAGTTCTTTGCATGTTGCTTTTCTGCCTCTTTGTGAGTGGGGCTATGTCTTTGGTTTTTAGTAACTGAGGGACGACCCCCGGTCCATGCTCCTCTCCATAGGATGGAAAAAGGCTCGTGAAGGGCTTCTTGCCAGATTCTTGATGATACAAGAGTTGTCCATGATCTGGCCCCTGGGGCAGATTGCCAGATTGCATGTCCATTATCGCCTTGTTTTCGAATTAATCATTGGCTCAGGAAAAACTCGGATAGGCTTTGTTGTTAATCAACATTTTGTGAGCCTCTTCATACAAACTTCATTTTGATCTTAGACTCTCATTCTGGTTAGCGACTTGCTAAAAAATTTATTCATATTGGAACTTGGGAGATAAGCTTCCCACTCATGTATTCCCTTGGTGGGATCCATCTGTGGTTATAGTACCCCATCTTGTTTAAGTATGGTCCCAATACTGGACTTTGTTCCTCCGATTTTGATTTGGGCAGTAGGGAGAAGAAATACTTTGGGTTTCTATCGATTTCATTTTAGGCTTTTAGTTTCTCCCGCGATTTCCTGACTCCGAAGGATTTCTATTAGCTTAAGTTCATGCATTGCATATTTCTGCTGACGAGTTGTCTCCCTACGCATATTCAGATAATATATGACCTTCTTTTAGCCGCTCTTAATCTTTTTCCGTCGCCTGTATAAAGGGATGCGCCTGGTCCTCTTACTCTATTTTACATCTACTCCACGACCTTTTTCTTAGAGGAATAAGTCCTTGAGCATACAACGAGTGCGACCGAGTAAATCAGTTCTAGGCATGCGAGGATGGTCTGAGTTGCTTAGGAGTAGTCTACCCAGCTTATTAACTGTTAGTGGACTTGGTTTAACTTGGGTCCCACTTTTTGTATGCCATTTGTTATTGAAGAAGAAATTTGGCTGAGATGCTCCCTCGTGACAGATCACATTTTGTCGTCCTGGGGTGTCTCCACGCATACATGTCTGAACCTCAAATTATGTTGTGGAATCTGAGTATATTTTTTTGATATTGTGACATGTTCTATCAGAATCATCATTCGTTAGTGCAGTAAGAGGGTCTCTAGTTGTATTCTCCGCATGCTAGAGGCCTAATATTTTCATGTTTAATTGTAAAATATGTGCCGATAAATTAAAAGCTCGAGTGAGATGTGAATTTTTCCATCATAGCTGCCTCCTGAGTTGTTATTACTGCAACAATATTAATTTAGCTATATTCCTCCATTTTTGGTGCCTTAAGTTGAAAAACCCCCAGGAGCAAGAGATGTTGGGTGCAAAGGAGCTGTTGGAAATTTTGTTCGCAGACAGTGGTCAAATATTTAGAACAGCTGTTCCTGAATTGCTGGGATGTTGCATCCGGAGCAAATAGACTACCACGAATGCCTAGGTTTTGGTTCCTCGACCTTTACTCGAAAAACTTCCATCTACAACCATTTGAGCAATTTAGCAGTCTGTGCAAACAAGTGACCTCTTGCAATGTACAGGCCAACCCCCCCCCCTTTTTCCATTTCACTCAGTCACAGTCGATGTATAGTTTAACCTGGGATCCATATTCGTTGTCCAAGTGATTCCTTTAATGTGGGTCTCATGAAAGCCGTGAACCATTGCCCTTCCTCTGCAAGCAGTCCACGGATGAAAGGTTTTTATGTTGTTTGTTGCGCTTAATACCCCTGTATATTTGCAAAGAAAAATTTTTAAGCTGGACCTGGTGGTAGATTGTATGGTACTGGGGGGGAATTTTTTTCCGGCATTAGTATGCTGTATCTTTTGGGTTTGGATTGAAGGCCATCGACTGTGGTTTCCACTCAGGAATGAATGGATTTGTTGTGATACGATTGTCTGCCATTTCCTGCATTGTTTTTTTTCCTACCCTAGGCCCTAAAAAACCTCTCCGCTCTCTTGAGTGGCTGTGCTACCCAGGTTATTTCCCATGGCCTGTATGTTTTTGTAGTCTTTTATGTCCCCTTTAGATGGAAGCCTGGTCAATTTAAGTTATAGCCACATCTTTCCTGTACTGAAGGAAGGTACACATTATCAGGTGAAAAAGCTTACAGGAAGTGATTTTTGCATTTTCACAGGATTTGTGTCATAGTGGGCATGGTCTTTTCTAAGGGTCTGGTCATTGTTGCAATTCCCATCTGTTTTTGTCCAGATGTATTCCCATGCTCAGCAGAGTACCAAGTTGCATAGTACTGTTGCATCATCGTTGTTTTAATTTCGCTTGCCTTGGGTTTCGTGACTGTAATTACCGCGGTTTGGTAGCATGTTTCCCTGTCTTACTGATCTTATCCTCCCTAGCACCACAATGGAGCACCCCCACCATTTGTTTTTGGTAATTTTATCCTCTATTTGCTATTTGAGTCCCTCTTGTTTTCTATTTCCTGCGGTATTTTCTATTTTTGCAATATTGTTTTACATATCTTTGACTACACTTGTTTTCCCTAATCTATGTGCTCCTGTCCCCTAATGAGGTCATTTTAATATGGATATTGCGCTTCCATTCGTATAATTGCCCACTACCTGGACAAAAATCTCCAGCTTCACCATGTTAGCGTGTCTCCCAGGACAGGTATCTCCACTTCACCATTTACTTGTCTCCCAGTACATAGTCTCCAGCTTCACCAGTTTCTGTCTCCCAGGAACAGGCACCTCCAGCTTCACCATTACTGTCTCCCAGGACAGCACTATCAGCCCCACATTTACTGACTACCAGGACATCACCTCCAGCCTTACAGTTTGTGACTACATGGCCAGTATCAAGGGCAGTACCATTCAGCCCAGCCCAGGTGTAGGTAGCCCAGGTGTAGGTAGCCCTGGTGTAGGTAGCCCAGGTGTAGGTAGCCCAGGTGTAGGTAGCCCTGGTGTAGGTAGCCCAGGTGTAGGTAGCCCAGGTGTAGGTAGCCCAGGTGTAGGTAGCCCAGGTGTAGGTAGCCCAGGTGTAGGTAGCCCAGGTGTAGGTAGCCCAGGTGTAGGTAACCCAGGTGTAGGTAGCCCAGGTGTAGATAGCCCAGGTGTAGGTAGCCCAGGTGTAGGTAGCCCAGGTGTAGGTAGCCCAGGTGTAGGTAGCCCAGGTGTAGGTAGCCCAGGTGTAGGTAGCCCAGGTGTAGGTAGCCCAGGTGTAGGTAGCCCAGGTGTAGGTAGCCCTGGCTCCCCATCTCATACTTAATATACGATATTTAAAACATCCCAGAGAGGTAAAATACACATACAGTACACTCATTATTTACCTTAAAATATGTGTAGTCTTAATATAGGAAGAGAGGTGAGTAGCATTTATTTGTAGGAAGTCAGTGTAGGTAGCCGGTAGGTGTAGCCCGCCTGGGCTACACCTACCGGCTACCTACACTGTAGCCCAGAGCCATATTATTAACATCAACATGCCTTGCTCACTGAATTCAATCATTTCTAACAACTACCTTTAGATGTCATCATAAACGAAGGTAGAAGTAATGAATAATTCATGCCGTTTTTTTGTAAACAAAAGTGGAGTGAGGGAGGGGCTGGGCCAAACGCAGTTTTCTAAAAGTTTTCTCTGTGGCGGAGCAGGGGGAAAAAAACGTAATGTTGTCCCCCCACCCGGTACCCACACCCCCCCACAATATTATTATAGAGCCACATAAAAAATGAATAAATCCCAGAAAACAAGTTTTTCATAATTTTTTTAAAGTTAGCAATAAAAAAGGCATTAAAAACCCCAAATAAAAGGTAAGTACACACGGGTTTAACCTTATTATTTAAACCTTTAAAAATTTTAATATTAATGTGTAGGGTGAGGTGGGTGTTTATTGAAAAAAACCCGAAGGGCCCACACCCTCCCTAACTTGGCACAAAAAAAGAAAAGGGCTTACGACTTCTTTTTTATTAAGCAAACCCTTTAGACCCATCGTAAAGGAGACCCAACTATTTAAACGAAAAGAGAAAAAACGAGGGGAGAAAAACAAGTTACAGATTTGGGGAACAAGAAAGGAAAAAAAAAACTGAACGGTTTAGGGGGCCGATCATTTGGTCAGGGGAAATAAATGTTTTATTAAAATGGGGTTTTCCTTTTAGTTCTTCCGTCCATTTGAAAGAGTTTGTAAAACATTTTTCAATATTTTTTTATTTTTTATTTAAAAATTTTTCCTCAAAAAATACAAATATCTTACTGTGTACAATTTTGTAAAAGTTAATTCAAAATAAAAAACGCAAAAACACCCATTTTTAGAGTGAATAAAGGGAAAATTAAATTTTAATAAAAATTTAATAAATTTTTTTAAAATTTTTAATAATAATAATAATAATAATAATAATAATATAAAAATTTAATAAAATAATAATAAAAATTTAATAAAAATTTTAAATTTAAAAATTAATAATAAAAAATAATAATAATAATAATAATAAAAATTTAATAATATTATTTTTTTTAAATTTTAAAAATTTAATAAAAAAAATAATATTTTAATATTAAAAATTAAAAATTTTAAAATAAAAATTAAAATATAATTTTAAATTATTATTATTATTATTTATTTATTAATTTGAACATGATACAGTGAATTTACAAAAAAATTCCGGGGAAAATGATTTTTGCCAAACCACATGTTTTTGTCAGAGCATTATGGGCAGCTTAAAATTAATTAAAGTTTTAAATAAGAAAATTGATTATTCAGGGGTAAAAAAATTATTGTAAAACGAAAAACAATTTAGTACAAAAGAGTTTACAAAGACAGGCATTGGTCATTACTGTGTTGCTGTGTAATCATTTAAAAATGGAGTATTCTGTTAGGTTTTTGGGGGAAAAAGGGTTTTTAATATTTAACAAAGTTTGTTTGGGGTTTCCACGGGTTTTGGGACATTTATGAGTTTACAAAAAAGAGATAATATATGGTTTAACAATTTATTTTTTTTTATTTTTATCACACTGGTGATTCCCCCCCAAAGGGGGGCAGGGTGGCCTGAAAAAAAAAAAATTTTCACCATCATTCACTCCAATCACTGTCTTCCCGGGAAGGGTGCTTTCATTTACATTTTAAAAAAATGAAAAACATTCACCCCTCCTTCAGAGTGCTGGCACGGAAATTCCCATCTCCGGGGACTCAAGCCCGGGCCCGCCTTTTTTCCCTGAACCCCTTCAAAAATGTTACTTTGCTCACACCCCAACGCCTTTCAAGTTTAAAAACCTTTGGGCCCTCCTTTACCCTATCAAAAAACGCTCACGTGCCTGCTGGGGGGTCCAACCCCCTCGCAAACAAAACCCTCCTTTACCCCCCCCTCTCCAACCTTTCCTAGGCCGACCCCTACCCCCCCTTCCCTTCCCAACTACGGGAATGATACACTCTTGAAGTCCCCCTTTTTTTTGGCCCCCATTTTTCCTACATGCCCGAACCACCTCAAAAACCCTTCCTCGCCCTCGGGGGAAAAACAGTTTTGAAATTCCCGGGCACCCCCTCCAAATTTTCCCCAAACAAAGAATTCTCTGAAATTATTTCCACCACATTGCCCTCAGGACATGACATCTCCACTGCCCCCGCCTTCTCCTCGCTCCCAAAAATTATCACCCATGTTCACCCCCAATTTTAAAGGGGTTTGGGTTTAAAACTATACTTCAAAAATTTTCCCCTCTTTGCCCCCAAGGAAAAAGGGTTTTTTGTCTCCACAAAACCCCTTAAGTGCACACTCCCCCTTTTCCCCTCATTAAAATTCTATGATTCCCCTTTCATCTTTCTGCCCCAAATTCGCTGACAGGCCACCCCCCAAATATTGAATAATTCACCTCCCCATATCCCCTCCCTAAAAATTGATATCCACTCTTTAAACACCAAATTTCTTTTTTTTTCCTCAAAACCTTATTTTTCCCTGTTTTCATTTTTAATTTTTTTTCTTTTGCACACCCTTTCCAAATTCATAAACCAATTTTCTGAAACTTCTTCAAAATTTTCCCCCAAGAGCAAAAGGTTGTCATCAGCAAAGAGCAGCTGTGAAAAACTCCCACTTTATGTGTGATTCTTTACCCTTTTAACTCCCCCTTTCTTCCCAAGGGCCCCTCGCATTTATTTCCCTCTTAAAACCCCATCTAAAAATTTATTAAACAACCACGGTGACATCACCCATCCTTTTCTAAGGCCTATTTTTAAAAAGGGGGAAATTTTTTCCCCTTTTCCACATATTTAAACCCTTGAGCCCCCCTACCCTCAAAAAAAACTCATCATGTTTTCAGAAAACCTACCCCTACACCTAAAACCTGCAACATCTGCCACATTCCCCCCCTATGGATAAAATTTATTCAGTATTTTTTTTATTTGTGGGTGATAAGTGTTTTTTGAGAAGAGATTTGGAATTTAAAAACCCAGAGAGTTTTTCTTTTATATTCACAGGTAATGAATTCCAGTTTTTAGGGCCTTTTATTTTCCCTTGAGTTTTTCCCCCCCTTTGGGTGCGGGGACACAAAGGGAACTTTAAAAAGGTGATCTGTTTTCTTGTGTTATGTCATGTGTTTTTTTAGGTTGGTAAGGAGATGTTTGAGAGGGGGTTTTTTTTGTGGGGGTTTAAAACTGTTTTTGTATGAAGTAGGTGCAGAATAAGTATGGATTTTTGTATTGGGAGTGGGTTTTAGAGTTTTGTATATTGGTGGATGGGGGGGTTTTTTGGTTCTCAAAAAATGTTTTTGTCACGATTGCAAAAAAACCATACCCCGGCCGGGATTAAACCCCGCGGTCAGGTTGGAGTTTTGAGCTAGGGCCCGCGGGTTCAAACCCCCGGGCCCGGGGGTTTGGGGTTTGTTTGCCCCCCCCTTGTCTTTACGATTTCTTGGTCATGTTGCGGCAGGAAGGGTTTGAGTTTTAGAGTTCGTCAGGGGCCAGGGCTAGCGGGAGATTGTCTGTAAAAACTTGCATTTGGGGGTCACAGAGGTGCCTTTGCAAAATTTTCCTATGGTTTTTAGAAATATCCCTAGTTGGATGAATTTATTGGGCTAGGGGGTCTAGTGGCAAACGGGGACGGGCTGGAGTTTTGGACTCTATAAACCGCGGGTTCAACCCCGGGGCCGGGGGGGTTTTAAGGTTAGTGTCTGCTTTTAGTGGGAATTTGTTTCATTCGGACTGCAGTTTTTTTGTTGGGTAAATTAGGGGTTTCTGAGAGGGTTATTGTTTTTTGGCCCCCTCCCCAAAAAATTCCATAGGTGAGTTTGGGGTAAATAAGTGAGTGATATGGGGCCCGGGGAGGGCTGATGTGGAAAAGTCCCGTTTCTTCGATAGTATCCCTTTACTGTTTGGGGAAATTTTTTTTTGGGGGAAATTTGTTTATTGTGTTTAAAAAATTTGGGCCCTATTACCCAAGGTGGTTCCCAAAGGAATTTTCCCTCTGTGATTTTTGTGATAGGTGATCCATTTTTCATTTGTTAAGGGGACCTTCTGCAGTTTCTGTTCCCCCAAACTAAATTGTAGTGGGTTTTTGGGTCAATGATTAAAAGAAAGTTTTTTGGTTCCTAAACCAGGTTGATTTTTTTCTTTTAATTTGGTATTTCAGTATTGGCTAGCATGACTGGGTTTGGGGTGGGGTTAAAAACGTATGTAGTGTACTGCAAATATTTGGGGGTTTTTAAAGTAGTGCAATACTTTTGGGTAGGTTTTTTGTATTAAAAATTTAAAATAATAAAAATTTTTTAATAAAAAACCCCTCCCTTTCCAATTTATGACCGAGTTCATTTCCCAAAAAAAAACCCGGTTTTTAAGTCAAATTTTTACTACTGAACATAACATAACTTTTTTGTTTTTGCTTTTTTTTTATTTTTTTTATTTTGGTATTTCATGTTTTATTTTATTTTTTTATGCTGTTATTTCCCTGTATTTTTTTTACTGTGGTTTTAGGAAAAAACACTGTGCAAAAACACAAACATTTGGGTTTTTTTCCCCCAAATTTTTGGCATAAAAAAAAAAACGGGTCGAAATTGGGAGTGTCGAAAGGTCGAGGTCTTTAAGTCAGAGGGTTTAGGTTTATTTTTTATTTTTATAATAAAAAGACAAAACCCAAAAGGGGTGTGAGTTGCTATTGTTTGGAGTAAAGGCATCGAAAAGAATATTTTTTACAGTTATCCCCAGTTTGACTGAGAAAACGAAATTTCCCTCGGCCCATACATGCACAGCGGGCTTGGAAAACATATCTCAAAAAATTTTACATCAATTTTTATTACGGGTTTTGTATCAGGGTTTATTGCTATGTAAGGGGTTTCTATTAATTTTGGGGAAAAATATATGTTTGGTTTAAAAAAAATGCCTATTTTTGGATGTAAAATAAGAAAATTTAGTGTGCCCAAGAGTGATTTTTATTAGTGTATTGGCGTCATGAGTAGAGGAAAAACCTTAGCAATTTTAAGGGTGTCCCTCCACACCAGCACAGTGTGTAAGTATTTTTAGGAAACGGGTTTTCCCATAAGTATAATTATAAAGATTCATTTTAAAATATGCAGTAATTTTAAAACACTTAAAAAAATTTGGGAAAATTTTCCCTAAAAATAATAGATTTTGGTCAAGAAAATAAAAAACCCCGGGGGGGGGTTTGCCGTATCTGAAAGACGCTTGCTTTTATAGAAAAATTTGGGGTTTCATTTTTTTGGACTTTCCCCGGGTATTAGCTCAATGCCATAAGGTGAAAGCCTAAAGTGGGGCCTTACTGTATACAAAAAAAATAAAAATTAAAAATAATAATATAAAATAAAAAATAATTATAAAAAAAATAATTCTACCCCTAAATAAACCCCCCCCCCTTCCCCAAACCCCCCCTTTTCCCAAAAACCCCCCCCCCCCCCCCCCCCCTTTTTCCTTCCCCCCCCCTTTTCCTAACAAATTTTTTGGCCTTACCTTTACATTTTTCCCCAAAATAATAGGGGTTCCCTTGACCCCCCCAAAATTGGGAGTTTGGGGTCTCGGGATACTCCTCAGTAGGGGTTTCTCGAGTTACCCCCCAAATAGGGACCCAAGGGCCCGGGGTTTCCCACTTTTTGGGAAAAACCCCCGGGGCCCCAAAAGGTACCTTTTAAAAAAGGGAAAAAAAATAATTTTAATAATAGCAATGTTGCGATGTATAATTTAGTTTGACAACACCACCCCCCAGAGAGCATTTGTCAACCCAAAACAAATGGTCCAAATTTTGTAAATGTCCCACGGATTTTACCCTCGGGGTTTGCAAAAAATTTTCTCATGATTTCCTTATTTTTTTGTGCATTTTAATTCTCCAGTTTCCCCTTTCTTTGACCCTGGGGAAAAAGGGTTGATTTGTGGAATTAAAGCAAAAAATGATTAAAAGCACAGCCCTAGGTATGGGGGGTTGGGGGATTAGCGGGGGTAGAGTCCCAAGGGGTTAGCCCCTTACTATATGCACAATACTAAAGCAAAAAGGAAAGTCTATTATGGCTTTAGCGCCGAAAGGAGGGTTACAGTAATTTCTAAGCAGGGGAAACCTCTGTCAATGAGAAGATAGAAAAGCTGCTGTTGACATGGTTGACAGAAAAACAGTTCAAGGAGATAAGTAGTTTTGTGAGAAAAACAAAAAAATTTGTACCTAACAGGTATTAGTTATTATTACTATTATAATCAAGGGGAAAGTGCAAAAAATCTTTGGGTTTTAAAACTGTGCCGGGGGGGGGGGGGAAAGGTATTCAGGTTTAAATTTTCGGGGGGACGGGGCCCAAAAAATCCAATTCCCAAAAACCAAGAGCCCTTCACCATCATCAAGGACCCTTTCCCTTTGAGGGGCAGTTCTTAAGGGAAAGTGTAAAAATCCTGCGGGAAATATGCCGCTCTGCTTTTTCTTCCCCAAGGTATGAAAAATGCGGTATGTACACCGGGTTTAAATTCAGTTAGTTTCACTTTTCCCTTTTTCCCTCAAAACAACTCTGGGGTTTTCAGGGCGAGTATGTTTGGACCAACCCCGCCCAAAATCCTCCCCGCTGCCCCTTTTAATTGACTTTTTTAAATTCTTTTCTAGAGTGTATATCGGGGTTTTTCTTTGTTTTTTTATTTTGGGTTTATTATGTAATATTAGATAAATTGTGACAGTTAAAATAAGCCACAGATTTGATATTGGGGTTTTATTTTGTCATGCCCCCCGGAGAGCAGGAGTTCAGCGGGGAAAAAAAATTAAATTGAAATTTAAATTTAAATTTAAAATTGAGGAAAATTGACCCAGCTTACGAACAAATCGGGGAAGGAAAAAGTCCCCCTTTCTCTTCTTCTCCTCTCTCTCCCCTCCCTTATCAAATTCCCCAATCTATCCCCCTTTTCTCTTCCTTTTACCCCTTTTCCATACTTCTTTCCTTCCTATTACTCCTGGCCCCGGGATTCTCTCTCTTCCTTTTTCACCCCTACCCTTCCCTCACTTTCCCCCCCTCTTACCCTTAGTCTTTTCCCTCCCCCCCCCCACAAAACACAAAACACACTCTGAAAATACTTAAGCTTGTTTCGGGGGAAAAAATACACAAGTTCTTTCTGATTTAAAAAAAAAAAGGGGTTACCCAAAGGGCAGTGAGCCAGGGGTTTTGGTGGAGGAACCTGGGAGGGAAAAAAGTGGGAGTCAGGGGCTCAAAAAAGGGAGGAAGAGTGGGGGGAAAGGGAAACTCCCAAAAGGGTTGGCAAAGGAAAAGAAGGGAGGATAAAAGAAAAGAGCAGGAAGTGGGGGCTAAAAAGTCTTTTGCAGCAGAAGAAAGGTACATTGGGTTTGAAAAGGAAAATAAAAAAATTTTTGAAAACAGAAATTTGGGAGGGCAAATGACCGTACAGGGCATTTGGAACTATTTAAAAAAGTCATAGACAAAGGGGCCCGTAGGAAGAAAAGGAGCTATTTCTGTATGCAAAGGTCCCATCAGACCCCCCGGGGGGCCAAAAAAACAGATGAGGGGCACACTAAAAACAAATGGTTGGGCCCGAAGACAAAAAAAGGAGCTATACCCGATGCAGGGGGCTCTAACAAAAGTGCAGTGGCAAGGAGGAAAATGAACAGGGAAAAAAACAGCCATTTAAAATAGGAGCTTTTAGGGAAGGGCAGGGATTTAAGGCAGGAATGTTTCTATGGAAGGGGAAATTAAAACACCTCAGAGGATGCAAAAAAGGGAGACACCAAAAAGGGGGGGAAAGGGGGAGAAGTCAAATGTTTTTCTACGGGCCCCCAGGAAGCCGAAGGGAAAAAACCCACGATGAAAAAAAAACAGGGGGGGGAAAAAAGTGTTTTTAAGGTGTCTGAAAAACCAAAAAGTGAGGGAAAAATTTTAAAGGGGACAAAAATTTTTGGGGGAAAAGGGGTGGTTTTCAAGGGGGGAAAAAAGTTGGCAAAAAAAAATTTTTTTTTCAGGGGAAAAATCAAACTTTTAACGGATCCCGCGGGGAAAGCACAACCCGGAGGGACAAACCGGGGGTACCAAAAAGGGGTGTACAGTGGGGAAAACCCGGTTTTCGATATTATTTCATTCCGAAAAATTGTTCAGGTGCCGTAATGAATGAATTTGTTCTATAAGGAATATTGTGAATAATAGTTTTGTCCATTTCAGGGCCCCCCAAAAATAATTGGGGGTAAAAAACAATTACATAAATCACTTACATTTTGGGCGCATTGGGAGGTGATCGTTAAAAACGGGGGGTTTCCCCCGTTCCTGAATTGGGGGCCCGATAAAACAAGAAGTAAGGGGGCGATACTGAAAAAGAGGGTACAAAGACAAAGGGGGAATGAGATGGGAGTGATGAAGGTGGGGCAGAACCCAGACTCCCGGGGGGAAGTGCAAAACACCCTCCGGGAAAAACCTGCAGAAAGGGCTCCCAAACCCCAAAAACCCCCAAAAAAACTAAACCCACACCTGTTTCCCCCTGCCCCCCCCACAGTAGCCCCTATGGGCACTCTGCCCCCCCTACCCCATCCCAAAAAACCCCTCATACCAAAACCCCCTAGGCCCCCTCCCGGGCTCCTGCATCCCCAAAACCCCCAAATTCCCCCAGGACACAGTGATTGAAGAGGTGAAGGTTCGGGGACACAAGCGGGTGGGATAAAAAAAATATGAGGGGGGGGGCATGAAAGAAACAATGAGGGAAATCCCCCAAAAATATAGCAGTCCCCGAAAAAGAAAGTCACTGAGACAAAAAAGGTTTTCAATTCTTCCCAAACCGGGGGGTGTCAGGGTCGAGGAAAGAAAAGAAGGAAACAGAGGGGGAGGGGGTTTGCCAAAGCTCAAAAAAAACCGATGGGGTTTGAGGGGAAATTGGAAAAGGGAGGCGAGATTGGAGAAAGAGATACATAGTAGGTACAGTTCATTTTGGGGAAAACCCTAAAGGGAGTCATTGCAGTGTTGTATAACCCCCCACAGAAAATACAGGGAGGGCAAAAAGAGGAAAATGATGGGGGAAAAAACAGGCAAGGTTGAAACCCCCTGGTGGGTGGCAAGAAGGGGGCCATCAAAACAGGCAAAGGTTTTCTGGGTTTTTGGTGGGTTTCAAAACCCCAGGGAGATTGATTGAGGGAAAAATTTGGGGCCTATGGGGGTCCCGAAATATGGAAAACCAAAAGGGTGGATGTGGTACCAGAAAAAACCCCATGCATCAACATGTCAGGGACACTACCAGAGAGAGGGGGAATGAAAACCCGCAAGATTGGGGCCTTTTTGTTCAACCCCGAGAGTTGAGTTTTGGGACAAACAATATTTAGAGGCCCCTTGGAGCTTTGTGAAATTAAAATAGTTCTGAGTTTTTATACAATAGGGGTTAATTACAAGTGGAGAGGGGGGAAAAGGAAATCGAATGGGAAAAAACAAAAAATATAAAAAGGGGGGACTTTCACAGGTATGGGGGAAACTTTCCCGCCGTAGGTTCAGGGGACAGGGGAACTGGAAGGGAAAAACGTAAATGGGAAAAGATGGAAAATGTAAAAAACAAAAAGCAAGGAGGCAGAGGGGAAAAGGGTTTTTTTCCCAAAAAAAGGGAACAAGGAAAAAATGGGGGGACCCAAAACGAGTCCATGGTTTGTCCCAAAGGGTGTAGGGTGGGGAAAAAATAAGTGCATGGGGAAAGGAAAAAGGTTTCGAAAGTAAAGGACCCCGGAAAAAAAAAGGGAAAAGGTTTAAAAAGAAAAAAAAGAGTATGCACAGGAGGGAGGCCCCGTGCCCGTATGAAAAAGACAGCATCAAAAAGTCAAAACTGACCCCAAACTTCTGAAAAGCCCCATTAGGAGGAAGAAACGTGAGAGACCAGGTGATCCAAAACTGAGGGAAAGAAGGTGGGGGGAAAAATCACAAAAATTTATCAAGAGGTATGGAAGAGTCAACATGGAAATTTAAACCCTTAAAAATGTCAAAAGTAGATCTATGTTGATAAAGGGGTAGTTTCTCCGATCTTGATTTTCTCCATTTTAAAGCACGTAAATTAGACTTTGATCTACGTTTGGGCCCTTTAAAAGGGGTTTAAAAAAGCATTTACAATGGAGAGAGGAAGGGGTCTGGGGAAAAACCGAGCAGAGAGGGGGCACCAATAAGGAATTTCACCCAAAAAGTGTTGGGGGGCCCTAATACTGAAGAGGTGAAAAGGGGGGTGGTGACCCCAAAACTTCAAGGCCATGGGATGGACCTCTCTCCATGGGTTTTTTTTTCCCTTTGAAAAGGGGGCAGAAATGCGTGTGTGCCACTAACCACAATTTAAAAATTTTCCCTCGAAACGGGGCAGCTACCTGAGGGACGGGGAAAATGGGGCCCAAAAGTTTAAATTTCCCCTTTTTTAAAAAAGGGGGACAGAAAAAAGGCACTAAAAAAATATAGACCCGTGTCCCCGGGACTGTATAGATGCAAAGTCATGGAGGGAAAAAAAATTAAACTGGAGCAGAGCAGTGGAGCCCCCTGGAAAAGGGCTTTAAAAAAGCCCAGAATTTTTGGGTTTTCCAGAAATTTGGTTTTTTAAAAAAGGGGAAAAAGAAATTGGGTAGGGGATGGGTTATTCATTATTTTTTTTTGCGGGGTTCGCAAAACCCCCTCCAAAATTAAGGATCCCGTTCAGGGGGGGCCAAGCTATCTTCCCAAACCAAGCCGGTCTATGGGGTCACCGTCCAACGTAGAAGGGGCCCCCAGGGTTCCCTCCCGGGTTTTGGTTTTTTTGGGTTCTTTAAGAAAAATTTAAAGACGCCCTTCCCGTTTTTAAGAGGGGTTTTGGGAAGTTAAAGGGTAGGATGGGGGGAATTAAAAAAGGAAGGGGGCGCTTTTCAAAAAGGAAATTTTGACAAAGGCCAAACAAAAAGAAAATCAAGGAACAAAAAAAAAAGATCAAAAGGTTGGGGACCCTGTAATTTAAAATTTTGGGGGTTCCCCAACAGGGTTCCCGGCCCAACCCAGGTCTTTTTTTTTATGGGGGAAAAGGCAAATGGGGGGAAAAGTTAAATTCCCTTTTTAGTTGGAATTTTTTAATTTTTAAAGGAGTCAGGGATCAGATGAGGACCTTTTGGAAAAAGGGAAAAATTCAAAAAAGAAAATGGAAAGGTTTTGGGGGAATTTGGGCCAAACAAGGGGTTCCCCGGAATTTTAAAAAACCCCCGGCCAAATTTCCCAAAATTAAAAGATAAGACATCAAAAGGGCAAAAAGACCGGTAAAAGAAAAAGGAGGGGGCCAAAAATGGGGCCAAAAACCGGCGGTCAATTGGGGGAAAAACTTGGTGAGTTCAACGGGGGGGTTAGGAAGAACCTTTAACCCCTAAGGTTAGCCAGGGGTGGAAACCCGGGAAAGTGTTAATATTAATTAGGGAAAGGGAAACCTTTTTTTAGGCCCTTTAACAAGGGGGATTAAAAAAATAAGGGGGGTAGGACCTTTGGAAAGGGGGCCCCCGGGGCCATGGCCCCCCCTTCAAAAATTTTGGGGAAATCAAAGGGGACAAGGAACCAAGGTAAAGGGGGAAGGGCCACGGGAAAAAATTGTTTTTAAAAAATCCCCCCGGAGAACTTAAAAAAGGTTAAAACAAAGGGTTTAAGAAATAAAAAAAAACTTTAAATTTTTTAAAATTTTTTTTAAACTTGGGGTTCCCCCGGAGGGGCCAAAAAAGGGGTTCATCATTAAACTTAGCTGCTTTTAAAGGGGTGTTTTTAAAAAATAAAAGCCTTTCACCCCCTTAGAGTTGGGAGGTATTTTGGAAAGTCCGGCCGAAATTTTAAATTTTTAAAGGAAAACCAATCAAAGTTTTTAAAAAACATTTGCTCCCTTACCCCCAAAAGGAGCCATATGCTGGAAGGGGGAAGGGGCCCCTTGCTCCAAAAAAATCCAAACCCCCTTTTTTCCAAACCCTAAGGACCCCACCCCGGGCCCCCAATACAGATTAAAACCGAAAGGATTCGTTTTTTTTTTACCCTTTTTAATCCAAACCCCCCCGCCTACTTTAAATTTTTTAAAAAAAAAAAAATTTTTGGTGGGAAAATTAACCCAAAACTACAAAATTTTTATTTTTATTAAACCTTGGCCCTATTAACCAACTGGCCCCCAAAAAAAACCTTTTTCCTTTTCAAAAATTCCCTCACCCCGTCCCTTTCCCCAAAAAAGGGTTTTTGGGGCCCCTTTCCTTACAGATAAACCGGGGAACTTAAAACCCCCCCTTTCCAAAAAGGAAGTTGTACTTTTTTCCCCCCATTCCGGGCTCAAAATCCCCGCAGTTCCCTTTGGTTCCCCTTCATAATGTTTCCTTTTAACACTCCTCCCGGGGGAATCCCAATTTTTAAAAACAAAAATTTGGGTTTCCTTTTAAAAATTTCAATTCTCAGATATGGGGGAAACCCTGGGAAAAAATTTTCCCCCCCCATTCCAAAAAAATTTCCCTAAGCCCCCCTTTCCCCCCTTCCCAAAAATAAGGGTTTTTTCACCTTAAGGGACCCTTTTTTGGGTTTTGTCCGCTTACAAAGGTTTGAACCCTTTAAAAAAGGGGGGCCCCAAACCTTTGGGTAATTTTGGTTTTTGGGTTTTGAATAAACCCCCACCTTTTTCCCTAAATTCCAAAAAGAAAAATTTGAAATTTCACCCCAAAAAATTTCCTCAAATTGGGGGGTTTTTCCTTAAAAATTTTCCTTGGTTTCAAAAATACCCTGTTTTAAAACCAAAAAGAGGGTTGGTACCAACCCCTAAAAACCCCATACGAAAAAAAAGTCGAGGCAGCACCTAATGAAAAGCTTTTTTCCACCAAGGCCCAATAATTTGGGCCCCACTTGGGTTTTCCCCCCCTACCGCAAAAAGGGGGTTAAAAACAGGACCCTGGCTTCCCTTTGCAAGGGCAACCCAAAATTCAAATTGGACAGGGGGGTCTTTCCATGGGCGGCATCCGCAAAACTCCGGGGACATCACCCAAAACCCTTTCCCGTGGGCGCGGGGCTTTAACCCCGGGAAATTTCTTTTCCCGGTTAAAAAAATAGGGAATTTAAAAACCCCTTTTTTTAGGTCAAAACTTTTCTCCCCAAAATTAAAAGGGGAACCCCCAACCCTTTCCCCAAAAAACCCTTTATCAAAGTGGGTTACCCCACCCTTTAAGGGAATCATTGTTATCAAACCCTTGCTAAAAAATTTAAAAATGGAAAAAAAAAAAACCTTCAAAACTGGGGAAAAAGGGGGAACCCATGGTTTTTACATCTTCAAAAGGCCAAATTGGGGGTTTTTACCCCAATAATTGTCCCTAAAATTTTTTTTTTATTTTATAAATGTAGAAAATGTGCTCTTCATTTAAAAAAAAAAAAAAATTTTCAAAATATTTGAAGTGCAATGAAAGTAAATGTAGATCTACATTTGGACATTTAAAGGGTTAAACTCCAATGTAAACTTCCATTTAAAACTTCTCCTTACATAAAACAGCGGCAGCGGCAAAGGAACCTTGCCCTCTATTTTACTTCTCCTGGGGCCCCACAGCCCAGGATGTCCAATAACCCGCATAACACTTATGTTGGATACCAGAATGATATAAAGAAAACTGCAGAAATCCCCAAAAAGCCCAAAAAATTTACCAAAAATACGATCGTATAGCAATCCTACCCGCTGCCACTGAAGTGATATCCACAACTTTCACCCATCACCCTCCCCTACTTTTCACCCGAGCCACAGCCAATGGACAAGGGTCAGAAAAAAAAAAAAAGATCAGTAACCAAAGGACCCCTAACATCAAAGGGGGCTAATAACGAGGAAAACTTGTGGTACTCCCACCCGGGGCCCAAAAACCTCATCACCACCGGCACCACCACAAACACCAGACAAAAACAAACAGGGCCGCCGCTACAGTCCAAGTTAATCCCTTTTCCAGTATTTGATGCAAAAAGATCACCGCCCCAGAAATAGCAAACCCCTTTATGCTTCAAAACCAAACGACACCAAACTAATAAGAAATGCGGGAACAAAAGGCGCAATGCGTTACCTCAAAAAAATTCATGTTCTAGACATAAACTAGACATCTAGAACAACAAGCAACCCCACACCCGGTCCCTTGACCCCATCAACACCTAAAAGACCAAGTCCCTACTTATACCAACATAAAGGAAAGTCAAGAGTGGCCCAAAACTTGCCATTTCATAACAATTTCCAGGCCCTAAGACCAACACAGTTTCTGCCTTTTTGTATTTAAACAGCAAACACTCCCCCCCACAGTCCCCCCAAGAGACCTGATGGAGACCACCCTACACTTATAAAGGACCACCTTCCCCTTAACATACGTTGGATGACCTAAAGGATTGAAAACTGAGGGGCCCCAAGCAGGTAAAAAAACAGTGTGTTAAAATTCCAAATAGCCTACAAAGAAAAAACCTACAAAAAACTCTATTTCTAAAAATGTTTTTACTCAATGAGTCCCTTACCAAAAAAGACAAAATTCTTTAGGCTAAGAAATTGTGCTATGCCAAAAAAATCCCCCAGTCTTGTGAGGGGGGGAAAAAATAGCGTTAGGAAACAGCCCACGGGGAAGAGATTTTCATCCCAAAAAACATGCTTAAAACATCCTAAGTAGGCGGGACTAAAGAATCAATAAAGTGCAGAAATCCCCAAGTCCCCGTTAGTGTTATATTGTAAAAAATTTGTCCCCCCCTAAAATTCTAATCCCCCCAACATTTTGATTGCATTTGTATTCAACCCCATCTACCTCATAGTCTTAATGGTTTTAATATCTACAGAATCATCCCCTTTTTTACAATTCCACTCACTTTTATTTTTTTTAAAAAACAACCTAACTTGTTTCAATATTTCCTCACTTTAAAAAAATACTCAATTTCCCCAATTTTATTCTAAATCCCTATTATTGCCCAATTTTACTTAAACTATATTGATCAAATTTATTGTAAATTTCTTTTATTGACCATTTTTATTCCATATTTTTTTAAACTAGTATTTTCAACACAACTTTTTATATTACCCTGTCTACCATCTTACTAGCTTTATAACCAAGTCATTGCCATTTTTATTTTTATCCTGTCAATTTAAATTAAATTTATACTTATTCTTGAAACAACTTTTTATAGACCTTAGTGAAATTTACAATGGGGGTTTTTTCCCTTTTTATTACATTATTAGATTAATCACAGTTTACTCTAGCCATTCTCTAATACAAGTAATCCAAATTTCACTATACTAGCCCATGTGCAATTACTAGTGAAGGATGGTGTTTTTTAATTTGTATTTTTATATTATTAGACTAAACCTATTTGTACTAAGCCTTTCTAGTCAATACATAGCAATACCAAATTCACTATACATGGCCCCCCCGCAAACGATTCCCCCAAAAATGTGACCAATTAGTAAGTGAAATTTATGTAAGGCGTTTGTTGTGTATGTTTGGGGTCTGAAATGGATAATCATTTCCCAAAAATTTTCCCTTAGGGAAAAAATTCGGTCGGTACTGGCACCTGAACATACTCTGGAATGAAAAAAATTTCGTTAACCCGGGGGGTACGTATTAGAACATAGTCTTTTCAGTGAAGACTGGTGCTATTTTTAATTTGTTTTTTTTATTTTTAGACAAAATTCAGTTGTACCATAGCCATTCAAAACTCAATACATGTCAATCCCAAATTCACTATTTTAGACCTTGTGAAATTACAGTGAAAGACTAGTGTTTTTTTAATTTGTATTTTTATTTTATTAATTAAACCTTTTGTATTATGTATTCTAGCTCAAAACAAAAAAACCCACAAAAGTCATTTTAGCCCTTTTAGTGAAATTTACAAGTGAGGTCTTGTTCTTTTTTAAAAATTTGTTTTTTATATTACTATTTTAATAATTTTAAATTTAGTTCATTCCAGCACAACATATAGACAACATCAACTTCATTATGTTAGTAGTGACATACCCTACGACCAAAATACTCTAGCTATTTACTTGCCCAAACTTCCTCCCCATACAGATATGTACTAGAACTAAACACACAACCGGGATATAAATAACCATAATTTAAACCTAAAGTGATGATCACGTTGCCCCTGATCTAAACCTCCAAAATTGAACCCCCAATCAAAACTATTGGAAAGAAAATGCCTTTTTACACAGCTCCAACCCACCACATCCTAAACAAGCTAAAAGTCTTCGTATTTAACTACAACTAGGTTTAAGCAAACACTAGATGACCCCTGACCCCTTGGGAATCCTAAAGACACCCTTCCCTGCATTATTCTTACTGGACCTGGCTTAGCAGGACACAAAGATATTACCCTCTACCGGGAAAACCAGCAATTTTAAAGCAGACCAAACCAAAGTGGGGTGGTATGCATCTATTACTCTAACCAATTATTTGTCTTGCACCACTTCTTTAGTGTTGAATAGGGGGAAAACTTTTTTGCAAATTTTACTGTAAAAAAACTTAAGACCCCTTAACAATGGGTCCCATTTCCCGGATCCTCACAAAAAATCCAAATTTCAGTGAGAAATTAAAGTCACTAAAAACAAAAAAGACAAATGAATAAGCACCACCTTTCTTAGCTGGAACTTCAAAATCAACCTTGGCTTTTCTAGGAAACAGCCCGTAAATGATTTCATCAACAAAAATGAACAACCATTCTCTACCAAAAATAACTAAACAACCAGGCTCAGAGACAATGCAACCATAAAAGACCAATATGGACCAATATTTTAGCCCCCCCTTAATCAGGGAAAATACAGATACACTACAGACCACACCCTACCTTCCCCTGACAAACATAGTAACCACCCTTGAATGCAAAAAAGTTCATTTAGACTCCATACGAGGGGTCAGAAGGAGTTCAAGTGACGTGAACTGTTTATTGGCCCCGATTCTCCAAGGCCCAAAGGTATTGTGATGGACGACATTTTTTTTTAAAAAATTATTTGCTAACAACAAACATTTTCCTATAAAAAAAAAAACAGATCCAAACAAACGGGTTGGTCCCCGGCTAAAACCGCACCATTTTGAAAACCCTTTACAAGAAACACCCAAAATGAAAAGAAAATAACCCGGGCTTAATACACAAGATTTTCTTAAACAAAATCACAGCTCTCACCCAAATAAAAAAGAAAACCCAAAAAACTTAAAAACTCCCGTAGATTCACAGACACTAGAGGAGATATAAAAAAGACCCGGAAAACACTTCCCCAGATTTAGGGACCCCCAAACTGAGAAAAAACCCAAAAATATTGTCCTAATAAACCTAATGAAACACCCCTACATTCCCTGACACAGCTAAAAAGATAAACGACTTCTTCCAACCCTAGGATCTAATCTCGCCAAAAATCCCCCAATACCAATGCTCTGCGGGGGTCCTAGATGGGAATTTCCCCAATTTCCCTTTTATCTTGCCCCAACTGAGCCCCCGGAAAATCACTGAGATTATAAAGTCATTAAAAATAACTCGGGGGAACTGTCCAAAGTCCCACCCTTACTGTACAACGAGCGGCCCCTGTCCTTTCGCGCTATTTCTTTTCTTTTTAAAAAGTCACTGGACTGCACCTTCCCCAAACTACTCAAGATGGGGAAGGGTTAAAACCCCAAAAATAAAGGGGGTGACCCTAAATTTAAAAAAATATAGGCCAAAACAAAATTACCATTGCTATCCCAAAAAAATTTTTAGAAACTCGTGCACAGGGACTAATTCATTTTTACGTCACAAACACACTCAACCCCCGCCAAATTTTGGGTTCAGGGAAAAAAAAAAGCACTTATGATCAACATAAAAATGCTGATCTGCTTTACACAGCATTAGAAAATAAGAATATCCACAGGAAATTTTTTTTGCCAAAAAAAAAGCTTTTGACACAGTGACCACGACATCCACTCCACAAACTTGATCTTCGGTATAAAAGGGCATGTGCTTGTATTTCAAATCTTACTTACTAATAGGTATCAGTACATCACCATTAAAAGCCCCCAAGCATCGCAACACCCCCTGTCGGATTTTTGGGGAAAAAATTTGGGTTTTTTCTATATAATTGACTTAAGTATAACCCAAAACCCAAATTTTTTTGATGACAATTAGCTCTCCAAAATTTTGATAAACATTTGGAAAGGGGGGATTTAAAATTGATTATTTGGCCCAATAAATTACCAACCCAAAAACCTACTATTTATGTTTTAACAGGCAGGAATTCCAATTAACTTTTTAAATAAAAAAATCATTCCGAAATTTTTTTGGGGGAAATTTCCAGGTTATACCTTCAAAAACCTGAAATTTCAGCACCCATTCCGCATATAACAAAAAAGTATCCAAAATTATCCCCCAAATAGAACTACGTTGCAAAATGTTTAAAACCCTCACTTTTTTTTTTAAACCCACCAGGCTTTTGCTGGGGTCTGACAAAACCCAAAAATTAACCCAACCCAAAAAACTTTCCCGTGAAAAATCAAAATCCCACCTGAAAAACCCCCCCTCTTATAGACCAATTTTCCCCAATTCATACAAACACTTTAAATTTTGGAATCAATCCAGGGTTAAACCAAAAACAATTGCCAAAACGTTTTTTAAATTTCAGAACCCACAGGCATAACACCAGACAAAACTTAGACTTTGTTTGCCGACTAAACCTTTCAAAAATTAAGAGTCCCAAAGGCCCTAAAACTGGATCCCCCGGAATCCTCTCGCCTTCTCCCCTTCAAAAATACCTTAAAAAACTTTTCCCCTAAACCCCCTTTCCCAATACACAAAAAATGGGGTTTTCCCCTTTTAATCACTCACCTTTGAATAAAAAGAAATATTAATTCAACTTAAAAAAATAATCCTTAACTCCCAAACTAAATATTACGGCCCAAAACAAAAATTATTGCAAACTCCAACGTATTTGCCCCTAAACAACTTACCCCTTTTTGTAAAATTTTACAAAAGAAAAAAACTAATCTCCCAAATCTACCTGCTAATGTTTATTACCCCCTCTGTAATCACAAATTTTTACATGAAACACACTAACCCAAATTTTAAAAAAATCAGAGTAATCCTTTTAAAAGAAAAACTTTAATTTTAATTTAAATTATCCAATCAAAATACAGGCATAACACATCTTAAACATTCATGTAGCCTCAAGTTGCAAAAAGGAAATTTAAAAAGGGGCCCAAAATCTTGAATTTTCACTACCTAACCCAAAAAATTTTAACCTTTTAAAAATTTGGGTTTCCCCAAAAATCATCCCTTTTCAAAAAAACCAAACCAACCCAAACCCTTTAAATTTTTAAATTTTATTATCTTGGAATTAAAACATCTGCCAACCCCAAAAAATTATTTTTGCCAAACCCCCCCTTTTAATTGTAATACAGTACCCCCCAAAGTTTTTTAGATAAAACCGCTGCGAAAGCTCTGAAGGTTTTAGTTTGGAAAAACCTTTTCCCATAAAAAAATGTAAAACCAAAATTAAACCCCTTTCGTTAAGTTGTAAAAGAGGGAAAAAATTTTTTGAAAAGTAAGCCTTAACAAGGATTTTTGCCCCCTGGGTTTTTAATATAAAATTATTGATGGGTTTTTTAAGAAAGAAATCATCTTAAAGGCTGGGTTTAAAAAAAAAACACACACAAATATTTACAATTCTTGCCCAAACATTGCCCTGAAAAGTTGCCAAAATTTTTAATTTAAGTGGCAAAAAAAGAAAAATTTTTTTAAAAAATTGTAACCTTTAGGAAAAACTTTGTTTGGGAAAATTGAAGAAATCAAATGGGGAACATTTGAAATTCATGTCACCTTAACCGTAATATGAAAAATTTTATGAGATAAAGGGTCAAATATCTTGAATTCATACCTGAACAGGAAAAACTATTTAAAATTTTAATTTTATGACTTGCTTAAAAAATTTTTATAAAATTTTATTAACCTGGCCATTTCCCCAGGGGGATTAAAAGAAAAACTTTTTCCCTTCCTCCTTAGGGTTTTCAGAGGGGCTTACATAATTTTAAACTGAATTAAATACCCTTCTTTTCAGAGTGCGGAAAAACTTTATTTCCCAATCTAGGACAAGTTGGGGGCCCGGGTTCCAGACCCCTTCAAAATGTAATTTGTCACATCCAACTGCAGAAGTATTAAAATTTTTTGCTTCACTATCAAACACGCTCATGCTAACCAAACAACCAAACAACTTCTAATTATTATATTATATTTTCTCTAGCCTATTAAACATCTGCCAACCCATGAAATATTATTGTTTGTACTATTAATTGTAATACAGTGGACCCCCCAAGTTTCACGATTAATCCGCTGCAGAAAGTCTGCTGAATGGTGAAATTTACGATTGCAAAACCATTTTCCCATAAGAAATAATGTAAATCCAATTAATCCATTTCAAACACCAAAAAGTATTAACATAAAATATTTTTTTAAAGATTATATATAGATTAACATACAGAAAACAATGACAAATGAATATAAAGCACTAATAAAAATGGATAAATGAACATTTAACATCACATTTACAAATAAAAAAAAAAAAGGCACAATACCGTGACTGGAACGATACACAAATAACCCGCACATAAAAGAGAGAAGCTTACGACGACATTTCGGTCCGACTTGGACCATTGACAAAGTCACACTAACCAGAGGGGGAGCAGGACGGCTATATAACCTATATATAGCCGTCCTGCTCCCCTCTGGTTAGTGTGACTTTGTCAATGATCCAAGTCGGACCGAAACGTCGTCGTAAGCTTCTCTCTTTTATGTGCGGGTTATTTGTGTATACATTACCTTTTGAAGATTGTGTTGGTGCTGGCAGACAGGTAGGAGACGAGAGGGAGGCAAGTTTATTGCTTCATATGTGCTATATCATTCTACAGCTTTTATTATCAAAACATGAAAATAATAAGACATATATATGATATAATAAACAATTTAATAATATAGAAAATGTTATACTCTAGCTGATGAAATATGCTATAAATATGTAGGAGTAGTGTTGGTGTTGTTGCAGTTGGGTTTTAAGGGCCACTGAGAGAAGCAGGACAATTAGTGATACTGAGGTGGCAGCAGAGCCAACAATTCCAATAAACTATGTATAATTTATAAATAGAATATTACACTTAATTTATAAATAAGAAATATTTACAACTTACCTGGAGGAGATTTCAGTTTAATTGTTTGATAGAAGATGCGCAGAGGTTTAGGTGTGGAAAATAGCAGGGCAGCGTTGTTAGTGTCCATAACCTCAACAACACTGAGAGTTACTTCTGTGTCGTTTCTATGCTAATTGCTAATTTACTTGCTACACTGTTAATGCTACACTTTATCGCTGGCTGGTGTATTAGCCTTTTTTATGCTGCTTTAGAAAATTGTACATATCGTAGATCACTGAAGGCTTTCTTTGGGCCACAGTACTTATATAGTTGCAAGCACAATTAAACAATGGAATTATTATGGAATGTATCATGAACTAAGTGGGGTGATGGTCACTCGCTGAAATAAACAATTGTACACTGAGTGTGAATGTGCAGGGGACGGCTTTGAGTGCAGGCTGATATTGGGATGCCATTGACGCGTACCAGTGTCGCCAAAATACAAGGCCAACCATGAACACGAGGCTATATTTGCTGAAAAAAAGTTGCCGAATCAGTTTCATGATTGTTCAATGTAAATTGTGGCCGCCAAAGGCAGGGTCCACTGTATTGTTTTTACGGTCTGCCACCACAAAAGCCTAATCGTTATTCGGTTCCTTCAGTTAATTCAGCACTAATTTCGGAGCCAATTTAAATTCCAGGGTCACACAAAACTGCTAATACTGTTTGGTTAGCATACTTGCTGATAATGTATCCAATTCTTTTTCTCCATTTATTGTTATAACTGCTTCATTTTAGGCTCTAGCCACTAGTTCCAATGATAAAAGAAATGCTTCTATTGTGTAAAGCACTACACAGTACATTGTCCATTAAAGATAAGGTGCTTTAAAGCCTGTGTCAGTTGCCATGAGCTAGTCTCGTGATGGCAGGGGACATGCTTTTTATTACACTAATATCACACCAGATGCTTGTTATCACAATTGTGCTGACATAAATTATAACAATTACAGGGACCCTCGACCAACGCTATTATCTGTTCTGAGAGCTCAACGTTAGTCAAAATTTTTTCGTTAGTGACTTTAATTTTCCCATAGAAATAATGAAATCAAATTAATCTTTCTGACACTCAAGTATGAAAAAAAAAATTTACACATGAAATTTAATAATTTAATACACACAAACTGAAGAAAGACATGTGCTAATACATGCATTTACATTTATTGAAGATACTGGTGATGATATTGATGGGATGGGGAGAGGAGAATGTGGATGGTGATTAGTGTTTTAGAAGGAAATATCCCTTCCATTAGGACTTGAAGGTGTTCAAGTCCTTAATGGTTTATATCCTGGGAGGTGCCTTTTCCTCCTGAGTAATGTAGGTCCTGTTTGGCATTTCCTTCAGAACAGGCCTGTTTCATCACAATGAACACTTGTTAGGATTGGAATTTTTCAGCTTTCACCATGCCTTTTCACCCTGTGTATGCCACTACAATCTTAAATCTCTCAACCCAACCGTTGCTGCTTATATTCACCAATATGAGCACTTAGTTCCAGGAATTTTTCTCGTTCACCTGGGTGTTAGTCAACTGTTGTGGCGACTGGAGCACAAGATTAAGGACCCCGTGGAAATTAAGTTACACAGTCCTCGATGATGCACTGACTTTCTTGGTTATCCGGGTTGCTACCCTCTGGGTTTTAATCGTTCTCGGAAATGTTTCACGTTAAGCCACACAAAAACACACTCTCCACATCTTTCGGAGTTAATACATGCTGACTGTGGGTATGCTCGAAAATGACGTGCCAGCAACAGACTGAGCATGGTGCAATCAAAACAGCTGACTGTGTCCAGCAACAGCTGACCATGGTGCAGCAACAGCTGACTGATCCAGCAACAGCTGACTGGTCAGCAACAGCTGACCTGGTTGCAGCAAACAGCTGACTGATCCAGCAACAGCTGACTGGTCAGCAACAGCTGACCATGGTGCAGCAACAGCTGACTGATCCAGCAACAGCTGACTGGTCAGCAACAGCTGACCTGGGCAGCAACGCTGACTGATCACAAAGCTGACTGTAAGTGCTGTTCAGCAACAGCTGACTGATCCAGCAACAGCTGGTGGTCAGCAACAGCTGCCACACTGGTCAGCAACAGCTGACCATGGTGCAGCAACAGCTGACTGATCCAGCAACAGCTGACTGTGGTGCAGCAGAAGCTGACTGTGGTACAATAGTATTTCTCACCCTTTTTACCACAGGGTTGGCACTAGAAGCTTTTCTTGGGGCCCATGGTGACTTATTTTGCAGGTACAATCACTTAAAACGCTGTGATAATATGAAATGTTCCAATTGTATGTTTGGATGCGCCCGCGGTGGCTGGCCTTTTGTTAACACTGGCACCCATGAGATGAGTGAGGCGTGCACTCAGGCCGCAAGTGGACGCGTCTCGACCAGAACGAATCATGTTGGTCGAGTTTTTTAGTGCTAGTCGAGGCAAAATTTTTGCGTTAAATGTATCGCTAGTCGATTTAAACATGACACGAGCCTCGTTGGTCGAGGGTCCACTGTATAAATAACATAAAAACATGTTAAATACTTCAGAATGAATAATATTTGGCATAATACGAGCAGTTCGACAGAGGTTTGAAAAGGTATGGATACAAGTACCATTCTAGGTACTTGTATCCCTATACCCTTTTGTATACACACTAGGAGCTTTCTTTGGAGCACATGGTAGCTTATTTAACACTTGCAAAGCACTAAAATCAATGGAAATATTATGAAATATTTCATTGGAGCAAGTGAGGGGACCGTCGCTCACTAGTAAACAATGGCACACTGGCTGGGAAGGGAAGGCCCAGGTGGCTCAGAGCACGAGTACGCGTCCTGGACGAAGGACTATTAGCGAGTTACCAGACCATTTGCGAGCAAATATTTAGATGAAATACCAGGACTATTTCCAAAATGGACGACTTTTAAGCCGGACGATTATTGAGGGACCACTGTATATTGTATAAATGTACACTCATTGTATTCAACACAATAACTGCACTAATTTGCTTATCGTTATATTGCTTACAAAACTTGTTTACAAGTTTATTGTAAACAAAAAGATTAAAATATTAGTGCGGTTATTGTGCTGAATACAACAGTACCATATAGTACCATATGGTACAATGGTGCCATAGGGTGCAGGGATTATGGTACAATATGGTACAATGGCACATGATACAATGGTCATATGATACAATGGTACCATATGGTACAATATGGTACAATGGCACATGATACAATGGTACAATATGATACAGTGGTACCATATGGTGCAATGGTACCATATGGTGCATTGGTACCATATGGTACATTGTACTGTATGGTACTATATGGTACTGTTGTAATCAACACAATAAACACACTAATATTTTCATTATTATTTTTACAATAGTTGTTTACAACAAAAATATGCAAAAATGTTGTATATTAGTAATGTTCTATTATATATTTACAAGTGTACAGGAACTTTACGTGTTCCTTGAGGTGGATGACAAAGCACTTTGTCTGGGAAACTGCGGAGTCAGTAGCTAGCTTGTGTCGCCTCTTACTCAGTCTTGGCTGGTGTCTCATGCCACCAACACCTATTGACCATATGGTACATGGTATCATATGTTACAGGGTACCATATGGTACATTGTACTATATGGTATAGGGTATCATGCAGTACAGGATAACATATGGTGCAGGGTACCATATGGTGCAGGGTACCATATGGTACAGGGTACCATATGGCACAGGGTACTATATGGTACAGGGTACCATACTGTACAGGGCACCATATGGTACAGATACAGGGATAACAGAGATAACACCAACATAACTGTCTTTAACTACAATATCAGATCTTTAAGCAAGCATTAGGATGACCTCACAGCATTACTAAATTCCTTGCATGCAAGTATGTCCATCATTACACTCACTGAAACCTGGCTAAAGCCTGATACTACTAATGTCTATGCCATTCCTGGTTACACAGCCATACACAACTGTAGGCCAGATCAACAAGGGGGTGGCACAGCTATATACTACTCAGACCAACTAAATGTATCACTAATACTTGCACAAGGTTATGAACATGGGGAATATATAATAGCTAATCAAATCCAAATACCTACAAAACCTCTCACAGTGATAAACATCTACAGAGTACCAAAGTCAAACATTAGCCGTTTTAGTGAAAACCTATGAAGTATGATAACTGATGCACGCATGAACAAAGATCACTTACTACTCTCAGGTGACTTCAATATAAATCTCCTGCAATGCCAGGACCCTCACGTTACTGAATTCACAAACACAATGAGTAACTGCATGTTGCTACCAACAGTAACAAAGCCTACGAGAGTTACAGAGACTAGTGTTTCCCTACTTGACCACATCTGGACTAACACCATATCCCCTTTAAAATCAGGCATAATCACAGATAATACCACAGACCACTACCCTACCTTCCTCATAACAAATCTTGGTAAATCACCCCAAGACACTACTAAAGTTACCTTCAAACTTCACAATGAGGCAGCCATTAATAACTTCACAACAGCAGTGACAAATATTGACCGGCACACTGAGCTAGAAATCTATTGATGAATGTATTAATAATTTTCTAAAAAAGACCCAATACTTCTATAACAAGCACTACTCTAAAAAAACTAAACAGATGACAGCTAAGAGATTGAACAGTCCCTGGCTAACACCCAGCATTCTCAAATTCATAAACACAAAACACCTATATGAAAAATATTACAGAATGGGTCACATAACCAGAGACCAAACAAAAGGTTACTCATCAATCCTAACCAGCCTGATAAGACCTGGAAAACCTTATCAGAAATTCTAGGAACAAAAAAGATATCATGAAATAGTGAAATTAAATTAACAAAATCAGATGAACCCCAACTCCCACCAACTGAAACAGCAAACAGACTCAATGATTTCTTCTCCACTATAGGTAAAAACCTTGCCAATAAAATCCCAAGCTCAGACACCCCACTCAATGACTACCTCACTGGCAACTACCCAAACACACTGTTCCTAGCCCCGACTAACCCATACGAAGTCTCCCTTATTATCAACACGCTAAAAAAAAGACAAGAGGATTTTTGCAGCAGCGGCAGCGGCAGCAGCAACCTCCAAGCTCCGTACTTTTCTCCAACTATCAGAGCTACCAATGCTCCTATGATGACCTAGTTACAAGCAAAACTGCACTACCCAACGTAGCACCCAGAATGACCAAAGATTACCAACAGTGAAACCTACAAATCGAAAATAATAGAGATCAAAGGAAGACTGCCCACAAACCGAAAGCAACACCCCGCTGCCAGCCGAACAACATAACCCTAAACTTTGTATAACTACAACTTCTTAACTACAACAATTCCTGTAGTATTATGAGGTGCAATCTAAGAGGAAACAGCACCAAGGCCAGCAAGAAAACACCGAAAAATCAACTATTCAACAAGTGTAGCCAGGAGGACGCCAGCCCAGCAACCACCCCACTCACCACCACTCAAGGCGACACCACAACAATAACAACAAACATGGCTGCCACCAGCCCATCCTCCCCTCTCTTCCCCGGATTCAACCTACCAAGTAGTCTCTCAGGTATGACCAACGATCCAGATACCCTAAAGTCATGCATCTCCACCTTAGTTATTGAAAATATGAATCTTCGAGAGGACGCTAACAAAACAAGACACCCGGATGACACAACTCGGAAAAAATCCCAGTCTT
>NC_069465.1:9782609-9787472 GCF_026875155.1 Cherax quadricarinatus | reverse complement strand
GGTTAATAATAATAAAATAATAAAAATAATAATATATTAATAATAAAAAATAAAGAAAAATAAAAAAATAATAAAAATAAAAATAAAATAAAAATAAAATAATAAAAAAAATTGAAAAATAAAAATAAAATAAAATAATAATAATAATAAAATAAAATAATAATAATAATAATAATAAAAATAAAAATAAAATAATAATAATAAAATTTTTTCAATATTATTTAATGATCTACGTATTTACGTTAAAGGGGGCTAAATTCCCTTAAGGGTGAGTGGGAAGGGGTGAAGGGGGGGGTGAAGGGAGCTCTTGATTTATCCAGGGATTTAGGGGGAGCGCTAAACACGAATGGATTTACAGCGCCTGTGAGGAGGGGGGGGACGGAAGGAATTCGACTCAATTCAAGTAACTGGAACACAGATCCAATTCCCCTAGATCAAGAGCCCCTCACCAGCGTCAAGGAACCTTTCCCTTTGAGGGGTCTTGATTCGAGGAAAGGTGCCCCTTCCCCTTTCCCTTATTCAAAAACACTTCCCCTTTCCCCAGGAATCTCGACCCCACGGATTTAGCGTTTCCAATTAAATTTAATGTTCACAGGATTTAGAACAATGCTACGATCCCTGCCTACGAGCGTCGAAAAAAAAAAAACGATGGGTAACGTCCCAGGGATCGCGGGTCTGCGACCTGACGCGAAATTCGCACTACGCACGGCATTTTACGGCGATCGATAAGATTAAGGTTTTAAATTTACGAGGCCAAGGGGTTAATCCCCCCGTACCTCTGCAGCTATCGTGATTTAAAATTCAAAAAGAATTAGTGGGATTTACTTATAAATCCCGTCTTTGTTTAAGACGTTCTGACGTCCGCGTCGCGATTACAATTAATCATTCGCAGCGTTCTTTTCAAGAAAGAATTACCAATTACGTTGCAAATTTATGGATCGGGGGAAACTGAGCTCGTTATGCGTCGTTAAAGCTCGTTATGCGACGTTAATGCTCGTTATAGACCTATTAAACAATATCCTAGGCCATTTTGACCCGTTCGGATATAAAAAAGGTTTTTAATTTCCCGTTCGTATTTTAATTAACCGGGGTTTCGCATTCAAAGAAACGAAAAGCATTTAAGGGTGAACAGCTTTTTCCCGTCCAGCTAAGAAAGCTGGCTATGGGCTGGAACCCCCCCTGCTGCGGGTCTACTGATTTTTCCAGCCAGTCGCTCTAGCGGGGCCCCCTGAAGATATGTTTTTCAATTGGGGAGGGCGAGAGGCCTATATATACAATATAAAAAATTATATATATATAATTTTATAATATATAAAAATAAAGGGATTTGGTTTTGGGAACCCGCAACCACACAGGGGGAAATACTAAACCGTCCGCCAATGACTGTGAAACAAAAAACCCGTAAATGTTTTTTCATGATGGAATTTTCTGGGGTTTTTTTTTCTGTCTTTTATAAACCCTAAATAACAGGGATTCTTTGGGTACTCCTACTTTTCACTTTGGTCAACCTTACAACAGCACATGCATATATAAATACATTTCATCTAGGTTTTCTTTTCCTTTTTCTAAATAGCTCTTGTTCTTTTTTTTTTCCCTTTTAAAATTTTTCCCATGGGGAAGTGGAAAAGGGAAACTTTCCCCCGTAAGGCCCCTGCGTTTCGTATGAGGCGACTAAAAAGGGGCCGGGGGGCAAAGGGCTTAGAAACCCCCCTCCCTGTAAAAACAATTTCTAAAAAAGAGAAGAAGAAAAACCCTTTTTTTAAAAATTGGGGTTTTCTTAAATGGTGGGGGTGGGGTGTAGTGCGGGGTGACAAGAAACAATTTATTGCGAAAGTTTTTGAATTAAAAGAAGTTGGATGTCCTTGGGGCCCCAAAACGAAACAAAGCTGAAGGGGGAAAGGGGAGTTTTCAGGGGGGGAAATAAATGGGATTAAATCTGGAGTATCGAGAGAGTTAGAGCAAAAAAGGGTTTCAGTAAAAGTTAAAAAATCAGTAAGGAAGGGGAAAAGAAAAAATGAAATTTTTAAAATTTAAGAAATTTTGTGGATTAAAAATAAAGGTTTGGAAAGGGGAGAAGTGGGGGCATAATAAGCGTGATGCCCCTGGAGAAAGAGGAATGGGAGAGGAGAGAGAAGGGGTTTTGGGAGGGTGTTAAGTGAATTATAGGGGCCTTTGAACCAAGTGAGAGAGTAATTGTGGTAAGGGGGCTTTAATCTAAATAGGGGAAACTTTTTTGGGGAGGGGGGTTGGGAGGTAAGTTTGGGGTGCCAGGTGTAAAAGATAATGGGAGCCCCCCCGATTGAACTTTGTATAGAAAAGGGGGTTTTTAAAATTAAAATAATTTACATAATTTTTAAAAAAAAGGAAAAAAAATTTCACGATATGATGTAGGGCGAAAGACCGTATTTTTGGATTAAAAGTAAATTTTATATAAAAAAACGTTGAGTAGGACTTTAGGATGAAAATTGTTTTTTAGAGGGGCCACAGATATATCAGAAACACTTTCCCCAGTTGTAGGGTACAAAGAGAGTAAAAGGAAATGGGATACAAGGAAATAAAGCATCAGGGGAAAAGAGAGGTGAAGGTTTAAAAAACTAAAAGAGAGGGAGTTAGGGGTAAAATAAACCCGCTATTTAGGGTAGATGGGGTAAAGAGAAGGGATAAAGGGAATGGGGTCGAAGAGGGATGGGGTTTGGTTTAAAAAAAGTAGTGTTTTGAGTTTTCACAGAAGTTTGTGGTTACAGGAAATTGGGGTGCAGGAGGGAAGAGGAACGAAAAGGTGGAAAATTATGTTTAAAAAGAGTAGTAAAAGGGAGAAAAAGTTAGCATATGGAAAAAGTTTTTTTAAAAAAAGTTTAAAATATGCAAGGGGGAAAGTATATGGGAAAAAGAGAGAATTTTTAAAAGATGGGGGAAGCAATGTAAAAAGAGAGGGAAATGAGGAGGGGGTAGATGTTAAACAACAAAAAATTTTTGAAAATAAGAAAAAGTTTTGGATGAGATTAACAAGTTTTAAAAAAGGGCCATAGAACAAATGGATTTGTCAGTTTAAAAAAAAAGGAGAGGAGAGTTTTTTAAAAGGAGAGTTTTGAGGAAATTGGGGAAAAAGGAAGGGAAAATTTTTAGGAATTGTTTAAATGTTGAAAGAAGATAGGGGAACTGTATTTTTGTGTTTTAGGCCCGGGAGGAATAACATCTTTTTAGGAGTTTAGGAAGAGCCAGTTGTGAGTTTTGGGGGAAGTTTTGGGGCAGTAGGTAAAATGAAAGGGGGTAAGGCAGGGGGGGGATTGATGGGTAAAAAGAAATGTTAAAAAACAGGGTGGGGATATAGTTTTTGGGTGGTTGGGCAAATTTTTTAATAAATGATGGAAGAGGGTAAGGGACCTAGGGAATTTGGGGAGAGAGCATGCATAATTTTTCCCTTTTTAAAAAGGCAAAGGGGGTAAAAGAGAGTGCAAAAAATTTTTAAAGGGGATAAAATCTTTTGAGTGTACCTGGTAAAGGGTATGGTAAGTTATAATTTAAAAAAATTAAAGTAAGACGGGGAAAAGGAAAGGGAGATGAACCAAAGGGGGCTTTAAAGGGAAAAAAAGGGGTGGGGCCCCGGTTTACAGTGAAACATATAAGGAACAGTATTTTTAAAAAGGGGTAAAGAGGTCTTTGTGGGGGATTTTAAAGGATTTGGAAAAGGGGAAACAGGGGTGGATAGGGGGGCAATGGGGCAGATGTTGGGAAATGATGGGTTTGGAGGTTGGGGTTCCCCAAAGGGAGTGAAAGTTTTTTTCGAGGGTTTGGAGGCTCCAAATTAGAGTAAGGGAGAAAAAAGGGGAAATTTTTTTCCCCGTAAAATTTTGGGCCCAAAACAAGGAAAGGTGAAAGTCAACCGTGGTTGTTTTTAAAATATTTATAGATGGGGGTGTTTAAAAGAAGTAAAATTTCGGGGGCCATGGCAAGAAAGGGGGGGAGTTAAAAGATAAAGAATCACACAAAAAAAGGGGGAAATTGTCCCCAGGGGTGCTCTTTCTGAGAAAACTGTGCTCTTTGGGGGATTTCTGGGAAGGGGAAAAATTGGGAGAGAATTTGGGGGTTTTAAATTTTGGAAGGGTTTTCCCCAAAAAAAGAAAAAAAAAAGGTGAATACAAAAAGTAAGGTTTTTGAGGAAACAAAAAAAATTTTGGTTTATGAAAGATTGAAAAACGATTGGAAGGAGAGATTAAGGGGGGGAGGTGAACGTATTTTAGATATTTGGGAGTGGACGGTCAGCGGGTGGGGCCCATGAAAAAATGATGGAATCATAGAAATTGATTTAGGGAAAAAGAGTGAGTGGGGGCACTTAGGAGTCTGTGGGGAAAAAAGAACCCTTTTCCTTGGGGGCAAAAAAGGGGGAAAGTATGGGGAGTATAATTTTTTCCAACCTCTTATATGGGGGGAAAGGGGGTGGGTATGAAAAGTTGGGAGTCGAGGGGAAGGCGGAGGCAGTGGGGAAGTCATGTCTGGGGCAATGTTTTTGGGGGTGAATTTTTAATGCAAGAATTCGTAGTTTGGAATTAGGAGGGGGTGCGGGAAATTTCCAAAACTTTGTTCCCGAGGGGCTGAGGAAGGGTTTTGAGGTGGTTCGGACATGTAGGGAAAAAGAAAGGAGGGGAAAAAAATGACTTTAAGAGTGTTTTCAGTTTTGATTTGGGAAGGGAAAGGGGGGGTAGGGGGGGCCAAAAGGGTTGGAGGGGGGGGTAAAGGAGGTTTTGGGGGGCGAGGGGGTTGGGCTTTTTCCCGCAGGGAAAGCGTGAAACCGGGTTTGATAGGGTGAATGGAACAAATGGTTTTTTAAAAACTTGACGTGCTGTTGGGGTGTAGCAAAGTAAC
>NC_069465.1:9767609-9777609 GCF_026875155.1 Cherax quadricarinatus | reverse complement strand
TTTCCAGATTTTTGTACACAAAAGTTTTTAAAAATCGAAAAAACAGATCCAATTTTAAAATGTCCAATCGGCGCAATCCCCCCATTCTCCTATCTTAAATGGGGGTGACAGTTTTTATAGCCTTCTAGCCCCCTCCCCCCATGAAACTGGTCAAATCTGGGGGTTCGAATCTCGGAAAGAACGTGAAATCGTACAGAATGTTGGGAGGTAAAAACTGGCATTTTAAGATTTGCTTTTTTTCTAAGGCACAAAAAGACACTTAAAATCGACACCTAAAATCGCACTTAAGCAATATTTTAGTGTCCACAAATTTTTGTGTGTTGTGGTGTGTGTGTGGTGTTGGGGTTTTGTTGTGTGGTGTGTGTGTGTGTGTGTGTGGTTTTGTGTGTGTGTGTGTGTTTGTTTTTGTTGTGTTGGTGTGGTTGTGTTGTGTGTGTGGTGTGTGTTGTGGTGTGGTGTGGGGGTGTGTTGTGTGTGTGTGGGGTGTGTGGTTTTGGTGTGTGGGGTGTGTGTGTGTGTGTTTGTGGTTTTGTGTTGTGTTGTTGTGTGTGTGTTGTGTGTGTTGGTTTTGTGTTGTGGTTTTTGTGTGTGTGTGGGGTTTTGCTCACCTATTTATTGATGCAGGGGTGATTCATTCCTGGCCCCGCCTTTCGTGGCGCTACGTGTGGTGGTTCGTTGTCTGGGTCTCCCCTCTTCTCTTTCTCTCCCTCTCTCCCCCTCCCCTCCCTCTCCCCCTCCCTTCCATTTCCCCCTCCCTCCCTCCCCCCTTCTCCCTCTCTCTCTCTCCCTCTCTCTTCTCTCAATCGACCGGGCCAGCCCGTTACATAAAGTGTGATGGGGCCACTAGGGGGAAAAAAATACAAAGGCGGGTTACTCACCACGCCCATTGTCATAACGACTCGAGGTTTAAATAAAAAATTGAGATTAAAAAATGCATACGCTTTTACGTCTCTCCACAATGTCTCTCTCTCTCTCTTCTCTCTCTCTCTCTCTCTCCTCTCTCCTCTCTCACTCTCTCTCTCTTCTTCTCCTCTCCTCTCTCCTCTCTCTCTTCTCTCTCTCTCTCTCTCTCTCCCACCTCCCTCTCCTCTCCTCTCTCTCTCTCTCTCTCTCTCTCTCTCTCCTCTCTCTCTCTCTCTACTTCTCCTCTCTTCTCTCTCTCTTGTTTGAGCGAATTTTTTCTGTAAATCAGACAAGGAATTTTACTTTTCACTTTTCCCCACTTTCATTCACTCTTTACTCACTCTTCACTTTTTTCCTCGCTCACTTTCAAAAAGGTCTTCACTCACTTAATCAATGCCCCCCAAATGAAAAAAAAATGTCTTTAAAATTTTAAGAAAAGGTGGGTTTTAGTGGGGAGTAGTGGTGGGATTGGTGGAGTGGGGTAGTGGGGTGGGTGGTAGGGGTGGAGTGGTGGTATGGGGGAGTGGTGGTATGGGGTAGTGGTGGTATTGGTGGTAGTGGGGGTAGTGGGGGTATGGTGGTAGGGTGGTAGTGGTGGCATGGTGGGAGTGGTGGATTGTGGTGTGTGGAGTTGGAATGCTGGTAGTGCTGGTAGTTGTGGTGGGGAGTAGGGTATGGGGCTGTGGGAGTGGGGGTATTGGGATGGTGGTAGTGGGGGTATGGGGGAGTGGGGGGTTGGGTATGGGGTGTGGTGGTATTTGGGGGATTGGGGGGTGTGGTGGAGTGGGGTAGGGTGGTAGTGGTGGGAAATTTTGTAGTGGGGTAGGGTGGTATGGTGGTAGTGGTGGGATTTGGGGGTAGGGTGGTTGGTGGATGGTTGAGTGGTAGTAGTGGGGGGTAGTGGGGGTAGGGTGGGAGTGTGGTAGTGGTGGAGTGGGGTAGTGGTTGTAGTGGTAGATTGGTTTTTTGGGTGTGGGGGTATGGTGGTAGTGGTTTGTTTTTGGGAGAGTGGTAGTAGGGTGGTAGTGGGGTAGTGGGGTAGTGGTGTAGTGGTGGTAGTGGTAAATGGTGGTAGTGGGGTTTTGTGGTGTAGTGGTGGTAGTGTGGTAGTGGGGTAGGGTATAGTGGTTAGTGGTGGTGAGGGGATAGTGGTGATATGATGGTTGGTGGTAGTGGTGGTAGTGGGAATTTGGGGGTAGTGGTGGGAGTGGGGGTAGTGGTGGTGTGGTGGTAGTGGTGGTGTGGGTATTTGGGGTAGTGTGGTATGGGGGTTGTGGTTTAGTGGGAGTGTGGGGGTTTTGGTGGTAGGGTTGCAGTGGTAGTTGGTGGTATGGTGGTTGGGGGTGTGGGGGTAGGGTTGTAGGGTAGTGTGGTTATTGGTGGTAGTGGGGTAGTGGGGTGTGGGGTTGGTGCAGTGGTAGTGGGGGTTTGTGGTTGGTGTGGTTTTATGGTAGTAGGGTGGTAGTGGGGGGAGTGGTGGGTGGTGGGAGGGGGGGAGTGGGGTTGGGTGTATTGGGGGGTGTGGGGGGAAAGGGGGTTGGGGGTGTGAGGTAGTGGGGTGTGGGGGTTGTGTGGTAGGGGGGGTAGTGGTGGTAGTGGTGGTGTGGGTAGGGTGGTGTTGGTAGTGGGGGAGTGGGGGTAGAGGTGGTAGTGGGGTATGGTGGGATGGGGTTGGTAGTGGGTGGGTAGTGGGGGGGGGGGGGGGGGGGGGGTGGTATGTGGGGAGTGGGGGGGAGGGTGGTAGGGGTTTTAGTGGTGGGGATGGGTGGTAGGGGGGGGTGGGTGGAGGTTGGGAGGGGGGTGGGGTGGTAGTGGTGTGGGTGGAATTGGGGGGTTAGGGGGTGGGGGGGTGGGTGGGGGGTTTTTTTTTTTTTATTTTTTTGGGTTTGGGGGTTGTGGGGTGGGGGGTGGGGGGTTTGGGGGGTGGGGGGTTTGGGGGGGGGGGGTTGGGGGGGGTTTTGGGGTGGTGGGGGTGGGTGGTGGGGGGTTGGGGGGGGTGGGGGGTTGGGGGTGGGGTTTGGGGGTTTGGGTTGTGGGGTGTGGGGGGGTTGGGGTGTGTGGTGGGGTGGTTGGGTGTTGGGGTGGTTGGGGGATTGGGGGGGGTGGTTGGTGGGTTTGGTGGTATGGGTGGGGGTTGGGGGAATGGGGGTGTGGGGTATGGTTGGGGGTGGTGGGGGTGGGGTGGGGGAGGGGTTGTGGGTGGATGGTTAGTGGGGTTGTGGTTTTGTGGTGGTTGGTGGGAGTGGGTGGTTTTTGGGGGAGTGTGGGAAAATGGTGGGTTTGGGGAGGGGGGGATTGGGTGGTAGTGGTGGTATGGTGGTAGTGGTTTTAGGGGTAGTAGGGTGTTTGGTGGAGTGGTTGAGTGGAAGTGGTGAGTGGTAGTGGTGGTAGTGGGGGGGTAATTTTTTTGTATGGGAGTGGTGGTTTTTGGGGGGTAGTGGTGGGAGTGTGGTGGGTGGGAGTGGTGGTATGGTGGTATTGGTGGAGGGAAAAAGGGTGGAGTGGGTGTGGTGGTAGTGGGGGTAGTGGGGTAGGGAGTAGTGGTGGTAGTGGTGGTAGTGGTGGTAGTGTGGGTAGTGGTGGTAAGGGTGATAGTGGTGGTAGTGATGGTAGTGGTGGTGAGGGTGGTAGGGGTGGTAGTGGTGGTAGTGGTGGTAGTGGTGGTAGTGGTGGTAGTAGCAGTGGGTCAGCCACGGGCGATAGTAACTCCAGTTTCCTCGGGGGTCAGACAGTTACTTTCTGGATTATGTCGCTTTGTCACCGGAACAGCACGAACCTCTCCATTCATTTTCTTTTTTTTTGAGTTTAACGACGCCAATTATAGACTGATCTCTAATTTCTCTCTCTCTCTCTCTCTGGTAAAAAACAGGTGAGAGATATGTGCAAGTCTCTCTCTAAACTCCTGTTCACACAGCAGCAAATAGGTACTGTGTGTGTGTGTGTGTGTGTGTGTGTGTGTGTGTGTGTGTGTGTGTGTGTGTTGTGTGTGTGTGTGTGTGTGTGTGTGTGTGTGTGTGTGTGTGTGTGTGTGTGTGTGTTGTGGTGGATAGCAGAAAGACCGAGTGAGTGAATAAATAAAGAAAGAAGAGGATAAGAAGATGAAAATGAAAGGAAGAGAGATAATATGGAATAACGATTAATGAAATGTGGCATAGAGGAGGAAAAGTGAAAGGAAAAATGATGGGGAAGTCAGGAACAGAGTAGGATAAAGAAGACCAGGGAAAGTGGAGAAAGAAGAGGGAGTAGAGAGGGAGGATAAAATGAGAAGGGAGGTAAGAACAAGTATAGGAGGAAGGGGAAGAATAACATATGGGTGGTTAATCGAGGGAAGGAAAAAAGGGGCAACTGGGGAGGGGAGGATTAGAGAAAAAGAGAAAGGGGTCAAAAGGAAGGGGGTAAAGGGGTGGGGGGTAAGATAGCTGATGGTACGTTAATCATAAAATCTTCTATAAAGGGAAATTCCTTCCCTCAGTAATTGGGAAAATGAACCTTCCCTTTGCCCCCTCCCCCTTTACCCATTCTCACCCCTTAATGAACTAATTCTAAAAAAAAAAAAATATGATGGTGATCTTAATTAGTGAATTTGCATCTTTTGGATAGTGACTGGGGGAGGGAGAGACTGATGTGAAGGCCAGGGGTTTAGAGGAAGGGGGTTAGGGGTTGAGTGGGGGTGTGTGTGCCAGGGGTTGAGAGGGAGGGGGTTAGATATTGAGTTACGGTATGTGTGTGCCAGGGGTTGAGAGGGAAGGGGTTAAGGATGATGGGGGTGTTGAGTGCAGGAAAGAGGGAAAGTGGAGAGGAGGGTTAGAGATGGGAGGTAAATGGAGGCAGGGTAAGACAGGGAGGGGGTAAGATAGTAGTGGGTGCGTTAATCGGAGGGTAGGAATATAAGGGAATGTGTGTGCCAGGGGTTGAGAGAGAAAGGGGTCAAAGGATAGTGGGGTTAGGGTGCAGGGGTAGAGTGAGGGATTAATCATAATTTCATGGATGGTGATCTTCTAGTAATTGGGAGATAAGGAACCTTTGGGGCTGTTGCTGCCACCCCCCCCCCCCCGGGTATGAACTAGAGGTTAGAAAAAAAATGGATGTGGTGCCAGGGGTTTAGATGGAAGGGTTAGATCTGATGGGTGTGTGTGCCAGGGTGAGGGGAGGGGTTAGAATTGATGATGGAATGTGTGTGCCAGGGGTTTGAGAGGGAGGGGGTTAAGGATTGAGTGGGGGTGTGTGTGCCAGGGGTTGAGAGGGAGGGGGTTAGATATTGAGTTATGGTATGTGTGTGCCAGGGGTTGAGAGGGAGGGGGTTAAGGATTGAGTGGGGGTGTGTGTGCCAGGGGTTGAGAGGGAGGGGGTTAGATATTGAGTGATGGTATGTGTGTGCCAGGGGTTGAGAGGGAGGGGGTTAAGGATTGAGTGGGGGTGTGTGTGCCAGGGGTTGAGAGGGAGGGGATTAGATATTGAGTATGGTATGTGTTGCCAGGGGTTGAGAGGGAGGGGGTTAAGGATTGAGTGGGGGTGTGTGTGCCAGGGGTTGAGAGGGAGGGGTTAGATATTGAGTTATGGTATGTGTGCCAGGGGTTGAGAGGGAGGGGGTTAAGGATTGAGTGGGGGTGTGTGTGCCAGGGGTTGAGTGGGAGGGGGTTAGATATTGAGTGATGGTATGTGTGTGCCAGGGGTTGAGAGGGAGGGGGTTAAGGATTGAGTGGGGGTGTGTGTGCCAGGGGTTGAGAGGGAGGGGGTTAGATATTGAGTGATGGTATGTGTGTGCCAGGGTTGAGAGGGAGGGGTTAAGGATTGAGTGGGGGTGTGTGTGCCAGGGGTTGAGAGGGAGGGGTTAGATATTGAGTGATGGTATGTGTGTGCCAGGGTTGAGAGGGAGGGGGTTAAGGATTGAGTGGGGGTGTGTGTGCCAGGGGTTGAGAGGGAGGGGCGCGGGCCAGCATTGGGGGTGTCGTTACAAGTATAATATAGTAGAAGTATAACACGTTATGAGTATAGCCAAGGAATAATAGGCTATATGTTTACGATCAAGCATATATTCTCACCACCAAAACATATATACCAGGTACTTACACTATGCGTGGGCAAGTTAAGGCTAATAGTGAGAACAAAACACTCTCGCTATACCGTTCTTGAACACCCAAACAGAAGACAGAATCGTGACACACGAAATCGCGATCGACGACTATAAACAAAACACGGAACGGGTGGTGTTCGAGTCAATGGCGAGTGAGTTGGAAGATACGGAACGGGTGGGGTTCGAACCCCATAGCGGGTGACTTCTAAAACATCACCTCGCTATCTCCCTCTGCTATCTTCGTCTCTGGCACTGTCTGTACTTGTTCTAGCGTCTCTAAGTTGACGCTGAAGAAACTACTCAGGGGCGAAATGTTCTCTCAACCTCTTGAACCGTTGATGTGTCTTTATCTACATGGCTGGAACATATCAGTTTAACCCACAATACCATGACTGGAACTTTTAACCCACAATACCATGACTGGAACTTTTAACCCACAATACCACGACTGAACTTTTAACCCACAATACCATGACTGGAACTTCTAACCCACAATACCATGACTGGAACTTTTAACCAACAATATCATGACTGGAACTTCTAACCCACAATACCATGACTGGAACTTTTAACCCACAATACCATGACTGGAACTTTTAACCCACAATACCATGACTGGAACTTTTAACCCACAATACCATGACTGGAACTTCTAACCCACAATACCATGGCTGGAACTTTTAAACCAACAATATCTGACATGGAACTTCAACCATCAAGTACATGACTGGAATTTTAACCCCAAACATCTACCATGACTGGAACTTTTATCCCACAATACGTGACTGGGAATTCTAACCCACAACGTGACTGAACTTTTAACCCACAGTACATGCTGGTAAATCAATTCCACAGCTTACAACTGGGAGAGGAAATTTTAGACGATGTTTCGGATTTATTTGGACCATTTTCAAGTACTAGTGACTTGATAATGTTTGAACAGAGGCCCAAGACATCTTCTTGCTAGTTGTGAATTGTTCCAGTCAGGATATTGTGGGTTAAAAGTGAATTGTTCCAGCCAGGGTATTGTGGGTTAAAAGTGAATTGTTCCAGCCAGGGTATTGTGGGTTAAAAGTGAATTGTTCCAGCCAGGATATTGTGGGTTAAAAGTGAATTGTTCCAGCCAGGATATTGTGGGTTAAAAGTGAATTGTTCCAGCCAGGGTATTGTGGGTTAAAAGTGAATTGTTCCAGCCAGCGTATTGTGGGTTAAAAGTGAATTGTTCCTGCCAGGGTATTGTGTGTTTCATCATTTAACGTATTTGTTTCAGCTATATGTGTGTGTGTTTTGTTTGTTTGGGTATTGTGTGGTTAAAGGGGAATTGTTCGCATGGTATTGTGGTAGTGTGATTGTGTGCGTGTTGTGTGGTGGTGTGTAGATGGTATGTGTGTTGTGTTGGTAGCAGGTTGTGTGTGTGTTAAGTGTGTGTTAGATGATGTGTGTGGGTATGTGATGTGTGTGCGGATTTGTGGTGTTGGGTGTGTTGCCAGTGTTTGTGGTGTGTGGTGTTGTGTGATGTGTGGGTTGTGTGTGTGAGGATATGTGTGTGTTGTGTGTGGTGTGTGTGTGTGTAGGGTGTGTGTCGCGGTTGTGTGGTGTGTAGGGTATGTTGGGTGTTGTGTGTTGTGAATGTGGTGTTTTCTTAAGAGCAAGCATTAAAAGACGTTAAAATGTGACTCTGTACAGAGAGTTCAGTTACAGTTGATCTTGTGACATGTATGTTGTTTAGGTTCCATCTCATCTCTCTCATTCTTCCTCTCGTCTCTCTCTCTTTCTCCTCATCCCTCCTTTCCTTCGTTTCGTTCACTTGTCGCCCTCGCCTCCTATCCAGTTTTCCCCTCCTTCCCATCCACCGAGGCTCCCACTTTCAACCATTCTGGAAATTACTGTATCGGAAACCCGTAGTTTCATGTTTTGATTCGGTTGTTTTGTGGGCATATCTCACCTTGTGCTTTTGCTCTGTCTCTCTTTTAGAGAAAAGGGGACTTAAGAGAGAGGGGAGAGAGAGAAAGAGAGAGAGAGAGAGAGAGAGAGAGAGAGGTAGAGAGAAGATGAGAGAGATGAGAGAGAAGAGAGATGAGAGGAGAGGGAAGAAGGAATGTTCAGAGGAAGATGGAGATAGAGAGGAAGAGAGAGAGAGAGAATCTCGAGAAATTGAGAGAAAAAATCATAGCCTGAAATGATAAGAAAAAGGATAACATAAAAATGGCCAAAAAAATGCAGAAAGTAATCTAAAAAAAAAAAAAAAATAAAAAAAAAAGATGGTGGAGTTTAAGAAAAAAAAAATTTCATAGAAAAATCAGCAGAATGGTCTTAAAGAAATTTTGTCGTCCCCCTTCTTCTTCCCCTTCCCCCTTCCTTCCCCTTCCCCCTCCCCTCTTCCCCTTCCTTCTTCCCCGTGTCCCCCCCTGTCGCTCTCCCCATCCCCGCACGAGCCAAAGAACAAAAAAGCATAGATAAAAAAAAAAACCGCTCGCAAAGTTTGTCGAAATTTCTGTGTATGCTAATGAGAGTGTGTTTGTCGATTTATTTGTTAATTTATTTGTTAATTTGGCTGGCGTGGCCATGTTTTTTTTTTTTGAACCCCTGCCATTATCCCCCCCTCCCAATAACATTTAAAAGTCTAAAGCTGCTCCCTGGCCTTTAGACTCAGTGCCATTTTAGACCTTTGATGTGTGTGTGTGTGTGTGTGTGTGTGTGGGTGTGTGTGTGTGTGTGTGTGTGTGTGTGTGTGTTGTGTGTGTGTGTGTGTGTTTTGTTTGTGTGTGTGTGTGTGTGTATGTGTGTGTGTGTGTGTGGTGTGTGTGTGTGTGTGTGTGTGTGTGTGTGTGTGTGTGTGTGTTGTACTCACCTAGTTGTACTCACCTATTTGAGGTTGCGGGGGTCGAGTCCGAGCTCCGGGCCCCGCCTCTTCACTGATCGCTACTAGGTTCACTCTCCCTGACCGTGAGCTTTATCATACCTCTGTTTTAAGCTATGTATGGATCCTGCCCCCACTACATCGCTTCCCAAACTATTCCACTTACTGACTACTCTGTGGCTGAAGAAATACTTCCTAACATCCCTGTGATTCATCTGTGTCTTCAGCTTCCAACTGTGCCCCCTTGTTACTGTGTCCAATCTCTGGAACATCCTGTCTTTGTCCACCTTGTAAATTTCCTCTCAGAAATTTTGTATGTCGTTATCATGTCCCCCCTATCTCTCCTGTCCTCCAGTGTCGTCAGGTTGATTTCCTTAAACCTCTCCTCGTAGGACATACCTCTTAGTCTGGGACTAGTCTTGTTGCAAACTTTCCTTTCCTTTCCCTCTAGTTTCTTCACGTTGCTTGGCTGGGTGTGGGTTCCCAAACGGTGCCGCATACTCCAATATGGGCCTAACAAAACACGGTGTACAGGGTCCTGAATGATTCCTTATTAAGATGTGGGAATGCTGTTCTGAGTTTGCTAGGCGCCCAATGCTGCAGCAGTTATTTGGTTGATGTGCGCTTCAGGAATGTGCCTGGTGTTATACTCACCCCAAGATCTTTTCCTTGAGTGAGGTTGTAGTCTCTGCCCCCCAAAGACTGTACTCCGTCTGCGGCCTTCTTTGCCCTTCCCCAATCTTATGACTTTGCACTTAGTGGGATTGAAACCAGGAGCCAATTGCTGGACCAGGTCTGCAGCCTGTCCAGATCCCTTTGTAGTTCTGCCTGGTCTTCGATCGAGTGTATTCTTCTCATCAACTTCACGTCATCTGCAAACAGGGACACCTCAGAGTCTATTCCTTCCGTCATGTCGTTCACAAATACCAGAAACAGCACTGGTCCTAGGACTGACCCCTGCGGGACCCCGCTGGTCACAGGTGCCCACTCTGACACCTCGCCACGTACCATGACTCGCTGCTGTCTTCCTGACAAGTATTCCTGATCCATTGTAGTGCCTTCCCTGTTATCCCTGCTTGGTCCTCCAGTTTTTGCACCAATCTCTTGTGTGGAACTGTGTCAAACGCCTTCTTGTGTGTGTATGTGTGTATGTGTGTGTGTGT
>NC_069465.1:9757609-9762609 GCF_026875155.1 Cherax quadricarinatus | reverse complement strand
TTTTTTCCTGGCTGGCAGGTAATTTTCTTTCTAAGATTGCTATAGTGCAATAACTGTATTTCTTTCTGTTCAGTATTTCTTACGTCGTGACCATATCTCCTCCAGTTCAGTCATTCTTATGTGCCTCACTTTCTTTCCGTACTCGAGGACCTGTGTGAGGTCAACCACACTGGAAAACACGAGGTTTGTACGGAAGTGAATAGGAATGGAAATATTCTAGCAAAGTAGAATTTTTTTAAATTGAGCTTGGGTAGAATCTAGAGCTCAGCTCTTGATGACAGAACTATATACATACACAAACTCGATGAGGCTTGCACAGGAGCTACGACGCGACCCCCTGTAACTACGTATTGGTAGGGGCATGTAAGTAAAACACACACACACACAAACACTCACACACACACACACACACACACACACACACACACACACACACACACACACACACACACACACACACACACACACACACACACACCACATAACATACACACAATTGCCCTCACAGAAGCATCAGACCAAAGGGACAAACACAATCACAAACACAAACACGCCGCATCCCCACGCACGAATTACCCAACCCAACGCCAAACGAGGCTTCTGGCACACACACACACACACACACACACACACTGGAGGACAGGAGGAATAGGGGGAACATGATAACGTCATATAAAATACTGAGATTGACAGGATAGACAGGGACAGGATGGTCCAGAGATGGAACACAGCAACAAGGGATCACAACTGGAAGTTGAAGACTCAGATGAGCCACAGGGATGTTAGGAAGTATTTCTTCAGTTGAGTAGTCCGGAGAGTGATGTAGTGGAGGCAGGATCCATACACAGCTTTAAGAAGAGGTACAATAAAGCTCACGGAGCAGGAAGAATGGGGACCTAGTATCGACCAGTGAAAAGGCGGTGCCAGGAGCTATGACTCGTTCCCTGCATCCACAATTAGATGCGTTTACACACACACACACACACACACACACACACACACACACACCACACACACACACACACACACACACACACACACACACACACACACCACACACACACACACACACACACACACACACACACACACACACACAACACACACACACACCACAACACACACACACACACACACACACACACAACACACACACACACACACACACACACACACACACACACACACACACACACACACACACACACACAACACACACACACACACACACACACACACACACACACACACCAAATACACACACACACACACACACACACATTTATAGACGAAGCACGTAAATAAGTAATTAAGTAATTAATTAAATTATTAATTTAGGAAGTAAGTAAGTAAGTGAATAAGTAAACAAGTAGTAAGTAAGCAAAAAGTAATTTAGTAAGTAAATAAGTAAGTAGGTATGTTAATAAGTTAACATGTAAGCAAGTAAGTTAATAAGCAAGTAAATTAGTAAGTAAATAAGTTAGTAAGTAAACAAATAAGTAAGCAAGTAAGCAAATAAGTAAGCAAGTAATCAAACAAGTAAGCAAGTAATTAAGCAAGCAAGTAAGCAAGCAAGCACGCAAGCAAGTAAGTTTATTTACTCACATATACACGTAAGTACAATTATCATGCATATTAACATGGTAACATAGTAACATAGTAACATAGTAACATAGTAACATAGTAACATAGTAACATGGTAACATAGTAACATGGTAACATAGTAACATGGTAACATAGTAACATAGTAACATGGTAACATAGTAACATAGTAACATAGTAACATGGTAACATAGTAACATAGTAACATGGTAACATAGTAACATAGTAACATAGTAACATAGTAACATAGTAACATGGTAACAAGTAACATATGTAACATGGTAACATAGTAACATAGTAACTAGTAACATAGTAACATAGTAACATGGTAACATAGTAACATAGTAACATAGTAACATGGTAACATCGTAACATAGTAACATAGTAACATGGTAACATAGTAACATAGTAACATAGTAACATGGTAACATAGTAACATAGTAACATAGTAACATAGTAACATAGTAACATAGTAACATAGTAACATAGTAACATAGTAACATGGTAATATAGTAACATAGTAACATGTAACATGTAACATAGTAACATAGTAACATGGTAAACATAGTAACATAGTAACATAGTACATGGTAACATAGTAACATAGTAACATAGTAACGTAGTAACATGGTAACATAGTAACATAGTAACATAGTAACATGGTAACATAGTAACATAGTAACATAGTAACATGGTAACATAGTAACATAGTACATGGTAACATAGTAACAAGTAAACATGGTAACATAGTAACATAGTAACATAGTAACATAGTAACATAGTAACATGGTAACATAGTAACATAGTAACATGGTAACATAGTAACATGGTAACATAGTAACATAGTAACATAGTAACATGGTAACATAGTAACATAGTAACATAGTAACATGGTAACATAGTAACATAGTAACATAGTAACATAGTAACATAGTAACATAGTAACATAGTAACATGGTAACATAGTAACATAGTAACATAGTAACATAGTAACATGGTAACATAGTAACATAGTAACATGGTAACATAGTAACATAGTAACATAGTAGCATAGTAACATAGTAACATAGTAACATAGTAACATGGTAACATAGTAACATAGTAACATAGTAACATAGTAACATAGTAACATAGTAACATGGTAACATAGTAACATAGTAACATGGTAACATAGTAACATAGTAACATGGTAACATAATAACATAGTAACATAGTAACATAGTAACATGGTAACATGTAACATAGTAACATGGTAACTAATACATAGTAACATAGTAACATAGTAACATAGTAACATGGTAACATAATAACATAGTAACATAGTAACATAGTAACATGGTAACATAGTAATATAGTAACATAGTAACATAGTAACATGGTAACATAATAACATAGTAACATAGTAACATAGTAACATAGTAACATAGTAACATAGTAACATAGTAACATGGTAACATAGTAACATAGTAACATGGCAACATAGTAACATAGTAACATAGTAACATAGTAACATAGTAACATAGTAACATGGTAACATAGTAACATAGTAACATAGTAACATGGTAACATAGTAACATAGTAACATGGTAACATAGTAACATAGTAACATAGTAACATAGTAACATGGTAACATGGTAACATAGTAACATAGTAACATAGTAACATGGTAACATAGTAACATAGTAACATAGTAACATGGTAACATGGTAACATAGTAACATAGTAACATGGTAACATAGTAACATGGTAACATAGTAACATAGTAACATGGTAACATGGTAACATAGTAACATAGTAACATGGTAACATGGTAACATAGTAACATAGTAACATGGTAACATAGTAACATAGTAACATAGTAACATAGTAACATGGTAACATAGTAACATGGTAACATAGTAACATAGTAACATGGTAACATAGTAACATGGTAACATAGTAACATGGTAACATAGTAACATAGTAACATGGTAACATGGTAACATAGTAACATAGTAACATAGTAACATAGTAACATGGTAACATAGTAACATAGTTAACATGGTAACATGTAACATGGTAACATAGTAACATGGTAACATAGTAACATAGTAACATGGTAACATGGTAACATAGTAACATAGTAACATAGTAACATGGTAACATAGTAACATAGTAACATAGTAACATGGTAACATGGTAACATAGTAACATAGTAACATAGTAACATAGTAACATGGTAACATAGTAACATTGGTAACATAGTAACATAGTAACATGGTAACATAGTAACATGTAACATAGTAACATGGTAACATAGTAACATAGTAACATGGTAACATGGTAACATAGTAACATAGTAACATAGTAACATAGTAACATGGTAACATAGTAACATAGTAACATGGTAACATAGTAACACGGTAACATAGTAACATGGTAACATAGTAACATAGTAACATGGTAACATGGTAACATAGTAACATAGTAACATAGTAACATGGTAACATAGTAACATAGTAACATGGTAACATAGTAACATAGTAACATAGTAACATGGTAACATAGTAACATAGTAACATGGTAACATGGTAACATAGTAACATGGTAACATAGTAACATAGTAACATGGTAACAGAGTAACATAGTAACATGGTAACATAGTAACATAGTAACATGGTAACATAGTAACATAGTAACATAGTAACATGGTAACATAGTAACATAGTAACATGGTAACATGGTAACATAGTAACATAGTAACATAGTAACATGGTAACATAGTAACATAGTAACATGGTAACATGGTAACATAGTAACATAGTAACATAGTAACATGGTAACATGGTAACATAGTAACAAAGAACAAATCGTCACAATATTGTGCCTGAAACCATTCACTGAATCCCTACGTTTAGAAGAGAAACCTCGTGACGACATTTCGCTCGTTCCAGGACCACTGAAGCCCTACGTTTAGAAGAGAAACCTCGTGACGACATTTCGCTCGTTCCGGGACCACTGAAGCCCTACGTTTAGAACAGAAACGTCGTGACGACATTTCGCTCGTTCCAGGACCACTGAAGCCCTACGTTTAGAAGAGAAACCTCGTGACGACATTTCGCTCGTTCCAGGACCAACGCCAAGTCACAACTGGAAATTTGTGAAAGGCGGATGTTTGGCAGAGGCGCTCGTGAGTGTTTATGAGCTCACTTCCTGAGCTCTGAGCCTCGGATCACCTGCCTTGTGTGTGAGACCAGCCATAGGTGAGCCTACTACATTGGTACCACCAGTCTATCAGTTCTTGGGCTATCATCCAGTGTGTTGGCACCACCAGTCTATCAGTTCTTGGGCTATCATCCAGTGTGTTGGCACCAGCAGTCTATCAGCCCTTGGGCTATCATCCAGTGTGCTGGTACCAC
>NC_069465.1:9750109-9752609 GCF_026875155.1 Cherax quadricarinatus | reverse complement strand
TTGGCTACACCACTAATCTCTTTGTGAGTGATTGTCTGTGTTTTGTGCTTGTCTGTGTTTTGCGTATGTCTGTGTCTCTGCATGTCTTTGTGTGTGTTTCTGGTTGTGTGTGTGTTTCTGTCTCTCTGTGTGTTTCTGTTCCTGTGTATGTTTCTGTCTGTTTGTGTGTTTCTGTCTGTGTGTGTTTCTGTCTTTGTGTGTGCTTCTGTCTCTGTGTATCTGTCTGTGTTTAACTGTTGCTGTTTATGTTTGTATTTGTTTACTTTTGTCTGTGCCTAGCTGTGTTTGCTTGTGTCTATGTATATCAGATTTCGTATTCTTTTCTCTGTGTCTATCTGTGTTGGTTCATGTCTCTCTCTCTCTCTCTGTCAAACTGTGACTGTCTGCATCTGTCTGCCTTTGTCTGTGAATGTCTATGTTTGTTTGTGTCTGTGTGTCAACCTACTTTTGTCTTTAATCTGTACATAGTTCCTTTTTAGCCCAGACTATATTAAATCAATGAGCAACACACTTTTCGTCGGCCCCAGACAGTAGACGTTCGTTGTGGCAACAACGTAGTAAAAAAACGGCCTACAAGTCACGAAATTAATAATTTCTAGGCTGGTCTAAATTGGGTTGAATAAGCCTAAGATAAAAGTTTCACACTCTTGCTTTAAGGTTTCTGGTCAAAGAAAAAACAGCGACTTTGGTTGAATTCATTTTTTTTTCTTTTGTGCCCAGGCGATGAGGGTAGCATGTGACTGTTGTGTGGTATGTGTTATATCATGAGTGTGTGTTTATCTACTCCTGTCACTCTGTCTGTCTCTCTCTCTTATCTGGCAGCATCGCTGTTCCACCAGCTGTCAGCCATCAGTGCCAGATTCATAATAGTTAACTAACCTGACTCAACATTCCTTACAAATGAGACAACGGCATTTCCAGCTTCTACCCCCCCTCCCTTCCTACCGTTCTCTGTTTCCCCGTTATGCCTCCCGTTTTCCGTTCTCCGTTAAGTCTCTCTCTCTCTCTCTCTCTCTCTCTCTCTCAGAATTCTGTCTTCCGTTGTATATATTTCTCCTTTCCCTAACTCCCGTTTGCAGTCTCCAGGTGTCTGTTTACCGTTACGTCTAATGGTCTGTTTGTCTCCCACCCTTCTCTCTCCTCTCTGTCTACATTTTTCGACATTGTATTCTCTCTCTTTCTCTCTCTCTCTCTCTCTCTCTCTCTCTCTCTCTCTCTCTCTCTCTCTCTCTCTCTCTCTCTCTCTCTCTCTCTCTCTCTATCTATCTATCTATCTATCTTCTTTCCTGTATACTTTTATTCACTCTTCCATCCTTCCCTCCCTCTCTTCTCTTTCTTACTCCTTCCCTCTCTCTCTTCTTCTTTTTCTTACTCCTTCCCTCTCTTCCTCCTTCCACATTTTTCGCTCGTTGTCTCTCTTTCTCTCCCTCCGTATTCCCTTTGTTTTTCCCTTTTCTTCATTTCCTTACTTTCCCTCCCTTTATCCTTACTTTCCTTTTTCCTGGAAGGGCGGCAAAAGGGATGGAGGAAGAGATGGAAGGTACAGGGAAGAGAGAGAGGCAGAGAAAGATAGAAGGGAAAGGAAGGAGAGGGAGAAAGAGATGGAAAGAAGAGGGAGGAGGAGAAGAGAGAGAGAGAGAGAGAGAGAGAGAGAGAGAGAGGAGAGAGAGAGAGAGAGAGAGGGGAGGGGGGAAGGAATGGAGAGAGGCACAAGTGAGAAAATATAGAGGGAGGGAGGGAGTGAGGGAGAGAGGGAGAGAATACGATCTCTCCCTCCCACTATCTCCATCCTCCATCCTGTCTCCCTCTCTCCCTGTCAACGAATGGCTGCAGATGGCAAGCCTGACATTAGAATGAAATGGTGTAGTTGGTAAGCCTGGGGACCCGGAACAATGCTTTGAGGGGATGGAAGGGGAAAAGGGGGAAGGGGGAAGGGGGAGGGGGAAGGAGAGGGAGACTGGAGAAAGGGGAAGAAAAGGTGAAAGAGAGGAATTGGGATTTCCGGATACCACCCTTCCTAATATCTACAAGTACATAAAGCTCTGATCGAATGGGATTTGTAAAGGATTTCGACCCTCTCTGGCATGTATGTTTGTATTAATAATAATAATAATAATAATAATAATAATAACAGTAATCACAATGGTCAGCTACTTAAATTCCCACATCAATATCGGGTGTTAATTTCCTTACAAAGTCAAAAAATTGTGCTCTCTCTAGGAAAATATCGCGATATAAAAAACTACAATAAAATCGAAGGATTTAATTTTAACGTTTTGTCTCTGTTTCCCAAAGTTCCTTTGATTTCCTTGTTGAAGAGTTGTGCAAATTTATACTGGTCCTGCCTGCCTCACTTGTCATCAGATTAAACTATGCACTGCTGATTGTAAATTTGAGTTCACTAATAGATATTCCCCAGGAAAAAAATTTGGAATGGCTATGGGAAATCCATTGTTACTTGTTTTCCAAAAATTCTACATTGAATACAGTCAACTGTTAT
>NC_069465.1:9730109-9737609 GCF_026875155.1 Cherax quadricarinatus | reverse complement strand
GTTAAGCACTGTTCACTTCTGGCTTATCTGATATATAGCCTCTGTTGATCCCCTCTCCGCTGGGATCAATATTAACTTGGCTTCGGCACACAGTGAGAAGAATGAACGGGGAATCGAACTGTGGCCCTGGCTTTTGAAGCAGGCAAATCACAGAGGTGCTGTCGGTAAATTTGTCCTTTTGTAAGCTCTGTGATCAGCGGAATATGAGCACCACGGTTGGAGACTCCTCTTTTTTATTCAATGATAGCAGTGACGTATCCTGACTAAATAATATCAGGAACAATTCACAAGTAACCCACAGTACCATGGCTGGGAAAAGTCACAAGTAACCCACAGTACCATGGCTGGGAAAAGTCACAAGTAACCCACAGTACCATGGCTGGGAAAAGTCACAAGTAACCAACAGTACCATGGCTGGGAAAAGTCACAAGTATACCACAGTTCCGCGGCTTGAACAGTTCATGGTTAACCCACAATTACAGACTTTATACGACGTTTCGGTCCGTCCTTGATAGAAAAGTCACTGGTGAGAGATAAAAGAGGAAGAAATTCAGAAGATAGGCTAAGTGAGGAGACAGCCAGCATCCGGAATGATAAAGAGATAGCCAGCATCACACGCGTGAGGACAGCTAGCATCAGGCTAGGTGAGGAGACAGCTAGCATCAGGTTAGGTGAGGAGACAACTAGCATCAGGTTAGGTGAGGAGAGAGCTAGCATCAGGCTAGGTGAGGAGACAGCTAGCATCAGGCTAGCTGAGGAGACAGCTAGCATCAGGCTAGGTGAGGAGACAGCTAGCATCAGGCTAGCTGAGGAGACAGCTAGCATCAGGTTAAGTGAGGAGATAGCTAGCATCAGGCTAGGTGAGGAGACAGCTAGCATCAGGTTAAGTGAGGAGACAACTAGCATCTGGCTAGGTGAGGAGACAGACAGCATCAGGAACAGTGAGGTGACAGCCAACAACAGGAGATAACAACGTTATCACCTGAGTGCTGTGTCATCGGTTAAGATGAACCATCTTAACAACACGACTATTAACCCTGAATGGTTAATAACCCAGGAAATACAAGAAAGCCAAATAGTATGGCTTATATCCTCTTTCCCAGAAAGCCACTCAAAATACTTAACTGTTTCGTGAGTAAGTATTTACTGGTAGGTTAAACATGGGCAGCAGGTAGGTAAGGAGATTTGCCCATACTTCCCAACGCGTTCATGTTCGAACCTGGGTTTTTCGGTTGCGAGCGAAACTCTAAAGCACTCAACTTGGAGAGGGTTAAGTCTACTTGCTCATTTCCGAGGACATTATCACCTGACACCCCTCATACTTCTCACCCGAGAATGCAATTATGGAAAGAGTTTGTGACTGTTAATCAAGGCGCTTTGTCACTAGTGTGTGTGTGTGAGGGTACAAGGAACAGAATGTTTACCTATGATATACCCGTGTCTGGTTTCAAGAGTTTCATTTTATACTAGCAGATCTTCTCGGGGCCAGGTTTTTTTTCTGATGTTTGCCTGTTCAATTAGGCAGTTGCTGTTGGAAGTCCGCTGGCACACACAGTCATCACAGCCTGGATGACCTGGTACTTGGTGGAAGTGGCGATCCGGTTTCCTCTTGAAAGCTTCTGAACTTGTTCTGATAATCTTTTTTTCCATAACTGCGAGTAAAAATTCGAAGTGTTGTTGATACAGTGCTCTCTTATTGTGCCCACGACGCCCCTTCTTTCCACTGGGTCTATTTTTGCACTTCCTCCATTATCTCTCACTTCAGTGCATTGTTATGGTAGTGAATAAATTTAGAATCAGACACTCAAATATCTTCGATGTATATATTATAAAACATCTCTTCTTTATCCAGAGAATAAATTCCAAGTAGTCTGAGGGATCCCGGTAATTTCAATGCATTAGTGGTTCAATGAGGCAGTAAATGATCTCTCTACCTTCCCCAACTCTGATATCGCCGCTGCCTTGATCGGAGACATTAACACTGAACAATATTCTAAACGAGAGAAAACTAATGACGTGAATAGTGTCATCACTGGCAATATGTTTTCTTGTTTGGAAAGTTCTTTCCAATAGTCATTTTTCTGGTCTTTGCGGCATTTGCCTTATTGTGTTCTCTAATGACAAGGTCATCTGACATTGAGTGTGCTTTTTGTCACACGTCATTGAGTTGTGTATATTGTTCACCATGCCACTGAGTGGTGCTATTTGTCACCACGTCATTGAGTGGTGCTATTTGTCACCAAGTCATTGAGTGGTGCTATTTGTCACCACGTCATTGAGTGGTGCTATTTGTCACCATGCCACTGAGTGGTGCTATTTGTCACCACGTCACTGAGTGGTGCTATTTGTCACCACGTCATTGAGTGGTGCTATTTGTCACCATGCCACTGAGTGGTGCCATTTGTCACCACTCAGCATCAATTATCTATTGCCCACAGGTAGATTCTGTTGACATCTGCTTGCGATTACCTTGTCTCAGTTTATCCTTAATCTCTCTCTCTCTCTCTCTCTCTCTCTCTCTCTCTCTCTCTCTCTCTCTCTCTCTCTCTCTCCTCTCTCTCTCTCTCTCTCTCTCTCTCTCTCTCTCTCCTCTCTCTCTCTCCTCTCTCTCTCTCTCTCTCTCTCACTCTTTCTCTTTCTCTTTCTTTATCTCTCTCTCTCTCAGATTTATCTTTCCACTAGCGTACTTCCCCCCCTGTTCATCCTCTTGGTTTGACACGTCGACCCTCTCTCTACCTCCCTCTTTCCCATTACCCATCCACCATCAACTCCCATGACTTTTCTCCCTCCTTCCCTCACCCTTTGCCATTCCCTCTTACTCTTTCCACTCTCTCCCTTTACTCCTCTTATCTCCCCTTCTTTCTCTTCTCCACTCTCTCTTCACACCATTTTATAACTTGTAAGTAAACTTAACAGTGAATCCGCCATCCACTTACACTTTTCATGATCTGGAAATCCGGATTCAGGAGTTAACTCTCTCTCTCGAAATTACAGTTCAAATTACGTCGTATTTGCTAATTAAGGAAAGAGATTTTTAAAGATTTTTTTGGGACCAGATTTTATATTTTATTTTAGCAATGTAATTAATTATGAGACAGAGGGAGAGAGAGAGAGAGAGAGAGAGAGAGAGAGAGAGAGAGAGAGAGAGAGAGAGAGAGAGAGAGAGAGAGAGAGAGAGAGAGAGAGAGAGAGAGAGAGAGAGAGAGAGAGAGAGAGAGAGAGAGAGAGAGAGAGAGAGAGAGAGGGAGAGACAGAGACAGAGAGATGGGTACATTGGAATGTACATTTGTCTGGTCACTATATACCTGCTCTCGATCATACCTGATTAAATCTTATCTCACAGGCTTTGTGTGATCCGTGAGGGTTTAGCGCTCAAAGGAAATATAATAATAATAATAATAATAAAATAATAATAATAATAATAACAAAACAAAAACAACAACAATAATAATAGTAATATGTAATAATCATAATAATAATAATAATAATAATAATAATAATAATAATAATAATAAAAAGAACAACAACAATAATAATAATAATAATAATAATAAATATAATAATAATAAAAAAATAATAATAATAATAATAATAATAATAATAAATAATAATAACAAAAATAACTAACAACAACAACACAACAACAACAACAACAACAACGAAACAACAACAACAACAACAACAACAACAATAACAATAATAATAATAATAATAATAATAATAATAATAATAATAATAATAATAATAATAATCTCGTTTTGAATGTAAGAACACTTTTAAACCCTTCTTGTTAACATTATCACAGCCATGTTAAAACCTCTCGTTTTAATAGTAACAACCATAATAAACCCCTCTTGTTAACATTAAAACAGCTACATTAAAACTCCAGTTTTATCAGTAACACAACCATGCTAAACCCCTCGTTTTAACGTTAACACAGTCATGTTAAACAAGCCGTTTAAAAGAATAACACAATCATGTTAAACCCCTCGTTTAAAAAGAATGACGCAACCATGTTAAACCCCTCGTTTTAACTCTGACGTTAGTAACTCGGTAGAATAAAACTCATCACAGGAACAACACTGCTACATAAAGCTCACCAATCCAAGTTTGCCAATTCAGATTTCAATATTTAATCCAGGCAATTTAAGCTGCGGACATTCACGCAGTGCCATATAAACCTGAAGTTTAATCTTGCCATTTAAACTTGACGTTTAAACTTGATGTTTAATCTTGATGTTTAAGGCTCACGTTTAAACTTGATGTTTAAACTTGACGTTTAATCTTGACGCTAAACTCTGACGTTTAAGTCTGATGTTTAAACTTCATGTTTGAACTTGCCATTTAAACTTTCTATTTAAATTAGTCCTCTAAGCGTCGCCATTTAGACTCTCTTTAAGTTTGGCAGACTGAAAAATTGTGGTGTTGTGTGTTATGTGGTATTGTGTGGTAGTATTGTGTGTTATGTTGTGTTGTGTGTTATGTGGTATTGTGTGGTAGTATTTGTGTGTTATGTTGTGTTGTGTGTTATGTGGTATTGTGTGGTGGTATTGTGTGTTATGTGGTGTTGTGTGTTATGTGGTATTGTGTGGTGGTATTGTGGTGTTATGTGTGTTGTGTGTGTTATGTGGTATTGTGTGGTGTATTGTGTGTTATGTGGTGTTGTGTGTTATGTGGTATTGTGTGGTGGTATTGTGTGTTATGTGGTGTTGTGTGCTATGTGGTATTGTGTGGTGGTATTGTGTGTTATGTGGTGTTGTGTGCTATGTGGTATTGTGTGGTGGTATTGTGTGTTATGTGGTGTTGTGTGCTATGTGGTATTGTGTGGTGGTATTGTGTGTTATGTGGTTGTTGTGTGCTATGTGGTATTGTGTGGTGGTATTGTGTGTTATGTGGTGTTGTGTGCTATGTGGTATTGTGTGGTATGGGGTATTATTGTTTGCTATTATTGTTTATGTGGTGTTATTGCTGTGTGTGTGTGTGCGTGTGTGTGTGTGTGTGTGGTTTGGTGTGTGTGTGTGTGTGTGTGGTGTGTGGTGTGGTGTTTTGTGTGGTTTGTGTGTGCGTGTGTGTGTTGTGTGTGTGTGTGTGTGTGTGTGTTGTGTGTGTGGTGTGTGTGTGTGTGTGTGTGTGGTGTGTGTGTGTGTGTGTATTGTGTGTGTGTGTACTCACTCACCTAGTTGTACTCACCTAGTTGAGGTTGCGGGGGTCGAGTCCGAGCTCCTGGCCCCGCCTCTTCACTGATCGCTACTAGGTCACTCTCCCTGAGCCGTGAGCTTTATCATACCTCTGCTTAAAGCTATGTATGGATCCTGCCTCCACTACATCGCTTCCCAAACTATTCCACTTACTGACTACTCTGTGGCTGAAGAAATACTTCCTAACATCCCTGTGATTCATCTGTGTCTTCAGCTTCCAACTGTGTCCCCTTGTTACTGTGTCCCAATCTCTGGAACATCCTGTCTTTGTCCACCTTGTCAATTCCTCTCAGTATTTTGTATGTCGTTATCATGTCCCCCCTATCTCTCCTGTCCTCCAGTGTCGTCAGGTTGATTTCCCTTAACCTCTCCTCGTAGGACATACCTCTTAGCTCTGGGACTAGTCTTGTGTGTGTGTGTGTGTGTGTGTGTGTGTGTGTGTGTGTGTGTGTGTGTGTGTGTGTGTGTGTGTGGTGTGTGTGTGTGTGTGTGTGTGTGTGTGTGTGTGTGTGTGTATGTATGTATGTGTATGTATGTATGGTATGAAGAAAGACCCTATTTCCTAGTCGTCCATAGAACCTTCATCACAACCCCGTAAATCTGTCTTATTCGCCAGACTGGAATCTGTTTCATCAGACAGGAAGTCTGTCGGGTTCGTCAGACAGAAATCTGTCATGTATACCAAAGTGCAGTCAAAACTGACAGGCAGAGAATCCATATCGAAAATCCCAAACATTTGACACAATTTTCGACGTAGCTGAGAAATCTGTTATGTAAATCTGTCCAAATCAGATCACGACGGATTTAGCTATATATAATCCAAAGTTTTGCTTATGGAGAACATACGAACTTTCTTTATCATCAGCTATTGCTGTAAAAGACAGTTCACTGGCACGTTGGTTAAAGGGGTTTAAAGCCTGTCTACTACACGAGGGTCACTGAGGCTGCCTGTCACCCGTCTCCCACCAGTCAACAATACTCTAATACCTAAAAGAAGAATTAAGTGTGTATACACTTAGAATTTACCTTAATATACACTCCATGGTGTATATATTTTGCTATAGTCATTAATTCTGAATGAGAAACTATATTTTCATTCGCTTTTTCAGCTAAATACAATAACACAGTTAGACAATGAATTATAATTTATTTTTAAATTACTTGCATATAAAGAACACAATATTGTTAAATTCTCAGTTTGTTTTGTCTGTTTTCATTGATTTTTGGGCTGTCTGGAAAGTGGGAAAACATCGCGTAAAACCTAGCAGTAGATAGCACTGCTGTCTGTAAACAAGATAACAGTTAAGGACAGTATTGTATTACGTATATGTACACGCACTCTCTACCACTTGGTCAATACCAACGCACTCTACGTCGGACGTACACACACACACACACACACAGCTTTCAGTCAGCTTTATCATACCTCTTCTTGAAGCTGTGTATGGACCATGCCTCCACTACATCACTTCCCAGCCGTGGAATAGCCTAGAAAGTGACGTAGTGGAGGCGGGAACCGTACATAGTTTTAAGGCAAGGTATGATAAAGCTCATGGGGCAGGGAGAGAGAGGACCTAGTAGCAATCAGCGAAGAGGCGGGGCCAGGAGCTATGACTCGACTCCTGCAACCACAAATAGGTGAGTACAAATAGGTGAGTACACACACACACACACACACACACACACACACACACACACACGCACACACACATACACACACACACACACGCACATACACACACACAAGTGTGTTCACACACAAAGAAGTGTTCACAGAGGAGACAGAAGGGACTCCAGAAAGTCGGAGAGGTGGGGCACACCACCAAGTGCTGGACACAGTGCACACAACCGAGGAAGAAGTGAAGAGGCTTCTGAGTGAGCTAGATACCTCAAAGGCATTGGGGCCAGATAACATCTCCCCATGGGTATTGAGAGAGGGAGCAGAGGCGCTATGTGTACCCCTAACAACAATATTCAATACATCTATCGAAACAGGGAGATTGCCTGAGGCATGGAAGACAGCAAATGTAGTCCCAATCTTTAAAAAAGGAGACAGACATGAAGCATTAAACTACAGACCAGTGTCACTGACATGTAAGTATGCAAAATCATGGAGAAGATTTATCAGGAGAAGAGTGGTGGAACACCTAGAAAGGAATGATCTCATCAACAGCAGCCAACATGGTTTCAGGACGGGAAATCCTGTGTCACAAACCTACTGGAGTTCTATGACATGGTGACAGCAGTAAGACAAGAGAGAGAGGGGTGGGTGGATTGCATTTTCTTGGACTGCAAGAAGGCG
>NC_069465.1:9720109-9725109 GCF_026875155.1 Cherax quadricarinatus | reverse complement strand
CTGCTTGGGGATTATTATTATTATTATCATAATCAAGGGGGAAGCGCTAAACCCGGAGGATTATACAGCGCCTAGGGAGGGGGGATGTGGAAAGCATTCAGGCTTAATTCGGGGAACTGGAGCACAGATCCAATTCCCTAAATCAAGAGCCCCCACCAACATCAAGGAACCTTCCTTGAGGGGTCTGCTTGGGGACAATGCGTTGTGCTAGCGTTATGGATGTAATGAAACTTAAAGTGTGGTGCTGCTGGTAGCGATGAGTGATCAAACTGAACATCGTTCTTTGAGCTCGGATTTCCTCATGACTACTTTGGCGTTGTTGAAATCCACGGGAAGTCCACAAGTGTTGCAACTGTTAAATTAGGTTATTGGTTTGGCGAGAGCAGCGGTGTTCATGCATTTGTTATGTGATTCTCCTGGAGGTTTTCCCAGCATAAATACTGTCACATGACTCACACGCGGAGTGATGTATACCCCGGCGTTGGTTTCCTGGTTGTTAGGTAAGGTTAGTCAGGAAACAGGGCAAGTGTTTCCTGACGCGGGTCTAGTCAGATGATGACCAGACATTGGAGCTGTTGGTCATTTGCCCGAAGCCTTCAGCTGGCTCACCAGTCCACCCCTGGTGCTGTGCTTTTCGTGTAGTTAAGAGATAATTCATGTTGTTGGGAGACAGGAGTATTGTACTGATATCACTCCCAGCACTACGGATGCGTGTGTCCTCAGAGCTTTAGTTAAGAAACAGGACGATAAATCTCTTCGTCGTAAAAAAGCGTACTAAATGGTTATAGCTATGACTATCATTTTAAAATTGGTGGAGAGGTAAGCCAGTGAAAGGCCTCGGTCAGAAAACCGAAAGCTCCAGCGGCGGGTCATCATCTGACTAAGACTAGCATCAGGAAACACCTGTCCTGTTCCCTGACGAACCTTACCTAACCTCTCCGTTGTCCGTGGTTATTAAACTGTTGTACATTGTTATCGAGCTGTGTTTGGTGATCTCTTCTGCCTTTCCTCTGCAGTCAGCGGTAGAGTGGACCGGGTAATGGAGCCTGGAGGAAGCACTGTGAGTGTAAATCCACTCTTCTTCTAAAATAATATGAACTAGAGGTTAGTAAGCCCCTCGGAAAAGAAACTAATTATTACGTTCCTCTTAGCGCGTGTGCTGTGGTGATGTTGGTCGGTTTCCCGTAGACTTTAAGCTCAGTTTGCTGTTAATCTTACAGTGGATGGCGTCTAGAAAAGCGAGGCTTGCAATATGTTCCTCTCACACGATGAACTTAAGTACACGGTGAACTTAAGTAGAAGATTTTACGACGTTTCGGTTACCGCGTCTTGGGGCCACGACCATGAAGAAACCGCTATTGGGCATAACGTGTTCTAAATAAGTGTCTTACTCACACATTTATCGGTGTTACTCAATACTTCAGAAGCTTGCGTTAACTTTGGTAGAATTACCGACGATATGTGAGGTACACAAATAACCCTCATAGAAGGGAGGAGCTTAAGACGGCGTTTCGGTCCGACTCGGACCATTGACTAGTCGGACCGAAACGTCGTGGTAAGCTCCTCTCTTATATATGCGGGTTATTTGTGTATTATTCCAGTCACGGCATTGTTCCAGTCACGGTATTATTCCAGTCACGGTATTATACCATTTTGTTATTCATTAAATATGTTAGGTAAAAAGGGCACAAGTGCAACTAATGTGACACTTTATTGTGCCAACGTTTCGCTCTCCAAGAGCTTTGTCAAGCTTTGACAAATGTTCTGGAGAGCGAAACGTTGCCACAATAAAATGTGGTAATTTCTCAGTTACATACTATCAATAATTAAAAATATTTGTAAGGATCTAAGTCATTTCTTAGCATTAACAAAATTCCTGAGCGCTCAAAAAGCGGATAATTTTGAGAAATAAAAAAATCAGAACTAATTCACAACCCACAATTCCGTGAATAGAACAATTCACAAAGGTATTGACCTTTGTAGTGAACAGTCACAGCTGGAACAATTCACAGCTAACGCATAATACCGTGACTGAAACAATTCACAACTTACCCACAATGCCGTGGCGGGAACAATTCACAGCTAACGCACAATACTGTGGCTGTAACAATTCACAGCTAACGCACAATACTGTGGCTGGAACAATTCACAGCTAACGTACTATTCTGTGGCTGGAACAATTCACAGGTAACGCACAATACCGTGGCTGGAACAATTCACAGCTAACGCACTGTACTGTGGCTGGAACAATTCACAGCTAACGCACAATACTGTGGCTGGAACAATTCACAGCTAATGCACTATACTGTAGCTGGAACAATTCACAAGTAACGCACAATACCGTGGCTGGAACAATTCACAATTACCCACAATATCTTGGCTGGAACAATTCACAACTTAACCGCAATACCGAGGGTAGAATGAGTCACAACTTACCCACAATACCATGCCTGGAAAGATTCACAATTTACCCACAATACTCACAACTTGTCCACAACGCCCGAGTTGGCATCATTCACAACTGACTCACAATACCAAGGCTGGAACAAACCACAAATTACCCACAATACCATATCTGGAGCAATTCACATCTAATCCCCAATACCATGGCTAGAAAATTTACAGCTAACCCACAATATCCCGGCTAGAATAAATTTACACCTAAACTACATTAACCTCGGCTAGAAAAAATCACAACTAACCTACAAACTAGAATTGGGGTCCAGCTGTCGTTTCTAATTCCATAAATAATTTTAGTATTCGAGAGTACTGCAATGACAAGCATGCAAATTACCTTAACAATTCTGCTATAAATTTTAATTTTTTGGGTGGGGGGGGGTTGGGGGGGAAGGGCAACTGTTTACGGTTTTCTAAGAAGAGAGGCGATTGTTTTAAAAAAAAATAAAAATAAAAACCGAAAATAAACCAGAAGTAAGCAAGTGAGTCTAACGATGCTTAACGAGGGCACTTGGGTGTCACGAATGTTCAAGATTACCAGGAACCAGCGTAAACAAGGAACCTCGTTGAGCACTCGGGGAGGACACGCAAGTCCCGGGTCGTTACCCGCTGGATAGAACCATTGAAGGTTCATTGGGGGATAGAACCACGGAGGGTTCGCTGGTGGATAGAACCACTGAAGGTTCACTGGTGGACAGAACCACGGAGGGTTCGCTGGTGGATAGAACCACTGAAGGTTCACTGGTGAAGAGAACCTCTGAAGGTTCACTGGTGAATAGAACCTCTGAAGGTTCACTGGTGGATAGTACCACTGAAGGTTCACTGGTGGATAGAACCACTGAAGGTTCACTGGTGAAGAGAACCTCTGAAGGTTCACTGGTGGATAGTACCACTGAAGGTTCACTGGTGGATAGAACCACTGAAGGTTCACTGGTGGATAGAACCACTGAAGGTTCACTGGTGGATAGAACCACTGAAGATTCACTGGTGAATAGAACCACTGAAGGTCAACTGGTGGATAGAACCCATTAGAACACCTGACGACCCACGGCCTCTTCTTTCATTCTTTGAGGTCTTCCTTCCTTCTTTCATGTGCTTCCTTCTCGTTTTCCATCTTTGTTATATTTCTTCCTCTTTTCATCTTTTATTTCTTCCTTCCTTTCTATTATTGTCTCTTATTTCTCTCTCTCTCTCTCTCTCTCTCTCTCTCTCTCTCTCTCTCTCTCTCTCTCTCTTTCATTTCATCTTTCGTCCGTTGGTTTATTTTGTTCCTCCTCTTCCTTCCTTTGTCCTACTTCTTTCCTTTTATTTTTCCTTCATTCATGTACACACTGCCATACACACTACCATGTACACACACTCACGTACACACCACCAGGTACACACACATACACACCACCAAGTACACACACTCACGTACACACCACCAAGTACACACACTCACACACCACCAAGTACACACACTCACGTACACACTACCAAGTACACACACTCACGTACACACCACCAAGTACACACACTCACACACCACCAAGTAACACACACTAACGTACACACCACCAGGTACACACACATACACACCACCAAGTACACACACTCACGTACACACCACCAAGTGCACACACACACCACCAAAGTACACACACTCACACACCACCAAGTACACACACATCACACACCACCAGGTACACACACTCACACACCACCAAGTACACACACTCACGTACACACCACCAAGTACACACACTCACACGCCACCAAGTACACACACTCACACACCACCAAGTACCACACTCACACACCACCAAGTACACACACTACCACAGTACAACACCACCAAGTACACACACACACACCACCAAGTACACACACTCACACACCACCAAGTACACACACTCACACCACCAAGTACCCCACACTCACAAACCACCAAGTACACACACTCACACACCACCAAGTACACACACTCACACACCACCAAGTACACACACTCACGTACACACCACCAAGTACACACACTCACGTACACACCCCATATACACACACTCACACACCACCAAATACTCACACTCACACACCACCAAGTACACACACTCACACACCACCAAGTACACACACTAACACACCACCAAGTACACACACTCACACACCACCAAGTACACACACTCACAACCACCAAGTACACACACTCACACACCACCAAGTACACACACCACACACCACCAAGTACACACACTCACACACCACCAAGTACACACACTCACACACCACTAAGTACACACACTCACACACCACCAAGTACACACACTCACACACCACCAAGTACACTAACATACACGTTCAAGTACACACAAGTTGAAAATTTAAGAGTGGTTGAGGGCAGCAAGTTTGAGAGGGGGGGAGCAGTTAAGGAAGGTAACAGCCGGATTTCAGAGTTATTCAGGAGCCGTGTACGATACTAAGCCGGACGTGAGAGAGAGAGAGAGAGAGAGAGAGAGAGAGAGAGAGAGAGAGAAGAGAGAGAGAGAGAGAGAGAGAGAGAG
>NC_069465.1:9692609-9710109 GCF_026875155.1 Cherax quadricarinatus | reverse complement strand
CTTCTTTCCCTCTTTCCCTCCCTCCCTCTCTCTCTTCCTCCTTCACCTGGATAAGAGATGTTGAATGAGTCATAAATGAACAGTAAGTGTCAAGGCCAGATGAAAATTGTGGTGAAATATGCTATCTTACTCGAGTTTCCCCTCTCCCTCTCTCTCTCCTCTCTTCCTTCTCTCTCTCCCCTCTCCCTCTCTCTCTCTCCTCTTCCTTCTCTCTATCTCTCCCCTCTGTCTCTCTCCTATTTTCTATCCTCTCTCTTTAATCCTCACCCTTTCCCCTCTCCCTCTCTTTCCATCTTCCTGTCACCTCTCCTGTCATTCTCTAGCTTCCCTCTTTCTCTCTTATTCACCTCTCCCTCTATTTATTTTTCCCTCCTTTCTCTCTCTCCCATCTTCCTCTTTATTTCCCTTTCCTTTTATTCATTCTCCCCTTCTGTGATTGTAGCAATATTATAATATATATATATTATATATATATATATATATATATATATATATATATATATTATATATATATATATATATATATATATATATATATATATATATATATATATATATATATATATATATATATATATATATATATATATATATATATATATGTCGTGCCGAAATAGGCAGAACTTGCGATCTTGGCTTAAATAGCAACGACTCATCTTGCCATATAGGACAAACGAAAATTTGTGTATGCAATAATTTCGCCAAAATCATTCTGAACCTAACGAAAAAAAATATATTTCACTGTGTTTGTTTAATATTAAATTATTGTAAATAAATCTAAAATATATTTAGTTGGGTTAAGCTAAAATAAATTTTTCTTCTTATAATAAGGTTAGGTAAGTTTTCTAAGATTCTTTTGGTGCAAAATTATAAATTTTTACATCAACATTTATGAAAAAAATATATCTATAAACGTATAAGAGAAAATTTCAGAAAGGACTTAATTTTAAATGAGTTCTTGCTAATTGACCAGTTTTACATGTTCGGCACGAATATATTATATATATTATATATATATATTATATATATATATATATATATATATATATATATATATATAATATATATATATTTATATATATATTATATATATATATATATAACACCGTGAATCTCCCGTGGTTCATTGCTCGCCCTCTGAGTTGCATCATCTCCGCCCTTCATTCAGAGTGCAGGCACCGTACTCCAGCTCCAGAGCCTGAATCTGGTTAACCGGTTTCCATAAATTCTTTCGTAATTGTTACCAACAGCAAGTTAAATCATAAAAGTCCCTTGTCTCCACTCTCTCTGATCTAACAGGCTCGCCCAAGCGTGTTGAATGTCCAAGCCCTTAGCCCTAAAACATACTTTAACCCCTCCCTCCAACATTTCCTTGAATGACCCCTACCCTCCATTCCAGATTTATACACCCTCAGAACCATTCTGTTTTGTTCTATCCCAGATTTATACGTCCTCGTAGCCATTCCATTTTGTTCTACCCTCTTTAAATTTCCAAACCTCCTCAACAACCCCTCCTCAGTTCTCTGAATTATATTGCTGGTAACCCCACTCCCTCTTTATCTATCTTATAACTACGCGTTTTCGGCCTAATATTCACACCAGATGTTGCTGTCAAACACGACTTTTCCACCACCTACAGCCTCCTCCTCCTCCTCCTCCCTGCAATGTATAAAACCCATTCTTCACGCTCATACACCAGTGTTTGTACCAATGTACTCTGGTACAGTCCCCTTTTTTGTGTCTGTGATTACAGTCCGTCTCCAAACCACGGTACGGGTGGGGATCGATCTCATGGCAAGTGATTGGTAAAACTTCAGGCCAGTGCGTATGCCACTGGGCCAGCTGGCTACAGTAAGTTCGAGCCTCACCAGTACCGTTGTCTGCTGCAGTCGTTTTATTACGACTTCATGAGTCTACGCCCCCATAGATGCCTCAAAGCACCATCCATCTATATCCCCTCATCGGTTATATGGTTCACCTCATCACTCATGAAACCAGCTGTTGAGAAGTCCACTCTGAAGTATCAAGACACATGTACTCCCTCCACATTACCTTCAATCTAATATCCAGTCTCTCACTTCCTACAGATTTTTAATACCTGCTACATCTTGCTCTTTTCTATGTCCACTTTTAATTTTCTTCTTTTTCACTTCATCCCAAATTTGTCCACTATCCTTGGCAACTTCTCTTCAGAATCTTCCAAAAGTTCAGCGTCATCAGCAAAAAGCAACTGTGGCAACATTCACTTTGTGTCATATTAGTCATCTTTTAATCTCACATTTCTCACTAACACCGTCTGCTGTTTGATGATTTTCCTATTTACTCCTCATTCTTCTCATCCTTCTCCTCTTCCACTCTCCTCCTCCTCCTTCTCCCTCTCCTTCTCCTCCTCCTCCTCCCATCTGATGATAATTCATTTTCCTTTTCTTTTTCGCACACATCCTTGTTTGTGGAATCTCTGTCTGTCTGTCTGTCTCTCTTTTTTTTTTACACAGGGTTTGACAAGGTTAAGGATCCCTAGCTTTATTGACAGCTATTTACAGGTTAAGGATTCCTAACTTTATTGACAAGCTAAGAGCTGTTACTTACATCAGCTCATTTGAAAGCATTTTTATTGTTATGAAACATACAAGTAGGGAACAGGATGAAGTTGGAGCCATCTGTGGGCCAGCATTTTCATGTGATCAACTGACTTTATCTCGTTGACATAATTATGCTGTACGAATGTGTTCCATACTCGAGTCATCCTGGGTATATATGATCTCAGATGGAGTGATGTTCTGGAGAAGGATACAGCCAGAGTGAAGTTGCTGCTTTCTGCCCGTCTTGTGGCATAAAAGCTTGTTTCACGCTGTCCTCGAAGTGGATCCAAGTGTGGTACTTTGACAATATTGGCCTTGTACATAACAGTAAGGCCACCCACATCCCTCCTATGTTGAAGACTCTGCTGAAATGACAGATCTATCCAGGATGAGTCCAGGCGAGAGATGAGACGTCTTGCTCTGTTCTCTACCCTGTCAAGCAGTCTCTCTCTCTCTCTCTCTCTCTCTCTCTCTCTCTCTCAAACATTTTCTTGCATTTTCCATACCTCTTTCCCTAATTTTCTTTCTTTCTTCATGTCTTTATTTCTCCCTCTTCTTGATTTTTTTCCTCCTTACATTCTTTTCTCCTTAACCTCTCCCCTCCATTAGCTAGGTTTTCGTTATCTCGCCTCCTCTTCTCTCTCTCCTCTTCACCCCCCCTTCCTCTCTCCTCCTTCCACCTCCCCAGCTCTTCTCCCATTTCCTTTTATTTCCCATCTCCATCCTTTCCCTTCCGTTCTTCTTGTCTCTCTCCCTCTTTTACTCTTCCCTTCCCCGCACTTCTCTCTTCCAGTTGCAGTAGGGAGGAGGACGAGGGTAGATCAGGGGGAAGGGGAAGGGGAGAGGGATGGAAAGGGGTAAGGGGAAGGGGAGGGGAAAGGGGAGGGGAAGGGGAGGGGAAGGGGAAGGGGAGGGGAAGGGGAGGGAAGGGGAGGGGAAGGGGGAGGGGGGAGGTCATAGGGAACAATGGGTGTCAGTAACAGAGGCAGGTCGTCTGAGTTATAGCACCATTGGCTCTCAGTGCCTGCCTCCCCCCTCCCCCCTCTTCTCTTCTCCCCTCCCCCTCCCTCTCACCCCTTCCCCCCTCTCAGCTCCTCATCCCTTCTTTCCTACTCTTTATTTCCCCCCTCTCCCTTTCATCCCCCAACTGCCTCCCCATCTCCTTCCTCCACTTCCCCCTCCCCCCACCAGCACTCCACAACACCTCCCCCTCCCTCTCTAGTGACAGAAGACCTCCCCATCTCCCCCTCCCTCACTCATCACTACCTCCAATACCCCTTTCCTCCATCACTACCTCCAACACCCCCTTCTTCCATCCTTCCTCCAACACCCCCTTCCTCCATCACTACCCCCAGCACCCCCTTCCTCCATCACTACCTCCAACACTTCTCTTCCTATTCACCTCTCCAACACGCCATCAATCAACATCATTCCCTCTTTCCCCCACTCCCTCCCTCCAAGTTTTCTCCACCATTCTCCCTCCAGGTTTTCTCCACCATTCCTCCCTCACAATCCCCAACTATCCTAATCTTTCTCCAACATTCCCAATGTTACGTGTAATTGTCTATTTTTCTCCCTTCTTCAAGACTTCATCAATCTCTACCATCTGTCTCCACCTTTTTCTACTGATGACGTCTCATCTACCACACAGTGTCTGCCAGGGTAGAAGTAGACGGTCCTTCTCAGAAGATAGATTCAGTGCAGACTCTGAAGGTCCTCTACTCTCTGTCGTATTCACGTAGTTCCTTGTACTCTCTCTCTCTCTCTATCCCTTTTTTTTCTCTCTCTTTATTAAGTAATTAAAAAATTAGTTCCATGTACTCTCTCTCTCTCTCTTCTTCTCTCTCTCTCTCTCTCTCTCTCTCTCTCTCTCTCTCTCTCTCTCCTCTCTCTCTCTCTTCTCTATCTCTCTTCTCTCTCTCTCTCTCTCTCTCTCTCTCTCTCTCTCTCTCTCTTCTCTCTCTCTCTCTCTATCTCTTTCTCTCTCTCTCTCTCTCTCTCTTCTCTCTCTCTCTCTCTCTCTCTCTCTCTCTCTCTCTCTCTCTCTCTCTCTCTCTCTCTCTCTCTCTCTCTGTATTAAGTAATTAAAAAATTATTCATGTACTCTCTCTCTCTCTCTCTCTCTCTCTCTCTTTTCTTTCTCTTTCTCTTTCTATCTCTCGCTTTTTTCTCTCTCTTTCAATTACGTAATTTAAAATAAAACAAAATAATCAACTTCTGAAGGAACAAAGGTAATTGTCTGAGATTACTTCAAACTGAGATCTGATTGGCTAAGCCTTCTAGAAGCTGAGATTTGATTGGCCCAGAGTTGAGGGAGGATTTTATTGGACAGAAGTTGAAATAAAAATAATCTTAAAGTTAGAGAGATATCGAGAGGTGAATTGAGAGGAAGATTCTAATTGGCTGATAGGAATTCCGCCTCCTTAAACGAGCTCTCTCATTGGCTAATTTAGTTCCTAGTGAAAGGTAGTTTTTTTTTTCTCTTTGATAGCATTCCAGCGAGAGTTTCCAGCTGTGGCCAGCTGTCTGCTAAGTTACATAGCTGTCTGCTAAGTTATATAGCTGTCTGCTAAGTTACATAGCTGTCTGATAAGTTACAAAGCTGTCTGCCTAAGTTACAAAGCTGTCTGCTGACTTATCAGCTGTCTGCTAATTTACATAGCTTTCTGGTAAGTTTTCAAACTGTCTGCTGACTTACCAGCTGTCTGCTAACTTAACAGCTGTCTGCTAACTTAGCAGGTGGTAACAATAATAGAGGAATGAATAAAGAATAACAGAGTAATGAATATAGAAATAGTAATGAACAGAGAAATATTTAGCAGGTCACTGACTGGAAGTGCTAAGAGGAAGGCTGTCTGAGAGCTGGTTGTCTGAGAGCTGGTTGTCTGAGAGCTGGCTGTCTGAGAGCTGGCTGTCTGAGAGCTGGCTGTCTGAGAGCTGGCTGTCTGAGAGCTGGCTGTCTGAGAGCTGGTTGTCTGAGACGCTGTTGAGGCTGGTGTCTGAGAGCTGGCTGTCTGAGAGCTGGCTTCTTGAGAGTGTGTCTGAGAGCTGGCTGTCTGAAGTTTGCTAGGCTGGGGGGAGAGCTGGCTGTCTGAGAGCTGGCTGTCCCGAGAGCTTTGGGTGTCTGAGGCTGCTGCCTTTTTTGTTTCTGAGAGCTGGCTGTCTGAGGCTGCTTGTTGAGAGCTGGCTTTGTCTTTTTGAGCTGCTGTCTGAGAGCTGGTGTTGAGAAATGGCTGTCTGAGAGTGGCTGTCTGAGAGTGGCGTTGGAGTGGCTGCCCGGATGGCTGTCTGAGAGCTGGCTGTTGAGAGCGGCTGTTGAGACTGGCTGTCCCCGAGGCTGGCTGTTGAGAGCTGGGTTCTGGAGTGACTGTCTGGGTGGGTGGCTGAGAGCTGGCTTCTGAGAGCTGGGTGTCTGGAGCGGGGGTGTCTGAGAGTGGTGTCTGAGAGCTGGTGTCTGGGCGGCTGTTGGGTGGGTGTCTGAGAGTGGTGCCCGAGGCTGGCTGTCTGAGAGGGGTGGGTCTGAGAGTGGCTGTCTGAGAGCTGGTGTCTGAGAGCTGGGGTGTCGAGAGTGGCGTTGAAGCTGACTGTCTGAGAGCTGGCTGTTGAGAGCTGGCTGTCTGAGAGCTGGCTGTCTGAGAGCTGGCTGTTGAGGCTGGGTGTCGGAGCTGGTGTTGGAGCTGGCTGTCGAGAGTGGCTTTGGAGCTGGTGTCTGCAAGGTCAGAATCTGTCAGCTGACGTCACTTGAAATAGTAATTTTTGTTAACTTTTTGCAAATTTTTAAAGAAAAATCTTCATCACTCCTTCTTCATGACTTAATTTCCTTCCCTCCCCTTTCCCTTTTTCCTTCTTCCTTTCCTTCCTTTTCCTTCCTTCCTTCCTTCCTTCCCTTTATGTCCCCCCCCCCCCCTTTTCCTTTAAACCTTATCTATTCTTGACAAATTTCGAGAATATGATAAAAAAAAGTGAAGAAACAGCCTCTCTTCTCTCTCTTTTCTTCTCTTCTCTCTCTTCTTCTCTCTCTCTTTTCTCTCTCTCTCTCCCCTCTCTTCTTCTCTTATAATTCAATCACTTCGTTTCCCGCCGCCCAAATTTTCAGTTAAACTGAAAAAAATAACGACATTTCGGCAGCCATTTTTCTCCAGTTGTTGATGTTGGGGTTGTTGTGTTTGGTTGTTGATTTTGTGGTTGTTGATGTTGTGGTTGTTGTGTTGTGGTTGTTGATGTTGTGGTTGTTGATGTTGTGGTTTTGTTTTTGTGGTTTTTGATGTTGTGGTTGTTGATGTTGTGGTTGTTTATGTTGTGGTTGTTGTGTTGTGGTTGTTGTGTTGTGGTTTTGATTTTTTTGTGGTTTTTGATGTTTTTGGTTGTTGATGTTGTGGTTTTTGTGTTGTGGTTGTTTTGTTGGGTTTTTGATGTTTGGTTTTGATGTTGGGTTGTTGATGTTGGGTTGTTGATGTTGGTGGTTGTTATGTTGTGGTTGTTGAGTTGTGGTTTTTGATGTTGTGGTTGTTGTGTGTGGTTGTTGATGTTGTGGTTGTTGATGTTGTGGTTGTTGTTTGGGTTGTTGTTGTTTTGGTTGTTGATGTTGTGGTTTTTGATGTTGTGGTTGTTGAGTTGTGGTTTTTGATTTTTGGTTTTTGATGTTGTGGGTTTTTGATGTTGTGGTTTTGTGTTGTGGTTTTGATGTTGTGGTTTTGTGTTGTGTTGTGATGTTGGGTTGTTGATGTTTTGGTTTTTGTGTTGTGGTTGTTGTGTTGTGGGTTTTTGTGTTGTGGTTGTTGTGTTGTGGTTTTTTGAGTTGTGGTTGTTGATTTGTGGTTGTTTATGTTGGGTTGTTTTAGTTGTGGTTGTTGATGTGTGGGGTTTTTGATGTTTTTGGTTGTTTTGTTGTGGTTGTTTTGTTTGGTTTTTGATGTTGTGGTGTTGATGTTGTGGTTGTTGTTGTGGTCGTTGATTTGTGGTTGTTGATGTTTGGTTGTTGATGTTGTGGTTTTTGATGTGGTTGTTGATGTTGTGGTTGTTGATTGGGTGTTTTGTTTTTGGTTGTTGATGTTGTTGTTGTTGATGTTGTTTGGTGTTGATGTTGTGGTTGTTGATGTTGTGGTGTTGGTTGTGGTTTTTAATGTTGTGGTTTTTTGATGTTGTGGTTGTTGATGTTGTGGTTGTTGTTGTTGTGGTCGTTGATGTTGTGGTTTTTGATGTTGTGGTTGTTGTGTTGGGTTGTTGTTGTTGTGGTTGTTGAGTTGTGGTTGTTTATGTGGTTGTGATGTTTTGGCTGTTGTGTTGTGGTTGTTGGTTGTGGTTGTTTATGTTGTGGGTTTTTGTGTTTGGTTGTGATGTTGTGGTTGTTGATGTTGTGGTTGTTGAGTTGTGGTTGTTGATGTTGTGGTTGTTGATGTTGTGGTTGTTGTTGGGTCGTTGATGTTGTGGTGGGTTTATGTTTGTGGTTGTTTTATGTTGGGTTGTTGATGTGGTTGTTTTGTTTGGTTGTGATGTTTTGGTTGTTTTTTGTGGTTTTTGATATCTTTTATGTACATGATTTTTCCTAAAAAGTTGCAATTTAAAACCCCCACCAAAAAAACCCCCCACCTCCCCAAAACACCACACAAACCCTTTACCAACACACCACCAAACACTTCCCCCCCAACAAAAACCCCACAACACATCACCAACCACCCCACAAAACCCCCAACCCCCACCACAAACATCACCAAAAACCCCACAACACATCACCCAAAACACCACCACAAACACACCCAAAACACCCCCACAAACACCCAAAACCCACCAAACACATCCCAACCACCACCCCCAAAAACATCACCAACACACCACCACAAAAACATCACAAACACCCACCCCAAACCCCTCACCAACACCCACCACCCAAACATACCAACACACCCCACCACAACAAAACACCAACCTCACCCACCCACAACACATCACCCAAACACCCCCCAACACATCACCAACACAAACCCCCACAAAACACCCAACCAAACACCACCCCAAAACCACATTTCCCCCCAAAACAACCCCCCCCCAAAAAAAACACCAAACACCCCCCCCACAAACATCACCAACACACCACCAAAAAAACCACCAAAAACCCCCACCACCACCCAAAAACCCCCACAAAAAACCCCCAAACCCCCACACCCCAAACACCCCACCACAACACATCAAACCACCACCAAAAACTACCACCAACCACCACCACCCCCACAACACCCCCAAACACACCACCACAACACACCCCACAAAATCACCAACACCCATCAACACCCCACCCACAACCATCAAAAACCCAACCAAAACACCAACACCCTACCCCACCCACCACCCACCAACACAACCACCACTCACACCACCCACCAAAAAACCACCCCAAAAAACCCACAACACCCACCAAACCCCCCAACACCCACCACCAAACACCCCCCACAAACACCTTCCCACCTACCCCAAACACCAAAAACCAACCACTTCACCACCCCTACCCCCAACACCACCCCCCAACAACCGCAAAAAACCCACCCAAAAACACCAAAACACCACCCCCAAAACACACCACCAAAAACACCTCCAAAACCCCCCAAAAACAGACCCCAACACCCACCAAACCACACCACCAAAAAAACCCCCCACCAACACACCTTCAAAACCTACCACCAACACAACCCCAAAACATCTCCAACACCCCCCAAACACTAACCAACAAAACCACCTTCTAAATCAATTGTTTAAACGCACAATGTTCTCGTCGTCACAAAACCCTTTATGTTGTTTCATTAATCTCCTGTCAGGGTGAAAACCTCCAGGTCACACAGCTTACTGTGACTCTTTATTGTCTTGCATTGATCGCATTTTTAGAGTAAACCCGGCGATAAGGTAAAAACTTTTTAAAATTTTCATTTTGACCCACCTTCAGCTTAAACCCTAATGGTAATGTGTATTCTTCTGTCTACCCCGGTATTATGGGGGTTCCTGGTCCACCTGGTCATTTGGGGTGTTCCTGTGTCCCCCCTCGGTCATTATGGGGTGTTTTCCCGTGTCCCCCCCCCCCCCGGTCCATGGGTGTTCCTGTGTTTCCCCCTCGGTCCTTTTGGGGTTCCTGTGCCACCCGGTCAAAATGGGGGGTTCCGTGTCTACCCGGTCATATGGGTGTTCCTGTGTCCACCTCGGTCACTATGGGTGTTCCTGTGTCCACCTCGGTCATTATGGGTGTTCCTGTGTCCACCTCGGTCATTATGGGTGTTCCTGTGTCCACCTCGGTCACTATGGGTGTTCCCGTGTCCACCTGGTCCCATGGGGTTCCCGTGCCCCCCCCTCGGTCAATATGGGTTTCCCCGTGTCCCCCTCGGTCATTTTGGGTTTCCGTGTCCACCTCGGTCATTATGGGTGTTCCTGTGTCCACCTCGGTCACTATGGGTGTTCCTGTGTCCACCTCGGTCACTATGGGTGTTCCTGTGCCCACCTCGGTCAATATGGGTGTTCCTGTGTCCACCTCGGTCATTATGGGTGTTTTCCCCGTGGCCCCCCTCGGTCATATGGGTGTTCCTTGTCCCCCCTCGGTCACTATGGGTGTTCCTGTGCCCACCTCGGTCAATATGGGTGTTCCTGTGTCTACCTCGGTCACTATGGATGTTCCTCTGTCCACCTCGGTCATTATGGTGTTCCTGCGTCCACCTCGGTCATTATGGGTGTTCCTGTGTCCACCTCGGTCATTATGGGTGTTCCGTGTCTTCCTCGGTCCTAGGATGTTCCCGTGTCCCCCTCGGCAATATGGGTATTCCTTGTTCTTCGGTCCTAGGGGGGTTCCGTGTCCACTTCGGTCAATATGGGTGTTCCTGTGTCTACCTCGGTCACTATGGATGTTCCTGTGTCCACCTCGGTCAATATGGGTGTTCCTGTGTCTACTTCGGTCACTATGGGTGTTCCTGTGTCCACCTCGGTCAATATGGGTTTCTGTGTCCATCGGGGCTATGGGGGATTCTGTGTCCACCTTGGTCATATGGGTGTTCCTGTGTCTTCCTCGGTCAATATGGGTGTTCCTGTGTCCACCTCGGTCACTATGGGTGTTCCTGTGTCCATTCGGTCATTATGGGGGTTCCTGTGTCCCTCGGTCTTTTGGGTGTTCCCCGTGCCCACCCCGGTCACTATGGGTTTTTCGTGTCCCCTCGGTCAATTGGGGATTCCTGTGTCTAAAATTGGTCATATGGGTGTTCCTGTGTTTCCCCGGTCAAATGGGTGTTCCCCGTGTCCACCCCGGTCCATGGGGGTTCCCGTGTCACCCCGGTCATTATGGGTGTTCCTGTGTCCACCTCGGTCATTATGGGTGTTCCTGTGTCCACTTCGGTCAATATGGGTGTTCCTGTGTCTACTTCGGTCACTATGGGTGTTCCTGTGTCCACTTCGGTCAATATGGGTGTTCCTGTGTCCACCTCGGTCACTATGGGTGTTCCTGTGTCCACCTCGGTCATTATGGGTGTTCCTGTGTCCACCTCGGTCATTATGGGTGTTCCTGTGTCCACTTCGGTCAATATGGGTGTTCCTGTGTCTACTTCGTCACTATGGGTGTTCCTGTGTCCACTTCGGTCACTATGGGTGTTCCTGTGTCCACCTCGGTCATTATGGGTGTTCCTGTGCCCACCTCGGTCACTATGGGTATTCCTGTGTCCACTTCGGTCAATGGACGCGGAAACCTCCGTTCATCATTTGCACGGCCAGTGAGATCAAAGCTCATGAAGGCTGGGATCTGATCGTGTAGTATGTGTGCAAGACTCTCTTTTCCCTCCCTCCCTCTCTCTTCCTCTCCCTCCCTCTCTCCTTCTCTCCCTCCCTCTTTTTCTCTCTCTCTCCTCCTGTCCTCGATTCCCTCTTCCCACTATTCTTCAAGCTGAAAGGATTACCATTTTATGATAAAAAATGCGTAATAAAAGTTTTTGGAAAAAAGGTTGGGGGGGGTTGGTCCACGGGGGTTTATATATAAATGGGGGAAGCTGAGGAAAGAAGTATATCTATTGATAGAAAGGTGGTTGGGGGGGGTTGGACCAACGCAGGGTTATGAGGGGGAAGAATGAGGGTGAAGAACGAGAGGGAAAACCGCCACCGCCTATCTAAATTTGCTCCGCCAGTGATTAGAAATATGGACAAATTCGTCTTGTCTTATGAGAGGAGAAAATGCACAGTATAAAAAATGATTGAGAAATGCTTGAAAACTTTGATATCGCTCGGAAATATTCGAAATTGTGCTTTCAAATCTCCTGCTATTATGAGAGAGTTAGGAAGAGACTAGGTACGTTCATGGACTGTGTTCTTTACCATATTTATGGATTGATAATATATATATATATATATATATATATATATATATAATATATATATATATATATATATATATATATATAATATAATATATATATGTCAATAACAACACTGTGACTAGCCAAGGACTCGAACCCATGGTGTTTTTGGCCAGCCTTATGGTGCACCACCGTATATCCTCGGATTACGGTAAAACACCTAGCTGTGCTGGGTACGTAATTGTTGTAGGATTTGATGGTCCTGTGGGTTAGAGCGTCATCTGGTTTTCGCTCACCATGAGGAGGTCCAAAACAACATGGGTTCGAGTCCTCGGCTAGTCGCAGTCTTGTTATTGATCAATAACAATTTTCCACTTTGAATCTATATAAATTTATCTCATTAAAAAAATGATTTAAATGTTTCTCGTCTTCATTTTTTATTTTATCAAAATTGTCATTTTTTCTTTAGTTTATCTATATATTTTATGTTTCTTATGGTGTAAACTGTAGGAGGGAGAGAGGAGAAAAAGTAACCCACAATACCCTGGCTGGAACAATTGACAGGTAACCCACAATACCCTGGCTGGAACAATTGACAGGTAACCCACAATACCCTGGCTGGAACAATTGACAGGTAACCCACAATACCCTGGCTGGAACAATTGACAGGTAACCCACAATACCCTGGCTGGAACAATTGACAGGTAACCCACAATACCCTGGCTGGAACAATTGACAGGTAACCCACAATACCCTGGCTAACAATTGACAGGTAACCCACAATACCCTGGCTGGAACAATTGACAGGTAACCCACAATACCCTGGCTGGAACAATTGACAGGTAACCCACAATACCCTGGCTGGAACAATTCACAGGTAACCCACAATACCCTGGCTGGAACAATTGACAGGTAACCCACAATACCCTGGCTGGAACAATTCACAGGTAACCCACAATACCCTGGCTGGGGAAAAATTTACAGGTAACCCACAATACCCTTGGTGGAACAATTGACAGGTAACCCACAAAACCCTGTGAAAAAATTCACAGTCCCCCACAATACCCTGCTATAACAATTGACGGGTAACCCCAATACTCGGCTGGAAAAATTTCACAGGAAACCAAATACCCTGGCGAACAAATGAAGGTAACCCACAATCCCGGGCTGGAAAAATTCACAGGTAACCCAAATTTTACCCCGGCTGAATAATTGACAGGAACCCCCAAAATACCCTTTCGGACAATTCACAGGTAACCCCAAAATACCCTGGCTGGAAAAATTCAAGTAACCCTAATACCCTGCGGGACAATTGAAGGTAAACCACAATACCCTGGCTGGAAAATTGACATTTAACCCCAAATACCCTGGGGGAACAACACAGTAACCCCAAAATCCCTGGTTTGGAACAATTCAAAAAGGTAACCCCAAAATCCCCTGGCTGGAAAAATTCCCAAAGGAACCCACAATACCCTCGGAACAATTACAGGAACCCTTTAAATACCCTTTCTGGAACAATTCACAGGTAACCCCATACCAGGCGGAAACAATTCACAAGTAACCCAAATAACCTGGCTGGAAAAATTCAAGTAACCCAAAATCCCAAAAACGGAACTTTTTAAAAATTTAACTCAAAAATGTAAATAAATGAACAAATCGAAAGTTGAAAAGGCTTTCATTTTTAAATTTTAAAAAATTTGAGTTAGGATTTTATGGTTTAATAACTGTAATAAACGTAATAGACAATATTTTTGAAAGGAAATTACAGTGATTGGTGAGTTAAACTAACACAGAAAAAAATGTTTTTAGTTTTTTTAGGACATGATTGTAAACGGCTCTGATTGGTTGAGTTAAAAGCAGTTTACTCAAAAGATATAAGTAAAGATTTTATTGAGAATTCCTTCGACTGCCGACAGAGGGGAGCACCTAACACAAAAAAGGGTTTTTTTGCAAAAGCTAAACCCCAAGAATTATGCAGCACGGCTTAAAACAAAAAGCAAGCGTTCAAAACATTTGAACGCCCTTTCCAAAAACACATAAATTTAATACAGGTTGGAATTACCTCATCAAAAAAACACCGTTCAAGACAGGTTTGACACTTGCCTCCCAAACAACCATAACAAAACAGTTATCCCCTTTTAACACCAATTTCCTTTTAGACATCAAAACGCTGGGGGCCCTCTCAAAATTTTTTAAAGTTGGCTTTAAAACTCTCAAAACGTTCAGTTTCCCACAAAGTTGTTCCCTGAGGGTGTTTGTGCAATTTTAGAAAATTAACTTTTACCTCTCCAACTGGAGAATAAAAAGCCTACGAAAAGCAACACAAACTCAAAGATTTATCTCGATTTATAATGCCAGTTTAACCCAAAAAACAACCCTATATTTTTTAAAACAAATCTATTACAAAATTTCCTTAAAAAAAATCTATTTAAAACCGTAACATGTAGCAGAATATACTTTTTTTTTTTTTTTGCAAAAGAAATTACTGTTGGTTCCAGCAACTGGAATTGCAAACCATCTCTGAAAAAAAACCCAGAAATCGTAAGATAAGACCAATTTTTATGTAATCTCAGTTACACTGAATTAGTCCACGAAATTGTATATAATTTTAAAATTGGATGGGATAAAAGACAAGAAAACATGCCGCAATACGGGGATAAAAATAATTATCCCAGTTAGGGAGAGGAGGAAAAAAAAAAAAAAACTTGCAATTTGACCTCACTGGTTATTGCAAGAAACTGAGAGATCAAATATTTGAGTTCTCACCAGTTTTGGAAATAAATTTCTTGAAGTTTTTTTTACAGAGGGGGGGGGGAATAGATTTGGGAAATAGATTTTGAATATACTTGGTGTGTTTTTGCTGTCACTGTTATTGTTATTGTTGTTATTGTTATTGTTGTTATTGTTATTGCTATTGTTGTTATTGTTATTGTTGTTATTGTTGTTGTTATTGATGTTATTGTTATTGTTGTTATTGTTATTGTTGTTATTGTTGTTGTTATTGATGTTATTGTTATTGTTGTTATTGTTATTGTTGTTATTGTTATTGTTGTTATGTTATTGCTATGTTGTTATTGTTATTGATGTTATTGTTATTGTTGTTATTGTTATTGTTGTTATTGTTATTGTTGTTCTTGTTATTGCTATTGTTGTTATGTTATTGTTTGTTATTTTTTATTGTTATTATTGTTATTGTTGTTATTGTTATTGTTGTTATTGTTCATATGTAGTTATTGTTATTGTTATTGTTGTTATTGCTATTGTTGTTATTGTTATTGTTGTTATTGTTATTGTTGTTATTGTTATTGCTATTGTTGTTATTGTTATTGATGTTATTGTTTATTTTGTTATTGTTATTGATGTTATTGTTATTGTTTATTGTTATTGTTTTTATTTGTTATTGTTGTTATTGTTATTGCTATTGTTGTTAATGTTATTGATGTTATTGTTATTGTTGTTAATTGTTACTTGTTGTTATTGTTATTGTTGTTCTTTGTTATTGCTATTGTTGTTATTGTTATTGTTGTTATTGTTATTGTATTATTGTTTATTGTTTTATTGTTATGTTGTTATTGTTATTGTTGTTTTTGTTATTGTTAATTTTTTGTTATAGCTATTGTTGTAGATTATTATTTAATGTTATGTTAATGTTAATTGTAAATGTTGTTGTTATTGATTGTTATTTATTGTTATTATTTATCTAATTGTTGAATAATAATAATGATTTTTAAAAATTTTATTGTAGTTATTGTTATTGCTATGTAATATGTTGTTTTAGTTAATTTTTAATGTATTATTGTATAGCTATTATTTAACTATTGAAATGTTTTTAATACGACAATAATTTACTGTAATATTTAAATTATTTATAATTATTTAATAATTTAAATTTTATTGATGTAATATAATATTATTAATTGTACATTTGATTATTTAAATTTTTATTGTTAATTAATAATTACAATAAAATTTATTATATATTTGTGTGAATTGAGTAAATAACAGATAAAATTTTAAATATAATAAATTAATACATTATAATTATAATTAATACATAATAATTATGTATTTTTATATTTATATAATAATTAATAAAATGTATATTAATTGAAAAAATTTTAATTGTAATAACTGTTAAATTATTGTAAGTAATTTTTATTAATCATTATTAATGATTTCATTTATAACAATAATACATATATTATAACTAATTATTCAATATTATTCAGCCCTAATAACAACCAAACAACAACAACAACAACCATTCACCTTCACCCGCCCCCCCCATCCCCCCTTAATCGTAGTTCCAACTTGCCCTCACACCCGAGTATAAACCTACAATGAACTTAAATAAATAAAAATTAGTATAATTCCTTTCCAATGGTGCATAATTCTGACGTTTGTCACCTACATCGATTATATCACATCCACTGCAGCTTCCGGCCACCTTGGATCATGAGCTCTTCAGCGGCATGCATTTAGGGAGATTTGTAGTTCTGTAGCGGTTGTAGTGGGGGTGGGATGTGTGGGTGGGTGTGTGGGTGGTTTCGTGGGTGGGTGTGAGGGTGGGTTGTAGTGGGTGGGTTGTGGTGGTGGTGGGTGTGTGGTGTGGTGGGTGTGTGGGTGGTGTGGGTGTGTGGGTGGGTGTGTGGGTGGGTGTTGTGTGGTGGGTGTGTGGGTGGGTTCTGTGGTGGGTGTGTGGTGGGTGCGTGGGTGGGTGTGTGGGTGGGTGTGTGGGTGGGTGGGTGTTGTGGTGTGGGATGTGGGGTGGGTGGGTGTGGGGGTTTGGTGTGTGGGTGGTGTGTGTGGGTGGGTGTGTGGGTGGGTGCGTGGGTGGGTGTGTGGGTGTGTGGGTGGCTGTGTGGGTGTGTGTGTGGGTAGGTGGGTCTGTGTAATGCCTGTGGGTGTGGGGTGATAGCGGGGGCATCGTGGGGTAAAGAGGTTGATGTGTAGGGGTAATTGTGGGTAGTCATAAACGAGCGTGGGGAATAGTGCCAGTGGGTGATGGTTTGTGGGGGCGGCAGTGAGTGTGGGTGTGGGTGTGGGAGTGTGCAGTCATGGTGTATGAAAAAGAATTTCCTTTCTTTTTCACCCACAGACGCCCAGAACACCGCCTTATCAACATCCACATTTTGAAAATCTCTCTTTCTAAAAAAAAAAAAGAAAAAAATCACCGCAAAATGAAATGGCTCGGTCGACGTGCCGATACACTCACCGACCGACCGATACCCCTCACCGACCGACCGATAAACTCACCCCCGTATTAATTATATACCCAAAAAAATCGTGTGATATCAACACAGAAGAAATCTGGCTCAAGCAATCTCCTCCACCATCTACGAAGCAATTTATTCTCTATCGATGTTTTTCTTTGCTCCTCCTGTCCCCTTTTCTTCCTAATTCCCTTCAATAATATTTTCTATCGATATCTTCTAATTAATTAAAGTTCATGATGCTATTTAGGAACAAAATCAATAATATAATTCAACAATGAAAGCGGTTTGTTGACAAAATGATCTAGGAATATGGAGATATTCTCTTAAGAACTGAAGGAGAGAACGTAAGATCATTTTTTTTGTGTAAGTGATAGGAAGTAGAGAGGATAGAGAA
>NC_069465.1:9667609-9690109 GCF_026875155.1 Cherax quadricarinatus | reverse complement strand
CTGCAACTTCTCTTTAGAATCTCCCAAAAGCACAGTGTCATCAGCAAAGAGCAACTGTGACAACTCCCACTTTGTATTAGATTCTTTATCTTTTAACCCCACACTTCTCTTACATCTCCATCTATAAATAAATTGAACAAAACAACCACATATATATAATATATATATATATATATATATATATATATATATATATATATATATATATATATATATTATATATATATAATATATATATAATATATTATATATATATTTAAATATATATATATATATATATATATAATAAATATATATATATATAAGTAAAAACACAGCCTCCTGGTTTTTCATTATCATAATAAATTACACAAATTACATTATAATAGGCGAGAAGTAAACTGGGTGTAATTATGATAATGAGCTACGCCTGTTAAATATTCCCAAATTACGATATTTAGTATTGCTTGGCCGTTATTAGATTATCTAAAATTAATTTTAATAAAAGGTTGCCACTGGCTTAGCATTTAATTTTAACAGAAGAAAATCATAATTCAATATTACCTGAAAAAAAATATTATATCACTTTTTTAATAGGGAAACTATGCTAGGGTGAGTTGAGGGCAACAATAGCATATGTCTGTTGTTGTGTAGTGGTGCAGTGGACCAGTGTTGAGGGGAACACCAGGACGTGGGATGACACCAGCAACTGCAGTGACAACATAAGCGGCAGTGAACCAACACAACAGTGACAACATAAGCGGCAGTGAACCAACACAACAGTGACAACATAAGCGGCAGTGAACCAACACAACAGTGACAACATAAGCGGCAGTGAACCAACACAACAGTGACAACATAGCGGCAGTGAACCAACACAACAGTGACAACATAAGCGGCAGTGAACCAACACAACAGTGACAACATAAGCGGCAGTGAACCAACACAACAGTGACAACATAAGCGGCAGTGAACCAACACATCGGTGACAACATAAGCGGCAGTGAACCAACACAACAGTGACAACATAAGCGGCAGTGAACCAACACAACAGTGACAACATAAGCGGCAGTGAACCAACACAACAGTGACAACATAAGCGGCAGTGAACCAACACAACAGTGACAACATAAGCGGCAGTGAACGAACACAACAGTGACAACATAAGCGGCAGTGAACCAACACAACAGTGACAACATAAGCGGCAGTGAACCAACACAACAGTGACAACATAAGCGGCAGTGAACCAACACAACAGTGACAACATAAGCGCGCAGTGAACCAACACAACAGTGACAACATAAGCGGCAGTGAACCAACACAACAGTGACAACATAAGCGGCAGTGAACCAACACATCGGTGACAACATAAGCGGCAGTGAACCAACACAACAGTGACAACATAAGCGGCAGTGAACCAACACAACAGTGACAACATAAGCGGCAGTGAACCAACACAACAGTGACAACATAAGCGGCAGTGAACCAACACAACAGTGACAACATAAGCGGCAGTGAACGAACACAACAGTGACAACATAAGCGGCAGTGAACCAACACAACAGTGACAACATAAGCGGCAGTGAACCAACACAACAGTGACAACATAAGCGGCAGTGAACCAACACAACAGTGACAACATAAGCGGCAGTGAACCAACACAACAGTGACAACATAAGCGGCAGTGAACCAACACAACAGTGACAACATAAGCGGCAGTGAACCAACACAACAGTGACAACATAAGCGGCAGTGAACGAACACAACAGTGACAACATAAGCGGCAGTGAACCAACACAACAGTGACAACATAAGCGGCAGTGAACCAACACAACAGTGACAACATAAGCGGCAGTGAACCAACACAACAGTGACAACATAAGCGGCAGTGAACCAACACAACAGTGACAACATAAGCGGCAGTGAACCAACACAACAGTGACAACATAAGCGGCAGTGAACCAACACATCAGTGACAACATAAGCGGCAGTGAACCAACACAACAGTGACAACATAAGCGGCAGTGAACCAACACAACAGTGACAACATTAGCGGCAGTGAACGAACACAACAGTGACAACATAAGCGGCAGTGAACCAACACAACAGTGACAACATAAGCGGCAGTGAACCAACACAACAGTGACAACATAAGCGGCAGTGAACCAACACAACAGTGACAACATAAGCGGCAGTGAACCAACACACAGTGACAACATAAGCGGCAGTAAACCAACACAACAGTGACAACATAAGCGGCAGTAAACCAACACAACAGTGACAACATAAGCGGCAGTGAACCAACACATCAGTGACAACACAAACATCAGAGAACCATCACAGCCAGTGATACTTCTCATTCCATCTCCTGCAGTCATATCCTGGAGACGAAGATCACACACTTAACGGCCACATTCCCACCCATATATACAATTTTAGTTGCAATTCCTTACATTTTCAATCCTGGGTATCATATATTATATATATATATATTATATATATATATATATATATATATATATATATATATATATATATATATATATATATATATATATATATATATATATATATATATTGGCAGTTTGGAGGGATATGTTGTGTATCTTTATACGTATATGCTTCTAAACTGTTGTATTCTGAGCACCTGTGCAAAAGCAGTGATAATGTGTGAGTGTGGTGAAAGTGTTGAATAATGATGAAAGTATTTTCTTTTTGGGGATTTTCTTTCTTTTTGGGTCACCCTGCCTCGGTGGGGAGACGACCAACTTGTTGAAATATATATATATATATATATATATATATATATATATATTTATATATATATATATATATATATATATATATAATATATAATATATATAATTGAGACTTTTACAACATTTGGGTGGCCTCTTCAGTCCAATGCAGAAAAATGTGGAACAAGAGGAGGAATTCGGGGTGATCAGTCCAGAGGGACTGATTACCTGCGCTGTAAGCTGTGCTGAGTGTCAGCTTACAACACATGCAAATGACAGTCAAAGATTAGCAATAAAATATTCACAAAACTATTTATTTTTCTTTATTTTCCCACCACCAGGAGGTATTTTCAGTGTGTAATATGTACAGTATATACAAACCATACCACGGGCGGGATTCGAACCCGCGGTCAGAGAGTCTCAAAACTCCAGACCGTCGCGTTAGCCACTGGTCCAGTAGCTAACGGGACGGTCTGGAGTTTTGAGACTCTCTGACCAGGGGTTCAAATTCCACCCGTGGTATGGTTTGTTTGCAATCGTGTCATTACGATTTCGTGAGTCATACAGTATATATAGCTGTATATACAATGTACAATGATCATGATTACGTTAAATGATGCAGAGTGTTATCTAGTGATAGGCAGGGATACACAGTGTTAGGGTGCCATATACAGGGATATACGTCAGCGTGTAGTGATATGCAGTGATCAACAGGGATACGCAATGATAAACAGGGATACGCCGCGATATACAGTGATACGCACAGATACGTAAGAATATACTGCGATATGAAGTAATACTTAGGGAATACGCCACATTATGCAGCGCTAAGCAGGGATACGCTGTAATACGCAGGGATACACAATGATACGCGAGGATACCAAGCAATATGCAGCGATTTCACATCTCAAATTCAGTTCCGTCTATACTGACTATAATCCTTACTTACCCTTTCTCACCTTCTCTCCTCTTCCACCTCTTCCCTCCCTCCCATCACTGTCCCTCCCTACACTCGTCTTTCCTCCCCTTATCTCCCCTCCATTACCCTCGGAAACATTTCCCCTCACATAAGAAAAATGGAGCCAGATACACCCATAACAACACTCTGGGAATCAGTTATATAAATTAGTACATTATACACTGCCTTGTCCAGGAGCCCTTAATAAAATTACAATTAACCAAGGGATGTCCCTTGTACGAGAGAGAGAGAGAGAGAGAGAGAGAGAGAGAGAGAGAGAGGAGAGAGAGAGAGAGAGAGAGAGAAAGTTTTTTAAGGGGATTTAACGTGTGTGTGTGTTGTGTGTACTCACCTAATTGTGGTTGCAGGAGTCGAGTCATAGTTCCTGGCCCCGTGTGTGTGTGTAATGTGGTACAGCAAGTATAATAAGTACAACAGTACAATATAATATATATTATTTTTTAATACGACCTCGCGTGAGGCCAAATAAAAAAAATACACATATACAAAATAGCAATTTTCAACACTGGGCTCAATCAAACTTGGTTTTTACCATTTAAAGCATGAAAATGAGTTTCGTGAAATTTCATATAATTCCGCCATCTATCATAAACTGGTTGAGTTCCCCCTCCCTCTCTACCCTGTTTGTTCCCCCTCCCTCTCTCCCTTGGTTGTTCTCCCTCCTTCTCTCCTCTGGTTGTTCCCCCTCCCTCTCTCCCCTGTTTGTTCCCCCTCCCTCTCTCCCCTGGTTGTTCCACCTCCCTCTCTCCCCTGGTTGTTCCCCCTCCCTCTCTCCCCTGGTTGCTCCCCCTCCCTCTCTCCCCAGGGTGTTCCCCTGTCTCCCCTGGTTTGTCCCCCCTTCCTCATCTGGTAGCTTACAATTTTAGGGTACAAATACATGCACACACACACACACACACACACACACACACACACACACACACACACACACACACACTCACTTAAATAGCAACGCTCATCTTGCCATATAGGACAAGTGAAAATTTGTGTATGGAATAATTTCGCAAAAATCATTCTGAACCTAACAAAAAAAATATATTTCACTGTGTTTGTTTAGCATTAAATTATTGTAAACAAATCTAAAATATATTTAGCTGGGTTAGGCTAAAATAAATTACTCTGGTTATAATAAGGTTAGGTAAGTTTTCTAAGTTTCTTTTAGTGCAAAATTATAAATTTTTATATTAACATTAATGAACAAAATATATCTTTAAACGTATAAGAGAAAATTTTAGAAAGGACTTAATTTTAAATGAGTTCTTGCTAATTGACCAGTTTTACATATTCGGCACTATATATATATATATATATATATATATAATATATATATATATATATATATATATTATAATATATATATATATATATATATATATATATATATGTATATATATATATATATGTATATATATATATATATATATATATATATATATATAGTAGGTTGGTATATATATATATATTATATATATATATATAGTAGGTTGGTAGACAGCAACCACCCAGGGAGGTACTACCGTCCTGCCAAGTGAGTGTAAAACGAAAGCCTGTAATTGTTTTACATGATGGTTTAGGAAATTGCGGGAATGTCTTTTGTCGGGTCCTCTAAATATGAAAGTTTAAAGGCATGTTTTTTGCTACTTTACTTACATTTTGGTCCCACTACAATACATATAAACATTTTTTTCATACACACCATCTGATTTTTTTCCTTTGATTTTAAATTTTAAATATTTCTTGGTTTTATAATTTTCCTTTTATTCCAGGGGGAAGGGGAAATAAGAATCTTTCCCCCAAAAAGCCAAGGGCGTGTTTGTAAAAGTCGACTAAAATCCCGGGGAAAAATTTGGGCTGGGTAACCCCTTTTCCTGAAAAGAAAAAAAAAAAAGGAATAAGAAGAAGAAAAATTGTCAAAGGGGGAAAGTCTGAATGGGGCCCCCGGGGAAAGTTGTGCAGATGATAAGAAAGAGATGTTTGTGGATGTTAGGGAATGAGAAGAAGTGGATTTTCCTGGTTTTAAAAGTGAAACAAAGCTGAAGGGGGGGGGGAGATTTTCAATGGAGAGGAATAAATGGGTTGGGTCGGGGGTTTTTTTAAATTTAGTTTTTAGGCAAAAGAAGGAGAAAGCAATAATTTTTGAAGGTTTAAGCGGGCCGGGGGAAAAAGAGGGCCCTATAAATGAAATTAAATTTCCCAAGGTTTTATGGGGGGAAAAAAAATAAAGTTTTTGGTGGAAAAGTGGGTTATAATAAGGTGAAAGGGCCACCTGGAGAAGGAGAAGGTGAGGAGAGAGAGAGATTTTGGGAAATGTTGAGTGAATGCGGGGGAGTTTTGACTCAAGTTGAAGAAATTTGGGGGTTGGGGGTTTCAATGCTAAATGGGGGTTTTAAAAATGTTATGGAGGGTTAGTAGGGAAAAAAAATTTGGGGTCCGGGGGTTTAAATGAAAAATTTGGGGACCCTTTAAATGAGCTATGGGGTTAGAAAAAAATTTTTTTAATAAGAAATTACATTTTTTATAAAAAAGGGGATAAATAAATATACAAGGAAAGATGAAGCACTTTTAAAAATTTTTAGTTTATTGGGATTATGTATTGGTGTTTAAAAGGTTTATGGGTAGCTCCAGGATTTTTGGGGCTATAAATTTTTTGTTTAAAATTTAGGGGGAAGGGGGAAAAAATGGAAAAAATTAAAAAAATTTTTTTTCAAAGGGGAGGGGGAAGGGTGGGGGAAAAGGGGGGGGGGGGGGGGGGGGGGGAAAAAAGGGGGGGGGGGGGGGGGGGGGGGGGGGGGGGGGGGGGGGGGGGAGAAAATAAGCGACTATTAGCAGAAAGGGGGGATAGGGGAAAAGATGTTTAAATGGGGGGTTGAAGGGGTTTGGAATAGTTTTAAAAAGCAGTATTAAAAATTTGGGGGGGGCAAAAATTTTGGGGGGTTAAGGAGGGTGGGGCGGGGAGGAAAGGGGGAGTGTTTGGGGGGAATGATGAAGTAAAGGGTGTGATAAAAGAGAAAAGGTAGCTTATGAGAGGTTTTTTACAAAAGCAGAAGTGTTTTTAAAAAAGGAAAGGAATATATGGAGATTTAAAAGAAAGGGTAAAGAGAGGGGTGAGAAAAGTGAAAAGGGGGGGGGGGGGGGGGTGTTTAGAGGGGGAGAGGCACTGTCAAAAATTTTTTAATGAAAAAAAAAAAAAATTTTGGAGTAGTTAAAAAATTTAAGAAACCAAGGGAAAATAGGGAAAATTTTGTCATTTTAAAAACAGAGTGGGGGGTTTATAAAAGGGGGAAAGATGGGGGGTATTAGGTGATGGCGAAAATATTTTGGGAATTTTTAAAATTTTAAGGGGAAGAAACAAGGCAGAAATTTTTCATGCACTGGGGGGGGAGGAATACCATTTTTTAAAGGAGTGAAGAAGACCCAGAATTAATGTGGGGGGGGTACGTAAAGGCATTACAAAAAAATAAAAGGGGGTTTTTAAAGCAGCTGGAAAACCTAAATGGGATCATACAGAAATGTTTAAAGCGGGGGGGGAAAATAGTGTTGGAGGGGTTTGGGTACTTTTGTTCAATAAATGTATAAAAAGGGGGGAAAGGTACCTAGGGTTTGGCGGAGGCATGTAAAAGCCCTTTTTAATAAAGGGAAAAAGGGGACAAAAGAGACTTAAAAAAAAATAGAGGAAAGCTTATGAGTATACCCGGAAAAGTGTACGGTAGGGTTTAATTGAAAAAATTAGAGGTAAGACAGAATGTAGGAATTGGGGCCTGAGAAAAGGGGGTTTTTAAAATGGGTAGGGGGTTTTTTAGAAAACAAGTTTTACATTTAAGATATAAAGTGAACAGTATTTAGATAAAGGGGGAAGGGGGGAAGTTTTTATTGCATTTATGGATTTAGAAAAGGGATATGATAGAGTTGGATAGAGGAACAATGTGGCAGAAGTTGCCAAATATAGGGAAAAGGGGGGAAAATTATTAAATTTCTGTAAAGAGTTTTTATGAAGATGTGAGGCTCAGGTTTTTGGGGGGTAGAAGAGAGGGGACTATTTCCCGGTTAAAGTAGGTCTTAGACAGGGATGTTAAAAAATTTTCCCATGGTTTTTTAATATATTTATAGATGGGGTTGTTAAAGGGGGGTTAAAAAGCTAGGGTGTTTTTGGGGGAGGGGGGGGGATTAAAAAAAAGGGGGGAATCAAAAATTAAAATGGGAATTGACAAAAGTTACTTTTTTCTGATGATTTCTGTGCTTATGGGGGTTTTAAAGGGGAAAAATTTTCAAAAATTTTTGGAAAGAGTTTTTGGGGAAAGTTTTGTAAAGGGAAAAGTTGAAAGTGAAAAAAGAAAAGAGTAAAGGGGATTAGGTGGGCAAATGATTTAGATAAAGAAAAAATTTGGGAAAACCAAAATTTGGGGGGGAGGGTAAAAGGGAAAAAGTGAATGTTTTCCCGATACTTGGGGGTTGACGTGCGGCGGAAAGGGTTTATGAAGGATGAGGGTTTTAAACATAGAATTTATGGGGGGAAAAAAGGTGGGGTGGGCCGGGTTTAGGTATATGTGGAGTCAAAAAAGTTTTCAATGGAGGGAAAAAAAGGGAAAGTAAGAAAATATAGTGGGAAAAAAACACTCTTAATGGGTTTGAAGCTTGGGGGTAAAGCAGCAGCGAGGGGACGGTTGGGGGCAAATGGAATGTCCCGTTTTTAAAGGGGAATGTGGGTTAAATATTATGCAGAAAAAATTTCGGAGTGTGGAAAATTGGAGAAGGTGTGGAGTTAATAAAAATTTAGTCAGAGGGGGAGAAAGAAGTGGAGGTTTTGAGGTGGTTTGGGTCATTTTGAGAGAATGGGTAAAGTAGAATGACATGGGGAAAGCAAAATAAATCTTTTAGGGGAAGGAAAGGCGGGGTTGGGGGTCGTTTCCCCGAAAGGGGTTTGGGAGAGGGGGTAAAGGGGGGTTTTTGGGGTAAGGGGCCCTTTGGGCTTCCAGCAAGCGTGCGTGAGGTGTTTAGATAAAAGGGGTGAATGGAGACGAAAGGAAATTGGGACCTGACGTCTGTTTTGGGGTGTGACAGGGGGTAATATTTAGTGAAGGGATTCAAGGGAAAACCCTTTTTTTTACATTAAAAAGGACTTGAGTCCCCGGAAAAAGGGGAAATAAAAATGCCTTCACCTTTTTAAAAGGGGGGTTTGGGGGTATTTCCCTTTGGGGATTTTGTTGTGTATCTTTATATGGTATGCCTAGACCCGTTTTATTCCCGAGCCCCCTCGCAAAAACAGTGATAATGTGCGAGTGTGGGGTTTAAAGTGTTTTAATGATGATGAAAATTTTTCTTTTTTTGGGGATTTTCCCTTTTTTTTTTGGGTCAACCCCGCCCCGGGGGGACGGCCCAATTTTTTGTAAAAAAAAAAAAAAAAAAAAAAAATTAAAATATAAATATATAAAAATATATATATTATATATTTTATATATATATTTTAAAGGGTGTGGTGTGTACCCCCTATTGAGGTTGCGGGGGGCGAGTTTCCAAAACTTTGGCCCCGGGTTTCACTGGGCGCCTACTAGGTCACTCTCCCTGAAACCCTGACTTTATCGTAACCCCGGGTTAAAGTATGTATGGAACCTGCCTCCAAACTACATCGCTTTTTAAACTATTTTCCCTTCCTTACTTTCCTGTGGGTTTAAGAAATACTTCCTAACCCCCCTGTGATTTAAACTTGTGTCTTCACTTCCCCCAAATTTTGTCCCCTTGGTTTTTCTGTGTCCCCGTCTCTGGAACCCTCCGGGCTTGTCCCCCTCGGGCAAATTTCCCCTCCGTATTTTGTAAGTTTGTTATCATGTCCCCCCCATCTCTCCTGTCCTCCCTGCGTCAGGGTTTATTTTTCCTTTAATTTTCCCGTAGGGGCATACCTTTTTAGCTCTGGGACTAGTCTTGTTGCAAAACCCTTTTCCCCTTTCTCTAGTTTTTTTTTTACATGCTTGGTAGGTTGGGTTACAAACTGGGGGGCCGCATACTCCCAAAATGGGGCCCAACGTACCAAAGGGTGTACCCGGGGCCTGAATGATTCCTTATTAAAATGTCGGGAATTTCTGTTCTGAGGTTTGGGTAGGCGCCCATAAGGCCCCGGGGAGCAGTTATTTGGTTTAAGTGCGCTTCAGGAGAAAGTACCTGGTGTTATACTCACCCCAAATCTTTTTCCCCTTTTGGGGAGGTTTTATCTCTGGCCCCCTAGACTGTACTCCGTTTTGCGGGCTTCTTTTCCCTTTCCCCCAAACTTCATGACTTTGCACTTTGGGGGATTGAACTCCAAAGGGGCCAATTTCGGCCCGGTCTGCAGCCTGTCCAGGGTCCCCTTTGTGTTCTGCCCGGCCTTCGATCGAATGAATTCTTCTCATCAATTTCACGTCATCTGCAAACAGGGACACCTCGGAGTTTATTCCTTCCGTCATGTCGTTCACAAATACCAGAAACAGCACTGGTCCTAGGACTGACCCCTGTGGGACCCCGCTGGTCACAGGTGCCCACTCTGACACCTCGCCACGTACCATGACTCGCTGCTGTCTTCCTGACAAGTATTCCTTGATCCATTATAGTGCCTTCCCTGTTATCCCTGCTTGGTCCTCCAGTTTTTGCACTAATCTCTTGTGTGGTACTGTGTCAAAAGTCCAAGAAGATGCAATCCACCCACCCCTCTCTCTCTCTTGTCTTACTGCTGTCACCTTGTCATAGAACTCCAGTAGGTTTGTGACAGGATTTCCCATCCCTGAAACCATGTTGGCTGCTGTTGATGAGATCATTCCTTTCTAGGTGTTCCACCACTCTTCTCCTGACAATCTTCTCCATGACTTTGCATACTATACATGTCAGTGACACTGGTCTGTAGTTTAATGCTTCATGTCTGTTTCCTTTTTTAAAGATTGGGACTACATTTGCTGTCTTCCATGCCTCAGGCAATCTCCCTGTTTCGATAGATGTATTGAATATTGTTGTTAGGGGTACACATAGCGCCTCTGCTCCCTCTCTCAGGACCCATGGGGAGATGTTATCTGGCCCCATTGCCTTTGAGGTATCTAGCTCACTCAGAAGCCTCTTCACTTCTTCCTCGGTTGTGTGTACTGTGTCCAGCACCTGGTGGTGTGCCCCACCTCTCCGTCTGTGTGTGTATGTGTGTGTGTGTGTGTGTGTGTGTGTGTGTGTGTGTGTGTGTGTGTGTGTGTGTGTGTGTGTGTGTGTGTATGTGTGTGTGTGTGTGTGTTTACATATACCTTAATGATAGTCAGGCATCGCTATGTATTTTTATCTTCTTATAAAAGAGGCAACAGACATTCAGAAAGTCGAGATTATCTGTAAACATTTGCAGGCTCTATCCTGTATAATAATTGAGATAATTACACAGGCTGGTTGATATTCTGGGAGGTCGTTATACATGGGAGGTATAATCTGTGCCTCTCTTTTTGAAGAGAGTGACGGCAGGCGGGGGCTGCCTGTCTGTCAGACAGGCACGCAATGATCTCCAAACACACACACACACACACACACACACACACACACACACACACACACACACACACACACACACATACACACACACCTGTCTCACTGGAATATGAAAGCAGCTGAGTCATATACTATTATCAAGATTCAACAAGCCATTTAAACAAAATTACTTCTCAAAAGGTATTCTAAAACAATAAATATCTGAATATTGAGAGATGATAATAGACAAGGGTGTCGAGGCCACGATCCTCCACAGACTTACTATCCAAGATAGTGTCAGTGGTCAGTGGAATGGTGAGGAGCTCAAAGATTGGTCGGCAGGAGGCCGGGTCACCGTCTGGAAAAAAACCAGGATAGTACAGTAAATAGGTTTCTGTTGAGATTTGAAAGAGTTGAGGCTCCAGGCCTATCAGAGAACAAGCATAAAAAAATTATTTTTTTTTACAGACATTTAGAAATATTTCAAAATAAAAATATATGTGAAATAAAAACTGAAAAAGAAAAATAATAATTATGGCTTTTCTGAGGAATCTCAAACCAAAAGGAAAATATTCACGTAAGCAAAAAAATAATATATATATATATATATATATATATATATATATATATATATATATATATATATATATATATATATATATATATATATATATATATATATATATATATTATTGTTTTTGGGCCCCCTCCACCAGAAACTTTATATATATATATATATATAATATATATATATATATATATATATATATATATATATATATATATATATATATATATATATATATAAAGTTTCTGGTGGAGGGGGCCCAAAAACAATAATAGCATGCTCCTACCGGCCATAATTAGTACCTATTAGCGAAAATTTTGTGTGTAGCCTTTCATGGGTGGGTAATTAAATCCATATCAGTTTTTTAATCAAAATATAAAGCTTCTATATTTAGAAAGTTGGGGCTGGACACTGGAAATAGCAAGGCTGTGGAAATATAAAAGATTAAAAAAAGCGTTGGTTATGGATAAGGGGGGAGGGGGTAAGGGACAGGGTGGGGTGGGAGGGGAGGAGTGGAAAGGGAAGGGGTTGGGGAGTATGAAGGTGGGGTGGTGGTTTTGCAATTCTTTCCCCGCCAACCCCTTACTTTCTGCCTGACTTTTCTCCCAGTAGAAATATAACGAAGACCAACTCTCCCTCTTGTGTTTTCCCTAACTCATCCTTCCCCCTCTTGTGTTTCCCCTAACTCATCCTTCTCCCTCTTGTGTTTTCCCTAACTCATCCTTCCCCCTCTTGTGTTTACCCTAACTCATCCTTCCCCCTCTTGTGTTTTCCCTAACTCATCCTTCTCCCTCTTGTGTTTTCCCCCTAACTCACCTTCCCCCTTTGTGTTTCCCTAACCATCCTTCTCCCTCTTGTGTTTTCCCTAATCACCTTCTCCCCTTGTTTTTCCCCCCTAACTCATCCTTCTCCCTTTTGTTTTTCCCCCCTAACTCTTCCTTCTCCCTCTTGTGTTTCCCTAACTATCCTTCTCCCTTTGTGTTTCCCCTAACTCACCCTTCTCCCTTTGTTTTCCCCCTAACTCATCCTTCCCCCTTTTTGGTTTCCCCTAACTCATCCTTCTCCCTCTTGGTTTTTTCCCTAATCATCCTACTCCCTCTTGTTTTCCCCTAACTCACCCTTTCTCCCTTGTGTTTCCCCTAACTCATCCTTCTCCCTCTTGTTTTTTCCCCTAATTCCTTTCCCTCTTGTGTTTACCCAAAATATCCTTCTCCCTTTGTGTTTACCCTAACTCATCCTTTCCCTTTGTTTCCCCTAACCACCCTTTTCTCCCTCTTGGGTTTTCCTAACTATCCTACTCCCTCTTGTGTTTACCCTAACTCTCCTTTCCTTTTGGTTTCCCCTAACTCACCCCTTCCCCCTCTTGTGTTTCCCCTAACTCATCCTTTCCCTCTTGTGTTTACCTAACCCCTTTTTCCCTCTTGTGTTTTCCCTAATACCCTTTTCTCCCTCTTGTGTTTATCCTAACCATCCTTCTCCCTTTTGGGTTTTTTCCCTAATTTCCCCCTTTTCCCCCTTTTTTTTAAACCCAATTTCCCCCTTCTCCCTCTTGGTTTACCCTAACTCTCCTTCTCCCTCTTGTGTTTCCCTAACTCACCCTTTCCCCCTCTTGTGTTTTCCCTAACTCCCCTTTCCCCCTCTTGTGTTTTCCCAATCACCCTTCCCCCCTCTTGTGTTTTTCCACTCATCCTTCTCCCTTTTTGTTTTATTTTAATCCCCTTTCCTTTGTGTTTCCCTAACTTCCTTTCCCTTTTGTGTTTTCCCAACCATCCTTCTCCTCTTGTTTTATCCTAACTAATCCTTCTCCCTCTTGTGTTTTCCCTAACTCACCCTTTTCCCCCTCTTGTTTTACCCTAACCATCCTTCCCCCTTTGTTTATCTAACTCATCCTTCTCCCTCTTGTGTTTTCCCTAACTCACCTTCTCCTCTTGTGTTTTCCCTAACCACCCTTTCTCTTTATGCTCAGTAATTACCACTCAATCATCCCCTCTAACCTCGGGTTTATATCAACTTGTGACTTAAAACCCCTGCGTATTCTGTGTATTCCAGGGTTTTTCTTGTGTATTCCAGGTGTATTCCTGTGTACCCCAGGTATATTCCCTTGTATTCCGGGTATTTTCCCTGTGTATTCCAGGTGTATTCCTGGTATTCCAGGAAATTTTCCTTTGTTTCCAGGTATTTTCCCTGTGATTCCAGGTTTTTTCCTGTGTATTCCAGGTTACGGTATTCCGGTGTATTCCTGTGTTTTTCTTGGTAATTTTCCTGTTTATACCTGGTGTATTGAGGTTTATTCTGTTATTCCTGGTGTTCCGGTGTATTCCCGTGCATTCCTGTTTTCCCGTCTTTTTGGTGGTGTGAATCTCTGAGGCGGTTCTTTTATGCTCTCCTGGCTCTTCATCATCTCTCAAACTGTCGCACTGACCATTTCCCTTTCTCACTGTAGGGGGCCTGAGAAATTTTTTATCTGCTGCTCTCCCCCTTTTTTCTTGTAGTTCCCTTTCTTGTTTTTTCTCCCCTTTCTCCTACTTTTCCCCCCATCTTTTTTAATTCCATTTTTCCTTTTCAATTCATTGCCACCTTTTTTCCTTCTACTTTTCACTCTCCTTTCCACCCTTTTTTATTCTCTCTCTCTCTCTCTCTCTCTCTCTCTCTCCCTCTTCTTACTTCTTTCATTCTCCCCTTCCCCCCTTCTTTCATTTTTCTCTCGTCCCCTTTCCTCACTTAATTCTTTTCTTTTTCCTCCTTTCCCTAATTTTTTTTTTGTCTTTTCCATCTCTCCTTCTTATCCTTCCCCTTTTTCTTCTTTTTTCCCTTCCTTCCCTTTTTCTTTCCTTCCTTCCTTATTTCCCATCTCTTCTTTTGTATCGTACAAAAAAAAGATCATCCAGGTGTAAGGCACCCCAAATTTTAAGGGTTTAATCCCCATTTAAGGGAACCCGATTAATGACATCAACTGCTAATGGTGGCAACAGTTTAATGGAAACCAAAGTTAATGGCCCCAACAGTTAATGGTATCAATATTTAAAGGGCACTTTAAAAGTTAATGGTGTTCAAGAGTCAAAAAGGGACTCTCTCTGACCAAGTTTGGGTGCCTTGGTGCTGGTAAAGGGCTCTTGATGGGGGGAATTTAACTATCCCCCCCTTTTTCTCGTCAAAAAAAGTTTTCCGCCGCTTCCAAGGCGGGGCATGGGGCCCCACGGGTTTCCCTTATCCCCTTAATGACATGGGTTAGGGTGGTTTACTAGGGTGGGTGAGGAAAAGAGGGGAAGGTCAAAGGGAGGGTGGATGAGTGGGAAGGGGGGGGTGACAAATACTCACCATAAGGAAATCATTACCAGAGACCTTTTTGAAGAGAGAGAGAGAGAGAGAGAGAGAGAGAAGAGAGAGAGAGAGGAGAGAGAAGAGGGGGAGAGAGAGAGAGAGAGAGAGAGAGAGAGAGAGAGAGAAAGAGGAGAGGGGAGAGAGAGAGAACATTCCTAAATGAAAACATAGAGACATAAGTAAAGGAAAAGAGGGGAAAGTGAAGGTAAAGAGAGGGGGGGAGGAAAGGGAAAAGAGAGGAAGTGAAGGTAAAGAGGGGAGAGTGAAAAGGAGGAGAGGGGAGAGGAAGGAGAGAGAGGGGAGAGTGAAAGAGAAAGGGGGGAGTGAAAGGTTTGAGAGAGGGGGAGTGAAGGTAGAAGAGGGGAGATGAAGGTAGAGGAGGGAAGTGAAGGTAGAGAGAGGGGGGAAATGAAGGGAGAGAAGGGGAGTGAAGGGAGAGAGGGGGAGATGAAAATAGAGAGAGGGGAGGGAAAAAGAGAGAGGGGAGAGTGAAGGGGAGAGAGGGGAGGTGAAAGGGAGAGAGGGGGAGAGTGAAAGGGAGAGGAGGGGGGAGGGGAAAGGGAGAGAGAGGGGGGAAGGGAAGTAAGAGAGGGGAGAGTGAAGGGAAGAGAGGGGAGGTGAAGGAAAAAAAGGGGAGAGTGAAGGTGAGAGAGGGGGGAGTGAAGGTTTGAGAAGGGGGGAGTGAAGGGAGAGAGAGGGGAGAGTGGGGGGTAGAGAGAGGGGGAGAGTGAAGGTAGAGAGAGGGGGAGATAAAAGTGAGAGAGGGGAGACTGAAAGGTAGAGAGAGGGAGAGGAAGGTAGAGAGAGGGGAGAGTGAAAGGTAAAGAGAGGGGAGTGAAAGGTTTGAGAGGGGGAGGTGATTTAGGAAGGGGGAAGTGAAGGAAAGAAGGGGAGTGAAGGTAGAGGAAGGGGAGGTAGGGGAGGGAGATGAAATTTTAAGAGAGGGGAGAGTGAAGGTAGAGAGAAGGAGGTGAAGGTGAGAGAAGGGGGGAGTGAAAGGGAGGGGGGAGGGGAGAGTAAAGTAAAAGAGGGGGGAGTGAAGGTAGAGGAGGGGAAGAGTGAAGGGAGAGAGGGGAAGTGAAAGGGAGAGAGGGGGGGTGATTTAGAGAGAGGGGGAGAGTGAAGGAGAGAGAAGGGAGAGTGAAGGTAGAGAGAAGGGAGTGAAAGGGGGAGGGGGGGAGAGAAGGTAAGAGAGGGGAGAGTTTAAAAAAAGAGAGGGGGGAGAGTGAAGGAGGAGGGGGGAGAGTTAAATAGAGAGAGGGGAGAAGTGAAGGTAGGGAGAGGGGGATGAATAGAGGAGGGGAGAGTTAAAGAAGGGGGGGGGGTGAAGGTGAGAGAGGGAGATGAAAAGGAGGGAGGGGGGAGTGAAGGAGAGAAGGGGAGGTTAAAGTAGAGAGAGGGAGAGTGAAGTAGAGAAAGGGGGAGTAAGGTGGGGGGGGGAGTGAAGGGAAGAGAAGGGAGGTGAAGGGGGGGGAGGGGGGGGGGAGGTGAAGGAGGGGAGGGGAAGTGAATGTAAAAGGGGGAGGTGAAAGTAAAGAGAGGGGGGTGAAGGGAGGGAGGGGAGAGTGAAGGTAGAGGAAAGGGAGGAAGGAAGAAAAAGGGGGGGGAGAGAAGGAGAGAGAGGGGGAGGAAGGTTTAAAAAAAGAGGGGGAGTGAAGGAGAGAGAGGGGGGAGTGAAGGTGGGGAGGGGGAGTGAAGTAAGAAGGGGAGAGGAAGGAGAGAGAGGGGAGAGTGAAGGTAGAGAAGGGGAGAGTGAAAGGAGAGGGGGGAGAGGAAGGTAGGGAAAAGGGGGAGAGTGAATAAGAGAGGGGGAGAGTGAGGTAAAAGAGGGGGAAGGGGGAAGGTGAAGGGGGGGGAGAGTGAAAGGGAGGGAAAAGGGGGAGAGTGAAGGGAGGGAGAGGGGAGGTGAAGGGGGAAAAGAGCGAAAAAGGTGAAAAAAAGACCTGAGAATGAGGCGGAAGAGGGGAAAAAAAAAGTTGCAATAGTCGAATTGAGAGGGGAGAAGAGAGAGAGAGAGAGGGGAGAGGGGAAAAGGGGGAGAGAGGGGGAAGAAGAGAGAGAAGAGAAGGGAAAGAGAGAGAGAGAGAGAAAAGGAGGAGAGAGAGAGAGAGAGAAGAGAGAGAGAGAGAGAAGGGGAGAGGGGAAGGGAGAGGGAGAGAGAGATAAAGAAAATGAAGGGAAAATGGAAAAAAAAAAGATGACCTTCCCCCGGGGTACCCAAGACGTGACCCCGTGACGGACCTATGACGTGATCTCGTGACGGGCCTAAAGACTGACCTCGTGACTGGGTTCAGAGTGACATCTTGACAATCTCGTGACCCGACCTGTGACTGACCTTTGAAACTACCTGATTCTGACAGCAAGAGCTTTTTTAGCGTTAGAACCATAAAAAGAACCATTGATAAAGTTAAAAGTGAGGAGGAAAAGGAGGAGGAGGAGAAGGAGGAGGAGGGGGGGAGGGGGAGGAGGGGATTGGAGGGGGATTAGGGGGAGGAAAAGGAGGAGGGGGAGGAGGAGGGGGGAAAGCAGGAAGAAAAAAGAGAAAATAGCTCACCCCGGTAATTTTTTTTATAAACACACCCCACATACAACACACACACACACACACACACACACCCACACACACCAAAACCCCACACACACACACAACACACCACACACCCCACACACACACACACACACACACACAGAACATGGTCAGCAGAGGACAACCAGAGCCGGGCATAGCAACACGTGAAAGCACACACAGAACCATCAGAATCCCACAGCCAAACACGCTATCCCAACACAAACCACAATCCACACTTACAGCTCCCACCCCACAATATGCTGTAGAATCCCACAGTACACTACCAGGCCCCTTCACCCCCACAGACCCCCCAGAACACAGTGCTGGAGAGTAAACTGAAGGTATGGTACACCAGCGCTGATTTAATAACGAATAAGTGGGAGGAGTGGCACGAAAGAATCAAAGAGGTATCACCGGACATCATAGCTCTCACCGAAACCAAGCTCACAGGAATGATAACAGATGCCATCTTTCTAATGGGATATCAGATCCTGAGGAAAGATATAGGGAACAGAGGGAGCTGAGGAGTGGCATTGCTCATCAAAAACCAATGTGATTTTGATGAGAAGGAGAGAGGAGGCAGAGGAGAAGCAAGAGATTACATAATAGGAACACTTCAGTCTGGAGGTCCCAAGGTGGTAATTGCAGTGATGTATAACCCACCACAGAACAGCAGGAGGCCAAGGCATGAGTATGATGAAAGTAACAGAGCAATGGTTGACACACTGGATGAAGTGGCCAGAAGGGCTCAAGTGAGCAGGGCAAAGCTTTCAATCACAAAGAAATTGACTGGGAAAACTTGGAGCCACATGGGGGCCCAGAAACTTGGAGGGCTAGGATGATGGAAGGGTACTGGAAAACCTCATGTACCAACACGTAAGGGACACTACCAGAGAGAGAGGAGAGAATGAACCAGCAAGACAGGACCTAGTATTTACCTTGAGTAGTGCAGATGCTGAAGGCTTCACATATGAAAGACCCCTAGGAGCCAGTGACCATGTGGTTCTATGCTTTCTTTAGATAGTAGATTTACATCTGGAGAGGAAAGCAGGAAGGGCAGGACGAACAAAGTCAAACTACAAGAGAGGGGACTACAGAGGCTTGAAGAATTTCCTGCACGAGGTGGTTCAGTGGAACAGAGGACTAGCAGGGAAGTCAGTCAATGACATGATGGAATATGTGATAACAATATGCATGGAAGCCGAAGAGAGGTTTGTACGCAAGGGTAACAGAAATAACGAGAAGACCAGGATGAGCCCTTGGTTCACTCAAAGGGACAGCGAGGCCAAAACTAAGCGTGCTAGGGAATGGGAGAATTATAGAAGGCAAAGGATGAAGGAGAATATGCACAGGTAAGAAGGGAGGCCCAACGACAATATGAAAATGACATAGCAACCAAAGCCAAATTTTACCCAAAGCTAATGTAAAGCCACATCAGGAGGAAAACGACTGTCAAGAACCAGGTAATCAGACTGGGGAAGGAAGGAGGGAAGATCACAAGAAACGACCGAGAAGTATGTGAGGAACTCAACATGAGAATCAAAGAAATGTTCACAGAGGAGACAGAATGGACTCTGGAAAGACGGAGAGGTGGGGTACACCATCAAGTGTTGGACACAATACATACAACCGAGGAAGAAGTGAAGAGGCTGCTAAGCTAGCTAGATACCTCAAAGGCGATGGGGCCGGATAACATCTCTCCATGGGTCCTGAGAGAGGAAGCAAAGGCACTATGTGTGCCACTAACATCAATCTTCAACACATCTATCGAAACAGGGCGACTATCTGAGGTATGGAAGACTGCAAATGTAGTCCCAATTTAAAAAAAAGATAAAGACATGAAGCATTAAACTACAGACCAGTGTCACTGACATGTATAGTATGCAAAGTCATGGAGATTATCAGGAGAACAGTGGTGGAGCACCTGGAAAGGAATGAGGTTATCAGCGACAACCAGCACGATTTCAGGGATGGGAAATCCTGTGTCACAAACTTACTGGAGTTCTATGACAGGGTGACAGCAGTACGACAAGAGAGAGAGAGGAGTGGATAGAGTGTATTTTCTTGGACTGTAAGAAGGCTTTCGATACAGTTCCACACAAGTGGTTAGTGCATAAGCTGAAGAACCAGGCAGGTATAACAACGAAGGCACTGCAATGGATCAGGGAATACCTGCCGGGAAGACATCAGCGAGTCATGGTACGAGACGACGTGTCAGAGTGGGCGCCTGTGACGAGCGGGGTTCCACAGGGGTCAGTCCTAGGACCGGTGCTGTTTCTGGTATATGTGAACGACACGACGGAAGAAATAGACTCAGATGTGTTCCTGTTTGCACATGATGTGAAGCTGATGAGAAGAATTCAATCGGGTGAGGACCAGGCAGAACTAAAAAAAGATCTGGACAGGCTGCAGGCCTGACCCAGAAACTGGCTTGTAGAGTTCAACCCCACCAAGTGCAAAGTCATGAAGACTGTGGAGGGCAAAGAAGACTGCAGACGGAGTACAGTCTATGGGGCCAAAGACTACAAACCTCACTTAAGGAAAGGGATCTTGGGGTGAGTATAACACCGGGCACATCTGAGGAGCACATCATCCAAATAACTGCTGCATCATGTGAGCGCCTAATACACCTAAGAACAGCATCCCGACATCTCAATAAGGAATGGTTCAGGACCCTGTACACCGTGTATGTCAGGCCTATACTGGAGTATGCAGCACCAGGTTGAAACCCACATTTAACCATGCATGTAAGGATATTAGAGAAAGTGCAAATGTTTGCAAAAAGAGCTAAGGGGTATGTCCTACGAGGAGAGGTTAAGGGAAATCGACCTGACGACATTGGAAGACAGGAGAGATAGGAGGGATATGATAACGACATATAAAATTCTGAGAGGAATTGACAAGGTGGACAGAGAGAGGATGTTCCAGAGATGGGACACAGTAACAAGGGGTCACAGCTGGAAGTTGAAGACTAATATGAATCACAGAGATGTTAGGAAGTATTTATTCAGTTACAGAGTTGTCAGGAAGTGGAATAATCTGGGAAGTGATGTAGTGGAGGTAGGATCCATACATAGCTTTAAGAAGAGGTATGATAAAGCTCATGGAGCAGGAAGAGGAGGGAGCAAGGAGCTATGACTCGACCCCTGCAACCACAACTAGGTGAGTACACACATACACATACATACCACACACACACACACACACACACACACACACACACACACACACACACACACACACACACACACACACACACAAACTACACCCATCGTGTCATGCCGTCAACAAAGCATTTCGAGACTTTTTCCACAGTTTTCTCCCCACAATATATTTTCTTCGCTCGTTTTCTCCTCCTTCTCAACAAAAGCTCCAAGTCTCCCCTTTTCCATACTCTCTTTCATCAATTACCCCCACCCCCTCAACCCTTTCTTTCCAGTCTTCCATCACAATCTTGCAGAGCTCCTCTAACCTTCCAATTAGCCAACCTTGTGCCTCTCGCCGACACATTATCTTAAAATCAACGTTTTTTTAAAACCCTCAAACAATGTTCACTCTTCACGCTCGAGTCACAAATTTGTATACTCTAATTTTCACTCGTCAGAGGGAAGGAGACGGGGTCCTCCAGGGATCCTCAGGGAGTCTTCCAGGGGTTCTACAGGGGTTCTCCAGGGGTCCTCCAGGGGTTTTCCAGGGGTCTTCCAGGGGTTCTCCAGGGGTTCTGGGGGTTTTCCAGGGGTTCTCCAGGGGTCCTCCAGGGGTTCTCAAGAGGTCTCCCAGGGGTCCTCCAGGGGTCTTCCAGGGGTCTTCCAAGGGTCTTCCAAGGTTCTTCCAGGAGTCCTCCAGGGGTCTTCTAGGGGTCATCAAGGGGTCTTAGAGGGGTCCTCTAGGGGTTTTCCAGGGGTCGTCCAAGGGTCTTCCAGGGGTCCTCCAGGGGGCTTCTAGGGGTCCTCCAGGGGTACGGCCACTGGTGAAAGGGGTAGAGTGCTTCTCCTTTGTTCAGTGGGTCATAGGTTTGAGTCCCTTCCTTCTCCTTTCCCCAGACACAAACTTGTCCTTTTTCTCAAATTCGCAAGCAAAAAAGTATTGCCTGATACGGATAATATAACCCAGAGAATGCGTGAGGATTTGAACCCAAGGCGAGTGAGCTCAAACTCCACCCGTTCCGTGGCCATGGTTGGATGATATGTCCAATGGTGCCTCAGGTAGTTGATGGAGTCTGGGCCAGAAGCCTCAACTGGTTGATCCACTAGTTTCGCAGAGGAGAATGTAGAAGCTGTTGATCCTGTAGATAGCCATGAGAGGATAGTCCGCTGTCTTTCCCGCTGAAGAGGATCCCAGAAGGGGGTCGAAATAAGGAGATCAATAAATATCTTGAGTTTCAATCCCTCGGTAAAATTAGTCAATTAACAAGAACTCATTTAAAATTAAGGCCTTTCTAAAATTTTCTCTTATACGTTTAAAGATATATATTTTTTCATTTATGTTACTGTAAATATTAATAATTTTGTACCAAAAAACCTTTAGGAAACTTTCCTAACCTTATTTTAGCAAGCACAATTTAATATAGCCTAATCGAACTAAACATATTTTACATAGGTTTACAGTAATTTAATTATAAACAAACACATTGAAATACACTTTTTTCGTTAGCTTCAGAATAATTTTTGCGAAATTATTGCATACACAAATTTTCGCTTGCCTTATTCGGCAAGAAGAGCGTTGCTATTTAAGCCAAAATCGCAAACACAGTGTCTGGAACAATTCGCCAAACACACGCACTTGGGAAAGAAACATTTTAACGACGTTTCGGTCCCGCCTGGGTCATTATCAAGTCACACTCAGGCGAGAAAAGTAAAGAAAGTAAGAGAGTATATATACGGAA
>NC_069465.1:9605109-9662609 GCF_026875155.1 Cherax quadricarinatus | reverse complement strand
GGTCACAGCAGTGGCAAAAGGGACGGAGGGCCAAGAGGTCACAGCAGTGGCAAAAGGGACGGAGGGCCAAGAGGTCACAGCAGTGGCAAAAGGGACGGAGGGCCAAGAGGTCACAGCAGTGGCAAAAGGGATGGAGGGCCAAGAGGTCACAGCAGTGGCAAAAGTGACGGAGGGCCAAGAGGTCACAGGAGTGGCAAAAGGGACGGAGGGCCAAGAGGTCACAGCAGTGGCAAAAGGGACGGAGGGCAAGAGGTCACAGCAGTGGCAAAAGGGACGGAGGGCCAAGAGGTCACAGCAGTGGCAAAAGGGACGGAGGGCCAAGAGGTCACAGCAGTGGCAAAAGGGACGGAGGGCCAAGAGGTCACAGCAGTGGCAAAAGGGATGGAGGGAGGTATGATAGCATCATTTGCATAAATGGGGGGGTGGGGGTTAGTATATAAGTTCTTCAATCCTTTTTTTTCAATGTTTCTTAAAACCACAAGAAAACCATTCTTGTATATTCCCTTATATCTCTCTCTTTTTCTCTCCTCTCCCTTCACCTTTCTTTCACCTCTCTCACCTTTTCCTTTACCTCTGCCCTTACTTTTCTCTTCTCTTCCCTAGTCTCTTCTATCCCTCACCTCATTTTTAAAAAAAAAATGGAATAATTGAGGATATCTTCAACACAGAAGTAACAGTAATTCCAGTACTGCTGGAAGGAAACTCTGGAACTGTCGTAGCTACCGAACCCGTAGTGGAATCTTTGACGATATTCTCACCACCCCACTGAACTGACCCAATCTATTGTTTATAATCATAGCCATAATTTTTAAAAAGGGAGGACTGATAAGCCAGAGGAAGACCTCGGTCAGATGACCGAAACCTCCAACGGCGGATCAACATATAACTAAGACCGGCGTCAGGAAACACTCGTCTTGTTGTACAAGAATGGTAAACAATACCGACGAGATGAAATTAAGACACATGTGCATCATCTGGGTATCTTTACTGCGGACGTTTCGCCATCCAGTGGCTTTATCGATAAAGACACTGGATAGCGGAACGTCTACAGTAAAGATACCCAGATGTTGCACATATGTCTCAGTTTTCAACTTGTCCTGTTTCCTGACAAACCTTACCTAATCTCGCCTGCTGAAGTCTACCAGCTCAGGGTGACATATTTTCAGTACCTCATGTATGTGACCCATCCTGTGTGATGGAATATGACGGTGAAACATAGCTAGCTTTTGTTGACGTTATATAAACAGCCACATTCAGTAGAACAGTTTGCAAATATTCTATAGGCGTATTGTCTATCTTGCAGAACAGTGGACCATCTAATGCAGGTGTTCCCAAAGTGTAAAATAACATATAGAACAATGTAGCCACGCACTGTAGACTACTGTAGCCACTCATTATGGGTCATGTATTTAGTGTCCTTCAACTTCCAGCTACATGTCCAAATTTCTAACCTTCAGAGTGGTTGTAGTGATAATTCAGTAGTGATTTGTTAGGTAAGAATAAGGAGATTCGACCCATGTATTTCCATTGTCAGAGCTGACAGGTGTACGCAGAGATGGTGATAGAGGGAGAGCAAGTGTTGGTGCTGATGGGAAGTGTGGGAAGTGTTATAGTGTTAGTGGTGGTGCTGGTAGTGCTGGTAGTAGTGCTGGTAGGAGTAGTGGCAGTGCTGACAGTGCTAGTGGCAGTGCTGGCAGGGGTGATGCCAGTGGTGGTAGAGGTTGTAGCACTGCTGGCAGGGGTGATGCCAGTGGTGGTAGGAGTTGTAGCAGTGCTGGCAGGGATGATGCCAGTGGTGGTAGGGGTTATAGCAGTGCTGGCAGGAGTAATGCCAGTGGTGGTAGGGGTTGTGGCAGTGCTGGCAGGAGTGATGCTAGTGATGGTAGGGGTTGTAGAAGTGCTGGCAGGGGTGATGCCAGTGGTGGTAGGGGTTGTGGCAGTGTTAGTAGAGGTAGAGGTAGTAGGAGTAATGATAGTGGTGGTGGTAGTGCTGGTAAAGCTGGTGTCAGTGCTGGAACGTGGGAAGAAGAGAGAGAGAGAGAGAGAGAGAGAGGTGCTGGTGGCCAGGACGAGGGAAATGAACCAGCCAGAGCTACCTACGCCACTCATTTCCACAATGAAAACAAATCGGCAATGTGATATGTAACAGAATTTCCCGTTTCCTTGGAGACAATACACAGTACATAGAACATGAAGGAGTGGCGGATGAAGGATGGATTATGGCCAAAAGTCTCTATCTCTCTCTCTCTCTCTCTCTCTCTCTCTCTCTCTCCTCTCTCTCTCTCTCTCTCTCTCTCTCTCTCTCTCTTTTACACAGGGTTTTACAAGGTTAAGTTAAGGGTTCCTAACTTTATTTTCATGCTAAGAGCTGTTGCCTACATCAGCTCATTTTAAAGCACTCTCTCTCTCTCTCTCTCTAGCTTTCACACACACACTCTCTCTCTCCCTCTGTCACTTTCACTCTCTCTCTATCACTTTCACTCTCACTCTCTCTCACCAATACAGTCATACCCTCCCGTCTGTGTTTAACTAAGGATTATCTGAAGGTAAAAACGTTTCCAATTACTTTTGGGGTAATTCCCGACGTTTTAATGTATATAATTACCTTGAATTAAGTCGTAAAGAGATTACTTTGGTAAAACTTTCAACCCAAACTATAATATAATTGCTGACCCATTACTAAGCTAAAAATATTTAGACTTTTAATGTGTTTTTAAGTCTTATTTTAAAAGTGTTGAGATTATCATCTGTGATGTATATATTTTTAGTTATTCTTCTCGATCTTTTTCGTCCTTGAATTACTTCGTTCTTGATTTTCATCGTTCTTGATCCTCTTCGTCCTTGATCCTCTTCGTCCTTGATCCTCTTCGTCCTTGATCCTCTTCGTCCTTGATCCTCTGCAATACTTTCATTATCATTATCATCGCAATTATCATAATTATCGTAATTCTTTTAATCCTAATCGTCCTTGATTCTCTTTGTACTTGATTATTTTCGTCCTTGATCTTCTTCGTCCTTGATCTCCTCGTCCTTGATCCTCTTCGTCCTTGATCCTCTTCGTCCTTGATCCTCTTCGTCTTTGATCCTCTGCAATACTTTCATTATCATTATCATCGCAATTATCATAATTATCGTAATTCTTTTAATCCTATCTTCTCCTATCCCTCTCTCCTCCTCTGTTACACACCTTCCCTCCCATTTTCCTTCTCGTCCCATCTCCTCTTTACCCTTTCTCTTCCCACCCCCTCCTTGCCCCCTTCCCTCACATCATTTATATAATAAGAGGGGGTAGCCCCTCTTTTATCATGGAGCATTGGTGTATTGTCTCATGGTGTTCTCTTGCCCTAGGGAGGGGGTTTTGGGGTTGAGGGGAAGGGGTGAAGGGGTTATTTCAAATGGGTGAGGGGCATTCCCATTATCTTATGGAATAAAGGAACTGGAACAATCACGACTGCCCCTCCCCCCCTCCTCCTACTGTTTCCCCCTACCCTCTCTATACACCTCTCGTATGATTTACCCCTCACCCCCCTCCCCAGTGGTGTAAATCATATGTATATTAAATACATTTGTCGATGTAAATGACTTACAGCCTGCGTGCGTGTAAATAACTGACCTATGTCATTACCTGTGTACACAACAAGACACAACACACACACACCCGTTATTCCTTCAACAACTGCTTCAGAAGTTAGCACGAAAGTTTTTCTTGTGTGTTTAAGGTGTTTAACAACTGAAGTGAGAATAGCGTGAGTCTGCCAGATATACACCACTCTTGGAGGCTTGTATACTCTATTGTGTGTATGCTGTGTTGTGTATACTCTAAGGGGTGTATGCTGTGTTGTGTATACTCTATTGTGTGTATGCTGTGTTGTGTATACTCTATTGTGTGTATGCTGTGTTGTGTATACTCTATTGTGTGTATTCTGCGCTATGTATACTCTATTGTGTGTATGCTGTGTTGTGTATACTCTATTGTGTGTATGCTGTGTTGTGTATACTCTATTGTGTGTATGCTGCGCTATGTATACTATTTTGTGTGTACGCTGTGTTGTGTATACTCTATTGTGTGTATGCTGCGCTATGTATACTCTTTTGTGTGTATGCTGTGTTGTGTATAGTGCGTTGTGAGCATGCTGTGGTGCATGTTGTATTGTGTGCATGTTGCACTGTGTGTGTGTTGTATTGTGTGTATTGTATTGTATGTTGTATTGTGTGTATATGTTGTATTGTGTGTTGTATTTGTATGTTGTATTGTGTGTGTTGTATGTATGTTGTATTGTGTGCATATTGTATTGTATGTCGTATTGTGCCTATACAGTACTGTATAATGCGCCTCTTCCTACTTTACCTTGACTGTGTGTTCTCTCTGAGACATGGTAACGCCGTGTTCTCTCTTCCCCTCTCCTTCCTATATACCCTCTCCGTCTTCCCAGCCAGTAGATGATGTGTGTCTACCACGCTCGGTGCCTGTCTTTATCGCAACGACTGAGGAATTAAAAAAAATGGAGTCTACATTGATCATAATCATTTCTTGAGTTTCCTCTCAAAACATTCAAATTCTCTCTGCTCGTAGAAAGAAAATACTCAGGTAAATTAAAGAGAACTTGGGCACTAAACTCATTAAGGCAAGAAAAGACCCTAGAGTAGCCAGTTTCTTACTCCAGAACGCCAACGTTGCGATCCAGAGAGGGGACGCACCACTAAGGCATTGAAGCACTCTTCCTCTGAGCAACTTGAGGAAGATTCTTCCAATGTAAATACTGACAAATATGCCTTCGTATCTGCCGACGAGGACCTCAGATGGAGGTCGAAATGTACAGACTATTTCTCCTCTCTTGTCTCAAGTGAATTGACAACTCTCACATCCTGGTCAATGCAATGGAACTATCAATTCAGTTCTGGCTAGAGCTAATTCAATCCCACCCTCAACCATAGCTTCGAACCCTAACCAAGCAGTTTACAGTACATGGTTACATTCAGTAGATATACTGGTATACTTCCTTTAGCATGTAAATATAAGCAGGACAGTAATTTCGTGGCCTCATGAACATTCTCTGGATATACACACTTCATGACGTCAATAAACATTCTCTGGATATACTCACTTCATGACGAGTCCATAAACATTCTCTGGATATACTCACTTCATGACGACGTCCATAAACATTCTCTGGATATACTCACTTCATGACGACGTCCGTAAACATTTTTTGGATATACTCACTTCATGACGTCCATAAACATTCTCTGGATATACTTCATAACGACGCCAGTGACGCTTAAAACGCCACCAGCGACGCTTAAAACGACGCCAGCTACACCATAATGGCGCTCTGACCTGGCACGCCAACAAGCATAAGGTCAAGGGAAGGTCAGGCAGTGGCTCGGGACTACTGTGTAAAGTTCAGAGAAGGTTGGTGATGGTGAGGGTAATGGTGCTGGTGTGGTGTTGATGGTGCTGATGTTGATGGTGATGGTATTGATGGTGCTGCTATGGTGATGTTTCTGGTGATGGTGTTGATGGTGATGGTGTTAATGGTGTTTCCAGACACTAACAATCACTATATCCACAGTACCATACCATCAATAACAAGGATCTTCCTACAATTGTACCAATTTTCAGACGAAATCGGAATTGATTTACTGACAAACAAATCTTAACACCACCACTATAAACAAAGCAACCTAGGAGGGCAGGAAGGCAATACACATCTCAGTGCACAAACTAGCAAACCAGTAACCAAGCCACTAAGCCAGGCAGGCTTAATAAAAGCCATCCAATTTTGTGCATTTCTGTACACTAGAGAAGTCATCATTGGAATCCCGAGTCGCTGATACTTAATTCCACTGTTCCATTGTTAAGATTTAGGTCAAAAAATAATTCCAATGCTCCTATTGATTGTATTCTCTCAGATCTCTAATTCCTATCTAAATCAGATTTTAGATTATCGTAAAAAGTGATCTTTGTAACAAGGTGACTGGTTCGTTTATTGGGTGGAAAGTTAACTACAGGAGGGTCGTTAAGACTATATTATGAGGGTATACAAACATATACATAATTTGGGTTATGTACACACATGCACACATCACCTCTCAGTATGTATACACAGAGATACACACCTCTCAGTGTATATACACAGAGATAGACACCTCTCAGTGTATATACACAGAAATACACACCTCTCAGTGTATATACACAGAGATACACACCTCTCAGTGTATATACACAGAGATACACACCTCTCAGTGTATATAAACAGAGATGATCACCTTTCAGTGTATATACACAGAGATACTCACCTCTCAGTGTATATACACAAAGATACTCACCTCTTATTGTATATACACAGAGATACACACCTCTCAGTGTATATAAATAGAGATAGACACCTCTCAGTGTATATACACAGAGATACAAACCTCTCAGTGTGTATACACAGAGAGAGAGAATCTCTCAGTGTATATACACAGAGATACTCGCCTCTCAGTGTATATACAGAGAGATACACACCTCTCAGTGTATATGCAGAGAGAAAGACACCTCTCAGTGCATATACACAGAGATATACACCTCTCAGTGTATATGCACAGAGATAGACACCTCTCAGTGCATATACACAGAGATAGACACCTCTCAGTGTATATACACAGAGATAAACACCTCTCAGTGTATATACACAGAGATAGACACCTCTTAGTGTACATATACAGAGATAGACACCTCTTAGTGTATATACACAGAGATACAAAGCTCTCAGTGTATATACACAGAGAGAGACATCTCTCAGTGTATATACACATAGATAGACACCTCTCAGTGTATATACACAGAGATACTCGCCTCTCAGTGTATATACACAGAGATAGACACCTCTCAGTGTATATACACAGATATAGACACCTCTCAGTGTATATACACAGAAATAGACACCTCTCTTAGTGAAATATGACACCTTGCATGAATATACACACTACTCATTGTATATACACAGAGATACTCACCTCTCAGTGTATATACACAGAGATACTCACTTCTCATTGTATATACACAGAGATACTCACATCTCAGTGTATATACACAGAGATACTCACCTCCCGTTGTATATACACAGAGATACTCGCTTCTCGTTGTATATACACAGAGATACTCACATACTCACCTCTCAGTGTATATACACAGAGATACTCACCTCTCAGTGTATATACACAGAGATACTCACCTCTCAGTGTATATACACAGAGATACTCACTTCTCATTGTATATACACAGAGATACTCACATCTCAGTGTATATACACAGAGATACTCACTTCTCATTGTATATACACAGAGATACTCACATCTCAGTGTATATACACAGAGATACTCACCTCCCGTTGTATATACACAGAGATACTCACCTCTCGTTGTATATACACAGAGATACTCACTTCTCATTGTATATACACAGAGATACTCACATCTCAGTGTATATACACAGAGATACTCACATCTCAGTGTATATACACAGAGATACTCACATCTCAGTGTGTATACACAGAGATACACACATCTCAGTGTGTATACACAGAGATACTCACCTCTAGTATATAACTTCAGTGAGAAAGTTCTCACCATTTTTCCCCCCAAATCGCAGTTTCCTAATGTTTCTCATCAGCGGAAACTTATGCAATTTCTCATTACTCTTTCCCATTTTTCACTTCATTTGGTTCACATTTACTCTCTTCGTATTTTTGAGGAGTTCTGCCACACATCCATTTACTTTTGATTCCTGATTGCTGCTGACGTAGAAGGAAGAAGAGGAAGGGCTGAAGGAAGAGAGGAAGAGGGGAAGGACTCACAACGCAGCAAACCTCCCCTGACATCATATGCAGAAGCCTTGCTACAGCTGGATACCCGGTCGAGAGAGAGCCCGGATCACTAGTAGTCACCAATACTCACAACCCAGCAAACCCCCCTGACGGGATCACCATCTATCCTTGGAAGAATGGCAAGCTCTGGGGGGGGTAGGAAAGAGAGGGAAGATGAGGGGAGAAGAAAAGAGGGAATGATCTAGAGGGGAGGTAAGGAGGTGGAGGAGGGAAGGAAAGAAGGATGGAGAAGGAGAAAAGAAGGAGTACACTGTGTGTGTACTCACCTAATTGTGGTTGCAAGGGTCGATTATAGTTCCTGGCCCCGCCTCTTTACTGGTCGTTTCTAGGTCCACTCTGTTGTGTGTGTGTACTTACCTAGCTGCACTCACCTGGTTGTGGTTGCAGGGGACGAGTCATTGCTTCTGATCCCGCCTCTTCACTGGTCGCTACAGGGTCACTCTCCCTGCACCATGTGTGTGTGTGTGTGTGTGTGTGTGTGTGTGTGTGTGTGTGTGTGTGTGTGTGTGTGTGTGTGTGTGTGTGTGTGTGTGTGTGTGAGTGTGTGTGTGTGTGTGTTTGTGTGTGTGTGTGCGTGACATTTACTGGCTCTTACTGCCACCATTCTGGAAATTAAAGGAAATGGTAGTGGGAGGAGAGATAGTAGTAGGGAGAGAGAGAGAGAGAGAGAGAGAGAGAGAGAGAGAGAGAGAGAGAGAGAGAGAGAGAGAGAGATAGAGAGAGAGAGAGGAAGGTAGTGGAAGAGAACAGCAGGTCTCAGATAGAAGAGACATATCTACAAAGAGTAAAAATCCGTTTTTATTTAGCCATGTACATATATATATATATATATATATATATATATATATATATATATATATATATATATAATATATATATATATATATATATATATATATATATATATATATATATATATATATATATAAATATACCTCCCTTGTTAATGGTCCAGTGTTAATGGTCCGCTGTTAATGGTCCAGTGTTAATGGTCCAGTGTTAATGGTCCAGTGTTAATGATCCAGTTTTAATGGTCTAGTGTTAATGATCCAGTGTTAATGGTCCAGTGTTAATGATCCAGTGTTAATGGTCCAGTGTTAATGGTCCAGTGTTAATGATCCAGTGTTAGTATTCGGATGTTAATGGTCCAAGCTGGACCGAAACGTCGTCACAAGTTTCGGTCTATTAAGTGGGGGAGAGGAATCTTAACCTCCTGTGACATCCCTCTGTCATATACTAAATTACTGATTAGTTAACAAGGTTTCAAATTTATCTACTACACTAGGCTCACTGAGAGACCATGTCGCCTCTTCGCCTCCAGTCAAGTATACTGTAATCCCTAAAGTATACTGCAATCCCTAAAGTATACTGCAATCCCTAAAGTATACTCTAATCCCTAAAGTATACTGTAACCCCTAAAGTATTCTGTAATTCCTAAAGTATACTGTAATCTCTAAAGTATACTGTAATCCCTAAAGTATACTGTAATCCCTAAAGTATACTGTAATCCCTAAAGTATACTATAATCCCTAAAGTATTCTGTAATCCCTAAAGTATACTGTAATCCCTAAAGTATACTGTAATCCCTAAAGTATACTGTAATCCCTAAAGTATACTGTAATCCCTAAAGTATACTGTAATCCCTAAAGTATACTATAATCCCTAAAGTATTCTGTAATCCCTAAAGTATACTGTAATCCCTAGAGTATACTCTAATCCCCAAACTATTGATTAAAGTATACTCTCAGCATACATACACCGAGAGAAATACACCTCTCTGTGTATTCTGTATACCCTGTCGCTGAATACGAGACTCGAGTGTGTATATATATACTGCCAATGCAAATTTTTAAGTTATAATCCACTAGTTATAAAGACTTTTAGCCATTTTACACCTGTTAAAAAAGTTATTTAAAATCCGAACTATTAACAAGGCTTTTTGAGTCTCCGCATAATAATTCTGCGAAGGATTTTGGTCTACGGAGAATAAGAGAAATAGAGAGAGAGAGAGAGAGAGAGAGAGAGAGAGAGAGAGAGAGAGAGAGAGAGAGAGAGAGAGAGAGAGAGAGAGAGAGAGAGAGAGAGAGAGAGAGAGAGAGAGAGAGAGAGAGAGAGAGAGAAAGAGAGGTCCGTTGTACAAAAGTTATAAACGATCGTTTTATGTATTTTTACATTAAAGTTGACGAAGCGTAAAGTCCGTCTAAGTTAGCGTCGCACTGTGTGCCACGGTCAGCCACGACAGCTGGACGCGCAGGCCTCACGCACACAGGAATAGGTACAGCCTAAACAGAGCGAAACGTTGTGACGATGGAAGCCTGTTCTGAAAACTGTAGCTTCGTAATTATCTGTAACTGAGTATCAGATGGGATTCAGGCTGATACTTTACCAACAGTACCAATAACAGACTGATACCTGTCCAACAGTATACACACCAGACTGATATCTTCCCAACAACACCCACATCAGGCTGATACTTCCCAGCACAAACACCAGACTGATATCTTCCCAACAACACCCACATCAGGCTGATACTTCCCAGCACAAACACCAGACAGATATCTTCCCAACAACACCCACATCAGGCTGATACTTCCCAGCACAAACACCAGACTGATATCTTCCCAACAACACCCAAAAGAAGACTGAGATAACGAAGAAGGGAAGAAAACCTCCCGTGAAAAGAGGGAAAAAAACCAGGAAAAGAAGGAAAAGATAACGAGGGAAGAAAACCCAGTGAAAAAGAGGAAAAAAATCTCAGAAAAAGATAACTAGAGAACGAAAAAGAGAAGGAAAATCAGGAAAAGAAGACTAAGAAGACCAAGAAGAGAAGGAAACCCAGTGAAAGAAGAGAGTCGAGTTGCAACTTGAACTGCGGTGGTCGTTCCCGAGTCAAGTTGCAACTTGGACTGCGGTGGTCGTTCCTGATTCGAGTTGCAACCTGGACAGCGGTGGTCGTTCCCGAGTCAAGTTGCAACTTGGACAGCGGTGGTCGTTCCCGAGTCAAGTTGCAACTTGGACTGCGGTGGTCGTTCCTGAGCCCTATCCACTTCACCTCGCCACGATCAAAGTTGGTCGTGTAATTTTGTCCCCATTACGCCTTCAGAATGGCGGATAAAATTCAGAAGAGGAAAACCACCAGGAAAACGCCGAGTGTTCAATAGGGCCGCCACGCAAGGTAACCACCCTCTTTCATCTCTGTCTTGAGTGAGGTTAACGGCGCTGGTTCGCGGGTGGCTGCTTGTTGAGGGGTCGCAGGTTGTTACGTTGTGTGGGAGGGGGTCATGTGGGGGTCAACCAGGGTCAAACAGAAAAATTCGACCGTCTGTACGCAGTGCACTACAAGACTCTCGTATGAGCAATCACTGTATTAGATGGGCCAGGTACGACCAAGCAAGGTCACAGTAACAAGCAAGGCCACAATAACAAGCAAGGCCACAATAACAAGCAAGGTCACAATAACAAGCAAGGTCACAATAACAAGCAAGGCCACAATAACAAGCAAGGTCACAATAACATAAAAGGCCACAATAACAAGCAAGGCCACAATAACAAGCAAGGCCACAATATCAAGCAAGGCCACAATAACAAGGAAGGCCACAATAACAAGCAAGGCCACAATATCAAGCAAGGCCACAATATCAAGCAAGGCCACAATAACAAGCAAGGCCACAATAACAAGCAAGGCCACAATAACAAGCAAGGTCACATTACCATCAAGGTGACAATAGCATTAAGCAAGGTCATATCATCAAGAAAGGTATATCGAGCAGGGTCACAATAGGTCAAGCAGGACAAATAAGGCCAAGCAGTGTCAAGACGGGTCACAATAACATCAAGGGGGTGACAACAACGTCAAGGGGTCACAATAACATCAAAGGGGTGACAACAACATCAAGGGGTCACAATAACATCAAGGGGGAAGGGTCGACATAGTCCAGCCACGATCACGCTGACATCAAGCAAAATCACATTAGATTTACCAGGACTCCCACTAGACAAGAGGCGAGGGGAAAGGCTCAATACTGCGCCGCAAACCCCAGAGCGCCACAAACATTATATAACGCAATAAAACGCACGTATAACCCGCATGTAATTGAGCCGTAGCGAGACAAAACTAATACCGCCTCTCTCATTCTTCTTATACGGAACTACCGAATGCTGTCCAGTAGGAGAGTCTGTCACAGGAGCAGCCTGGAGACTCGTTAACCAGGAGCGCTGCTCGTTGAGGAAGCGGTAAGAGGGTACTTGTGGATAGTAACCGACCACTTTAGAACTCCACATTGCTTTAACATATGGTCTTTATTTACCGTAATTATGAAGGCCGACCATATAACGCATACTTAAAATTTGCGTAGGTTAGACTATAATATTTTAGCTTATGTTAGTAATAATGGCAGTTACCGACAATATGTTAGGTATATATATACACACAGATGCAACTTTAGCAAAGCTCCTGGGGGGCGAAACGTTGCCACAGTATAATGTCACATTAGTTATATCTGTGTCCATTTACCTAGATTATGGTACTTTAGGCGCAGCTTCTGTGCGGAAAATGAAGAATAAAGATCACAGCGCCATGGGGACCACAAATGGCAGAAGACCTTAAGCTGGAGACAATGGTTTTAGCAATTTTGGTTCATTATGAAATGACAGAGCGCTAATAGTCGAGAGGTGAGCGAAACTTAGCCCATCATCCTCAGCATTGATAGTTGCTTACACAACAATGCTCGACATGTAGTAAAAATATGCGGGAAAAAAAACATACTAAATTATGAGCACATGGTTTAACCTCTCAAACTCGCGGTTTAACATCAAACACTCGCGGTTTAACACACTTGAAGACATATACAAAGATTTTTTCTTGTTTTTCTGGGCTTGCGAACGCACGGCGTCGTGTCCGAAGCTGCGCAGTCGATCTTAATTTCCAGAGTGTAGAGAAACATTAGCGCAGTCTTCCTCGATGCTAATGAAGATAAACGAACACGAGAATATACCAAGAGAGAGTTCGAAGTCCCAAGAGGAAGCGGGAACCACAAATGGTCAAACAGGGAATGGTGAGGACCAGAGAGGAGACCAAGAGTTAGAGGAGACCGCGAATGGTCTTTACAAGGCTACAATAGGATAAAAAAGGACTGGAAACGCCGTTTTGAGGAAGACCAGAAGCCTAAAGAGAAATAAGAAGCCGTAAAGAGAAGACCTCGAGTGGTCGGTGGTACCCACGGACCTAAAGGGAGAATGAGGGGACCACAAGGGAATGGACAAGGACCCACAATGAGTCACTAAGACCTACGGAAAAAAATTGAAAGACCACAAGGACCCACAAAAAGGACTATGATGTATCCCCGAAAGAGTCTACCGTGACAGCCACGTAGGATCCACAAGGGGTCCTACGAGAATTAAAAAAAGATTGAAGTTGACCCATGTGGACGACCAGAAATGCTGTTCCTTTCTATACGACATAAACAGCACTGACCCTCCTTCCTCCTCTTTCCCAAAAGTACGAACAGTCCCACGTACGACCAGTGACACGCTGACGACCACAGCATCGCCGTACGGCGACACGTTCCACACTTACGACCATCCTGTCTCCCAGGAAAGACCAACGTACGACCAGGTACATGCTGAGCTCTCCTGCATGTTCTGGCTGTTGAACCATTGTAAGCATGAAAGCCCCTCGATCACCCATGAAGGCTTCCTGCCTGTAATTTGTGCTGACTTCTTCTAAGTCCGGGAATCACAGAGCTCTACTGCCGTGCGCTTGTCAACCTCCTTGCGTGAGCTGTTCTCGATCTTTGTCTTTGTTTGCCTTTTCCATGTCTTTTGACTCTGCTTTTGTCAGTTCTTTTTCTATTTTAGTTTTTGTTTACAGTTTGCTACCTTCATAACCGTGCATCAAGACCCATAATACTGAAAAACACATCGGTAATAAATACCTATTTACACAGATTCAATAAAATACGTCTGTTATTTACTCTAAGAGAATAATGTAATATTATATATAATAAAAGGGAGTTTGTAATTACGGAACTGTCGAAGCAAAATACTCACCCTCTATAACTAAAGCTAAAACTACAATACAGACACTCTTGCTAGTGGAGCGAAATTTACACACACAACAATATAAAATATATATATATAATTATATATTTTATATATATATATATATATATATATATATATATATAAAAATATATAAATAAAAATATATATATATATAATATATATATATAATATATATATATTATATAATATATATATTATATATAAATATATATATATATATATATTATATATAATATTATATTTTATAAAAATATAAATATATATATATATATATATATATATATTATAAAAAATATATAGGGGGTGGTAGGAGAAGAAAATATTCAAACAGCTCCGGGGAGAACCTTGAGTTTTTCTCTGAGGTACGTTTATTGTCTTTTCTGAGGATGAGGGTCCCCATTCCAGCTATAGAGGGTGGTACTTCCCCTATATAATATATAATATATATATATTTTAAATATATATATATATAATATATATATATATATAGATATATATATAAATATATATATATATATATAAATATAAAAATATATATATATATATATATATATAATAAAATTTTAATATATATATATAATCTATATATATATAAAAATAATATATATATTTATATATAAAATATAAAAAATATTATATATATAAAATTATATATATATATATAATCGGTGATACCACGAACACATGACCGTATTGCCACCTTTATATCAATAAGTATCCTTAAATTCTAATATATTAATATTTTATATATATATATATATATATATATATATATATATATATATAAAATACATATATATATATATATTTATATATTAATCCCCAAGACAGCACAGGAAGGCATAGCCTTTGTAACCCAACACACCACTGGAAGACACTTTCTGGCTCAGTGTAACACAAACAGCCAAAATATCACGGAAATGAGTGGTTCAGAGAACCGATGAGTTGATAAATTAGACACATGTGCAACACTTGGGTACCTTTAATTAGGAAACGTTTCCTCACACAGTAGCTTGAAGCCACTGTGTGGCGAAACGTTTCCTCATTAAAGATACACAAGTGTTGCACATGTGTCTGGTTTATCAACTTGTCGGTTCTCTAACCATTCATTTACAACACGGAAATGCATGGCCTTCGTGACTCAGTACAACACCGGAACACTGTCTTTGGGACCCAGTAAAACACAAGAAAATACAGTCCTTGGGACCCAACACAGCACAGGAAAACACGGTCTTTGGGACCCGCCAACAAGACAGGAGGAAGTTATTGCATGATACTCTCAATATATGGAGGTCATGGTAACTTGTGCATGACCTACCTCATGGAATATAGCATAATACTGTGACTTCTGGACCTCTGCCATAGATACTGTGGAAGCTGTGGGGAATGGAGGGAAGAGGATGGAGGGGGAGAAATAGCCACGGAGGTGTGGTGGAGGAGTGTGTGTGTTGGAGGGACGAATGATGGAAGAGTGAGTCTTTGAAGGAGAAGGGTAGTGGAGGAATGTTTCTTTGAAGGAAACGATTACTGGAGGAGTTTGTGGTAAAGAGGGAAGGAAAATAATGGAAGTAGTGAAATATGAAGGATTAGAAAATGCGGAAATATAGGAGGGTGCTGTAATGGAGGAGGGAAAGCGGTGAGGGAAGGATTAGTGGAGGGATTATGGATTAGGGGCAAGGGATCAAGGTTTAGAGGCAAGGGATACACATCATTGGAAGGTAGAGGCTTAAGGATAAAAATATCACGAGGAGAAACCAGAAATCTAAATATCCATAAGGGAAGAAGAGCCATCGATATGGTAGTGGCTGTGAATAAAGACAGGGATAAGGAATATGGCTCTTATGACCTATTCACTGTCTCCTGTCATTGAAGGGAGGACGCTGTTGAGGACGAAGGGGGCAGTGAAGACAGTGGTGGTGGTGAGGGGGTAACTATGCAAAGTAGTGAGGGCGTTAAGAGGTGCTAGTGGTAGAGACGGATGGTGGTGAGGGTGATGATAGCAGCGGTGGGTAGTGGTGAGTGTGCCACTGATAGATTGTAGAAGAGAGGACCATGGTTCCCGTTACAAAACGGAACGACAGAAAGAGGGGCATTGGTTGGATCTCCCACATTTGCATGTCTGTTACACCTTGATTGTACAGACCAATTTGCCACCGGACCGTCACCAGCAAATTCACTTTACGAGGTGCTGTATAGCGAATTTAAATGTCGCTTTCTTTACCAACACAAGAAATGTATTCTCCAGTCCAGTCCAGTAGATAGTTTTAAGAGGTTAGTCCAGTTGATAGTTTTAAGAGGTCACCCTGTGTCTGTCTGTGCTGTGACCAATATGGCTTTAACCTTCTTGATGATAAGAACAGATGGATATTTGACTCACGATCATAATAACACGATTGTAAACAAGCCACGGAAAGGGTGGGATTTGAACCCATGGCGAGTGGTACAACTCCAGGCTTACGGATTTGCCTGGAGTTTTACAACACACTCGCCATCTTGGGTTCAAAACCTACCCATTCCATGGTTTGATTGCTAGACGTTGATAGGTCGCTGCTTTAACCAAGAAATGCATCCCTGTATCTCATAAGATCAGCTTCCTCTACCTCGGTGCATGCAAAAGAAATGGTCCAGTGAGAGGTCATACAGTTTCAATACAGCAAAAAATACGTATACATGTGTGTGTATGTATGTTTGTGCGCATGTATTTTTAAAGCCAGGATAATAAAAATGCCTGAAATTGTGAAGCCGATGAAAAGAGGAATTTTGAAGCAATCTGGTGGAAATCAATTTCGGGAATAGTCTCTACAAAACTGAGCAGAGAGAACCAGCACCTGTCAATTGTTGTACGAACCTTCGCCTAGTATTAACTGAACGGGGTTTGAAATTTGAACTCGACTGGATATGGCGTTCTGAAGTTATCAACGGAAACCTTAGATAGTACGAGAATTTTTTTTAAAAGTGCTAAGAGTGTCAAGGTGGTGGACTGGAGGTAGGTAGGGAGAGGCTCTTTGATTCAGGTGAATCCCCAGGCCGGTACGGAGAGGCTCCTTCGTTCAGGTGGATCCCGAAGGTTCCACCAATGGTGGTCTGGAACGCAAAGATAAATCCCCAAGAACGGGTCTGTTGTGGGCAGCTTCGAAGTGGACCACTACATCGGAAGGAATATTGTCACAAAGTTCACTATGGCAAGTCCAATACAAGTCTAGGCTAAATATGACCCAGCTTGTCCCGTGCAAACAGTAGGTACTTAAATCCCGCTTCTCTCTTAACGTCTTGGATGTATAGTACGAAGTAACAATATCAGTTTACTCACGGAGCTTAGATCTGAAGTTATCACATTGCCTAAGACTTCCCAAGACTAGTCAGATGAAGACCTGCAGTTGGAGCTTTTGATCATCTGACCGAGACCTTCCGGTGGCTTACTGGTCCACCCCTTTCAAACTTGTTTTTTTTTTTTTATTCGCCGGTGCTCTCCCGGTCCGGGTCTTTTCCAAGAGTGGCGACCCGGCCTTGTCTCCCTGTCTAGGGAGTGTCTGAGACCTAAGTCTGCCATGGGAGGAGGCACAAGTACCTCCTCATCTTTGGGACCAACTGTCCCCAGGCCTAGACACAAGCTAGGCCTCTCTGGTCTGCCATCCCCGCCACAAGGGGGCAAATGGGAATGACAGTCTTATGAGCTAAAAGCTCGGGCTCAGGCACCTACCCTACCCTAGAAAGGCTGGGCATGGTGTCGATCACCCCTTTATTTTTTATTTTTTTTTTATTCGCCGGTATTCTCCCGGCCCGGGTCTTTTCCAAGTAGTGGTGACCCGGCCTTGACTCCCTATCTGGGGAGTGTCTCGAGACTTAAGTCTCCCATGGGGGGAGGTACAAATACCCCCTCATCTTTGGGACCAACTGTCCCCAGGCCTAGCCACATTCCCCGCCCTCACGGGGCTCGTAGGAAGAAGCTAGGCCTCTGGTCTGCCATCTACCCCGCCTCAAAGGGGCTCGTGGGGATGGCAGTCTTATGAGCTGCAGATGGTAGCAAGCTCAGGCCTCTCTTACCCCTTTATTGTCATAACTGAAACCTGATTCAGTCTTTTAATGAATAAAATAATTAGATTGTAATGTTATGTAAATTCCTTAATAACATAAACTAAACACAGTCTAATATTACGCAGACAAACAAAATTTTTTTAGAAAAAAAAAATAATTCTAAAAAAATGTATTAATATTACTATAGACAAAAACTATAATACATACTAAGTTTCCTATAGATTTCTTTAGTAGTAAACTATGGCAAACTATTAACAGTGAATAAATGAATTGATTTTCCATTGTTACTAAACTCTGGCTTCTAGTTTATATATAAAAAAACTCCAGCAAACTAAGTGCCAAGTGACTTAAAACATGACTTCGGATTTCAGAGTGAGGTGAGTGAGTCAATGGAAGACCAGTTCTGTGAGACGCGGTTCTGTGAGTATTGTGAGACAGTTCTGTGAGTATTGTGAGACAGTTCTGTGAGTATTGTGAGACAGTTCTGTGAGTATTGTGAGACAGTTCTGTGAGTATTGTGAGACAGTTCTGTGAGTATTGTGAGACAGTTCTGTGAGTATTGTGAAACACAATTCTGTGAGTATTGTGAGACAGTTCTGTGAGTATTGTAAGATACTGTTTTGTGATATTGTGAAACACAATTCTGTGATATTGCGAGACAGTTCTGTGAGTATTGTAAGATACTGTTTTGTGAGTATTGTGAAACACAATTCTGTGAGTATTGCGAGACAGTTCTGTGAGTATTGTAAGATACTGTTTTGTGAGTATTGTGAAACACAATTCTGTGAGTATTGCGAGACAGTTCTGTGAGTATTGTAAGATACTGTTTTGTGAGTATTGTGAAACACAATTCTGTGAGTATTGCGAAGACAGTTCTGTGAGTATTGTAAGAAAACTGTTTTGTGAGTATTGTGAAACACAATTCTGTGAGTATTGCGAGACAGTTCTGTGAGTATTGTAAGAACTGTTTTGTGAGTATTGTGAAACACAATTCTGTGAGTATTGCGAGACAGTTCTGTGAGTATTGTAAGATACTGTTTTGTGAGTATTGTGAAACACAATTCTGTGAGTATATGCGAGACAGTTCTGTGAGTACAGTAAGATACTGTTTTGTGAGTATTGTGAAACACAATTCTGTGAGTATTGCGAGACAGTTCTGTGAGTATTGTAAGATACTGTTTTGTGAGTATTGTGAAACACAATTCTGTGAGTATTGCGAGACAGTTCTGTGAGTATTGTAAGATACTGTTTTGTGAGTATTGTGAAACACAATTCTGTGAGTATTGCGAGACAGTTCTGTGAGTATTGTAAGATACTGTTTTGTGAGTATTGTGAAACACAATTCTGTGAGTATTGCGAGACAGTTCTGTGAGTATTGTAAGATACTGTTTTGTGAGTATTGTGAAACACAATTCTGTGAGTATTGCGAGACAGTTCTGTGAGTATTGTAAGATACTGTTTTGTGAGTATTGTGAAACACAATTCTGTGAGTATTGCGAGACACATTTTTGTGAGTATTGTGAGACACAGTTATGTGACACAGTTCTGTGAGACAGTCCAGTGAGAAACACTTCTGTGAGACACACTTCTGTGAGACAGTTCTATGAGACGCACTTCTGTGAGACTCACTTCTGTGAGATCCACTTCTATGAGACAGTTCTGTGAGACTTTTGTGAGTCACTTCTTTGAGATAGTTCTGCGAGACACTGTCCTGCGAGACACAGTTCTGTGCGACACAGTTCTGTGCGACACAGTTCTGTGTGACACAGTTCTGTGAGACAGTTCTGTGAAACAGTTCTGTGAGACACAGTCCTGTGAGACAGTTCTGTGAGACAGTTCTGTGAGACACTGTCCTGTGAGACACAGTTCTGTATGACACAGTTCTGTGAGACAGTTCTGTGAGACACAGTTCTGTGAGACAGCTCCTTGAGACAGATCTGTGAAACAGTTGTGTAAGACATTTATGTGAGACAGTTGTGTGAGACAGTTTTGTGAGACACAGTCCTGTGAGACACTCTTCTGTGAGACACAGTTCTGTGAGACAGTTCTGTGAGACAGTTCCGTTAGACAGTTCTGTGAGACAGTTCTGTTAGACAGCTCTGTGAGACAGTTCTGCGAGACACTGTCTTACGAGACAGTTCTGTATGACACAGTTCTGTGTGACACAGTTCTGTGAGACAGTTCTGTATAACAGTTCTGTGAGACAGTTCTGTATAACAGTTTTGTGAGACAGTTCTGTGAGATAGTTCTGTTAGACAGTTCTGTGAGACAGTTCTGCGAGACACTGTCCTGCTAGACAGCTCTGTATGACACAATTCTGTGTGACACAGTTCTGTGAGACAGTTCTGTATAGCAGTTCTGTGAGACAGTTCTGTTAGACAGTTCTGTGAGACAGTTCTGTATAGCAGTTCTGTGAGACAGTTCTGTGAGACAGTTCTATTAGACAGTTCTGTGAGACAGTTCTGTGAGACAGTTCTGTTAGACAGTTCTGTGAGACAGTTCTGTGAGACAGTTCTGTGAGACAGTTCTGTGAGACAGTTCTGTATAGCAGTTCTGTGAGACAGTTCTGTGAGACAGTTCTATTTAGACAGTTCTGTGAGACAGTTCTGTGAGACAGTTCTGTTAGACAGTTCTGTGAGACAGTTCTGTGAGACAGTTCTGTGAGACAGTTCTGTTAGACAGTTCTGTGAGACACAGTTCTGTGAGACAGTTCTGTGAGACAGTTCTGTAAGACAGTTCTGTGAGACACAGCTCTGTGAAACAGTTCTGTGAGATAGTTCTGTAAGACAGTTCTGTGAGACACAGCTCTGTGAAACAGTTCTGTGAGATAGTTCTGTGAGACAGTTCTGTGAGACACAGTTCTGTGAGACAGTTCTCTTAGACAGTTCTGTGTGACACAGTTCTGGAGAAATTCGGGTTAGAATTTCTGTTAGACGATTGTCGGGACATTCTGTGAGACGTTCTGTAAACCCTTCTGTGAGACATTTTAAACCTTCAGTTCGAAAACCCTTATCAAAATCTTGTCTCTCTCGTCTCCTCCTCAGTTTCCCCTTCAACCCCGCTTCCTATTCTCCGTCCCCCCCACGCCCCCTCTCCCCATTCTCCCACAAAGTTGCTCCTAAACCTCTCCAAAAAATCCCCATCACGTCTCTCGAAAGGTATAGTCCGCCCATTGCTTTCCTTAAAGGAATTGAACATGTGCCATCTGAAAGGAGGTCGGCATCTCTCTTTCTTTTCTCACTTCGTCTCTCCTTCCCATCCTCTATCTCTCCTTCTCTTCTCTCTCTCTCTTTCTCCCTTTTTCTCTCCTCTCTCCTCATCTCCTCCCTTCCTTCTTTCTCTCTCTCTCTTCTCCTTTCCCTCTCTCTCTCTCTCTCTCCTCATCTCCTCTCTCTCTCTCTCCTCTCTCTCTTCTCTCTTCTCTCTTCGTCTCTCCTCTCCCCTTCTCTCGTCTCTCCTCTTCTCTCCTCTTCTCTCACTCTCTTCTCCTCTCTTTTCTCCTCACCTCTCTCCTCTCTCTCCTCTCTCTCTCTCTCTCCCCTCTCTCTCCTCTCTCTCTCCTCTCTCTTCTCTCTCCTCTCCTCACTTCTTCTCTCTTCCTCTCTCTCTTCTCCTTCTCCCTCTCTCTCCCTCATCCTCTCTCCCCTCCTCTCTCTCTCTCTCTCTCTCTTTTTTTTTTTTTTTTTTTTTTTTTACACAGGGTTTGACAAGGTTAAGGACCCCTAGCTTTATTGACAGCTATTTACAGGTTAAGGATTCCTAACTTATGGCAAGCTAACAGCTGTTACCTACATCAGCTCATTTGAAAGCATTTTTTTTGTTATGAGACATACAAGTAGAAACAGGATGAAGTTGGAGCCATGTGTGGGCCAGCATTTTATTTGATCAACTGACTTTATCTCGTTGACATCATTATCCTGTACGAATGTGTTCCATACTCGAGTCATCCTGGGTATGTATGATCTCAGATGGAGTGATGTTCTGGAGAAGGTACGGGCAGAGTGAAGTTGCTGCTTTTTCCCCGTCTTGTGGCATAAAAGCTTTTTCACGCTGTCCTCGAAGGGACCCAAATGTGGTATTTTGACAATATTGGCCTTGAATACAGTAAGGCCACCCACATCCCTCCTATGTTGAAGGCTCTGCTGAAATGAAAAGATCTATCCAGGATGGGTCCAGGGAGAGATGAACGTTTGCTCTGTTCTTGTCAAGCAGTCGCAGATGGAGAGGGGGGCAGGCAAACCAAGAAGTGGAGCATACTCATGGTGTGAGCGACTTGTGCCCCGTACAGGATCTTGAAACCCTACTGTCAAGCAGATGGGGATACGGCGAAGTGCTGTTGCTTCCTGGCTTTCCCCTTTTTTGCAAGATTTACAACTTTTCTCATGGTTTAGTTTGGAGTCAAATTTCACCCCAAGGATATCAACTTCTTCTTCCAGTGCCAACATCCTCCCCCTTTATTTCCCTTTCTACTGCACCAGCATTACCATCATGGTGCCTGAACGATCTCATTTTCGTTTTTCAGGGGCAAATTTATTGCCATCTATTTCCAAACTGATTTTAGCTTTCATTGTGATTGATGTATCTTGAGCGTGGATTTCTTCTCTTGGATAAGTGAATGTCAGTGTACCCGTCGTCTGGCATATGCATGTGATTCTGGGGTGAGATGAAGAAGGTCGTTGAAATAGAATCTCCATAACATGACCCGCCGCTCCTTGTGAACACTGCCCCAATAGGTGCTTTCTGGGTTTCCGTTCTTGAGAACTACCCTTAAGATCTACCATGAAGGTATCACTGAGAGACATAGCGTAGAGCCTGAATTCCCATGCTGAAGTTTTGTTTAAAAGGCCCCGGTTTCCACACCCGTCGAAAGCGCCAGCAATGTCCGTGCTTTCCACACAGCTACTTTGATTCATCCAGTCTGGTGCCACTATGGAGGTTTAACAAAAATCAAAACAGAGTTTAAACCCTTTTTTGAAGCCATATTACGATCACAAAGTAGTGTTTGGGAGTCAAAAAACTCTGTCTTTGTCTTGAATTATTGTCTCAAGGGTCTTCCAGGATTGACAGGAGTGACACTGGCTGTAGTTCGATTTCTGCTCTGCTTTCTTTTTGTGAACGGGACTACATTTGCCTCTTTTCCCTAGAAGGGGGGCCCTTTTTCACTGTCTAGGCAGGCTGAAAGATGCGATTAGAGGGGCTGTGCTGGTCGCACATTTCTAAAAAATCTTGGGGGCAACTTTCTGGGCCCCCAGCCTTTTCTTGGGCAAGCGTTTAAGTAGGAAATGCACCCCCCCTGCCTTATTGTCACCATGACAGTTTTACACAGTTCTTGCAGCTAGCCAAGGAGGGTCCCTTGCTGGATCAGGAACTTTCATTTTGGTACAAAGTGTTCAGCAAAGAGGGCCGCCCTTCTCTGACAATAGAGGGGGTCCCTTTTTTCCCTTTGATTTAGGGTGGAATATTTTTATCAGGCGTAAACCCTTTTCTGTCCCTTTACCAGGGGCCCCAGTTTTGGGCCTACCCTACCCGATACTAACTTTCTTTTTGTGTCCCCTCCCATTTAGCAATGGCCCCCTTTTGAACATCACCCCCTTGCCACAGGCTTGCATGTGCAAGTTCCTGTTATGGTGGTAGGAGTCCTTTTACCCTTGCCATGTTTGTACTTTGCAGAGCAGCCTCTCTACAAAAGAAAACCAAAAACCAAGCTAGACTGTTTCCTCACATAGCCTTTTAAAAAATTTTTTTGTTGTAGAAAAAAGGAGGCAGGTGAAGGTTTCACTGGGTTGGGGACATTTCCCTTTGGGGAAAGAGATCCTCGTTGGGGCTCAAGCTAAAGTGGCCAATTACCTTTTATGACCAGTTGTGCGGGGGACCCCCAAGTGGTTCTGTTTTGCCCTTTGTGTATAAAAGCTTGTTTTGGCTGGCCTCCAAGTACCAGGGGTTTTGACAAATTGGCCCCTTCCTTCTGCCTCCTCCTCTTTTTCCAATTTGCTTCCTTTCTTCATGTCAAAAACCTCGGTTCATCTCCCTCTGTCTCTGTTTTTCTGTCTCTCTTCCCCGTCTCTCTCTCTCTCTCTCCCCTCTCTCTCTCTCTCTCTCTCCTCTCTCTCTCTCTCTCTCTCTCTCTTTTTATATATATATTTTATTATATATATATATATATATATATATATAATATTATATTATTTATCTCTCTCTTCTTTTTTCTCTCTTTCTTTCTCTCTCTCTCTCTTTTCTCTCTTCTCTCTTTCTCTCTTTATATATATATAATATATATATATATATATATATATATATATATATATATATATATATATTTATATATATATATATATATATTATATTTTTATATACTTATAATATAAATAATTAAAAAATTTTATTAAAAAATTATTTATTATTTTTATTATTATTATTATTATTTTATTATTATTTTTATTATATTATTTTTTATTATTATTATTATTATAGTGTTTTTTGTAAACCTATTATAAATATTCCTGCTTTAATTTCATTTTTCAAGACTTGGGTTATGAATATGAACTTTCACGGTCCAGATTTGATTTTTTTTCAAGGTTAATACTGTAATTAATTCCTTGATACTGAGAGAAAATACTGATATTTCGTAGAAGATGCAGAATCGTGTGATCAAAGAGGGAGAATATTACTTTATAAATATCGTGGCTTAGAAATATAAGGCAAATAGATGATGTTTAAGATTATCTACCCGTACATGTTGTCAATACTCGACGACACTTACAATACTGCTCGATAGTCCACTACCACACTTCCAACACTTACAATACTGCTCGATACTCCACTACCACACTTCCAATATTTACGATGCTTCTCGATACTCCACTCCCACACTTCCAACACTTACGATACTTCTCGATACTCCACTCCCACACTTCCAACACTTACGATACTGCTCGATAGTCCACTACCACACTTCCAACACTTACGATGCTTCTCGATACTCCACTCCCACACTTCCAACACTTACGATACTTCTCGATACTCCACTCCCACACTTCCAACACTTACGGTGCTTCTCGATACTCCACTCCCACACTTCCAACACTTACGATGCTTCTCGATACTCCACTCCCACACTTCCAACACTTACGATGCTTCTCGATACTCCACTCCCACACTTCCAACACTTACGATGCTTCTCGATACTCCACACCCACACTTCCAAGACTTACGATGCTTCTCGATACTCCACTCCCACACTTCCAACACTTACGATGCTTCTCGATACTCCACTCCCACACTTCCAACACTTACGATGCTTCTCGATACTCCACTCCCACACTTCCAACACTTACGATACCGCTCGATAGTCCACTACCACACTTCCAACACTTACGATGCTTCTCGATACTCCACTCCCACACTTCCAACACTTACGATACTTCTCGATACTCCACTCCCACACTTCCAACACTTACGGTGCTTCTCGATACTCCACTCCCACACTTCCAACACTTACGATGCTTCTCGATACTCCACTCCCACACTTCCAACACTTACGATGCTTCTCGATACTCCACTCCCACACTTCCAACACTTACGATGCTTCTCAATACTCCACACCCACACTTCCAAGACTTACGATGCTTCTCGATACTCCACTCCCACACTTCCAACACTTACGATGCTTCTCGATACTCCACTCCCACACTTCCAACACTTACGATGCTTCTCGATACTCAACTCCCACACTTCCAACACTTACGATACTTCTCGATACTCCACTACCACACTTCCAGCACTTACGATACTTCTCGATACTCCACTACCACACTTCCAACACTTACAATACTGCTCGATACTCCTCTCCCACACTTCCATCACTTACGATATTGGTCGATACTCCACTCCCACACTTCCAACACTTACGATATTGGTCGATACTCCACTACCACACTTCCAACACTTACGATACTGGTCGATACTCCACTACCACACTTCCAATACTTACCATACTGGTCGATACTCCACTACCACACTTCCAACACTTACAGTACTGCTAGATACTCCTCTACGACGCTTCCAACACTTACAATATTGGTCGATACTCCACTACCACACTTCCAACACTTACGATACTTCTCGATGCTCCTCTACTACACTTCCAACACTTACAATACTGCTCGATACTCCTCTACGACACTTCCAACACTTACAATATTGGTCGATACTCCACTACCACACTTCCAACACTTACGATACTTCTCGATACTCCTCTACCACACTTCCAACACTTACAATACTGCTCGATACTCCTTTACCACACTTCCAACACTTACAATATTGGTCGATACTCCACTACCACACTTCCAACACTTACGATACTTCTCGATACTCCTCTACCACACTTCCAACACTTACAGTACTGCTAGATACTCCTCTACGACGCTTCCAACACTTACAATATTGGTCGATACTCCACTACCACACTTCCAACACTTACGATACTTCTCGATGCTCCTCTACTACACTTCTAACACTTACAATACTGCTCGATACTCCTCTACGACACTTCCAACACTTACAATATTGGTCGATACTCCACTACCACACTTCCAACACTTACGATACTTCTCGATACTCCTCTACCACACTTCTAACACTTACAATACTGCTCGATACTCCTTTACCACACTTCCAACACTTACAATATTGGTCGATACTCCACTACCACACTTCCAACACTTACGATACTTCTCGATACTCCTCTACCACACTTCCAACACTTACAATACTGCTCGATACTCCTCTACCACACTTCCAACACTTACAATATTGGTAGATACTCCACTACCACACTTCCAACATTTTCAATACTTCTCGATACTCCTCTACCACACTTCCAACACTTACAGTACTGCTAGATACTCCTCTACGACGCTTCCAACACTTACAATATTGGTCGATACTCCACTACCACACTTCCAACACTTACGATACTTCTCGATGCTCCTCTACTACACTTCTAACACTTACAATACTGCTCGATACTCCTCTACGACACTTCCAACACTTACAATATTGGTCGATACTCCACTACCACACTTCCAACACTTACGATACTTCTCGATACTCCTCTACCACACTTCTAACACTTACAATACTGCTCGATACCCTTTACCACACTTCCAACACTTACATATGGTTCGATACTCCACTACCACACTTCCAACACTTACGATACTTCTCGATACTCCTCTACCACACTTCCAACACTTAAATACTGCTCGATACTCCTCTACCACACTTTCCAACACTTACAATATTGGTAGATACTCCACTACCACACTTCCAACATTTCAATACTGCTCGATACTCCTCTACCACACTTCCAACATTACAATACTGCTCGATACTCCTCTACCACACTTCCAACACTTACATATTGGTCGATACTCCCCTACCACCTTCCAACACTTACAATACTGCTCGATACTCCCTTGCCATCATTCCACACTTACAATACTGCTCGATACTCATGTACCACACTTCCCAACACTTACAATACTGCTCGATACTCCTCTAGCCACACTTCCAACACTTAACAATATTTGATAGATACTCCACCTACCACTACTTCCAACATTGTCAATATGCTCGATAACTCTTTACCACACTTCCAACACTTTCATATGCTCGATACTCTCTACTCAAGCGGTTCCAAACTACAAGGTGTCGATACTCCACTACACACTCCAACACTTACAATACGTCTGATACTCCTCTCCAACTCAACACTTACAAATGTAGATACTCTCACTACCACACTTCCAAGCTTTGCAAGTACTGCTGATATCTCTCCACTTCCAACACTTCAATACTGCTCGATACTCTCTACCACACTTCCAAACTTTACATCTTGGTCGATACTCCATCTGCCACACCCAACCTTACAATACTGTCTGCGATACTCTTGCCACATTTCCAACTACTTACAATGACTGCTCGATACTCCTCTACCGACACTTCAACACTTACAATACGCCGATATTCTCTACCACACGGTGCAACACTTCCACACTGCTACAGTACCTACACCTACACCACATCGGCATGGTGTATGTGTGTGTGTGTGTGTGAATGTGATGTGTGTGTGAATGTGTGCGTGTGTGTGTGGTGGGTGTGTTGTGTGTAGTGTGTCGTGTGTGTCGTGTGCCGTGTGTAGTGTAATGCTGTCTAGTGTGTCCTGTGTGTGTGTTCGTTGTGCGTGTTGTGTGTGTCCATGTTGTGCGTGCGTGTGTATGTGTTGTGTGTCTGTGGTGTGTTTGTCGTGTGTGGGTGGTGCGTGTGTGTTTGGTTTGTGTGTGTGTTGTGTGCTTTGCTGTTGTGTGGCTGTGTTTGTGTGTGCTGTGTGTGTGTGTGCGTTGTGTGCATAGGCTTGTGTGTGTGTTGAGTGTGTGCGTCAGCTCTGTTTTGTTGTAGTGTGGTGTGGTGTGTGTGAGCGTGCGGGTGTCGCGCGAGTGCGTGAACAAGAGGTGAACCATCACGTTAGCTCAGACTGAACAAGGCCAGACTCCGGGAGGTGGTGGCGTGTCCTGGGATACCAAAAGGTAATGTTTACAACGGGATGTCTAGGTGAAGCGGGGTGCGGAGAACGCCCCTGACAACCCCCTCTTCACAGACTTCCTTTCTTCACAAACTTCTGATATACCGGTTCATTTGTGCTTCCCGAATGAAGGCGAGCAAACTAACAATTACACAAGTTTATGATATAATATCTTCTTGTGTAAACACACAAATAACCTAAATTGCCGACGTGTATATGCAAAGCCCAACCATAATTTCTTCCAAAATACCTATTTGGGCTATGTGGGCCGGGCCAGAAGACAGAAGAAGGGGGGACTCCACCCTCCTTCCCTCAGCGAGTTGCATGGCCCCTCCCAAAAATCATTGCTTGATTAAAAACACCGCCATTATGAGTTTTATGGGTGATACATAACACGGAAGTCAGACTTTATGAGAAAACAAGATAATGTTGTGTGCTTTGAGGTTGTCCTTGATATTTCTCACGGCTTTGAGTTTCTTGGTATTTCTCACGGCTTTGAGGTTGTCCTTGATATTTCTCACGGCTTTGAGGTTGTCCTTGATATTTCTCACAAAGGCATGCTTTCTTTTACGACAGATCTGACATTCAGTAGTCTGAGAGACGCCTTTCTAGGTAAGTCAGTCGTTGCTTCCTACATTAGTTATCTAACACCATAGTTGTTTCCTTCACTAGTTATCTAACACCATAGTTGCTTCTGTCCACAACTAGCTAGAGACAAGCACTGTTGTGGCAACAGTGCTCAGATGAATAACATTCCAAATTTGGTCATGTCAACTAAGGACAATTACATGTCTGGGACTATATCTGAGTGAATAATTCCTGCCTATTGCGGATTCGTATGCCTACTGCTGTGTCCCTTTTTTGTTGTGTATGGGCTAATAGGCCTTTTGCAGTATTTGTTATGTTCCTGTGAATGGGTCAGTAGGCCTTCTGCAGTGCTCCTTGTCTCTTGTGCTTTTAGTGTGGGTTAGCAGGCCTATTAAAGGTCTTCCTTTCTCATGTTTTGATTTATTGATTATGGTGCTGTCATCAGGCCTTTAGAAGTCATTTCTTCTCATTTATTAATTATGATATTAATCATGATAGCGAAACGTTAACACAGTAAAATACCACATTAGTTGCACCTATTTACCTAACATTTACGTAACACTTCCTCACATTTTTCTCGGTCCGACAAGAGGCACATTAACAATTGACAGTTTTACAATTCATAAAAAAGGTGAACACAAATCCAGTGAATTCGCTGGTAGTGGGAGGGTTGGGGCAGAGTCTTGTAGCTATGATCAGCGTCCAGTGGTTGTGAGGAAAGGAATGAATGGAGTGTGGGAGAGTCTCATTCACTGCCCCTCTCCTCCTGCCTGCAGGAAGACCCTCACAGTCCTGCCATTAAAGCCACAGCACGCGAGTTGGACTTTCCAGGAATCTGTTCACCAGTCTGGGCTGCGTGGCTGCCGTGACTCAGGTGAGTTTGTTGTGCTTACTTTCCTCAGAGGAATAAACACACAGCCTGTCTTCCTGCTGTTGGTTCTCCCCGCCCAGGGTACAGCAATCATCCAGGGAGGAGCTACCGGCATAACACATGCGTGTGAAACGGAAGCCTGTTAAACGTTTTGTACTCTAGTAAGATTGCTAGTCTATTCTGTTTGTCTTCTCAGGGGTAGTAGGCCTAGATGACAATAAACATTCAGTGAGAAACAGCTGTCTTGTCATACTAGTGTGCAACGGAAGCCTCTTAAATGTTTTGCACTCTGGTATTTTTTTATATTGGCGTATAAGATAGGAAGCAAATCTTAATAAAGATGGACCTGGTATTGCCATATATTACTGTTCATCTGTTTTGAAATTTTTATTCGGCATGACACATCGCACGATCCGTGTTCGGTAGGACTTATACCCAGAGCAACGCCAGTTAACGTTCAGGGGTTACAGATTCCCCACGCGAACTTCAGGGGTCATTGAGAATCCTCACGTGTAACGCCAGGTAACGTTCAGCGGGTTGCTGAGAATCTCCCCTTCCTGATCGCCAGGTAACGTTCAGGGGGTCACAGAATCCCCACGTGAACTTCAGGGGTCACTGAGAATCTCTGCAGAGCCAGGGAAAGCACCACTGGAACACGCACGCACACACGCTAATTTGCGTGTTCCCTTCGATCAACCTAGAGATTAGCTCCTTAAAATCAGATTAATTTCCCCTAGAATCCGTGTCAGCTAATCACAAACAATTACCAGGTTAATGAAGCAGGTCTGACAGGTAGAGCTTAGCTGAGTATTCGGGAGGAGCCGTGTGAGGACAAACATCACCAACTATCGATCTGACTACACGGGGAGCTAATATCACCCCTCCCCACGGCCGCTCACCCTTCCACCCCCTCCTAACTGAACTCCTCTCCCTCTCCCTTTCTCTTCTTTCTCTCGCTCTTCCCTTCTCCTCGCCTCTGTGTGTGTGTGTGTGTGTGTGTGTGTGTGTGTGTGTGTGTGTGTGTGTGTGTGTGTGTGTGTGTGTGTGTGTGTGTGTGTGTCTCTCTCTCTCTCTCTCTCTCTCTCTCTCTCTCTCTCTTTCTCTCTCTATCCCCTTCTCCCCTCCTTTTCCACGGCAAGCCAAGTGTAAATAGTCTCCTACTTACCAACATATACACTCCCCACAAACAAATACACCCCATCAACACACACACACACACAACACACACACACACACACACACACAACACATCAACACACACACACACACACACACACACACACACACACACACACATACACACACACACACACACACACACACACACACACACACACACACACACACACTTCAGTGAAATGCTTGATTCCATTATCTTTTTCTCTGTCTTGTTAACAAAGCATATGTACTTTATTTCGTTGTATTTAGTACGTTCATTGTTCTAGTCAGCTGCACCTCTGTTGAGGGAGAGAGGAGGAGGAGGAGGGGGAGGAGGAGGAGAGGAGGAGGGGGAGGAGAGGAGGAGGAGGAGGAGGAGGAGGAGGGGGAGGAGGGGAGAAGGAGGAGGGGGAGGAGGAGGAGGAGGAGGAGAGGAGGGGGAGGAGGGGGAGGAGGGGGAGGAGGAGGGAGGAGGAGGAGGAGGAGGAGGAGGGGGGAGGAGGGGGAGGAGGGGGAGGAGGAGGAGGGGGGGGAAGGAGGAGGAGGGAGGAGGAGGAGGAGGGGGGGGGGAGGAGGAGGAGGGGGAGAGGAGGAGGAGAGGAGGAGGGGGGAGGGGGAGAGGGAGGAGGAGGGGCCAAGGAGGAGAGGGGGGGAGGGGGGAGGGTCGGGGGGAGATGGAGGAGTGGGGCGGCTGGGAGCAGCCCAGTGAAACGGTTGTTGACGTGAAGCGAAGGACATTTGGGGGGGGCACAAAACCGGAAGAGCGGTGCCCAGGAGGCGCATAGCGAGGCCCGCAGCGAGAGCCCGGAGGAAGCGCCGGCCAACGAGCCAGAAATGAAAGTAAGACCCATCAAGGTAACACGAACTACCCAAGCATACCGGGTTAGAAAGACGAAACCAGTCCATGTAGCATAGATCGCATAAACGCACTGCACTACAGACCGACCGCACGACGCCGGCTCGCACGCGCGGAGGCAGCAGCCGCTGGAGCGCAGAGAGAGAGAGGGCAGACAGCCCGCCAGTCCAGACCACCCGGCACCGAAAGACCCGACAGATAGCATGACTGATGCGGATATACGCTTACCCGCTTATTAGTGAAGTCTCACAAATGGTTACCAATCACTACCACCTCCTTAACCCTCCACCCACACCCTCCCCTCTTCCTAACCCCCCACCTCTTCACCCCCTTCCTAACCCCACCACCTCTTCACCCCTAACACCCGCCTCTCCCTACTCCCACCCCACACCTCTTCACCCCTCTTCCTAACCCCCACACTCTTCACCCCTCATTCCTACACCCCACACCTCTTCACCCCTCTTCCTAACCCCACACCTCTTCACCCCTCTTCCTAACCCCACACTCTTCACCCTCTTCCTAACCCCACACCTCTTCACCCCTCTTCCTAACCCCACACCTCTTCACCCCTCTTCCTAACCCCACACTCTTCACCCCTCTTCCTAACCCCACACCTCTTCACCCCTCTTCCTAACCCCACACCTCTTCACCCCTCTTCCTAACCCCACACCTCTTCACCCCTCTTCCTAACCCCACACCTCTTCACCCCTCTTCCTAACCCCACACCTCTTCACCCCTCTTCCTAACCCCACCAACTCTTCACCCCTCTTCCTAACCCCACACCTCTCCACCCCTCTTCCTAACCCCACAACTCTTCACCCCTCTTCCTAACCCCACACCTCTTCACACCCCTCTTCCTAACCCCACACCTCTTCACCCCTCTTCCTAACCCCAACCTTCTCACACCCTCTTCCTAACCCCACACCTCTTCACCCCTCATTCCTAACCCCACACTCTTCACCCTCTTCCTAACCCCAAACCTCTTCACCCCTTCTTCCTAACCCCACACCTCTTCACCCCTCTTCCAACCCCACACCCTTCTTTTTACCCCCCTTCCCAACCCCACATTTTTCACCCCCCTTTCCCAACCCCCCCACACCCCCCCCTTAAAACCCCTTCCCCCTTTCCCCAAACCCCTCTTTTCTTCAAAAAACCCCCTTCCTAAAACCCCCCACCCTTTTTTCTTAAACCCTCTTCCCCCAAACCACCCAAACCCCCCCCCATCTTCCCAACCCACACACCCTTCAAAACAAATTTTTAAAACCCTCAACCCTCCCTTTCCCAAACCCCCCCTTCTTACCCCCTCTTCCTAACCCCAAAAATCCCCCCTTCACCCCTCTTTCCCCAAAAGCTAACACCCCCAACAAAACCTCTTCACATACCAACCCAAAACCCCCCCCCCTAACCCAACCCCCCAAATTTTTCACCCCTTTTTCCTAAACCCCCAAAAAACCCCCCCCCCCTTTCCTAACCCCCACCTCTTTCCCCCTTTCCCCAACCCCCACCCTCTTCACCCTATTTTTAACCCCCACTCTTCCCCCCTTTTTCCCAAACCCCCCCACACCCCTTTTTCACCCCCCCCTTCCAAAACCCCCACACCTTTCAACCCCCTTCCAAACCCCCCACCCTTTTTCACCCCCTTTTTAACCCCCCACCTTTCTACCCATTTACCCCCCCCCCAACCCCCCAAAAACCCCCACCCCTTTCCCCTTTAACCCCCCAAATTCCTTTACACCCTTCTTAAACCCCTCCCCTAAACCCCCCCCTTACACCCCCCCTTTCCCCCTTCAAAACCCCCCTTTCCCAACCCCAAATATTTCCCCGGGTTTCCCCCCTTCCTAACCCCACCTTTTTCCCCGCCTCTTCCTAAAAACCCCAAAATTCCACCCCCCCTAACCCCACACCCTTAAAACAAACCCCCCTCCCCAAACCCCCCCTTTTTCACCTCCGGGGCTTTTTTAACCCCCCACACCCCACCCCTCTTTCCCTCCCCCCACATTCTTACCCCAAACCCTTTTCCCCTTCCTTAACCCCCCACCCCCCCCTCTTCCAAACCCCACCCAACCCCTTTCACCCCCACCCCTCTTTTAAACCCCCAATTTCACAATACCCCCTTCCTTCCTTTAAAACTCCTTCCCCTTTCCACCCCCCCCGCCACCCCCTTTCTTTCCCCCACCTTTTTTCCCAAAACCCCCCATCCCATCTTTTCCCTTCCTAAACCCCCCACCTCTTCAAACCCCCCTTCCAAAACCCCACACCTCTTCACCCCTCTTTTTCCCAACCCCCCCACCCCCCCTTTACCGCTCTTTTCCCAACCCCACCCCCCTTTTTTCAACCCCCTTTTTACTAACCCCAACCTCTTAAACCCCCCTTTCCCCAAAACCCCCCCTCTTTTCACCCCTCCCTTTTTAAACCCCCCCCAAACCCCTTTTACCCCCCCCTTTCCCAACCCCTAAATCTTTGGGCCCTTTTTAAACCCACACCTCTTCACCCCTCTCCCCCAACCCCCCCAAAATCTTCACCCCTCTTTCCCAACCCCAACCTTTTTCACCCCTCTTCCCAAACCCACAAACACCCCCTTCCTTTTTCCCCTTTTCCCCCTCCCCCTAACCCTAACCCCCTTCCAAACCCCCAATTTTCCCCAAAAACCCCTTTCCCCCCCACAACCTTAACCCCCTTTCCAAACCCCATTCCCTTTAAACCCCCTTCCTTTCCCCCAAACCTTTTTTCACCCCCTTCCTTAAACCCCAAACCCTCTTCAACTCACCCCCTCTTCCCCAAAACCCCACATTTCCCCAAAAACCCTTTAACCCCCTTTTTAAACCCCCCACCTTTTTTCCCAAACCCCCTTTCCCAAACCCCCCAAATTTTCACCCCCCTTTTCCCAACCCCCCCCCCACCTCTTCACCCCCTCTTTCCCAACCCCACACTTTTTAAAACCCTCCCTTTTTTTCCCCAAAAACCCCAACCCCCCCCCTTCTTCACCCCCCCCTTCCCAACCCCACAACTTCCCCCCCTTTCCTAACCCCAAAACCCCCCTTTCCCCTTTCCCAAACCCACACTTTTTCACCCCCTTCCTAACCCCCCACACTTTCACCCCTCTTCCTAACCTCAAAACCTCTTCATCCCATTTTCCCAACCTCACAAACCCCTTCAACCCCCTTCCCCCCTAACCCCACACCTCTTTAAACCCCCCCTTCCCAAACCCCCCCAAACCCCTTTTCCCCCCCTTTTCCAAACCCCTCCCCACCTCTTCATTCCCCCCCTTCCTAAACCCCCACCCCCCTTTTTCTTTCCCCCTTTCCCAACCCACCCCACCTTTTCAACCCCCCTTTCCCAACCCCACACCCTTTTTAAAACCCATCCTTTTCCAACCCCACACCTTTTTTCAAACCCCTTTTCCTTCCCCCAACCCCTTCACCCCTCTTTCCCCCTCAAAATCTTCAAACCCCCTTCCCAAAAACCCCAAATTTTTCAACCCCTCTTCCTAACCCCCAACCCTTCCAAACCCCCCTTTTCCCAACCCCAAAAAACCTCTTCAAAAAAAATCTTCCTTTTAATCCCACCTTTTTACCCCTCTTTCAAAACCCCCCCCCACCCCCCGCAAACCCCCCCCTAACCCCCCCCCACCCCTTCAAACCCCCCCCCTTTCCCCAAACCCCCCACCTTTTTCAATAAACCCCCTTCCTAACCCCCAAACCCCTTTAAACCCCCCCTTTTCCCAACCCAACCCCCCAAACCCCTTCACCCCCCCTTCCTAACCCCCACAAAATCTTTCCAAACCCCCCTTCCTAAACCCCCCAAACCCCCCTTACCCCTCTTCCTAACCCCACACCTCTTCCCCTCTTCCCAACCTCACACCTCTTCACCCCTCTTCCTACCCCACACCTCTTCACCCCTCTTCCTAACCCCACACCTCTTCACCCCTCTTCCTACCTCACAACTCTTCACACCCTCTTCCTAACCTCACACCTCTTACCCTTCCTAACCCCATCACCTCTTCACCCTCTATCCTCACCACCTCTTCACCCCTCTTCTACACCTCCACACCTTTCACCCTCTTCCTCACCCCACACCTCTTCACCCTCTTTCCTAACCTCACACCTCTCACCCCTCTTCCTCACCCCACACCTCTTCACCCCTCTTCCTAACTCACACTCTTCACACCTCTTCCTAACCTCACACCTCTTCACCCCCTCTAACCTACCTCTTCACCTCTTCCTACCCCACACCTCTTCACCCTTTCCTAACCTCACACCTCTTCACCCCATCTTCCTAAACCTCACACTTTTCACCCCTCTTCCTAACCCACACTCTTCCTAACCACTCTTCACCCCTCTATCACCTCTCACCCTCTTCCTAACCCACACCTTTCACCCTCTTCCTAACCCCACCCTCTCACCCTCTTCTACCCCACACCTCTTCACACCCTCTCCTAATCCTTCAATAGGTTATCCTTCCTTCACCGTCTCCTAACCGAGCAGTACCTAGCAGAAATTCGTGATTCTCTTGCACCTTTACACTTGTGCTGTGATTATCTGTCAGGTGTTTCTTGCAGTGTTACTTGACAGTGTATCATTGACAGGTGTCTATCTTGCAGGTGTTATCTTGACAGGTGTTTTTGGCAGGTGTTATTTTGGCAGGTGTTATCTTGGCGGGGTTTATTTTGGGAGGTGTTATCTTGGCAGGTGTTTCTTCAGGTGTTATTTTGGCAGGTGTTATTTTGGGCAGGTGTTCCCTTGGCGGTGTTATCTTGGCAGGTGTTATTTTGGGAGGTGTTATCTTGGAGGTTTTATCTTGGCAGGTTTTTTTTGGCAGGTGTTTCTTGGAAAGGTGTTTCTGGCGGGTGTTATTTTGTTTTTGTACAGATTTAGACCAAAAATATCACTTCACCAAGACAAACCCCACAAAATGTAATGGAAAATATTTTGGTTTTTTTCGCGCCAAAATGGGTGGCTGTCATTAGATAGCGATGACAGAAAAACCTAAAGGGGTTATCTTTCGATGTGACTGACAAAAATACCTGGATGGTTATCAGTTCGATAGCGACTGACAATAATCCCTGAAGAGGTTATAGTTCAGGTAGTAAATGATGCAGTCCCTTAAGTGGTTTTTACTTGGATAGCGACTGACAGCAATATCTGAAGCGGTTCCGGTTCGATAGCGACGCAGCAGTACTGGAGGGTAAGTAGGTGTACTGGAATCAATTTATCTCAGCTGACAGCTGTCAAAATTTGAAAAAAATTTAGATGACGTATCTTTTCTGAAAGGACCACCACAGAGATTTTTAAATTTTCCCATCGGTCGAAACGTATCTGTTTTAAACCTTCCATTTTCGGGGGGTAGTAAATTGTTGCAGCTACAGTACTGTCCCCTCAAATCATTAAACCAGATAAAAATGACTTCGTGGGTTTTAACGAATGTAAATGAGTTGATTTCCCAACCCCTACTAATTTGTTTTGCATTGCTAAGATCGCTTTTTTTAAGTTTGTATCCCATATGAATATGTAAACATAATATGCTTGTTAATAACCCCCAATGGAGATAGAAACTAGGTGATTGTTTGTTTTTTCGACCCCCTTCCGTTAAAGAGGACCCCGGAGGGGGTCGAAATATTCAGGTTATCAACCCTGTGTTTCTGTCGTTTGTTTTATATTTAATACACACACAACACACACAACCCCTATATATTATTTATATTATATATATATATATATATATATATATATTATATATTTTGAGTGTGGGGGAAGTTGTGAGGCAGTAGGTAAAATGAAGGGGGTAAGGCAGCCGGGTTTGATGGGTAAAAGATGAAATGTTAAAAGCAGGTGGGGTATATTTTTGGGAGGGGTTTGGTGCAATTTTTAATAAATGTATGGAAGGGGGTAAGGTACTAGGGATTGGGAGAGGCATGCATAGTTCCTTTGTATAAAAGGGAAAAGGGGGTAAAAGAGAGTGCAAAAATTATAGGGGGATAAGTCGTTGAGTGTACCCGTAAAGTGTTGGTAGAGTTATAATTTAAAGAATTAAGGTAAGCGGAGAAAAAGGTAGCAGTGAACAAAAGGGTTTAGGGGAGGGGGTTGTGGACCAGGTGTTTAAGTGAAAATATAGTGAAAGTATTTAGATGGCTAAAAAGGGGCTTTGTGGCTTTAAAAGGGTTTGGAAAGGCGTTGAAGGGTGGTAGGGGGGGGTGTGGCAGATGTTGCAGGTGTATGGTGTAGGAGGTAGGTTACTGAAAACAGTGAAGAGTTTTTTTGAGGATAGTGAGGCTCAAGTTAGAGTATTGAAAAGAGGGAAATTTTTTCCAGTAAAAATAGGCCCTTTGACAAGGATGTGTGATGTACCGGGTTTTTTAAAATATTTTAGATGGGGTTGTAAAAGAGTAAAAGCGAGGGTCTTTGGGAAGAGGCGTGGAGTTAAAAGAAAAGAAACACACACGGGTGGGGGTTTTTTTCCGTGCTCTTTGTGGGACACTGTGCTCTTTGGGGGTTTTTGAGGAAGTGCAGAGATTGGTGGGTGAATTTTGGGAGGGTGTGCAAAAAAAAGAAAATTAAAAGGGGATTCAGGAAGAGTAAGGTTTGGGATACAAAAAAAATTTTGGTGATGAAAGATTGAATATCAGTTTTGGGGGGAGGAGTATGGGGGGGTGAAAGATTCAGATATTTGGGGGTGGACGTGGGAGCGGATGGGTCTTGAAAGTGAGGTGAATCATAGAATTGATGAGGGGAAAAAAAAATGGGGGTGCATTTCTTTTTAAAAGAGAACTTTTCCTTAGGGAAAAAGGGGGGTGTATGAGGTATAGTTTTCCAAGTCTTATTGGTTAACATGGGGGAGATTTTTTTGCTCAAAATCATTTTTCAGTTAGGGAAAGTTTGTTAAAATAATCAAAATTTTTAGTTTGGGAAATTAAAGGTGCGGGATTATCAAACTGTTTTCCCGAGGGGTGAGGAAGGGTTTTGAGGTGTTTTTGGACATGTAGAGAGGGGTGGAGCAAAACAGAATAAATTTAAAAGGTTATCTTTTGTATGGAAAGGGAAGGGGGAGGGGTCGGCCCGGAAAGGTGGGGGAGGGGGGAAAAGGGGTTTTTTGTGCGAGGGGTTTACTTCCCGCAGGATCGTGACGTTTTTAGGAGGAATGGGACAAATTTTTTAATTTATCTTTTATGTACAAAATAACAAAAATTTAAAACCCATTTCTAATAAATTTCCCTCACCCAAATTTAAATTTCATTTTTTAAAAATTATTTAAACCCCTTCTAAACTGATATAATATTTAAATTTTTCTTTTTTGGGCCCACCCTCCTTTGGGGTCGGCCAGTGTGATTAATAATTATATTATATTTTTATATTTTTTTTATTTATAAAATATTTTATATATTAATTTATATTTTTATATATTTATTATTATATATATTTATATTTATATTGCAAAACAACCACTCTGAAAGAAAAGAAAATTCCAACGCTTTCGGGCTACTAATTATCAAGGAACGTTCCTTAATAATGTGATATACGAAAGCGTTGGATTTTTCTATTTTTCAAGTTTTTTTCATATTTTAAAAACCTTTTTCCTTGATCTTTTGACAACATATATATATTTTATATATATATTATATATATATTATATTATATATATATTATTATAAAATATTTATTTATATATATATATATATATTATATAATATTATATATATCAAGGCTCATCACGTATCAAGGGGTCGTCAGAATTTCTCGATAAAATAAACGATTTTTAATACCCTTGAAGAGAAAAAATTTCTCTGTGACAATATTGTATATTAAAGTACCATCATTTTCTTTTTATTTTTTCCTGTTTATAATTAAGCACATCCCGCATCACATAGATCACGGTCTTTGTGTAAAACCCAAACTACTCGTTGGATTGACCAGAGTACAGGTTAAGGAGGATTCTGCAACTAGAGTACAGGTTATGTAGGATTCTGCAACTAGAGTACAGGTTATGGAGGATTCTGCAACTAGAGTACAGGTTATGGAGGATTCTGCAACTAGAGTACAGGTTATGGATGGCCCTCCAGTGGAAGTACAGGTTATGGAGGGCCCTCCAGCGGGAGTGCAGGTTATGGAGGGCCCTCCAGTGGGAGTACAGGTTATGGAGGGCCCTCCAGCGGGAGTACAGGTTATGGAGGGCCCTCCAGTGGGAGTACAGGTTATGGAGGGCCCTCCAGTGGGAGTACAGGTTATGGAGGGCCCTCCAGCGGGAGTGCAGGTTATGGAGAGCCCTCCAGCGGGAGTGCAGGTTATGGAGGGCCCTCCAGCGGGAGTACAGGTTATGGAGGGCCCTCCAGTGGGAGTACAGGTTATGGAGGGCCCTCCAGCAGGAGTACAGGTTATGTAGGGCCCTCCAGCGGGAGTACAGGTTATGGAGGGCCCTCCAACAGGAGTACAGGTTATGGAGGATTCTGCAACGAGAGTACAGGTTATGAAGAGTCTTCCAACGGGAGTGCAGGTTATGGAGGGCCCTCCAGTGGGAGTACAGGTTATGGAGGGCCCTCCAGCAGGAGTACAGGTTATGGAGGATTCTGCAACGAGAGTACAGGTTATGAAGAGTCTTCCAACGGGAGTGCAGGTTATGGAGGGCCCTCCAGCATGAGTACAGGTTATGGAGGGCCCTCCAGCAGGAGTACAGGTTATGGAGGGCCCTCCAACTCTGTGGATGGGACTCACCAACAAGTCGAGAATGACTGAACTTGGAGACGGGAGTCTACAAGCATTATCAAGGCGAGTGAGTTAACGAGAGGACCACATAAACTGAACTCCCACGCTCAAACTGCAGTGCAAGGGTTCATTGTGGCGGAACAGTGCAAGGGTTCATTGTGGTGGAACAGTGCAAGGGTTCATTGTGGTGGAACAGTGCAATGGTTCACTGTGGCGGAACAGTGCAATGGTTCACTGTGGTGGAACACTGCAAGGGTTCATTGTGGTGGAACAGTGCAATGGTTCACTGTGGTGGAACACTGCAAGGGTTCATTGTGGTGGAACAGTGCAATGGTTCACTGTGGCGGAACACTGCAAGGGTTCATTGTGGTGGAACAGTGCAATGGTTCACTTTGGTGGAACACTGCAAGGGTTCATTGTGGTGGAACAGTGCAAGGGTTCATTGTGGTGGAACACTGCAAGGGTTCATTGTGGTGGAACAGTGCAAGGGTTCACTGTGGTGGAACAGTGCAAGGGTTCACTCTGGTGGAACAGTGCAAGGGTTCACTGTGGTGGAACAGTGCAAGGGTTCACGATGGGAACAGGCAAGGGTCATGTGGTGGAACAGTAAAAGGGGTTCGGTATGTGGAACAGTGCAAGGGAGAGCTGGGGTGAAACGTGCAAGGAGAGCTGGGTAACAGTGAAGGGAGCCCCTTGGTAGAACAGTGCAAGGGGCACGTTGGGGAAACAGAGAAAGGGGGAGCACTGTGGTAGAAAAGTGCAAGGGGCACTGTGGGGGAAAGTGCAAGGGAGCACTGTGGTGGAAGTGAAGGGAGCACAGTGGGGGGGGAATATGCAAGGGAGCTTGGGGGAAAACATTTGGGAAGGGTTCTCTTGGTAAAAAACAGTGAAGATTCCTTGGTGGAACAGTGCAAGGGTTCACTGTATGGCAGTGCAAGGAACCTGCAAGGAACAGTGAAGGGTTCACTTATGGAACAGTGAAAGGGGCACTGTGGGGAACAGTGCATGGGAACACTGTGGTGGAATGTGAAAGGGGGCCAGGGTGGAATAGTGAAAGGGGAGAGCTGTGGTGAACAGTGCAAGGGTTCTCTGTGGTAAAAACGTGCTGTTTCCCGTGGGGGAAAAGTGCAAGGTTTCACTGTAGTGGAACGTGCAAAGGAACACTGCAAGGAACGTGAAAGGGGTTTTCCTGTGAGGGAAACAGTGCAAGGGTTCACTGGGTAAACGTGAAAGGGGTTCATTGTGGGGAACAGGAAGGGTTCATTGCATGGAACAGTGAAAGGGTTTTCACGTGGTGGAACGTGCGGGGGTTCTTTGCAGTGGAACAGTGCAAGGGTTCACTTGGTGGAACGTAAAGGGGGAGCACTGTGGTGGAACAGTGAAAGGGGTTCACTGTGGTGGAACAGTGCAAGGGTTCACTGTGGGGAACAGTGCAAGGGTTCATTGCATGGAACAGTGCAACGGTTCATGGGGGGGAACAGTGAAAGGGGGACCCCTGTGGTGGAAAGTGCAAGGGTTCACTTTGGGGAACAGTGAAGAGTTCATTGGGTGGTAACAGTGCAAGGGGTTCACTGTGGGGGAAAACAGTGCAAGGGTTCACTGTGGTGGAACAGTGAAAGGGTTCCGGGGGGTGGAACGGCAAGGGATCCTGGAGGACAGTGAAAGGGGGTTAAAACTGGGGTGGAACGAAAAGGGTTCGGTATAGGGGAAAACAGTGCAAGGAGAGGGGGTGAACGTGAAAGGGGAGAGCTGTGGTAAAACGTGAAAGGGAGCTCTCGGGTAAACAGTGCAAGGGAGCACTGTTGGGGGAAAACAGAGCGGGGGCACTGTGGTAGAAAGTGCAAGGGACCCCGGGGGGAAACAGGAAAGGGAGCACGGGGTGGAACTGTGCAAGGGAGAAAAGGGGTGGAATAGTGAAAAGGGGGGGGTTTGGGGGAACGGGGAAAGGGTTCCTGTGGTAGAACAGTGCATGATTCAGTGGTGGAACGTGCAATGGTTCACTGTGTGGAACAGTGCAAAGGAACATGAAAGGGACATGCAAGGGTTACGTGAGGGAAACAGGAAGGGAACACGGGTGGAAACAGTGCATGGGAACACTGTGGTAAAACAGTGAAAAGGGTTCACTGGGGGGAACATGCAGGGGAAACCTGTGGTGAAAAGTGAAAAGGGAGCACTGTGATGGAACGTGAAAGGGAGCGCTGGAAAAAACATGCAAGGTGATGCTGTTTCTTCCCCCTGCAGCTGTAAAAAATTCTGCGTATTTTTGTATTAGGGGGAACCCCTAAATCCGAAGGGGTTATAAAAACCCGATGTTTGGGAAGTATTTTTTATTTTGTAAAACACCCCCATTAATTATTATATTATATATATAATATATATATATTATAATTATATTTATTAAAATAATTATATATATATATATTATATATATTTTTATAATATAAATTCAAAAATTAGGGATTAAGTAAAGGTTGGAGCGAAAAGTGGGTCTAAAAAGCTTTTAGCACCTGGAGAAGAGAAAAATGCGAGGGAGAGAGAAGATTTGGGAGATTTAAAATTTTAAACCTTTTTAAACCAAGTGAGAAGTAATTGGGGAGGGGACTGAATGCTAAAGTAGGAGAAACTTTTTGAGAGGGTGTGGTAGGTAAATTTGGGGTGCAGTGAAATGTTTGGGGGCCCTTTGATTGAATTTTTATAGAAAGGGGGTTTGTTATAGGTAATCATTTTTAAGAAAAAAGGGGTAAATAAATATACAAGATATGATTTGGGGGGAAATGACAGTATTGTTGGATTAGTATTTGGGGATAAAAGATGTTGATAGATTCAGGATGTACATGTTTATAGAGGGGCCCGTATATCAGATCATTTCAGTTGTAGCTAAATGAGAGTAAAAGGGGATGGGATCAAAGGAGAATAGAAGTATCAGGGAAGAGGAGGTGAAGGTTTTAAACTAAAAAGGAGGCAGTTAGGGTAAGTATAAACAGCGTTGGAGGTTTGATGGGCAATGAACATAGGGAATGGGGGCGAAGAGGTATGGGGGAGGTTTTAAAATGTAGTGTTTGAGGTTTTAGCAGAAGTTTGTGGTTACAGGAAAGGGGTGCGGGAGGAAAAGGGCGATTGGGGGAAAAATGAGTAAAGGAGTATAAAGGGAGAAAAAGTTTGCATATGAAAGTTTTACAAAATAGAAGGATGCAAGGTGGGGAAAATATATGGAGAAAAAGAAGAGGTTAAGGAGTGGTGAAACAATGTAAAAAAAGAGAAAAAAGGAGTGGGGGAATGTTATCAACAAAATTTTTTGAAAAAAAAAAAAGTTTTTGGGGTGGATTAACAAGTTAAAAAAGCCTAGAAACAAATGGATTTGTCAGTTAAAAATGGAGAGCAGAATTTTTAAAGGAGAGTTTGAGGTATTGGGAAAAGGAGGGAATATTTTGAGGGGTTTTTAATTTGATGAAGATAGGGGAAACTGTGATTTCGTGATAGGACAAGGAGGAAAAACATCTTGTAGGAGTGAGGAAAGCCCGTTGTGAGTGGGGGGGAAGTTCGTGAGGGGTAGGTAAAATGAAAGGGGTAAAGGGAGCCGGGATTGATGGATAAAGATAGAAATGTTAAAAAACAGGGGGGATATAGTTTGGAGTGGTTGGTGAATTATTTATAATGTATGGAAAAGGGGAAGGTACTAGGGGGTTGGCGAGAGCAGCATAGTTCCTTTGTATAAAAAACAAAGGGAAAAGAGATGCAAAAATTATAGGGGGTTTGCTGCTGGTTTCCTGGTAAAGTGTTGGGAGAGTTATTATTGAAAAAATTAAGAGTAAAACGGAGAATAGGATAGCGATGAAAAAGGGGGCTTTGGAAAGGGAGGGGGTGTGGGACCGGTGTTTACAGTGAAAAATAAGTGAACAGTATTTAGATAAGGTTTAAAAAGGGTCTTTGTGGGATTTATGGATTTTTGGAAAAGGGTTGACAGGGTGGATAGGGGGGCAAAGTGGCAGATTTGCAAATGTATGGTGTAGGAGGTAGGTTCGAAGCAGTGAGAGTTTTTACGAGGATAGTGAGGGTCAAGTTAGAGTAATAGGAAAGAGGGGAAATTTTTTTTCCCCGTAAAAGTAGGCCTTAGAAAGGATGTGTGATGTCACCGTGGTTTTTTAAATATTTTATAGTGGGGTTGTAAGAAATAAATGCGAGGGTCTTGGCAAGAGGTGTGGAGTTAAAAAAAAAGAATCCCACAAAGGGGGTTGTCACAGTTCTCTTTGCTGATGACATGTGCTTTTTGGGAAATTTGAAGAGAATTTTGCAGGATTGGGGTGAATTTGGTAGGGTGGCAAAAGAAAAAATTAAAGGTAATACAGGAAAGGAAAGGTTATGGGATAACAAAAGTTTGGGTGATGAAAGTTTGAATACAGTTTGGGGGGAGGTATGGGGGAGGTGAATGTATTCAGATTTTTGGGGAGTGGACTGAAAACGGATGGGTTATAAAAGATGAGGGAATCATAGAATTGATAGGGGAAAAGATGAGTGGTGACTTAGGAGTCTGTGGGACAAGAAACTTTGTCCTTGGAGGCAAAGGGGGGAATGTAGAGAGTAATTTTTTACCAACGCTTTATTGGGTGTGAACAGGGGTGATAAATGTTGCAGCGAGGAGAAGGCTGGAGGCAGGGGAGATGCATTTTCAGGGCAATATGTGGGGGGTTAAATAATGCAGAGAATTGTAGGGAATTTGGAGGGGGTGCGGGATTCCCCAAAACTGTTGCCAGAGGGCTGGGGAAAGGTTTTTTGAGGTGGGGGGACATGTAGAGAGAATGGAGCAAAACAGAATGATTTCAAGAGTGTATCAGTCTGTAGTGGAAAAAGGGGGGGTAGGGGTGGCCTGGGAAAAGGTTTGGGAGAGAGGGGGTAAAGGAGTTTTGTGTGCGAGGGTTTGGACTTCCCGGGCAGGGTGAGGTGTTTAAAAGGATTAAATGGAGAAAAGGGTTTTTTTATATTTGATGTGTGTTGGAGTGTGGCAAAGTAAATTTTAAAGGGTTCAGGGAAACCGGCAGGGGGGACTTGAGTCCTGGAGTGGGAAAGTACAGTGCCTGCACTCTGAAGGAGGGTGTTAATGTTGCATTTTTAAAAAAGTGTAGTGTAAAGCACCCTTTTGGCAAGACAGTGATGGAGTGAATGTGATGAAAGTTTTTTTTTTTGGGCCAACCCCCCTTGGGTGGGAATGGCCGTGTGATAATAATAAATAAATATATATATATATATAATATTATATATATATATTATATATATATTTTAAAAATTATATTTATTTAATATATATATTTATATATATATATTATAATATATTTTATTAATATATATATATATATATATATATTATATAAATATTATATATATATAGGTTTGATCTTTGTTGATTTGTATTTTGATGACACGCAAATTTTGCCGTCACTTGGGGGGTTTTCCCTGGGTGACCTTTGACCTTTAGAGGTGTCACAGGACAGTATAAGTTTACTGTAAGTGTCCACTTTTCCTTGTAAAAAAGTCAGTTTCCCCCTGCCCTTGGGGACCCTTTCCCTTTTTTTTTATTTTTAAAATTTAAAAATACCCGATCAGGGTTGTTTTTCAACACCTGAATCGGCCTTCCGTGGACTCTTTTTTAGAACGCACACAGGACTAATGTCCGTCAAGTGCGAGTATTGGAATTGCATTTAAACTTTATTAACCATTGCACCAGATGGGTGATTAGACATCAAAAACTGGGGTGTACAAACCCACTCAAATTAAAATCATTTCCTTCAACCCTTCTTAACAAATGTGAACACCTTTAGAATAATTTTTTAATACGTTAAGTTAGGATTCGCTGTTTTAAATCGAAGAGACAATTGTTAACGGCTTTTGAAGGGACTTAAACTAGGGGAAGTGTAAATTTCCTTCGTGAAAGTGCTTTTTGGGTGACAGGGGGCCCCATTTGACCTTCCTACGGTGTAACAAAAATACATTTTGCTGATAAATTTACGGGGCCCCTACGGGGTCAGTGGAAAGTTGATTACCCTGCTTCAAAATGGCTTCCCAAGGGTCCGCCCTCAGTGGGGGGAGTTTTTGGGTTTAGTTTAAGGGGTTGGGTTATTTTTTCTGTTGTCCATTTAAACCAAACCTAACAAAAAAAATTCATTTTTTTTTTTAAAAAATTTGCACAGACGAAATATTCCCATTGCAAAACCCACTTAATATTTTTCTTTCAGACCAAAAATTATTCGCAAACTCTGGCGAGTAGACAAACTCATTATTGACCAAATGGTTTCTGTTTCATAGAAGAGAAACTTTTATAGTAATCTAGTCACAAAAAAACAACTTTTAAACCTTGTTCATTCAACATATGAAACATTATAATATTGAGGGGGAAAGCCCTAAACCCCCAAGGGGGATAAAAAGTAGCGGGGAATGGAAGTAATGGGGTTTTTGACCCAAGGAAAGGAAAACATCCCTAGTCCTCGGATCTGAGAGGGTTGTAAATGGTTTTTTTATCCCCATAACCCTTAAAGGGGATATTGTGTATATTTCAGGAGCTTTTTAAACAACCCCTAGGGTACCCCCTCTAAATTTTTTTTTTTCTGTGCCCTCGATAACCCCGGAATATTGTAAAAATTTATGCACATTTAAATCTAAGTTTACCTCAAATTGGGTTTTTTAAAAAAAAAAAGCATGGTAGTCAATTAAAAATGGGGGGGTGTTAGCATTTCATACCCACGAAAAGGTAATTCTGTTAAAAACGATAAAACCCAAATTTTCCCTCAATTTGGTCTCCATATTACAGAAGGACAAAAATTTCGTTAGAAAATTCAGCGTAGGTGACTAAATTAATACATGCATTAGAACCTTTCCCTTTTGGAAAGATTGAAGCCTTTAAATTACATTCACTTGTTTAAAGAGAATGAGGGGAGACCTGATCGAAGTGTTTAAATGGGAAAGGGTATTTAAAAAAGGGGGTATTTAAAAAGGGCTTTAGGTGTCTCTCCAAAAAGAGAACCCGCATAAGGATTTTAATTAGATAAATTTAGATTTAGAAAGAAATAGGAAAGTATTGGTTTGGAAATAGGGTAGTTGATGATGGGGAAAAGTCTACCTTTGGGTTATTGGGCAGGACTTTGGGTAGTTTTTTAAATTTAGGGTTTGGATAAGTACAGAGTGGGAGGGGGGTTTGGGTTTTAGTGGGACTTGCACATCAGGTTTTTTCTTGGGGGGCATTAAAAAATTTGGGGTTTGGGCAAGTTTTGTGTGGGATGAAAATTTTAAAGGACCCGCCTATTGGGCCAAAAGGCCTGCTGCAGTGTTCCCCATTTCTTATGTTCTTAAAGGGGGGGAGGGGAAATGTGGAAAACCTCGGCGATGACCCAAGCTCCAGCTGTGGGTCTCTTAAAAAAGACCCGGTCAGGGAAAACCCTTTTCCCGTTTCCGAAATCTTCCTAACTAAGCAAACCCCTTTATTTTTTACCACCCCAAATGTGGCGCAAAGGTACGTAACCTTTATTCGGCGCATGGACACACCCCATTTTCAGGCTATTCCCCCCCCCAGCGAACCAGGTTTCTTGAGTTTATGATGGGGCCCCCCCGTCAATTTGACCAGGTTTTTGCCAATAAGAAGGGGGGATTGACAATCGCAGAGGTTTGTGGATACGCCCCTGTCGCCCCTTTTCATTCCATTCAGAGCGGTTAAGCACGGTCTGTTTTTGTGGCTTCTATTTCTGCCTTTCTACCGTGACGTGCACTATATTTTTACTGTACATAGGTACATTGCGTTCAAATTTGGTGAAGGTTAAAATTTGTCTAAACTTTTTTTATGTGTTTTTTTGCTCCCCTTACACCTGGGTTAACAGGCCCTTTTAAAACCCAGGTTGTAATTGGGTAGCCTTCCGAGAGCTGGGTTAGGAAACGGTTGAGCTTAGGGGGAAGCTTGAGCAGGAACTTTTGTGCTTTCTGTTTCGCTTGTTTACAAATTTTGCGTGTCCCCGTTGTTATGATCACCTTGCTATTGTGTATCGTTTAAAAGGCTCGTCTAGTTGTTTAGTGTGCTCGCTTGCTACGGTCAATTGTTGCAGTCGGTTTGCTTGAGCGTATTTGCAATCTACTGGCATAGCTAAGCGTTTGGTTTTTTAAAAATTAAGTGTTTGTTGGGGGATTCGACTGGCATGCGAAAAACTTTTGCCACCCGACGAGTCAGCGCTGGGTCGGGATTTACTTTGCATAACCTACCTAAATTGTCCCCCCACGTTGTTGGCAAATTGCTCGTTCCATTGGCATTTCCCTAAAAACGCACCTTTTCGCTGCGCAAATGCGTTCATTTTTGCTGACAACTTATTGAAGAAGGATGGCCATCAGATCCCCCCTTACGGGAGCTGGGCAAAAACTACTTGTTCTCGAGAGGAAGATATACACCCGGAGCAAAAAAAGGCCTATAGTGCACAGGGTTGTTCGGGTGAAAAGGGCGTTGGGACTTAGCTGGCAAAAAACAATTTGAGCAAATAGGGAACAGAGGTTCGCAAAGGGGAAAAATTTTATAGGGAAAAAGAAAGGAGGCAGTTTTTTGCATTTGTAAACGATTTCGTTTCAAAAAACAGTACAGCTTTTTCCCGCTTCAATGAGGCCGAACCAGGCAATTTTTAAACTTCGAAAATTTAGGGGTCGAGCCTGGGTGGCCGGAACAGCAATGGGCAGCGTTGGTTCATACAGCATTATTGTTAAGGCACAGGAATTTACGTCGGTATTAACTGACGCTGAATGCTCTGATTATCAATAGTGAAGACCACAGTGTTGGGAGCATATAATCATGTATCCCAGCTACAATATCGTAAGACCTTTCAATTGAACAGGCGGCAGCTTGGTCAATCCCTGGTGACTTTTGTAGACAGCAAACCACACTTTTACCAGCTGGTATAAAGCGAGTGGTGTCTCTAAACTTTGAGGACGCTGGTGCAGCTTATTCTGATTGATAACCTGCTGAGTCTGTGGGAACCAGAGTTCGTGTCTTTCGCAGGATCGTGACTTACCTCTGGCATTGGGGCGCCTGGTTTGGCTGATACCTTCGAAACGAACCGCTCCTTGTCCAGGGTCCCCTTCTCTCTTTCAAACAGTCCTGGCGTGAGCAGAGATCGACAACATTGGAGAATGAAGTCCAGCCGGAGGGAACGTCTACGACATCGAACCAAATCACCTGGTGAGCCACGCTTCTCAACAATAAGGTCCGCCCTGCGGAGAGGCAAACTACTTATGGAGCCATCACGACCAACAATATCCAGAGAGGCACCAGCCAGAACACACCACTTGCAAACGTCATCCAGGAGTAAAGGGCAAGCCTGTCGTCCTGCTTTCAGGTGTAATAAAGTAGCCTATCATTCCAACTGGCCCCCAACAACCTCAACCCATTCGGGAAAATCCCTCTAATATCCCTAGTAACATGTCCCCTAGAGAATAGAAAAAGGGTATGGCCCCTTATATTTGCGATAGTTTGTATGCCCCCTCAGGAACACATCAGAACAAATAAAGTAAATACCTTTAGAGATACAGGAGCATATTGGCTCACATGTCAGAGAAGGAATATTACCCCTTTAGAGAATAATTATCCTTGAATTCCTCAGTTTTATTGGGAAGCTTACGAGGAGCTATATATTCAGTTCCTTTGCATAAAATTTAATGTACAGTGCCAAATTTTTCACTGGGTACTTGACTGTAGGTATCTCAAAAGGAGTGCCCATGAAAAATGCCATGTTATACTGGGGTAATAACATTACTAATGTTACTTCGTGCCCTGACCATAATGATTAATGCTTCTCATGTTGGCCCATAACTCGGGCAACATCCCAAGGTTGTCGGGAAATGTTGACCTATCCTTGGAGCGACTCGATCTCGGAATAGCCACGTTGTTTGATGAGACCACACCGGCCGGAGTCCTCGTAAATCAAGTGAACAGACCCATCAAGCCTCCTATTCCCAGGTTTGCCAGGATTTGCAGATGTCTCTGTTTCCATGCCCGCGGGACTGTCCCTTCCGGGAGGAACAACGTAAGGACCCTTCGATAAAATTCACTTTTGAGGCTGCCACGGTAAATCCTCTTTGGGTCATCGCAGTCAAGTTTGAAGTTAAAATGTTTATTTGGTATGCACTGAGCTGTAAGGAGACAGATGGGCCGCAATTATACACGGTTAGTGTTTCCAACAAGTATAGACCTCAGAATTAAATATAGCTCATATACGTCATCAGAGTCACTGTAGGAATTTCAAATAACCTTGTATATAATCCACTAAAGAATTTATGGCCAACAGTAAAGAAAGATGTGAAGAATCATATGAGGTTTTGCCGAGAATGCAGCAGTTGGAAAACCTGGACATTCTTATTAAACTGCACCTCTCAAACCCCATACCTGCTGATGGAAGAACCATTTGCAGATTTAATTTCTAGATTGTGTAGGTCCACTAACAAAGTCAAAGTCTGGAAATCATATTTAATTACAAGTATGGATAAAGTAACCAGATTCTCCTGAACGATACCCAAGGCTAGTATCAAAACTAAAGCTATTCTCATAGCTTTAACAAAATCATTTCTTGTTTTGGCATTCCTAAAACTATACTAGTGATCAGGTACTAACTTCACTGCCAAAGCATTGAGGAAGTAATAAAGCTAGGGTTAGGGAAATTCACAACTTATCCACTGCCTATCACCCTCAGTCCCCCCAAGGCGCCCATGGAATGATTCCCCAAACATTAAAACAATGAATGAGAAGTTTTTGCATCACATTCCCGACAGGATTGGGGATGAATCGCTACCGTTGTTGGCTATCTCAGTACGAGAGACGGAGCAAGAGTCTACGGGTAGAAGTCGGGCCGTTGAGCGATCTTTGGGCACAATGTACGAGGTCCTCTTCGGAGCTCAAGAAAGGATGGGATGGGAGAAGACGAAGCTCAGCACTCACACCCGTCTTCAAAGGTTGCAGGTGCACGTTAGTTAGCCACGGCTAACCTAAAGATAGCTCAAAGTTAGATGAAATCAGAGGTATGACCAAAGTGCACAATTCCGCTCCTTCCATCCAGGAGACAAGGTGTTTGGTGCAGGAACCTAAACCTGGCCCCACCTTGAACAAGCTAGATTCTACGGACCTATAGCAGATAGTAAGTAGATTATTCTATTTTAAATTATGTGGTAGCTCCCATTGATTAAGACCCTCAAAAACAAAAACTTACCACATAAATCAAAGCAAGCCTTTCATAACACCAGATAAAGTCCCAGATAATGACTCTGTCCTCTACCTCCTGAGGACGACTCTGACGCTTTTGCACTCTACTCTGAAATTAATACTAAACTTTCAAATTTCTGTCCTCCTCAAGGATCCTAGCCTCTTAAATGGATGGATTATCTGAAATAACAAGCACGCCAATTTAAACTGAGCTTCTACAGTCATATCCTAATAATTTTCGGATGTGCCGAAAAAATACGTTAGGTTACCATGATGTAGAATGTGGGGAAAAATCTAAACGCATTAAACTCTCCCCCGTACAGGAGCTAATCCTGAAAAGCAAAGGTTTAATCTTCAGCAGGAAGTAACTTCTTGTTAGAACATGTTTAGTGAGGAGTCACTCTAGTCCATGGGCTTCACCGTGCATCCTAGAAAAGAAGGGCTGATTGGAGGGTTTCGAATGTGGCCACAGACAACGTAAATGAACGAGGGTCCACAAATAACAGGATGCTTACCCTCTTACCTCGTCTGGATGAGTAATTGACTTTGGTTGTAAGCCTACCTTTTGTGTCCACATTAGATCTCCTTAAAGTTACTATCAGATACCTTGACAGAGAAGCGAAAGGAACTCTCTGCTTCGTAATTCCAGGAAGGTCATAGCAGTATACAGTTACCCCTCCGGAATGAAAAATTCCCCCTCCTCATTCCAGAAACTTATCCATCAGGCTATTAAAGGACTTGAAGGCCGGCAGCATAACCTAGATGGAATATTGTTTGGTGTCTGAACATGGGATCAACACCTACTTGACTAAAGCTCTGTTAGGACCGTTAAGAATTCCCATTAACAGTGAATTTATCTAAATCTTCCTTTGGCCAGGCCCACTATCACGTTTCTTCAAGCATGAAGTAGGATGTAATGTTTGCACCTAAAACTTGCTAAAAGTTCTTTTCGATTAAAGATTATCCATTTCCTATGTATAGGAAATCTCTTCAACGTTGCCTAGGCATGAAGATTTTACAGAAGATTCTGTAAGAATTACTCTAGATATTGTAGCCCCTCTATACCTCTCTATACCAGTCATAAAGTTCCCTTTAATTGGACGTCATATTGTAACACTGCTTTTAATAAAGCAAAAAGATTATTGTCTCTGCACCCATTCTCCTGTCTCCATACGTCTCCAACCCGGTTTTCATTACAGGTTGAGCTTGTGAGTCTGGGTGGGGCGGTACTATTACAAATCAGGAACAAGGAGTTGCCAGCCTGTAGCATACTTTTCAGCTAAGTCCAGCACATCAGAGAGCTTACCTACCATGAAAAAGAAGCCCTCGCGCTGGTAATGGCTTTGGAGCATTTTCGATGTTAATGTGGGCCAGACAACGCAGGGATGTCACAAGTCTACAGTGATCACAACCCGTTAGTCCTATCTCCAACATGATAGAATCTAACAACACAACTTATGCGTTGGGACGCTTCACTGCAACCCCTATAACTTCACAATTCGTTACATAGCCGGCAAAGAAAAGTGATGCAGCCTCTTGTCAAATCTAATTTAAATATTTATGTTAGGTTAGGAGTATTTGTGGTAACCCCCCCTACAAGGACTCGTTTTTTTATCCCCTGATGTGGGGGTATGTTTTTTAAGGAGTGAGGGATTACGGGCTACCGTCCGCTAGTATCTTGACCTATGTTGGCTTATCTGACTGCTGTCTCACTCTGAGTTAGGTTTGGCTTTCAGGCAAACTAGGAAAGCTGAGCTCTATCTATGAGTTGGATGGTGGAGAGGAGAGGCGGTCCCCTTATTTTGTGCCATGGCGCCGGTTTACCACTGGGAGGTGGCAGCCTAATCCTGGAGCTTCTCGGGGTGGGGTGGTAGCAAGCAAAGAGTACGTAACCTTTATTCGCGCATGACACACCCTCATTCATTACAGGCTATCTCCCCCAACCAGCGAACCAGTTGCTAAGAGTTGATGATGGGGCCCCATCGTTCAACTAGTGACCAGGTTTCTAAGCCAATATGAAGGTGGGATTGACAAATCGCAGAGGTATGTGATACCCGCGCTCCTGTCGGCCCTTGTCATTTCCCATTCTAGAGCTGGTTGAATCACGGTCTGCTTTCTGTGGCTTCTATTTCTGCCTTGCTTACCGTGGACGGCACTATATTTATACTGTAATAGTGGACATATTGCGTGCTAAATTTGGTGAAAGGGAGAATATAAGTCTAAACTTTTTCACTGATTTTAGTTGCTCCCATTACCCCTGGGTTAACAGGCCATTGAAAGCCATGTGTAATCCAGACCTTTCTATTGACTATAGAGATATACTACGGCTTATGAAAACGGATAATACGTTACAAGATATAGAAATTTATCTTCTAGTTATTGAATTCATTATATCACCCAACATTATTGTCTTACAAATTTTCTAAATAAGGTTCAAGCCCAACCTTTCAATGCACGAAGGAAGGAAGACGGTAAGAAGAAGGAAGGAAGGAAGGAAGGAAAATAAAACACTGCCGTACATTTGTTGGAGCAAGACAATTATTTCTGTCCCTTCAGGTATAATAACATAGCTGTATAAAACATGTCTTACCTTAAAGTTTAGTATAATAAGAAACACTCCCCAGGAAGCTAGAAAACCCGAGCTTCCCCAAAAAAAAATAAATGTTCCCGCGAAGCTGCTCCTTCTTACCCCCCTCTTACCCCGTCGCAAGGTGTTTTTTTTTTTTCACTTGCAAGCGAATAACCACCCCGCCAAGTCTCCGTCCATCCCTCTGAAAACATTGCGTGATTGCTCAACGCACAATTTCAAGCAAAGATACTACTACCAATCACGACCGTTGAGAGCGCCGAGGATGCCGGTTGGGGGGGCGCCGGACCCGCGTAAATCTGAATCCACCAATCAGTGACGTCTGGAGTTAAGTTGGTGATCGTGTGTGGGGTTGACTTGGAGCTGACCGCGGGGGGCTAGGAGCGAGGTTTAATACAATGCACATACATCCTCACGGCTTAGTCGCACTACAACAATATATAGCAGCTTGATGAATAAACATAGGGAACCCGGCGTTTTATGTTCTACCAGTTTTCCCTGACACTATGCTAAAGTGTGCCGTGTACACTTAATAACTTAATAACTAAGTGAAATAATTGTTTATTCATTTCAGAATTATCTCTTTAAGAGGAAGATTTTTTTGCGTCATATATATTTTATATCTACATCCTATGCTAATAATCCATGTATAAAACGTTCCAGCTCAACGTTGCCGGCAGCAATTTGGGAGGCGAGGTGTTTAGCCTCGTACATAGGCTGAATAAGAACACCTGGTTCCGCAAGAACCTAATCCCAGCCTATACATATTTAAACTAGTAATTTTGGAGTTTAATTCTTGATTAGTCTACGGAAGAAATCATTACCATGCTCGTGTTTCGTGGCAAAAATCTCGGAGGTGTAATAACCCCGTTTCATTTTGTGACCGAAGTCGATCGAGTTAAATTCTCCCCAAAAAGCGCCCAAGGCAAGGTGATGGCGGAGTCACTTGCACTTATTGCTCACATAATATAGCAGAGACACACCTCCCCAGCACAGAGGCGGGTGTGCACTACCGCGTCAAACCACTTGAGATTGGGGGCAGTCAAGACACACAAACACCCACACTCGTTAATGGCACAGAAAAACCTCGGCTACAGATATTCGGCTCTTGAAGAAGAGCACCGAAAAAATTATATATATATATAAAGTATATATAGATATATTATATAATATAGATATATATATATATATATATATATATATATATTTATATAAATATATATATATATAATAGAGATATAATATATTATATGATATATATAGATATAAATATATATACGACTAATGTCATACAACTAAATGAGGAGCCTAAAACGGCGATTTGTGTTGACTTTTTTCTTTTCTCCCCCGAAGTTCTGAAGCGTGGGTGTTGTGTGGGCCAGTCGCAAACTCTGTTACCACTACCGACAGCGCATAAAGATGGTGAGAGCCCATACCTTTTATGCAGGGGCCCACCAACATGTGAGTACCTCACAAGCCGTCATACAAATACGCATAAGAAAGAAAAAAAATCTTGAAAACAAAAGTCGAACGAATATAACAAACGAGAAACAATTGAGAACCATAACACAGCAATGTTAGAGGATACAACAAGAGTATTGTGTGAAAAACTAAAAAAAACAATAGCTCCCTCCCCCATGATAAAACACTAATACAAGCCAGTATAGGTGTGGGGTAATGAGTTTGCGTACTCAGTCGCGATATTATATCCAAGTTTTTTTTTGGGGCACATGTCCCACGGTGTGACTGTCACGGAATCAGTCCCTCAGCGGTCGGGGCGACACCACGTGGTCGGTAAGTGCGTACGTCCGAAGCAGCGTCCGGACGGCGAAAAGAGTGAAGCACGGATGACAGAACGATCTATCGGCTCTTACGTCGTAGATATGGCGACTATCGTACGACGCAACACGACGTCAGAATTGCGTTTCTAAACTAAAGAGTGGTTCGTCGCCGTAACGACCTCATATATAAAACGAATAACACGTTCCTACGTCGTAGCAACGACGTTTACCCCGGAACGTAACATGCCTAGACGTTTCGCACACCTAAAAATTTGGGACTAGCCACTTTTTCTTCTTTATCTCCTCTCTCTCTCTTCTCTCTCTCTCGCACACTCTTTTCTCTCTCCCTCTCCCCAAAAAAGATGTTTCTCCATCGGTTTTATCCTCGATCAGTGCCCAAATGTACCCCACATCTTCTCCCCTGAAGTGCCTCCTCTGAAGGGTTTTGAGTGGGATTTCTTCCCCCTCGCGACATGCCCCACAGATACTGGGCCCCTTAAATACCTTAATGTGTTCCTGGAAAGGGGGGCAGTTCTAGAATAGGGGTTTTTTTTCCCTTGTACAGTTTTGGAACCCCAGATTTGGAAGCTGGACCCCTCATCGGGACCCTGGGAATCCAGCTCCCGGGAGATGGAACCCTCATGAAACACTTGAATTCTCAACTTTTCGAAAATGGAAAACCCTTTAATCTCACCTTCTGGGAAACTGGAACCCTCAAGGGACCCTGAATTCTACCCCTGGAAGTGGAACCCTCAAGGAACCTCTGAATCCTAACCTTTGAAAAGGAACCCCCAAGGGAACCTTTAATTCTCACCTTTTTTGGAAAATGGAACCCCCAAAGGGAAACCCCGAACCTAATTTTGGGGAAAATGGAAACCCCCAAGGGAACCCCCAATCCAACCCTTTTGGAAGAGGGAACCCCAAGGAACCCCGAATCCTAACCTTTGGAAGATGGGAACCCCCCAAGGAACCTCTGTTTCCCCCTTTCGAAAAGGAACCCCCAAGGAACCCGAATCCCCAAACCTTTTGGAATAGGAACCCCCAAGGAACCCTAATCCCAACCCTTTTGGGAAAATGGAACCCCTAAGGAACCCGAATCCTAACCTTTGGAAGATGGAACCCCCCAAAGGAACCTCTGAATTTCACCTTCTGGAAGATAGAACCTCAAGAAACCCCCGAATTCTCAGCTTCTGGGAGACGGAA
>NC_069465.1:9590006-9602506 GCF_026875155.1 Cherax quadricarinatus | reverse complement strand
TTGGTTACCATTGTTCTTGAGGAACCAGTGTTGGTTACCATTGTTCTTGAGGAACCAGTGTTGGTTACCATTGTTCTTGATGGAACCAGTGTTGGTTCCCATCGTTCTTGAGGAACCAGTGTTGGTTACCATCGTTCTTGAGGAACCAGTGTTGGTTCCCATCGTTCTTGAGGAACCAATGGTAACCAGTGGTTACCATTGTTCTTGAGGAACCAGTGTTGGTTACCATTGTTCTTGAGGGAACCAGTGTTGGTTACCATCGTTCTTGAGGAACCAGTGTTGGTTACCATTGTTCTTGAGGGAACCAGTGTTGGTTACCATTGTTCTTGAGGAACCAGTGTTGGTTACCATTGTTCTTGAGGGAACCAGTGTTGGTTCCCATCGTTCTTCAGGAACCAGTGTTGGTTCCCATCGTTCTTGAGGAACCAGTGTTGGTTCCCATCGTTCTTAAGGAACCAGTGTTGGTTCCCATCGTTCTTGAGGAACCAGTGTTGGTTCCCATCGTTCTTAAGGAACCAGTGTTGGTTCCCATCGTTCTTAAGGAACCAGTGTTGGTTCCCATCGTTCTTAAGGAACCAGTGTTGGTTCCCATCGTTCTTGAGGAACCAGTGTTGGTTCCCATCGTTCTTGAGGAACCAGTGTTGGTTCCCATCGTTCTTAAGGAACCAGTGTTGGTTCCCATCGTTCTTGAGGAACCAGTGTTGGTTCCCATCGTTCTTAAGGAACCAGTGTTGGTTCCCATCGTTCTTGAGGAACCAGTGTTGGTTCCCATCGTTCTTGAGGAACCAGTGTTGGTTACCATCGTTCTTAAGGAACCAGTGTTGGTTCCCATCGCTCTTGAGGGAACCAGTGTTGGTTCCCATCGTTCTTCAGGAACCAGTGTTGGTTCCCATCGTTCTTGAGGAACCAGTGTTGGTTCCCATCGTTCTTAAGGAACCAGTGTTGGTTACCATTGTTCTTGAGGAACCAGTGTTGGTTACCATTGTTCTTGAGGAACCAGTGTTGGTTCCCATCGTTCTTAAGGAACCAGTGTTGGTTACCATTGTTCTTGAGGAACCAGTGTTGGTTACCATTGTTCTTGAGGGAACCAGTGTTGGTTACCATCGTTCTTGAGGAACCAGTGTTGGTTACCATTGTTCTTGAGGAACCAGTGTTGGTTACCATTGTTCTTGAGGGAACCAGTGTTGGTTACCATTGTTCTTGAGGAACCAGTGTTGGTTACCATTGTTCTTTAGGGAACCAGTGTTGGTTACCATTGTTCTTGAGGGAACCAGTGTTGGTTACCATTGTTCTTCAGGAACCAGTGTTGGTTACCATCGTTCTTGAGGAACCAGTGTTGGTTCCCATCGCTCTTGAGGGAACCAGTGTTGGTTCCCATCGTTCTTGAGGAACCAGTGTTGGTTCCCATCGTTCTTAAGGAACCAGTGTTGGTTACCATTGTTCTTGAGGAACCAGTGTTGGTTACCATTGTTCTTGAGGAACCAGTGTTGGTTCCCATCGTTCTTAAGGAACCAGTGTTGGTTACCATTGTTCTTGAGGAACCAGTGTTGGTTACCATTGTTCTTGAGGGAACCAGTGTTGGTTACCATCGTTCTTGAGGAACCAGTGTTGGTTACCATTGTTCTTGAGGGAACCAGTGTTGGTTACCATTGTTCTTGAGGGAACCAGTGTTGGTTACCATTGTTCTTGAGGAACCAGTGTTGGTTACCATTGTTCTTTAGGGAACCAGTGTTGGTTACCATTGTTCTTTAGGAACCAGTGTTGGTTACCATTGTTCTTGAGGAACCAGTGTTGGTTACCATTGTTCTTGAGGAACCAGTGTTGGTTACCATCGTTCTTGAGGAACCAGTGTTGGTTCCCATCGCTCTTGAGGGAACCAGTGTTGGTTCCCATCGTTCTTGAGGAACCAGTGTTGGTTCCCATCGTTCTTAAGGAACCAGTGTTGGTTACCATTGTTCTTGAGGAACCAGTGTTGGTTACCATTGTTCTTGAGGAACCAGTGTTGGTTCCCATCGTTCTTAAGGAACCAGTGTTGGTTACCATTGTTCTTGAGGAACCATGTGTTGGTTACCATTGTTCTTGAGGGAACCAGTGTTGGTTACCATCGTTCTTGAGGAACCAGTGTTGGTTACCATTGTTCTTGAGGGAACCAGTGTTGGTTACCATTGTTCTTGAGGGAACCAGTGTTGGTTACCATTGTTCTTGAGGAACCAGTGTTGGTTACCATTGTTCTTTAGGGAACCAGTGTTGGTTACCATTGTTCTTGAGGGAACCAGTGTTGGTTACCATTGTTCTTCAGGAACCAGTGTTGGTTCCCATCGTTCTTGAGGAACCAGTGTTGGTTCCCATCGTTCTTGAGGAACCAGTGTTGGTTCCCATCGTTCTTGAGGAACCAGTGTTGGTTCCCATCGTTCTTGAGGAACCAGTGTTGGTTCCCATCGTTCTTGAGGAACCAGTGTTGGTTCCCATCGTTCTTGAGGAACCAGTGTTGGTTCCCATCGTTCTTGAGGAACCAGTGTTGGTTCCCATCGTTCTTGAGGAACCAGTGTTGGTTCCCATCGTTCTTGAGGAACCAGTGTTGGTTCCCATCGCTCTTGAGGGAACCAGTGTTGGTTCCCATCGTTCTTCAGGAACCAGTGTTGGTTCCCATCGTTCTTGAGGAACCAGTGTTGGTTCCCATCGTTCTTGAGGGAACCAGTGTTGGTTACTATTGTTCTTGAGGGAACCAGTGTTGGTTACCATTGTTCTTCAGGAACCAGTGTTGGTTCCCTTCGTTCTTGAGGAACCAGTGTTGGTTACCATTGTTCTTGAGGGAACCAGTGTTGGTTACCATTGTTCTTGAGGGAACCAGTGTTGGTTCCCTTCGTTCTTGAGGAACCAGTGTTGGTTACTATTGTTCTTGAGGGAACCAGTGTTGGTTACCATTGTTCTTGAGGGAACCAGTGTTGGTTACCATTGTTCTTCAGGAACCAGTGTTGGTTCCCTTCGTTCTTGAGGAACCAGTGTTGGTTACCATTGTTCTTGAGGGAACCAGTGTTGGTTACCATTGTTCTTGAGGGAACCAGTGTTGGTTACCATCGTTCTTGAGGGAACCAGTGTTGGTTACCATTGTTCTTGAGGAACCAGTGTTGGTTACCATTGTTCTTGAGGAACCAGTGTTGGTTACCATTGTTCTTGAGGAACCAGTGTTGGTTCCCATTGTTCTTGAGGAACCAGTGTTGGTTACCATGTTCTGAGGAACCAGTGTTGGTTACCATTGTTCTTGAGGGAACCAGTGTTGGTTACCATTGTTCTTGAGGGAACCAGTGTTGGTTACCATTGTTCTTGAGGAACCAGTGTTGGTTACCATTGTTCTTGAGGGAACCAGTGTTGGTTACCATTGTTCTTGAGGGAACCAGTGTTGGTTACCATTGTTCTTGAGGAACCAGTGTTGGTTACCATTGTTCTTGAGGGAACCAGTGTTGGTTACCATTGTTCTTGAGGGAACCAGTGTTGGTTACCATTGTTCTTGAGGGAACCAGTGTTGGTTACCATCGTTCGTGAGAGGTAATCCGGATAAATGCAGTAATACATGTTCGCGACGAGATCCCTTCCAGGTTCGACCCCGGGGTAATGGGAGGGTCGGGGAGAGGGTATCTCACTCTCTAATCCCACACCACTTAAGGTATTCAGTCAATTAATACTTTTGATTTGATTGGATCACCTTCCGTAATCCCCATCGTAATCCCACTCTTGTGAATCCCTAATCTCCGGGATTCCTCCACTCTCCTCTCTCTCTCTCTCTCACTCTCTCTCTCTCTCTCTCTCTCTCTCTCTCTCTCTCTCTCTCTCTCTCTCTCTCTCTCTCTCTCTCTCTCTCTCTCTCTCTCCTCTCTCTCTCTCTCTCTCCTCTCTCTCTCTCTCTCTCTCTCTCTCTCTCTCACTCTCTCTCTCTCTCTCTCTCTCTCTCTCTCTTCTCTCTCTACCTGCTTTATCAACAAATTGTCAGGAACCTTCACTGACATGGTCATTTCTTCTTTTTCTGTGCTGACACTGTGGTTGACAACTCTGTGCTGACACTGGAGCTGACAACACTGTGCTGACACTGTGGCTGACAACACTGTACTGACACTGAGGCTGACAACACTGTGCTGACACTGGAGCTGACAACACTGTACTGACACTGAGGCTGACAACACTGTGCTAATACTGGAGCTGACAACACTGTGCTGACACTGGGGCTGACAACACTGCGCTGGCAGTGTTTCTCACAACTCTGGTTGTCGATACGTCTACACAGTAAAGACTCCCAGGTATTGCGCTTGTGTCTAATTTTACAACTGGTCGACACTGTCTAATATTGACCTAATTATGCTCATATTACTTACCCTGCCTAGCACGAGTCAGTAGGCCTACGGCAGTGCTTCTTATGTCGATTCACCCAAGCCTATGAACCACCTGACTTAATAATAATAATAATAATAATAATAATAATAATAATAATAATAATAATAATAATAATAATAACAATAATAATAATTTTGTACAAGTACATGATATAACTTATACAGACAATAGCTAATATCAGTGACATACTATATAGAAAGTCTCTGATTATGCAGAGTATTTCGGGCAAATTAGGTTAATTTTGTCCCCAGGATGCGACCCACATCAGTCGAATAACACCCAGGTACCTATTTTACTGACAGGTAACACGTCCTAATGTTTCCACCCGTCCCGGAGATCGAACCACGGACCTCAGTGTTCGTGAGCTGAGTGCGCAACTAGTCGAGGAACGTATACTGTGTATTTCCTGCTCTGTGTATTACAGTGTAAAGACCTCAGATGGGCGAAACATAGCATTATGTATGTCTCACTAGGGTAAATACTAGTGCTATAGCAACTTGTGCTCTCTCTCACGACTCTTCTCTCTCTCATCTTACTCGTCTCCACTCTACATTCTCTCTACTCTTACCTCTGCTCTCTCCAAAATGACTACAATCTCTTCTCATCTCTCTCTCATATCGATCTATACTACTCATCGTACTACTCCTCTACGAACTGAAGGCTTATTATGCTAAATGGTTCCTAAGCCCATTCTATACACCCATTACCCACGACAACATAAGGCTGTCCAGCAAGTCCTCCAAAATTACGCTGACATTACACAGAATACCACTTATCCTGACTCACGCACATAGGTTATTAAGAATTAGGTGATTAAGTTCAGCCAATATCTCATTACCAGGGATATCTAGTATCATTGAGCAATTCATTAAGTCCTAAGTATTATGTACAATTAGGTGATTAATCACAAAAGGTAATTAAAATTTGTATTATCGTTAAGGTGGCAGTATGGTGTGATTAAGTACTGTGTTGTTAGGTGATTGTAGCCTTCGGAGGGTTGTTTAGGTGTCTGTGAAGGTCGTTAAGTGCTAGGAGGTGATTAGTGCATGGAGGCTCCTAGGTTGCCATTAATTGCTCATTAAGTGCAGGAAGTCATTAATGCCAGGGATGTAATTACGTCCAGGAAATCTATTAACAAAAGAATTGAGGTCAGAAGATCAGTGATAAGCGTACCAAAGTTGATTACAATACCTTGTAATAGTTTGCAGGATTGGAGATTTATGGAGAGAGAATGGGAATTAGGGTTAAGGAAAATTTTGAATTGAGTATTAGGGAAAGGAGAAGGGGGTGAAGAAAGATGATGTTTTGATGATCGTGTTGAGAGAAGGAAGAAGGAGAGGAGGAGTGGGAAAAAAGGAGGGGGTGGAGAAGATGAAAATAGTTTTTTTTATTATTATATGTGATAAAGTTTATTTCTGATTGGAATTGATGTTAAAAAAAATGAAAAAAGGGGTTGTTTTGTTGTAGACAGAGTAAAAGAGAAGAAAGAGTAGAAGGTAGAGGGAGAGAGAAGGGGGTTGAAAAAAAAGTAGTAGATGAAGAAGGGTAGTAATTTTAGGTAAAGGGTAGATTGTGGGGATTTGGGCTAGTAAGGAAGGGGGTAAAAATTATTATTATGTTATTATTATTATATTATTTTATTATTATTATTATTGTTATGTATTTATTATTTTTATTTTATTATTTATTTAATTTTATTATTTTTTATTTATTGTTGTTGTTGTTGTTGTGTTTTTGTAGTTGTTGTTTTTGTTGTTTTGTGTTGTTGTTGTTTTTGTGTTGTTGTTTGTTGTTGTTTTTTAGTTGTTGAGTTTAGTTTTGTTGTTGTTGTGTTGTTGTTAGTTGTGTTGTTGTTGTTGTTGTTGTTTTTGTTGTTTTGTTGTTGTTTTTGTTGATGTTGTTGTTGTTTTTTGTTTATTGTTGTTGTTGTTGTTTTGTTGTTGTTGTTTTGTTGTTGTTGTTTTTGTTTTTGTTTTGTTGTTGTTTTGTTATGTGTTTTTGTTGTGTTGTTGTTGTTGTATGTTGTTTGTTGTTGTAGTTGTTGTTGTGTTTTGTTGTAGTTGTTTTTGTTGTTGTTGTTGTTATTGTTGTTGTGAATTTGTTTTTGTGTATATTTTGTTGTTGTTTGTTGTTTTGTTTTTGTGGTTGTTTTGTATGTTTTTTTGAGTTTTTAGTGTTTTTGTGTTAAGTGTGTGATGTGTTGTTTTGTTAGTGTTTTTGTTTTGTTTTGTTGTGTTGTGTAGAGTTGTTTTATATTTAGTAGAGATAGAAGTAGTAGTATAGTGTAGAAAGTAGTGTAGTAGTAGTAGTATAGTAGTAGTATAGTAGTAGTAGTAGTAGTAGAGTATAGTAGTAAGTAGTATTTGTAGAAATAGTATAGTGTAGTAGTAGTAGTAGTAGTAGTAATAGTAGTAGTAGTAGTAGTATTTAGTAGTATTTAGTAGTAGTAGTAGTTGTAGTAGTAGTAGTATAGTAGTAGTATATAGTAGTGTAGAGGTAGTAGTAGTAGTAGTAGTTAGTAGTGTAGTAGTAGTAGTAGTAGTAGTAGTAGTGTTGTAGTAGTAGTAGTAGTATAGTAGTAGTGTAGTGTAGTAGTAGTAGTGTAGTATAGTAGTAGTGTAGTAGTAGTAGTAGTAGTAGTAGTAGTTAGTAGGTTGTAGTAGTAGTAGTAGTAGTAGTAGTAGTGAGTAGTAGTGTAGTAGTAGTTATAGTGTAGTGTTAGAGTGTAGTAGTATAGATAGTAGTATGTAGTAGTAGAGTAGTTGTAGTAGTGTAAGTAGTAGTAGTATAGTAGTATTTAGTAGTAGTATGTAGTAGTAGTAGTAGTAGTGTATGAGTAGTATTTAGTAGTAGTAAGTAGTAGTAGTGTAGTAGTAGTATTTAGTATGTAGTAGTAGTTAAAAGTAGTAGTAGTGTAGTAAAGTAGTAGTAGTAGTAGTGTAGAAAGTATAGTAGTAGTAGTGTATAGTAGTAGTAGTAGTATTTCGTAGTAGTGTAGTGTAGTAGTAGTATTTAGTAGAAAGTAGTATTAGTAGTAGTGGGTAGTAGTGTAGTAGTGTAGTAGGTGTAGTAGTAGTAGTAGTAGTAGTAGTAGTAGTAGTAGGAGTAGTAGTAGTAGTAGTAGTAGTAGTAGTAGTAGTTTAGTATTTAGTAGTAGTAGTAGTAGTGTAGTAGTGAGTAGTATTTGTAGTAGTTAAGTGGGAGTAGTATGTATAGATAGTAAGTAGTGTTGTAGTAGTAGGTGTAGTAGTAGTATAGTAGTAGTAGTAGTATTAGTAGTAGTTAGTAGTAGTAGTAGTAGTATAGTAGTAGTAGTAGTAGTAGAAAGTAGTAGTGTAGTAGTATAGTAGTAGTAGTAGTAGTGTAGTAGATTTGTTTGTAGTAGGTAGTAGTAGTAGTAGTATTTAGTAGTAGTAGTATAGTATAGTAGTGAGTAGTAGTAGAGTATGTGTAGTAGTAGTAGTGTAGAAAGTAGTAGTATGTAGTGTAAAGTAGTATTTAGTAGTATTTAGTAGTAAGTAGTATAGTTAGTAGTGTATAGTAGTAGTAGTGTAGTAGTATAGTAGTAGTAGTATAGTAGTAGTAGTGTAGTAGTAGTGTATATAGTAAGTAGTTAGTATAGTAGAAAGTAGAAAGTTTAGTAGTATAGTAGTGTAGTAGTAAGTGTAGTATAGTAGTAGTGTAGTAGTAAGTATATTTGTAGTAGTAGTAGAGTAGAAGTGTAGTATAAGTGTAGTAGAAAGTATAGTAGTAGTATGTAGTAGTATAGTAGTAGTAGTAGTAGTTAGTAGAAGTAGAGTAGTAGTAGTAGTAGTAGTAGTAGTAGTGTAGTAGTAGGTAGTAATAGTAGTAGTAGTAGTAGTATATTTATAGTAGTAGTTAGTAGTATGTAAGTAGTAGTATAGTAGTAGTAGAGTAGTAGTAGTAGTAGTGTATAGTATAGTAGTAGTAGTAAGTGTAGTAGTAGTAGTATGTAGTAGTAGTAGTAGTAGTAGTAGTATTAGTAGTAGTAGTATGTAGTAAAGTAGTAGTAGTAGTAGTAGTGTAGTATTTAGTAGTAGTAGAAAGTGGTAGTGTAGTAGTAGTAGTATAGTGAGTAGTAGTGTAGTAGTAATAATGTAGAGAGTAGTATGTATTTAGTAGTAGTATAGTAGTATAGTATTTATTTGAAAATAGTATTATTTGTATAGTAGTAGTAGAGTAGTAGTAGTGTAGTAAGTAGTAGTAGTAGTAGTGAGTAGTAGTAGTGTGTAGTAGTATGTAGTAGTGTAGTAGTAGTAGTAGTGTAGTATAGTAGTAGTAAGTAGTAGTAGTAGTTAGTATAGTAGTAGTTGTAGTAGAAAGGTGTAGTAGTAGTGTAGTTAGTAGTAGTGTATATGTAGAGTAGTAGTAGTAGTAGTAGTGTAGTAGTAGTAGTAGTAGTAGTATGTGGGTAGTAGTAGTAGTAGTGTAGTATAGTGTATTAGTAGAGTAGTATATTTAGTAGTAGTAGTAGTAGTAGTGTAGTAGTAGTAGTAAGTAATGTAGTGGGTAGTAGTAGTAGTAGTAGTAAGAGTAGTAGTAGTAGTTTAGTAGAGTGGGTAGTTAGTAGTAGTAGTAGTAGTGTAGGTAGTGTAGTAGTAGTAGTTAGTATGAGTGTTAGAGTAGAAAGTAGTAGTAGTAGTAGTAGTTTAGTAGTAGTGTAGTAGTGTAGTAGTAGTATAGTAGGGGTAGTAGTAGTAGTAGTAGTAGTAGTAGTGTAGTAGTAGTATAGAGTATTTGGGGTAGTAGTAGTGTAGTAAGTAGTAGTAGTAGTAGGTATAGTATTTAGTAGAGTATAGTAGTTGTAGTAGTATAGTAGTATTTATTGTAGTAGTAGTGTAGTAGTAGTAGTAGTAGTAGTGTAGTAGTAGTGTAGTTAGTAGTATAGTAGTAGTAGAAAGTAGTAGTATGTAGTAGTGTAGTAGTAGTAGTAGTGGGTGATAGTTATAGTAGTAGTAGTAGTAGTAGTGTAGTAGGTAGTAGTAGTAGTAGCAGTAGTAGTATTAGTTAGTAGAGTAGTAGTAGTAGTAGAAAGTAGTGTAGTAGTAGAAAGTATAGAGTATAGTAGTAGTAATAGTAGTAGTATTGTAGTAGTAGTAGTAGTATAGTAGTAGTAGTAGTATTAGTAGTAGTAGTAGTGAGTAGTAGTAGTAGTAGAAGTAGTAGTAGTAGTAGGTAGTAGTAGTAGTAGTAGTAGTATTAGTAGTAGTAGTAGTAGTGTAAGTAGTAGAGTATTTGTAGTAGAAGTAGTATAGTGTAATGTATTTTAGAGTAGTAGTATTATATGTAGTGTAGAGTAGTAGTAGTAGTAGTAGTAGAGTAGTAGTAGTAATAGTAGTGTAGTAGTTGAGTATAGTAGTATTTAAGTGTAGTAGTGAGTAGTAGAGTTAGTAGTAATGTAGTAGTAGTAGTAGTGTATAGAGTAGTAGGAGTAGTAGTAGTGTATTTTAGGTAGTAGTAGCAGTAGTAATAGTAGTAGTAGTAGTATAGTAGTAGTAGTGTAGTAGTGGGTTTAGTATGTAGTAGTATATATATTAGAGTAGTGTAGGTATTAGTAGCAGTAGTAGTTTATAGTAGTGCAAGTAGTAGTAGTAGTAGTAGTAGTAGATAGTAGTAAGTAGTAGTGAGTAACGAAATATTATTATTAATTTTTTATTTTTAATTAGCAGTAGAAGTAGTAGTAGTAGTAGTAGTAGTAGTAGTAGCAGTAGTAGAAAGTAGTAGTAGTAGTAGAAATAGTAGTAGTAGTAGTAGTAGTAGTAGTATATTTAGTAGTAGTAGTATATTAGTATAGAAGTAGTGGGTAGTAGTATTTGTAGTATAGTAGTAGTAGTATAGCAGAAGTAGGAGCAGTATCTTGGAGAATCGCTAGAGAGAGAAAGATAGAGAGATAGAGGAGGGAGAGAGAGGGAGACAGAGAGAGAGAGAGAAGAGAAGAGAAGAAGAAGAAAGATCATGGGGGAAAAAATTGCTACGAGGAGGTCGAAGACTTTCTTATTAACCGAGGAAGGACCCCCATACACCACCACTGTGGAGGGAAGATCATGGTAGCCCTGACCATGGTTCGCCTCCCATGATCACGCAAGTCGCACCTCGTAGAGGGGACAGGAAAAAAGAAGAGAGCGGAAAGGAGGGGAGAAGAGAGGAGAGAGAGAGAGAGAGAGAGAGAGAGAGAGAGAGAGAGAGAGAGAGAGAGAGAGAGAGGAGAGAGAGAGAGAGAGAGAGAGAGAGAGAGAGAGCTGACAATGCAAATGGCCCCTATTTTTTACACGGTTTTTGAAGCAAGAAAAAAGCACATATTTACTTTCTTTTGACAGTAAGATGGTAACAGCTGGTTTATTTACAGTCATAACAGCTGATTTGTTCTCAGCCACGAGAGTTGGACCGGAAAAAATGCGGATGACACCAAATCAAGGGAACGAGAGACGCCCAAAACAAACTGAGTTGAAGTAATGTTGGTAGAATTACCGATGATATGTTGGGTAAAAGGGACACAAGTGCAACTAATTCGACATTTTAGTGTGGCAACGTTTCGCTGTCAAGCTTAACTAACAAAGCTCCTGGAAAGCGAAACGTTGCCACAATGAATTGTCGCATTAGATTCACTTGTGCCCTTTTACCTAACAAATTGAATGTTCAAAGTAGAATGAGTATTCAAAGCAGACTGGATATTCAAACCAGACTGGGTAGTCTGAGGAGGAGGAGGATTTAATCCTTTGAAGAGGATTTTATCCCTTAGAGGATTATTTAATCCCTTAGAGGAGGATTTAATCCCTTAAAGAAGGATTTAATCCCTCAGAGGAAGATCTCGTCTCATAAAATGCTCCCAAGTGCTGGTAATTGCCTTCAAATACTGATTAAGGAGACTTGAGGATATACCTATTTTTGTCCACTGGAATGGGAATATTACTTTTGTCCACTGGAATGGGAATATTACTTTTGTCCACTGGAATTCAGAAGTGAGTAATATACTGGAAACATTGAGGAAGTGAAGATTTTGAAGTGATCAGTCTTTAGCCTTCATAGAAGTTCAGTCCCAGAGTCATCACAGAAGGTGGTCAGTCCCTCAGCCTTGATAGAAGGTGGTCAGTCCCTCAGCCTTGATAGAAGGTGGTCAGTCCCTCAGCCTTGATAGAAGGTGGTCAGTCCCTCAGCCTTGATAGAAGGTGGTCAGTCCCTCAGCCATGATAGAAGGTGGTCAGTCCCTCAGCCTTGATAGAAGGTGGTCAGTCCCTCAGCCTTGACAGAAGGTGGTCAGTCCCTCAGCCTTGATAGAAGTGGTCAGTCCCTCAGCCTTGATAGAAGGTGGTCAGTCCCTCAAGCCTTGATAGAAGGTGGTCAGTCCCTCAGCCTTGATAGTAGGTGGTCAGTCCCTCAGCCTTGATAGTAGGTGGTCAGTCCCTCAGCCTTGATAGTAGGTGGTCAGTCCCTCAGCCTTGATAGTAGGTGGTCAGTCCCTCAGCCTTGATAGAAGGTGGTCAGTCCCTCAGCCATGATAGAAGGTGGTCAGTCCCTCAGCCATGATAGAAGGTGGTCAGTCCCTCAGCCTTGATAGAAGGTGTCAGTCCCTCACCTTGATAGAAGGTGGTCAGTCCCTCAGCCTTGATAGAAGGTGGTCAGTCCCTCAGCCTTGATAGAAGGTGGTCAGTCCCTCAGCCATGATAGAAGGTGGTCAGTCCCTCAGCCATGATAGAAGGTGGTCAGTCCCTCAGCCTTGATAGAAGGTGGTCAGTCCCTCAGCCTTGATAGAAGGTGGTCAGTCCCTCAGCCATGATAGAAGGTGGTCAGTCCCTCAGCCATGATAGAAGTGGTCAGTCCCTCAGCCTTGATAGAAGGTGGTCAGTCCTCACCTTGATAGAAGGTGGTCAGTCCCTCAGCTTGATAGAAGGTGGTCAGTCCCTCAGCCTTGATAGAAGGTGGTCGTCCCTCAGCCTTGATAGAAGGTGGTCAGTCCCTCAGCCTTGATAGAAGGTGGTCAGTCCCTCAGCCTTGATAGAAGGTGGTCAGTCCCTCAGCCTTGATAGAAGGTGGTCAGTCCCTCAGCCATGATAGAAGATGGTCAGTCCCTCAGCCTTGATAGAAGGTGGTCAGTC
>NC_069465.1:9577506-9585006 GCF_026875155.1 Cherax quadricarinatus | reverse complement strand
TTTTAGTAAGGGAGATCAGGAACTCTGAACTAGAGATAAATGAGACGAACCCAAAGTTGAAATTGCATTTGCAGAGAGAGAATGAGTCTATAAATGTTAATTATGAATGTAAACAAGAGGAGAATCCGAAGGAATATATGAAATTGAAGAAAGAAGGAGAGATGTAAATATATTATATATATATATATATATATATATATTATATATATATATATATATATATATATATATTATATATATATATATATAATATATATATAATATATATATATTATATATATATATATATATATATATATATATATATATATATATATATATATATATATATATATATATATATATATATATATATATATATATATATATATATATATGTATATATATATATATATATATATATATATATATATATATATATATATATATATATATATATATATATATATATATATGCGATTTTGGTTTAAATAGCAACGCTCCTCTTGCCGAATAAGGCGAGTGAAAATTTGTTTATGCAGTAACTTTGCAAAAATCATTCTGAACCTAACGAAAAATATATATTTTAGATATCTTAATAATAAACAAACACAATGAAATATATTTTTTCGATATGCTCAGAATTATTTTTGCGAAATTATTGCATACACAAATTTTCACTCGCCTTTTTCGGCAAGAGGGCGTTTTTTTTTTTTTTTAACACGTCGGCCGTTTCCCAGCGAGGTAGGGTGACCCAAAAAGAAAAAAAAACTCGAAAACAAAGGAAATACTTTCATCATCATTCAACACTTTCACCATCACTAATACATAATCACTGTCTTTGCAAACGTGCTCAGATAAGACAGTTTAGAAGTCCCTCCAAACTGACAATATCCTAAACCCCTCTTTTAAAGTGCAGGCATTTTACTTCCCATTTCTAGGACTCAAGTCCGGCTAACCGGTTTCCCTGCTTACACTCCAATTCACTCCTAACACGCTCACTCATGCTTGCTGGAAGTTCAAGCCCCTCGCCCACAAAACCTCCTTTACCCCCTCGCCTTCCTTTCCCTACAGATTCATACGCTTTCCAAGTCATTCTACTTTGTTCCATTCTCTCTAAATAACCAAACCACCTCAACAGCACCTCTTCAGCCCTCTGACTTATACTTTTAGTAACTCCACACCTCCTCCTAAATTCCACACCACAAGTTCTCTGTATAATATTTACACCACACATTGGCCTTAAACAGGACATCTCCACTGCCTCCAACATTTACAACCCAAGTTTCATGCTCATATAAAAGTGTTGGTACTACTATACTTTCACACATTCCCTTTTTTGCCTCCATAGTTAATGTTTTTTGCCTCCACATATACCTCAACGCACCACTCACTTTTTTTCTTCATCAGTTCTATGGTTAACCTCATCCTTCATAAATCCATCCACTGACACGTCAACTCCCAAATATCTGAAAACATTCACTTCTTCTATACTCCTTCCATTGTGATATCCAATTTGTCTTTATCTAAATTGCTTGATACTTTCATTACCTGATGATGGTTGGGAAGAAGTAGGAGGGAGTGAGGAAAGTTTAGAATTGAGGGAGAGGATAGGAAGAAAGGGAGGGGGTGAGGGATGGAATAGAGGGACATAATAGTATCAAAAGGAGAGAGGGAGGGAGGGATAGAAAGGGGGGAGGGGGAAGAGGGGAGAGAGAGAATTAACAAGGCAAGCCAACATTACCTCCTTCCTCTTCTCTTCCACCTTCCCTTTTCTCCCCCCCCTTCTCCTCCCTTCCCCTCACCCCTTACCCCTACCCCTTTTCCCTTTGTCCTTCTCTCCACTCTCTCTCTCTCTCTCCCCTCTCTCCCCTTCCCCTCTCTCTCTCCTTTCCCCTCTCTCTCTCCCCTCTTCCTCTCTCTTCTCTCTCTCTCTCTCTCTCTTCGTCTCTCTCTCTCTCTCTCTCTACTCTCCCCCTCTTCTTTTTCTCTCTCTCTCTCTCTCTCTCTGTCTCTCTCTCTAGGGGGACACACTAAGGGGACATACTAAGGGGTCCCATTATGGGGTCCCACTAAGGTGTCCCACTAAGGGAACACACTAAAGGGACACACTAAAGGGATGCACTAAGGGGACACACTAAGGGGACACATTAAGGGAACACACTAAATGGACACACTAAGGGGTCCTACTACGGGGACACATCAAGGGGTCCTACTAAGGGGACACACTAAGGGGTCCTACTAAGGGGACACGCTAAAGAGTCCCACTAAAGGGACACACCAAGGGGTCCCACTAAGGGGACACACTAAGGGGTCCCACAAAGGGGACACACTAAAGGGACACACTAAAGGGATACACTAAGGGGTCCCACTAAGGGGACACACCAAGGGGTCCCACTAAGGGGACACACAAAGGGAGTCCCATTTAAGGGGGAAACACCCAAGAGGTCCCACAAGGGGACACACTAAGGGGTCCCACTAAGGGGACACACTAAGGAGTCCCACTAAGGGGACACACAAAGAGGTCCCACTAAGGGGACACACTAAGGGGTCCCACTAAGGGGACACACTAAGGGATCCCACTAAGAGGACACGTTAAGGGGTCCCACTAAGGGACACACAAAGGGGGTCCCACTAAGGGACACACTAAGGGTCCCACAAGGGGACACCTAAAGGGTCCCACAAGGGGACACACTAAGGGGTCCCACTAAAGGGAACACACAAAGGGGCTCCCACTAAGGGGACACACTAAGGGGTCCCACTAAGGGGACACACTAATGGGGCCCCACTAAGGGACACACTAAGAGGTCCCACTAAGGGGACACACTAAGGGGTCCCACTAAGGGACACACTAAGAGGCCCCACTAAGGGACACACTAAGGGGCCCCACTAAGGGGACCCACTAAGGGTCCCACTAAGAGGACACACTAAGGGTCATACTAAGGGGACACACAAAGGGGGTCCCACTAAGAGGACACGTTAAGGGGTCCCACTAAGAGGACACACAAGGGGCCTAACTAAGAGGCCACTAAGGGGCCCACTAAGGGACACACTAAGGGGGAAGGGGACACACTAAGGAGTCCCACTAAGGGGACACACTAAGGGCCCCACTAAGGGACACGTTAGGGGTCCCACTAAGAGGACCCCACAAAAGGGTCCTATTAAGGGACACACTAAGGGGCCCCACTAAGGGGACACACTAAGGGGGAAGGACACCTAAGGGGTCCCACTAAGGGACACACAAAAGGGGCCCCACTAAGGGGACACGTTAAGGGGTCCCACTAAGGGACACACTAAGGGCCCCACTAAGGGGACACACTAGGGTCCCACCTAAGGGGACACACTAAGGGGAAAGGGGACACACTAAGGGGTCGCACTAAGGGGACATACTAAGGGGCCCCACAAAGGGGGAACACTAAGGGGGAAGGGGACACACAAAGGGGGTTTCCCACTAAGGGACACACTAAGGGTCCCACTAAGGGACACACCAAAGGGGTCCACTAAGGGGACACCACAAAGGGGGTCCTACTAAGAGGACACACTAAGGGGCCCCACGAAGGGGACACACTAAGGGGTCCCACTAAGGGGACACACTAAGGGGTCCCACTAAGGGGACCGTTAAGGGGTCCCACTAAGGGACACACTAAGGGTCCCACTAAGGGGACCAACTAAGGGTCCCACAAAGGGGACACACTAAAGGGTCCCACTAAGGGGACACACTAAGGGGTCCCACTAAAGGGACACACTAAGGGGTCCCACTAAGGGGACACACTAAGCGGTCCCACTAAGGGGACACACTAAGGGGTCCCACTAAGGGGAAACACACTAAGGGTCCCATAAGGGGACACACTAAGGGGTCCCACTAAGGGGACACACTAAGGGGTCACACTAAGGGGACACACTAAGGGGCCCACTAAGGGGACACACTAAGGGTCCCACAAAGGGGGGACACGTTAAGGGGTCCCCCCTAAGAGGACCCCACAAAGGGGGTCCTACTAAGAGGACACACTAAGGGGTCCCACTAAGGGGACACACTAAGGGGGAAGGGGACACACTAAGGGGTCCCACTAAGGGGACACAATAAGGGGTCCCACTAAGGGGACACGTTAAGGGGTCCCACTAAGAGGACACACTAAGGGGTCCTACTAAGAGGACACACTAAGGGGTCCCACTAAGGGGACACACTAAGGGGGAAGGGGACACACTAAGGGGTCCCACTAAAGGGACACACTAAGGGGTCCCACTAAGGGGACACGTTAAGGGGTCCCACTAAGGGACACACTAAGGGGTCCCACTAAGGGGACACACTAAGGGGTCCCACTAAGGGGACACACTAAGGGGAAAAGGACACACTAAGGGGTCCCACTAAGGGGACACACTAAGGGGTCCCACTAAGGGGACACACTAAGGGGGAAGGGGACACACTAAGGGGTCCCACTAAGGGGACACAGTAAGGGGTCCCACTAAGGGGACACACTAAGGGGGTCCCACTAAGGGACAAAACAAAGGGGGTCCATTTAAGGGGACACACTAAGGGGTCCCACTAAGGGGACACACTAAGGGGTCCCACTAAGGGGACACACTAAGGGGTCCCACTAAGGGGACACACTAAGGGGTCCCACTAAGGGGACACACTAAGGGTTCCTACTAAGGGGACACACTAAGGGGTCCAACTAAGGGGACACACTAAGGGTCCCACAAAGGGGACACACTAAGGGCCCCACTAAGGGGACACACTAAGGGTTCCCACTAAGGGACACACTAAGGGTTCCCACTAAGGGGACCACTAAGGGGTTCCACTAAGGGGACACACTAAGGGGTCCCACTAAGGGGACACGTTAAGGGGTTCCCACTAAGGGGACACACTAAGGGGCCACTAAGGGGACACACTAAGGGATCCCACTAAGGGGACACACAAAAGGGGTCCCACTAAGGGGACACACCAAGAGGTCCCACTAAGGGGACACACTAAGGGATCCCACTAAGGGGACACACTAAGGGGTCCCACTAAGGGGACACACTAAGGGGTCCCACTAAAAGGACACACTAAGGGGAAGGGGGACCCCACTAAGGGGTCCCACTAAGGGGACACACCAAGGGGTCCACAAAGGGGGACACACAAGGAGTCCCACTAAGGGGGCACACCAAGAGGTCCCACTAAGGGGACACACTAAGGGGTCCCACTAAGGGGACACACTAAGGGGTCCCACTAAGGGGACACACTAAGGGGTCCCACTAAGGGGACACACTAAGGGGTCCCACTAAGGGGACACACTAAGGGGTCCCACTAAGGGGACACGTTAAGGGGTCCCACTAAGAGGACACACTAAGGGGTCCTACTAAGGGGACACACTAAGGGGTCCCACTAAGGGGACACACTAAGGGGGAAGGGGACACACTAAGGGGTCCCACTAAGGGGACACACTAAGGGGTCCCACTAAGGGGACACACTAAGGGGCCCCCACTAAGGGGACATGTTAAGGGGTCCCACTAAGAGGACACACTGAGGGGTCCTACTAAGAGGACACACTAAGGGGTCCCACTAAGGGGACACACTAAGGGGGAAGGGGACACACTAAGGGGTCCCACTATGGGGACACACTAAGGGGTCCCACTAAGGGGACCGTTAAAGGGGGTCCCCCCTAAGGGACACACTAAGGGGTCCCACTAAGGGGACACACTAAGGGGTCCCACTAAGGGGACACACTAAGGGGGAAGGGGACACACTAAGGGGTCCCACTAAGGGGACACACTATGGGGTCCCACTAAGGGGACACACTAAGGGGGAAGGGGACACACTAAGGGGTCCCACTAAGGGGACACACTAAGGGGTCCCACTAAGGGGACACACTAAGGGGTCTCACTAAGGGGACACACTAAGGGGTCCTACTAAGAGGACACACTAAGGGGTCCCACTAAGGGGACACACTAAGGGGTCCCACTAAGGGGACACACTAAGGGGTCCCACTAAGGGGACACACTAAGGGGTCCCACTAAGGGGACACACTAAGGGGTCCCACTAAGGGGACACGTTAAGGGGTCCCACTAAGGGGACACACTAAGGGGTCCTACTAAGAGGACACACTAAGGGGTCCCACTAAGGGGACACACTAAGGGGGAAGGGGACACACTAAGGGGTCCCACTAAGGGGACACACTAAGGGGTCCCACTAAGGGGACATGTTAAGGGGTCCCACTAAGAGGACACACTGAGGGGTCCTACTAAAGAGGACACACAAAGGGGGTCCCACTAAGGGGACACACTAAGGGGGGAAAGGGGGAACACACTAAGGGGTCCCACTAGGGGGACCCCACTAAGGGGTCCACTAAGGGGACACTTTAAAGGGGTCCCACTAAGGGACACACTAAGGGGTCCCACTAAGGGGACACACTAAGGGGCCCCACTAAGGGGAACAACTAAGGGGGAAGGGACACACTAAGGGGCCCCACTAAGGGACACACAAAGGGGGTCCCACTAAGGGGAACATAAGGGGAAGGGGAACACTAAGGGGTCCCACTAAGGGGACCCCACTAAGGGGTCCCACTAAGGGGACACACTAAGGGGTCTCACTAAGGGACACACTAAGGGGTCCTACTAAGAGGACACACTAAGGGGTCCCACTAAGGGGACAAAACAAAGGGGGCCCCACTAAGGGGACCCCACTAAGGGTCCACTAAGGGGACACACTAAGGGGTCCCACTAAGGGGACACACTAAAACGTCCCACTAAGGGGACAAACTAAGGGTTCCTACTAAGGGGACACACTAAGGGGTCCAATTTAAGGGGACACACAAAGGGGGGTCCCACTAAGGGGACACACTAAGGGGTCCCCTAAGGGGACACACTAAGGGGTCCACTAAGGGGACACACTAAGGGGTTCCCTAAGGGGACACACTAAGGGGTCCCACTAAGGGGACACACTATATGGCCCCCACTAAGGGGACACGTTAAGGGTCCCACTAAGGGGACACACTGGGGGCCCCACTAAGGGGACACACTAAGGGGTCCCACTAAGGGGACACACTAAGGGGTCCCACTAAGGGGACACACTAAGGGATCCCACTAAGGGGACACACTAAGGGGTCCCACTAAGGGGACACACCAAGAGGTCAAACTAAGGGGACACACTAAGGGATCCCACTAAGGGACACACTAAAGGGTCCCACTAAGGGGACACACAAAGGGGGTCCCACTAAGGGGACACAAAAAGGGGGTCCTACTAAGGGGACACACTAAGGGGTCCCACTAAGGGGTCCCACTAAGGGGACCACTAAGGGGTCCCACTAAGGGGTCCCACTAAGGGGTCCCACTAAGGGGACACACTAAGGGTCCCACTAAGGGGACACGCTAAGGGGTCCCACTAAGGGGACACCCCTAAGGGTCCCACTAAGGGGTCCCACTAAGGGGTCCCACTAAGGGGGACACACTAAGGGTCCCACTAAGGGGCCCCACTAAGGGACACACTAAGGGGACACACTAAGGGGTCCCACTAAGGGACACACTAAGGGACACACAAAGGGG
>NC_069465.1:9560006-9567506 GCF_026875155.1 Cherax quadricarinatus | reverse complement strand
GTAAGGAAGATGGGAGGGGGTTAGAAAGATGAGAGGGGCGAGAAAGATAGGGAGGGTGAGAAAGATGGGGGATGAGGAAGATGAGGAGGGGTGAGGAAAATGGGAAGAGATGATTAGGGGGTGAGAGAGAGGGGAAATTATGATGAACGTGAGGGATAGGGGAAAATGGTAAGAGAAAATGGAAGGGGATAAGGGAGAGGATGAGACGATGAGAAAGGTAACTAAGGGAGAGCATGAGAAGATGAGGGAGATGTGGAAGGTGAGAGAGAGAAGAGAGAGAGAGAGAGAGAGAGAGAGAGAGAGAGAGGAGAGAAGAGATGAGAGAGAGAGAGAGAGAGAGAGAGAGAGAGAGAGAAGGGGAGAGAGAGAGGGGAGAGAGAGAGAGTATAGGGGGTGAGAAAGATGAGAAAGGAGAGTGATGTGGAGGATAAGGTGATAGAGGTGAGTGAAGGAGAGAATAAGAGAGACGGAAAATAGGTAAGGTGAATAAGGGAGAAAATACGGGGGTGAGGGAGAATAAGGTGACTAAGGGGTGAGTGGAGGGAGAAGGGCATAGGGAGGGGTGAGGGGAAGGGGACTAAGGGAGAGGAGAGGTGAGAGCAGAAGGTAGAGGGGGGAAAGAGATGGAGGAGGGTAGGGGGAACTCTGGAAGTTGTGAGGGGAAGGGGGGACTAAGGGAGAGGAGGGGTAAAATGAGGGGGTGAGGGGAAGGGAAGAGGGGACTAAGGGAAGTGGGACTAAGGGAGGGTAGGAGGTGAGGGGAAGGGAAGAGGAGACTAAGGGAATGGGGCTAAGGGAGGGTAGGGGGGTGATGGTAGGGGGTGAGGGTAGAGGTGAGGGTAGAGGTGAGGGTAGGGGGTGATGGTAGGGGTTAGGGTAGAGGGTGAGGTAGGAGGTGAGGGTAGGGGTGATGGTAGGGGTTAGGTAGAGGGTGAGGGTAGGTTGAGGGTGAGGGGTGAGGGAGGGGGTGAGGTAGGGGGTGGGGTGAGGGTAGTGGGTAGGGGTGATGGGAGGGGGAGAGGGGAGCACCAATGGACACAAGGAACTGCTGGAAAATATTGAGTCTTACATCTGAGTAACTACAGTCAATTGCTTCCTGGGATTAAATTTGAAAAAGGCCGCCTCTCCCGGCCATCTTGGGACATGTCACTCGGTCGGAAGATCCAATTTCCGAGTATTTTAGCCTAAGATCGTCGACCGTAACGCAGGTTCGGCTTAGCACCCTCCACCCCGCGATTTATTTTTTTTCAACCCTCCGATTACGAAATATATATTTTTTTTTTTCCATTTTTTGAATAAATTTTTATATTAAAGTTCAGTGTATTGTGTAATGGATCAGGCTTATCAGAATAAAATATTTCTTTCTTCAAGGCCCCCCCCCAAAAAAAAAAACACGAAAGATTTGCAGAATTTTCGGCGTATTCTCAAAAAAACGTCATTTTTTGGGGGGGGGGGGTACGGGGGGCACAGTAGTCCGAGGATGGAAGCAACAGAGATTTCGCATTTTGTGCGCAAATTGATTTATTCCTTTACGTTGATTTTTGGTCGTAACTTTTTTTGGGGGGGAAGTGACTGCCCCCCCCTCCCCCCCAAAAAAAAAAAATTACAGATCAAAATTTTGTGTAGGACACTTGTCATTGTCCATGGAATGATTTTTTGGTTATTAAAATATATTAAATAATGCTGATATAACCACTACAACCTTAGAACCATAGATAATAATAAACAAATAATAAATGAATAATATAATAAATATAATAATAATAATAATAATAATAATAAAAATTAATAATAATGATAATAATAATGATAATAATAAATAATAATAATGATAAAATGACATTTATAATATAATAAAATAATAATAATAATAATAAATAATAATAATAATATAATAATAATAATAAAAATAATAATAATAATAATAATATAATACTAATAATAATAATAATAATAATAATAATAATAATATAATAATAATAATAATAATACAATAATAATAATAATAATAATAATAATAATAATATAATAATAATAATAAAATAATAATAATGACAATAATAATAATCATAATAATAATAATAATAATAATAATAATAATAATAATAATAATAATAATAATAATGACAATAATAATAATAATAATGACAATAATAATAATAAAAATAATATAATAATAAAATAATAATAATAATAATAATAATAATAATAATAATAATAATAATAATAATAATAATTAGCAATCATAATAATGAACGAGAGGTTGAAGATAAACCTGACAGCAGTCTTGGAGAGCGTCTGGGAAGAAATTCTAGGAGACTGTATGTGTTGTAGTCTTGAGGTTATTGCGTTTCTGTGAGCTTTGTCGAGCCCATTAACTTCTGCCTACTAGACCTGTCCAAAGATATTGGAACTCACTGCCAAGAATTCGTTTGGGAGAGCTCAGCCTAGTTTTCCTTAACATACAACGAACCTTTAAAGTTAGGCAAGTCTCCTCCCTAAGGCAACTTAGTGCTTAAATCTTTGGGTAACTTCTTTTGAGGGCTCCTGGGAAAGTCGTATTAAACTTGAATGTCCCTGTGTTGTACTTCTATGTGTTACTGGTTCTGTGGATCTCTCATTTTCAATTCTTTTTTCTTACTAATTCTTCATTTCACTTTCCTGTACTGCCTAAGGAGGAAAAACGAGGCCAGTCAATAAAACGCGAGTCACTCCCACCTTACTTTAAATATCTTATTACAAGCAACTCTCATGTGTCCAGCGAAGACAAACTCTATATTTCAGATCTAGAAACTGGCAGCCGGAGCTGTGATAAGTCCCGCAGTAACTTTCCGCTGGGTAATAAAAAATCTAAAACTTATCTGGATGGAATCGATACTCTTAAATCAAGAGGTTCACTCTACTATATTGGAATTATCGTAGTCTTAGCAACAAATTGGTGCGGTTGGTGTTGCTGATAGAGCTATACAGATCATCTGTTATTTATCTAGAAGAGACACTTCTAACCAAAACAGTCGTAAAATATTGAAAAGAAAGAATCGCTGTCGCCATCTATGTTCACAGTACATTACTCAAGAAATCGTAATGACACGATTGCAAATAAACCATACCCCCGGCCAGGATTGAACCCGCGGTCAAAGAGTCTCAAAACTCCGCGGGTTCAATCCCGGCCGGGGGTATGGTTCACAGTACATTGCCTCACGCTGGGGTGTTATTGAATTCAACTCTTATGCAGTGACACGTAGAATTAGGTTCAGGGCAAATGGAATGTCAGCATGATAGCGGATTACTGCTGGTCATTAAAACGTAATGGTCTCGATGCACAGCACAAGCGAAAATCAAAGCGGTCCTCCTTCCTTTGATACAATATGTAGGCTAACTGTTCTTGGCTGTTCGTTTAGTTTTCTGTCTTAACTCCGAGGCGCTTCACGTTGATGGATTTAACTTGCTGTTTCATCAGATGTCCCACCGCAAATTCATCGTAGGAGATTTCAATGCTCATCAACATTAGTGGGGATGCCTCAGGACGAAGACAAAATTAACAACCGCAGATTGAATTTTCAGTAAAATCATCACTTTTATAAAAGATGGTACTGGAATTCGTGTAGATGATCCGACTGGGAACCATTCAGTTGTCGACTTATCTGTGTCCTCTCCACACACAGCACCATACATTTCTTGGGGAGTTCATGATGACCCCCTTGTGTAGGGTGACCTATGACATGCTACACCGTCTTAATCAGTCGAGTCTGATGAAGTTTTCTGTAATGTACAATGAAGCTGTACATTACAGAAAACGATGTAATGTACAACGAAGTTGTACATTTCGCATATTTCTAAACTCGTGGCGATATGCACATGTTGCTTCAGTTCCCCTCAAAAACAGCGTTGGAGGGCTGCTGATTGAAGAGGTAGTCTACCCCGTTTTATTGTAGTATTGTAAAGGAAGGAACCTTCTCTGTCCTCCACTTCGAACATATTTGACCAAGAAAGAGGGTGCCACGGAACTGTGTGGTAAGTGACATTCCTCGTCAAACGCACAATTTTCTGTTGGCGAGATCAAATTGCTCCTGAATGTTGGATTTTAAGTTTTCAGCTGGTTAAGAAAAGAGTGAATTTTTTACTCATTCTACCTCCACTGTAACATTATTCCAACCCCTGGTGACAATGTGATGCCAATGCAACCGTCAGCTACATTCTCTGACCTGCATTTCCACAGCAACCTCAACGAGAAAATCCATGTTGAAATTTTTGCCACACGTAGCTGTCAGCTTTTGAGGATCCTCTGATATCTTACCAGCGGCTACTGGGGAAGGGGATCAATAGTATTAATAGTGTATAAGGCCCTGATCAGAATTAAATTGGACTGTGTTTCACAGGTGTATGCTTCGTCAAGAGGTTAAATGTGATCCAGAAGGTATGTTAGAAGGGTTACGTTGTTCCAGGATTAAGAAACTGGCAGTGGACAATAACGTGCCTTTCCTCCGATTTCCTGGAAATCAGTCTACTGTTCAATATGGTATCATGATGGCTAGGAAGTCAACAGTCAACCATCCGATCAGTAGTTTTATATGAGTTGGTACAGACTACTGACCATCAGATTCCAATCTCTCTGTCAAGCCTCCGACATCGTATTGACTGTGGTAGACAAGGTCAACACCGTGACAGTCCTCCAAACATCTTAGATGCAGTGTACAAGACGCACAATTCCGGTCGTGGCATTTTATTGTGAAGACGTTTTGCCCGTCTGGGAGCATCGATAAAGTTCTACACGAATGATTTACAGTACCGACAAGATGAAGAATTAGACACATTAACAACATCTGAGTATCTTTATTTGTAGACGTTTCGCCATCCAGTGGCTTTGTCAATACAATTCATGGACATTATGTGTAGACTGTAGAACTATATACATGAGACGAGAGGTAATCAGTCCCTCAGCCCTGGTGGACGAAACGTCTTCACAATAAAATGCCACTGTCATCATTATATATCTTATTTACATGTTGTCTGAATACTCTACCATTGTATTGCCATCGTCGAAGCTCTCACTCAAGTTCTCGAAGCTACAGACTTGACTGAGGTGATCCCGTTTATGTCTTCGTGGCCGTTCATAGTCGTATGAATGTAGGCAATGTCTTTCCTGACCTATTCAGTGACTCGTAGACCCCTCCAGCTGCCACAAACCATACACACGTACACTCATTTTCCCGCTGCCTGTATCCATGGAAGAAACCCTCTCTCGCCTATGTCGAAAAGTAAATATTTTGGTTCTGACAAGGAAAGCCTAACGTTAGCATACGCAATACATAATACTCTGGTAATGCACACACACACGCACACACACTTTCCAGGAGCTCGGACTCGACCCCCGCAACCTCAACTAGGTGAGTACACACACACACGCACACACACACACACACACACACACATACATACAACACTGATACATAGTATTTCATAACTGTCTGATAGACACGGGGTTAATTAATTCTTCTTTATCCCTACCTAGTTGAAGGGTGACCATGTGTGAGGAAATGAGAAAGGTAGTTCTTGGTCTAATGGCCTTTATATGGGTCCCTAATAGTTTCAAAACAAAGGAAGGAATAAGAAGATAGAAGGATGAAAAAGAAATACGCACAGTGTTTACCCTTTAAAGAAGGAGAGAATACAGAAAGACGGTAAGCAACATAAATGGTAGAAAATCCTTCTCCAGGATGCCTCCACACAGCAGAGCAGCTCTGACCTGGATAAAGACGGAACAGTGTTGACAGCGGAGATAGGAACCCAGGCGCTGAGTGAGGAAGTCAGCGCATAACACCCGACGCCAACACTTGCTGACGCCACACTTGCTATCGGATACAGATATCAGAAGAGAAAATTCTGCCGTAAAACCGCCTTGTAATTTTCAAAAGCTTTTTGGAGTTTTAACGCGACCTTTATGGTGTGCATTATCGATAATTTAATGAATACGACACATGTTCATCTCGCAGGTGTTGTTCATGTGTCTTATTTATTTTTGTGTTATCAGTGGTGATGTTACTTGTTCCATATAAGGACCATGAAGGTTGCAGTAAATCCAGAGGCTAAAATCATTGACTTGTTTTAGGACTGAATATTTGTACCACTCAGAGACGCTTAAAGTATTTTCTGACACGCTTCAGTTGTTACCTGGAGTAGACCTGGAGAGGGTTTTGGGGGTCAACGCCCCTGCGACCCGGTCTGGGATCAGGCCTCGTGGTGGATCAGGGTCTAATCATCCAGATTGTTACTGCTGGCCGCACGCAAATTGCCGTAAGAGCCACAGCCCAGTTGGTCAGGTGCTGACTTTAGGTGCCTGTCAAGCGCCTGTGAGGCAGTTGAACAGTCTTGGGCCCCTGACACTTATTGTGTTGTCTCTCAGCGTACTCGTGGCGCCTCTGCTTTTCACTGGGGGAATGTTGTATCTCCTGCCGAGCCTTTTCCTTTCATAGAGAGTGATTTTCGTGTGGAAGTTTGGTACTCGTCCCTCTATGATTTTCCAAGTGTACATTATCGTGTGTCTTTCTCGCCTGCGTTCCCAAGTTGCACATAAATCAATGTATAAAGGGCTAAGGTTTACTACTTGTCGCAGGTTCGAATCTCAAACAGTCCTCGAATTAGCATTCATTGTGTACTCACCTACTTATGGTTGCAGGGGTCGATTCACAGCTACATTTTTAATTGTGTGTGTGTGTGTGTGTGTGTGTGTGTGTGTGTGTGTGTGTGTGTGTGTGTGTGTGTGTGTGTGTGTGTGTGTGTATGTGTGTGTGTGTGTGTGTGTGTATGTGTGTGTCTGTGTGTTGTGTGTCTGTGTGTGTGTGCTGTGTGTGTCTGTCTGTGTGTGTGTGTGTGTGTGTGTGTGTGTGTGTGTGTGTGTGTGTGTGTGTGTGTGTGTGTGTGTGTGTGTGTGTGTGTGTGTGTGTGAATACTTCCCATCCATTTCCAATCCTAATAAACCTGGATAACGTTTAGGCATCTCAGAGTCATCTGAAAGTCGTGAGGCCTAGCCTGCAGTTTAGATAATTAAAAGTGTCGTCTGGAAGCCAATAAAATCAATGAACAGCTCCTGGAATGCTCATCTTTAAGATTCATAAGGAACTTCAATTAGCCAAACTCCAACCCTTGAACTCTGGTAGAGAGCACCTGGAATCTGGGAACCAGCAGGTCTTTGGAACGAACCTAAAATGCTTTGAGCGCCCCTCTGATTCTGCATATCCGAGAGGTATCTGCCTGGAATCTGGGAAAATCAACGTATAACTTCCTGGAATACAGACGCCTGAGTCTCAAATTGAACCTAAAAAAAATAGTTGCACCTTTTTTCCCTGGACTCTGGAAAACTATGGAGCATCTGGAATCTGGAAATCCACAAGTCTTCGCTCCGATCCTAAAAATTCTTCGAGCACCCCCTTCAACTCTGGATATCTGAGAGGCATCTGCTGGAATCTGGAATTCTGCGATAGTCAGCGTCTTGCCAGTGTT
>NC_069465.1:9550006-9555006 GCF_026875155.1 Cherax quadricarinatus | reverse complement strand
TTCAGTCTATGTGCAGGTTACCTGTGTATTGTTCCAATATTGTGCCTTTATAGTCTCTGTAGTTTCCATTGTTGAAACCAGTTCCCCGAATTAAGCCTGAATGCCTTCCACATCCCCCCCCCCAGGCGCTGTATAATCCTACGGGTTTAGCGCTTCCCCTTGATTATAATAATAATAATAATCCATTGTTGAAAATATATAAATTATTACTTATAAAATAAAAATCACTTGTTAACCAAAATGTTTATTTAGTTTTAAAACTTTCGACCTTTATCTCAAATGTAGATATTTAAACTTATAACCAAAGAAGCCCAGGTTCGACTTCCAGGCAGATTTAGGTGTATGGTCACATTACACCTGCTGCCCCTATTTACCTAGCAGTCAGTAGGTACCTGGGTGTTGCCTGACTGTTGTGGTTGGTGTCCTAGGGAAGACGTTAGGTTAGGTGAGGTTAATCAGGAAACAGGACAAGTGTCTCCTGACGCGGGTCTTAGATGACGACCAGTCATTGGAGCTTTTGGTCATCTGACCGAGGCCTTCCGCTGGCTTACCCCTCCACCCCTTTAAAAATTTTCAAAGCCTGGCCCGGAGTGCTAGGTCTTGAAAAAATAACACATCATGGGTTTCCTTGTCGAAGGCTTTTGCGAAATCATTGTACACATCTAAGTGTATTGCAAGGCTGCAATGTTGCAGCCTTGCAACATTGCATAGCTCCTGATGACGCACTGTGAATTGTGAAAGTACTTGAGCTAAAGATTTCCAATCCCCCTGTGGCTTGTCTTGCATATGTAAGTGTATATACATTGAGTCTATCCATTATATCCAAGACCTTGTGGTAACATCGAATTAACTGTGAAATGACTCACGCGACGGTCTGGAGTTTTGAGACTCTCTTACCGCGGGTTCAAACCCCATCCGTGGTATGGTTTTTTAATTGTGAAAGACAGGAGCCACCTGCCTTGTTGCCCTGGGTTGTATAACTGCTGTGATTCCATATGATACGTGGCCTTCCTTCTTAAAACTCTTGCATAGATTTTCATAATGAGAGACGTCAGCCCCATCGGTCTGTAGGTTTCCTTGTAATTGTTTTCCTGACACCTTTCGTGGAGGGAGTTTATGTCAGTGAGTGTGGGAGGACTCCCGTGCCCAGGATATGTCTTTCAGAATATTCAAGGCACGTGATAGTGTCTTCTTGCAATTCCTGTTGAATATGGAGTCTGGGCCTGAGTCAGAGTGCATGCAATGATCTCAATGACTTGATGTTCAAGTGTATACACTGATCTCTAACTCTCTCTCTCTCTCTCTCTCTCTCTCTCTCTCTCTCTCTCTCTCTCTCTCTCTCTCTCTCTCTCCTCTCTCTCTCTCTCTCTCTCTCCCTCTCTCTTCTCTCTCTCTCTCTCTCTCTCTCTCTCTCTCTCTCTCTCTCTCTCCTGAGGTTTCATTTTTTTTTCTCTCCACATTATCTAGCTCCCTTCCCCTTCCCCTCCCTTTTCTCTTCCTCTTTTTCCAATTTTTCTCCTCTTCCTCCTATTCACTTCCACGTTCTTTACCATCCTCACCTCTCTTTTCGTCTCCCCTCCAATTTCTTTTAATGTCTACCCTAATCTTTCCCTTTCATTTCACCCTTATTCTTTTTTCCCTTTCCTTCCTCCTTTTCCTTCGCCCTCTTTTCCGTTTGATTTTTTAAATCTCGCATTTTGTCTTCTTCTTTCCTTGTATTCAGTGAAGGCCTTTCTCGTGTGCTCACGCGTCGCGTTTCCCCTCTTTCGCTCGATAAGATCGGGAGTCAACTCATCTATCGAAATGTACATGCGCTGCAGTGCGCCGCGACCGCTACAGTCCAGTGATGTAGGTGCCCCGCCTCATGGCATATTTCATGGACTCATGGTCGGGATTGTCGGTGGGGTCGGTGGGCTTTGTCGGTTGGCACGGAGGCCAGGCCATTAGTCTTCAGGACATGTTGTGCACGTTTTGATGCCAAAGGTGTGAGAGAGAGCTCACCACGGGACGGGAGGTCATAATAGCGGGGGAATGGAAGTGTGGCAGCGTAGGTAGGAATTCTTGGTATAAAGTGAGGAGGGTAATACCTGGAAGTTGCAGAAGATTCCGGGGGGGCACATGTCCCGGGTCCTTCAACTGCTACCAGAGCGCCTAAATGGTCATGTCCCATGATCGCCCAACCATCACTAACACCCAGGTACCCATTTTCATGGTGTGGACCATCAGGCAATAGTGAAACACTCATGTTTGTAGCTTGGGTCTGACAGGCCCACCGGTAGAAGAGCGAGCGTTACTCACGGCTCAAGCCTTAGTTCCTAGTGGTGTAAGCAACGGGCTTTCAAAGTTAAGTACACATGTCCATCTGGACATCTGAATTAGACGTTTGCGCCCTATCGTATTTTATGAGATCCTGCATAATAGGCAGAAATAGAATTTACCAGATGAGGTAATTCCTGGGGCCTTGAAGCTTCGTCGCAGCCGTCTGTGGCAGGAGTCTCTCCTCCACGCGATGTCCGTGAACACCTACTACCGGGATCGACTACACCTTTTGTATCCATTTTACTACTGTCTTCTAACAGGTGAAAGAAACACGTAATGTTTACCTGGACTGGGAATCGACAATCAGTCCAGTGTGACATGTGTTTAACTCCATATGCCCCCAGGCATATTTTATGCTTCTTGAACAATCGTGGCTTTGTTGGAAGGTTTTTCTCTTATGTCTTAAAGAACATAAAAATGGAGGAACACTGCAGAAGGTCTATTGGCTCATAAAAGTCAAGTCTTTTTTCAAAACCACCACTACCCAAAGCTACCCAAGAATTTACTCCCGTACCCACTACACCAATCAAACCCAGCCCCTCCCACTCATATATTTGTCCAGTCTCTTCTTAAAGCTGCCCAGGATCCTAGCCTCGATCACCTTACTCGGAAGATTGTTCCACGCATCGATCAGTACTTACCTCTCAAAAGAGCTTGGCCCCAGCGTACTTAATATTCAAGACATTTAGTAACGGGAAACGTTTCGCCCCGAATGGTTTCACTCGTGGTGAAAACGTTTTCTTTAATGAGGAAATGGTATGGTGATACCGACAAGATGTGGAAAAAGACACTTATGTACAGTTCAGGACATTTATTAAAGGAAACGTTTCGCCACGAGTGGCTTCTTCAGTCCTAATACAGAGAAAACTAAGAAAACACACATATATATAGTGGTGGGAGTCAGGTGAGGTGAAGCGTGGGTAGAGGTGGTAATAGTAGTAGTAGTAGTAATGGAACTAAGGAGGTGAGGTTAGAGAGGGACCTGCTGGCATCAAGTAACACCAGTTCCCAGGATGGGTAATATCCTCTTGCTTAGTAATTTTGAAATACTGAAACTACCGGATTTTTGCTTTATAGTGTTACTGACAGAAATTAGTGCAGCTTCAATGCATTTTCTCCGTCTTAAGTCGTCTTCTTTAATAACTAGTTTAGCTTCATTGAATTTCATGAGGTGTCCAACATCGTCTCTATGTTGAACACATGCGTTTTTGTGGTCATCATTTCTGCAAGCATTTTTGTGTTCTGCTATTCTAATGTCCAGAGTTCTGGCTGTTTCCCCTACATATACTTTGTCATGTGGGGGGTGTGACAAAGTATATGTAGGGGAAACAGCCAGAACTCTGGACATTAGAATAGCAGAACACAAAAATGCTTGCAGAAATGATGACCGCAAAAACGCATGTGTTCAACATAGAGACGATGTTGGACACCTCATGCAAAAATCCGGTAGTTACAGTATTTCAAAATTACTAAGCAAGAGGATATTACCCATCCTGGGAACTGGTGTTACTTGATGCCAGCAGGTCCCTCTCTAACCTCACCTCCTTAGTTCCATTACTACTACTACTACTATTACCACCTCTACCCACGCTTCACATCACCTGACTCCCACCACTATATATATGTGTGTTTTCTTAGTTTTCTCTGTATTAGGACTGAAGAAGCCACTCGTGGCGAAACGTTTCCTTTAATAAATGTCCTGAACTGTACATAAGTGTCGTTTTCTTTAATGTCTTGAGCCGTCAGCAAGTGTCCTTTTCCCCAGCTTGTCGGAATCTCCGTAGCATTTACAGCCATGCTCGTGTCCAGCCAAGCTTCGGATGGTTATAAATCCTTCATATGCTTGCCAATGACTCCCCAGATAGTTCGGAGCTCTGAGGATCACTTAATTGTGATGAATGGTTTGAAAAACCGACAAGTTGAAGATTGAGACACTTATGCAGCATATGGGAATCTTTATTCAGGAAACGTTTCGCCACACAGTGGCTTCATCAGTCCAATACAAAGAGGAAGGTGTAAGGAGAGGAGGAGTATGAGGTAATCAGTCCCTCAACCTGGAGTCGATGTGTTCAGTCCATCAATCTTGTAGAATGTACAGCATAAGGCCGTAGACGTGGCTTATATACTGTAGTGAGGTGAGGTGAAGCAGGTGGAGGCGGGGTCATAGTGGTACCATCCACTAGTCGAAGTAGGTCTTCGTCCAAAGGTTGAACAAGTGTTGAAGAATTCTTTGTAACTATGACCCCGCCTCCACCTGCTTCACCTCACCTCACCAAGAATAGAGTTTGTTTAAATCCTCCTGAAGTTCCATAACATCTACGTATGAATCAATTATCCTACCTATCTTTGTGTCATCGGCGAATTTGCTCATATCACTAGTAATTCCTTCATCAAGATCATTGATATATATTATAAACAACAACGGGCCCAAGACTGATCCCTGTGGAACGCCACTTGTTACAGATCCCCACTCGGATTTAACCCCATTTATGGACACTCTCTGCTTCCTGTCAGTGAGCCATGACTCGATCCACGAAAGCACTTTTCCCCCAATGCCATGAGCTGCCACTTTCTTTAACAGTCTATGGTGCGGAACTCTATCAAAAGCCTTACTAAAATCTAAGTAAATAATATCAAATTCTTTATCGTGGTCAACAGCCTCAAAAGCTTTACTGAAGAAA
>NC_069465.1:9520006-9540006 GCF_026875155.1 Cherax quadricarinatus | reverse complement strand
CTGTTACCCTGGCATAGAACTCCGGTAGATTTGTGACACAGGATTTCCCATCCATGAAACCGTGCTGGTTGTCGTTGATAAACTCATTCCTTTCTAGGTGTTCCACCACTGTTCTCCTGATAATCTTCTCCATGACTTTGCATACTACACATGTCAGTGACACTGGTCTGTAGTTTAATGCTTCATGTTTTGTCTCTTTTTTAAGAAAATTGGGACTACATTTGCAGTCTTCCATACCTCAGGTAGTCGCCCTGTTTCGATAGATGTGTTGAAGATTGATGTTTAGTGCACACATAGTGCCTCTGCTTCCTCTCTCAGGACCCGTGGAGAGATGTTATCCGGCCCCATCGCCTTTGAGGTATCTAGCTAGCTTAGCAGCCTCTTCACTTCTTCCTCGGTTGTATGTATTGTGTCTAACACTTGATGGTGTACCCCACCTCTCCGTCTTTCCAGAGTCCATTCTGTCTCCTCTGTGAACATTTCTTTGATTTTCATGTCGAGTTCCTCACATACTTCACGGTCATTTCTTGTTGTCTCTCCTCCTTCCTTCCTTAGCCTGATTACCTGGTCCTTGACCTTTATTTTCCTCCTGATGTGGCTGTACAACAGCTTCGGGTCAGGTTTGGCTTTGTCTGCTATGTCATTTTCGTATTGTCGTTGGGCCTCCCTTCTTACCTGTACGTATTCGTTTCTGGCTCTACGACTTGTGTGTGTGTGTGTGCCTGTATTTGCATATTTCTGATCGCGGGGGTCGAGTCACAGTGTCTAGCTCCACATCTTAAGCTACAATCATCTAGCATAACATTATTATTGATATCCCTTGTGGTTCATCAAGAATCTGCTGAATTCTTACTCTATTTCTGCAACATTGCAAGCTCTTGATGTGCTGATTGCAACATGGAAGGCCTAGAGTTAACATTCAACTCCCCATGTTGTTATTTTGCATCTTTAATCACACGTTCGCGATTATATACACACACACACACACACACACACACACACACACAACACACACATTATTTATATATATATATATATATATTACTATATATATATATTATATACTAATTATTATTATCTATATATATAAATATATATATATTATATTAGGATTTATAACTAATAGCTTTTTAGCGAAAAATTAAGTTTCGAAGGCATAAAAGTTGAAGTGTCTGAAGCGGTTGTTTTAGTCATTTATAACCCCTAAATTAACCCAAGAAGTTTTAATGTAATATAATGTGAAGGGCAGAAGTGTTGTGCAGCATCCTGGGTGGCAGCATCCTGGGTGGCAGCATCCTGGGTGGCAGCATCCTGGGTGGCAGCATCCTGGATGGCAGCATCCTAGGTGGCAGCATCCTGGTGGCAGCATCTGGGTGGCAGCATCTAGGGTGGCAGCATATCCTAGGTTGGCAGCATCCTGGGTGGCGAGCATCCTAGGTCGGCATGCATCCTGGGTGGCAGCATCCTAGGTGGCAGCATTCCTGGGTGGAGCATCCTGGGTGGCAGCATTCCTGGGTGGCAGCATCCTGGGTGGCAGCATCCTGGGTGGCAGCATCCTAGGGTGGCAGCATCCTGGGTGGCAGCATCCTAGGTGGCAGCATCCTGGGTGGCAGCATCCTGGGTGGCAGCATCCTGGGTGGTGTGAGAGCAGCGGTGGCAACAACCATCCTCCCGGGAGAGCTCAGAGATATATCACCGTAAGGAGACTGTTTATGTTCATTGTAGAGCTTTGTGACGTGACGGGAGACTGTTTATGTTCATTGTAGAGCTTTGTGACGTGACGGGAGACTGTTTATGTTCATTGTAGAGCTTTGTGACGTGACGGGAGACTGTTTATGTTCATTGTAGAGCTTTGTGACGTGACGGGAGACTGTTTATGTTCATTGTAGAGCTTTGTGACGTGACGGGAGACGTTTATGTTCATTGTAGGCTTTGTGACGTGACGGGAGACTGTTTATGTTCATTGTAGAGCTTTGTAACGTGACGGGAGACTTTTTATGTTCATTGTAGAGCTTTGTGAAGTAACGCGAAACTGTTTACGTTCAGTGTAGAGCTTCGTGATTGAGAGGAGACTCTTTACGTTCACTTTAGAGCTCCGTGACGTGACGGCTTGTGATAAAGTGCAGTATATTAATCTCTCTTATTAAGTTTCTCTGTATAGTGTGATAGTGTTTTTGTAGAGGCGATTGAAAATGTGTTTCCAGAGCTTAAGAACGTGTGGTAAGTCACATTAGAAGCTGTTCTCTTGCAGATGAGATTTCTCAATCACTTTTACAATATAATCACACGCTATAGGAAAGCTTTATAAGATACCTTTCTGTATATGAAAACTGATTTCATGCAAGACACGGAGTTAAGTTTTAAAAAACCCAGGTTTTACTTAAACTATGGGTGTTTTCGAGTCAATAGAGAGATCTCGGCAGAGTAAATAATGTATAGGGGAGAGTACGCTAAGTCAGGTATGGAGAAGAGTAGTAGAAGTGAGAACGAATTGATTATTGACCACTGGAAGACTCAGGTGTGTGGGAATAAGTTGCAGTAGCAGTGAGAACGAATTGATGGTTGATCTTGACTTTATTCTTTACGTAAAAACTGTGTTTCTGGAGGCTGGGTTGACAGAAAAAAAAAATCCTTTTGGAGCAGTATTGTTGGGAACTGTGATGCCCTACGAACAGAGATGAAGGAACTAAACCTGACGACCCTGGCGGAGAGAAGGACAAGGGGAGACATGATTACGATATACAAAATCTTAAGAGGGAATTGGTAGGGAAAGATTGTTTGAATTAAGAGGAACACACACACACACACACACACACACACACACACACACACACACACACACACACACACACCACACACACACACACACACACACACACACGCACGCACACACACACACACACACACACACAGATGACAAGCCGGAACTTCCTTGTGTTTTTTACCTTGAAATTCGAACGGAAGAAAATACTTTGACAATAATAAGAGTTGAGAGAGAGAGAGAGAGAGAGAGAGAGAGAGAGAGAGAGAGAGAGAGAGAGAGAGAGAGAGAGAGAGAGAGAGACAGAGAGACAGAGAGACAGAGAGACAGAGACTAAGAGATAGCCATGGCATTTAATTCCTTCTTATCTCTCTCTTCTCTCGGTTGCTGCCTCTCTCCATCCTTCCCACAATATATTCCTCCCAGCCTCCCTCTTTCTCCAAACAAATCAAAACAACAGTAGCCGCAAAGAATCTCTTTCAGAGGTAATATTTGCCAACGACTCTTTTATGGAATCTCTCTCTCTCTCTCTTTCTCTCTCTCTCTCTCTCTCTCTCTCTCTCTCTCTCTCTCTCTCTCTCTCTCTCTCTCTCTCTCTCTCTCTCTCCTCTCTCTCTTCTCTCTCTCTCTCTTCTCTCTTCTCTCTCTCTCTCTCTCTCTCTCTCTCTCTCTCTCTTCTCTCACTCACACACACACACCATGTAAACGAGCGAGACTCGGTGTAAATAACTTGTGATTCATCTGTCTCCACTGTGATAATAAACGAAGATAATGGTGATTTAGGAGAGAGAGAGAGAGAGAAAGAGAGAGAGTCACTCATCCGGGGATAGTGTCTAAATTTTGTGATGAATGGTTTTGAAGACCGACAAGTTCAAGATTGAGACACTTATGCAACATATGGGAATCTTTATTTAGGAAACATTTCGCCACACAGTAGATTCATCAGTCCAGTACAAAGCAGAAAGGTGTAAAGAGAGGAGGAGTTTGAGGTAATCAATCCCTCAGCCTGGAGTCGATGTTTTCAGTCCATCAATCTTGTAGAATGTAGAGCATAGGGCCGTAGAAGTGGCTTATATACTGTAGTCAGGTGAGGTGAAGCAGGAGGAGGCGGGGTCATAGTGGTACCATCCACTACTCGAAGTAGGTCTTCGTCCAAAGATTGGACAAGTTTTGAAGAATTCTTTGTATCGAGATCCCATGATGATGCAGTGTCTGACAGCTGTGATGAATGGTTTCTTAATCTAGATTTTTAATTTACTCACAAACGAGGAAGTTCGTTGATCTGCAGAGTTGTCTGCCTCGTTACTCGTTAAACGTTGTGAAATGTGAACATATCCTACAAGTTATTAACTGATAATCCAAAATAAACTCTGATAATTCACAGTAAGCTCCGATAATCCACAGTAAACTCTGATAATTCACAGTAAACTCCGATAATCCACAGCAAACTCTGATAATCCATAGTAAACTCTGATAATGCACAGTAAACTTTGATAATCCACAGTAAATTCTGATAATCCACAGTAAACTCTGATAATCTACAGTAAACTTTGATAATAATCCACAGTAAACTCTGACAATAATCCACAGTAAACTCTGATAATTATCAGCAATGATAACTGAATGTTGATAATGTACAGTGAACATTAATAATTCACGGCTAACGCTGTTAAGCTATAGCTAACGTTGATAATCCACAGCTAAAGCTGATAATTCTCAACGAACATTTATAATCGACGGTAAAATCAGAACCAATAATTAGGTATAGCAGAGATGATAATTCCAAAGATTTACCTCTCACCTGATGCCTGAATTCCCGCGCTTGATCACCCAGCCTGTTGGTACCAGCCTGTTGGTACCAGCCTGTTGGTTGCCTGTATATATATTATAGTATATATATATATTAATTATATTATATTTATATAATATCTATATATAATTATTAATATATATATATATACATATATTTATTTATATATATATTTTTTTCAACAAGTCGGCCGTCTCCCACCGAGGCAGGGTGACCCAAAAAAGAAAGAAAATCCCCAAAAAGAAAATACTTTCATCATCATTCAACTCTTTCACCACACTCACACATTATCACTGCTTTTGCAGAGGTGCTCAGAATACAACAGTTTAGAAGCATATACGTATAAAGATACACAACATATCCCTCCAAACTGCCAATATCCCAAACCCCTCCTTTAAAGTGCAGGCATTGTACTTCCCATTTCCAGGACTCAAGTCCGACTATATGAAAATAACCGGTTTCCCTGAATCCCTTCACTAAATATTACCCTGCTCACACTCCAACAGATCGTCAGGTCCAAGTATCATTCGTCTCCATTCACTCCTGTCTAACACGCTCATGCACGCTTGCTGGAAGTCCAAGCCCCTCGCCCACAAAACCTCCTTTACCCCCTCTTTCCAACCCTTTCGAGGACGACCCCTACCCTCTTTCCTTCCCCTATAGATTTATATGCTTTCCATGTCATTCTACTTTGATCCATTCTCTCTAAATGACCAACCACCTCAACAACCCTCTTCTGCCCTCTGACTAATGCTTTTATTAACTCCACACCTTCTCCTAATTTCCACACTCCGAATTTTCTGCATAATATTTACACCACACATTGCCCATAGACAGGACATCTCCACTGCCTCCAACCGTCTCCTCGCTGCTGCATTTACCACCCAAGCTTCACATCCATATAAGAGTGTTGGTACTACTATACTTTCATACATTCCCTTCTTTGCCTCCAAAGATAACGTTTGTTGACTCCACATATATCTCAACGCACCACTCACCTTTTTTTCCTCATCAATTCTATGATTAACCTCATCCTTCATAAATCCATCCGCCGACACGTCAACTCCCAAGTATCTGAAAACATTCACTTCTTCCATACTCCTCCTCCCAATTTGATATCCAATTTTTCTTTATCTAAATCATTTGATACCCTCATCACCTTACTCTTTTCTATGTTCACTTTCAACTTTCTACCTTTACACACATTCTCAAACTCATCCACTAACCTTTGCAAATTTTTCTTTAGAATCTCCCATAAGCACAGTATCTCAGCAAAAAGTAAACTGTGTCAATTCCCATTTTGAATTTGATTCCCCATAATTTAATCCCACCCCTCTCCCGAACACCCTAGCATTTACTTCTTTTAAACCTCATCTATAAATATATTAAACAACCATGGTGACATTACACATCCCTGTCTAAGACCTACTTTTACCGGGAAGTATTCTCCCTCTCTTCTACATACCCTAACCTGAGCCTCACTATCCTCATAAAAGCTCTTTACAGCATTTAGTAACTTACCACCTATTCCATATACTTGCAACATCTGCCACATTGCTCCTCTATCCACTCTATCATATGCCTTTTCTAAATCCATAAATGCAATAAAAACTTCCCTACCTTTATCTAAATACTGTTCACATATATGCTTCAATGTAAAATTTATCTACACATCCCCTACCCACTCTGAACCTCCTTGCTCATCCGCAATCCTACATTCTGCCTTACCTCTAATTCTTTCAATTTATAACCCTACCGTATACTTTTCCTGGTATACTCAGTAAACTTATTCCTCTATAATTTTTACAATCTCTTTTGTCCCCCTTCCCTTTATATAAAGAGACTATACATGCTCTCCGCCAATCCCTAGGTACCTTCCCCTCTTTCATACATTTATTAAACAAAAGTACCAACCACTCCAACACTATATCCCCCCTGCTTTTAACATTTCTATCATGATCCCATCAGTTCCAGCTGCTTTACCCCCTTTCATTCTACGTAATGCCTCACGTACCTCCACCACACTTACATTCTGCTCTTCTTCACTCCCAAGAGATGGTATACCTCCCTGACCAGTGCATGAAATTACCGCCTCCTTTCTTCCTCAACATTTAAAAGTTCCTCAAAATATTCTCGCCATCTACCTAATACCTCCATCTCCCCATCTACTAACTCCCCTACTCTGTTTTTAACTGACAAATCCATACTTTCCCTAGGCTTTCTTAACTTGTTTAACTCACTCCAAACTTTTTTCTTATTTTCATTAAAATTTCTTGACAGTGCCTCTCCCACTCTTTCATCTGCTCTCCTTTTGCACTTTCTCACCACTCTCTTCACCTTTCTTTTACTCTCCATATACTCTGCTCTTCTTATAACACTTCTGCTTTGTAAAAACCTCTCGTAAGCTACCTTTTTCTCTTTTATCACACCCTTTACTTCATCATTCCACCAATCACTCCTCTTTCCTCCTGCCCCCCCCTCCTATAACCACAAACTTCTGCCCCACATTCTAATACTGCATTTTTAAAACTATTCCAACCCTCTTCAACCCCCACTACTCATCTTTGCACTAGCCCACCTTTCTGCCAATAGTCGTATATATATATTATATATATATATATATATATATATATATATATATATATATATATATATATAATATATATATATATATATTATATATATATATGGAAGAGTTAAGGAGAATGGAACAACGAATAGGCAATCTGGACACCCACGATGCCTTGTACCTTCTCACAAAGTGCTTGAGTCTGCCCAGGTTGACATATTTCCTAAGATGTGCACCTTCATATGATAACCCTATACTGCACGAATATGACAGTATTCTGAGGCAGATTTTTACGAAAGTACTTAACCTTACTCTAGAAGACGGGCAGTGGAACCAAGCTACACTTCCAGTCAGACTAGGAGGCATAGGTGTCCGCAAGTCATCACAGATTGCGTTACCTGCTTTTCTGTCCTCGTGTATTGCATCCAGAGAGCTTGTAGCAGCGATTCTCCCTGAACATCTTAGGGACAAGATTGGAGTCCAGGACCAAAAATTCATTGACGGAGCAATGATCTGGGATAATCTAACGGGCTCAGAAACTAGACCTGCTTCCCCCAACAACTACAAACAATCGCACTGGGATGGTCCAATAGTGGAAAATATAGCCTCAACAATGCTTCAGAGTGTGTCAGGGAAGGATAGAGCCCGTCTGCTGGCAGTGAGAGCCCCTCATGCTGGGGACTTTCTGTTGGCTGTTCCCAACTCCAGCCTTGGCACACGCCTCGACCCACAGACCATCCGCATCGGTGTTGCCCTTCGACTTGCCGCCCCTATTCTCGCCGAACACAGGTGTATTTGCGGCAGTGAAGCAGCAGACCGATTCGGGTACCATGGTCTTGTGTGCCGTAAATCCGAGGGAAAGATTGCAAGACATGAGGAGGTTAATAACATTATCAAGAGGAGCCTCACAACAGCTGGATGCCCAGCAGTAAGGGAGCCACCCAACTATGCAGATCTGATGGCAGCCAGAAGCGTCCAGATGGTATCACCCTTCAAGCCTGGACAGATGGGAAGCAGGTGGTGTGGGACTATACATGTGCATCTAACTTGGCTGATACCTATCTCAAATACACCAAGGAGGAAGGAGGGGCAGCTGCCAGCTTCAGGGAGTCCCAAAAGTCTAGAAAATATGGAGAACTTGCCCATCATTATATGTTTGTTCCCATAGGCTCAGAGACCCTTGGCTCATGGGGAAAGAGTGCATCTAAATTCCTTAAGGAGCTGGGAAAAAGACTCATCAGGGTAACTAGGGATCCCAGGGCAGCTAGTTTTCCGTTCCAGCGGCTCAGTGCGGCTGTTCAAAGGGGTAATGCCTGCTGTATTTTGGGCACACGCCCCAGCTCTGAGCAGCTGGATGAGATTTTCGCCTTATAATCGGTGATACACACGTAACAACATGTACCGTATATGCCACCTTTATATCAACAATGTTCTCTTAAATCTTATATATATATATATATATATATATATATTATATATATATATATATATATATATATATATATATATATATATTTAGTATTATCCTACCTCATTACTACCTTCATTTTCTGCAAGAGTCAATATCGTGGGTGATGTGGTCACTGCCATCACAGCTTGGTTGATCTGGTGCCTTGAACGGGCGTAAGTAGTGGGCTAGTGCATGGTGTTCTGTGTATTATTGTTGTGGGTCATATGGTGAGAGGCTTATGGATGGATGGATGATGGGTGGATGGTGGGTGGGTGGTGGGTGGGTGGATGGATGGTGGGGGATGATGGATGGATGGATGTGGGTGGATGGTGGGTGGATGGATGGTGGGTGGATGATGGATGGATGGATGATGGGTGGATGGTGGGTGGATGGATGGTGGGTGGATGATGGATGGATGGATGATGGGTGGATGGTGGGTGGATGGATGGTGGGTGGATGATGTGGATGGATGGATGATGGGTGGATGGATGATGATGGATGGATGGTGGGTGGATGGATGGTGGGTGGATGATCAATGGATGTATGATGGGTGGATGGATGGGTGGGGGGTGGATGATGGGTGGATGGATGGTGGGTGGATGATGGATGGATGGATGGTTTAGTGGACGATGATGGATGGATGTGGTGGATCGATGGTGGGTGGATGGATGGTGGGTGGATGGATGGTGGATGGATGATGGATGGATGATGGATGGATGGTGGGGGTGGATGGTGGTGGATGGATGGTGGATGGATGATGGATGGATGGATGGTGGGTGGATGGATGGTGGATGGATGATGGATGGATGGATGGTGGGTGGATGATGATGGATGGATGGTTTGTGGAGGATGATGGATGGATGATGGATGGATTGATGGTGGGTGGATGGAAAGGTGGGTGGATGGATGGTGGATGGATGATTGGATGGATGGATGGTGGGTGGATGGATGGTGGTGGATGGATGGTGGATGGATGATGGATGGATGATGGAAAATGGATGGTGGGTGGATGGATGGTGGGTGGATGGATGGTGGATGGATGATGGATGGATGGATGGTGGGTGGATGATGGATGGATGGTGTGGATGGATGGATGGTGGGTGGATGGAGATGGATGATGATGGATGGATGATGATGGATGGATGGGGTGGATGGATGTGGTGGATGGATGGAATGGATATGGATGGATTGGTGATGGATGGTGGGGTGGTGGGTGGGATGATAGATGGATGTATGATGGGTGGATGGTGGGTGGGTGGATGATGGGTGGATGGATGGTGGGTGGATGATGGATGGATGGATGGTGGTGGATGGATGGTGGATGGATGATGGATGGATCGATGGTGGGTGGATGGATGGTGGGTGTGTATGGATGGTGGATGGATGATGGATGGATGATGGATGGATGGTGGGTGGATGGATATGGTGGGTGGATGGATGGTGGGTGGATGGATGGTGGATGGATGAATGATGATGGTGGGTGGATGGATGGTGGATGGATGATGGATGGATGGATGGTGGGTGGATGATAGATGGATGGATGGTTTGTGGAGGATGATGGGATGGATGATGGTGGGTGGATGGATGGTGGGTGGATGGATGGTGGATGTGATGGATGGATGATGATGGATGGTGGATGGATGGTGGATGGATGAGTGGATGGATGGATGGGGTGGATGGATGATGGATGTGTATGATGGATGAATGGATGGATGGGTGGATGGATGGTGGGTGGATGGATGGGTGGATGGATGATGGATGGATGGATGGTGGGTGGATTGGATGGTGGATGGATGATGGATGATGGATGGTGGGGATGGATGGAAGATGGATAAATGATGGATGGAATGGATGGTGGGTGGGTGGATGATGGATGGATGATGGGAATGGATGAGAGATGGATGGTGATGGATGGATGGATGGATGGTGGATGGATGTGATGTAGATGGATGGATGGATGGGATGGAGGTGTGGATGGATTATGGATGGATGATGGATGGATGGATGGTGGGTGGATGGATGGTGGGTGGAGGGTGTGGGATGGATGGTGGGTGGATGGATGGTGGGTGGATGGGTGTGGGATGGATGATGGGAAAGGAAATCGGATATTCTAGGACAGTGTAATAAATACAACGGGTAAAAGATTGAGAAAGGGGGAGAAGAGAGAGAGAGAAATGGAAAATGGAACGTAGGTTGATCAACAGATGGAAGGGGAGGATGGTAAAGCAAGGAAAAGATTGATAGATGAAGGGATACAGGAGATAGAGAGAGAGAGAGAAGAATCCCTTACTGTACCTATATCTTATCTGTCTCTACCTCTCTTCCACTACTGTTTACCTGAATAAAATAACTGTCCACATTTATGTTGCACCTTATGTCTCGTGGTTTCTTGCAACAGTTTGGTCTCAATTACTTTGCTTTTCAATTAGCTACTAGTACCTGAGTAGAATAAATTGTTTTGAATCATCAGTGGTTTAAAATGTCTATATTAATCACTAGTGTTATCTTATATCCAGTAAATGGTCACCTTGACCTTGTCAAAGAATAAATTAGTAAAGGATTGAACACCTTATATCAAGGCTGAGGGACTGAACACCTTATATCAAGGCTGAGGGACTGAACACCTTATATCAAGGGTGAGGAACTGAACACCTTATATCAAGGGTGAGGAACTGAACACCTTATATCAAGGCTGAGAGACTGAACACCTTATATCAAGGCTGAAAGACTGAACACCTTATATCAAGGCTGAGGGACTGAACACCTTATATCAAGGGTGAGGACTGAACACTATATAAGCTGATGAGACTGAACACTTATATCAAGGAGGAGACACTGAACACCTTTTCAAGGCTGAGGACTGAACACCTTATATTAAGCTGAGGACTGAACACATAAGAACATTAGAAGAATTCATAAGAAAGAGGAAACACTGCAGTCAGGCCTGTTGCCCTACTGCAGGTCCCTTTACAATTCATCCACTTATCAACCTATTTGAACAACCCAATTTTCAGCCACCCAGATAACAAGCTCCGATGTGCATAGTCCCTCATCAAACCAACCCCTCCCACTCATTACTTATCCAGTCCTAAATTGAAACTTCCAAATCCTAGCTCAATAATCCCATAGGAGACTGTTCACTCATTAAATACCCTTTTCAAACCAATACTTTCTATGTCCCTTCTAAATCTAAACTTATCTAATTTAAATCCATTACTGCGGGTTCTCTCTTGGAGAGATATCCTCAAGACCTTATTAATATCCCCTTTATTAATACCTTTATTAATACCTTATATCAAGGCTGAGGGACTGAACACCTTATATCAAGGCTGAGGGACTGAACACCTTATATCAAGGCTGAGGGACTGAACACCTTATATCAAGGCTGAGGGACTGAACACCTTATATCAAGACTGAGGGACTGAACACCTTATATCAAGGCTGAGGGACTGAACACCTTATATCAAGGCTGAGGGGCTGACTACTTTAAATTATCTTTCCTCTTCCGAGGTTTCCAGTATAAAATTTTCTATATTGGATTGAAAAAAAATCAGTCATCTTGTTTGTATCGAATACCATTACAGTAATAACATTGGGACGTGTGTCTATCTCTTACTGCATATGTTCAGAGAGTTTACATTAGTCTTGCCTGGTGGAGAACATTTTAGATGCAGCCTGAATGATCCTTGTGTAGTAGATATGTTTTAAACCCAATAAACCAACCATCGTGTAGGAGAGAGGCTTTAAACCTCACAAATCGTCCAATGTATAAGTCAGACTAGTGGTAGTGGGAGTGTGTAGTGGGGATGGGAAGACAAACGAGGCACGAGCACTGTGTACTGGGATACCAGTCTCCTTAATGACCCAGTCCAGAGCCATCTGTCTTGGTATCCTCAGGGGAAGCAAAGATACCCACCACATTCTCCCTCTCCCTTCCCCAACTCTCTAAGCCCTCCCCCCTACTCTCTTTTTCCCCCCACTTCCCCCACCATGTCACCCTTGCCAGTTTGCGTCTCCTTCCCCCACTCAGTCACCCCTTCCCTGCCCCGTCTTTCCCAGGATAATGGGATAAATGAGATGTAATCCCATGGTATTCAACTCATCTTCAGTTTCTGGATCCAGACTAGTTTTCCAGACCTCTCCAGCTCCTGGATCCAGACCAGCTTTCCAGACCTCTCCAGCTCCTGAATCCAGACCAGCTGTCCAGGCCTCTCCAGCTCCTGGATCAAGACCAGCTTTCCAGACCTTTCCAGTACCTGAATCCAGAACAGCTGTCCAGACCTCTCCGGCTCCTGGATCCAGACCAGCTTTCCAGACCTCTCCAGCTTCTGGATTTCCAGACCTCTCCAACTTCTGAATCTAGACCAGCTTTCCAGACCTCTCCAGCACTGGGCCAGGATCTCTACAGCTCTTGGTCCAGACTAACTTTCCAGACCTATCTAGCTCCTGAGTCCAGACTATCTTTCCAAATACCGGAGGCTCCTAAGTCCAGAACCGCCTTCCAAACTTTTCATTTTATAATTCCAAAGTCTCCAGCTCTTGGGTCTACTGGTTGGAAGGTCCTCTCAATATTACCGTATCAAGGGCGCAGGATTTCCTCTCCTATATTCTGACTGCTTCGTTGACTGTTGTGTTTATAGTTCCATTGACTGGTGAACTGACTGTCTCCTTCACTGTTTTTTTTACTGTTGCATTTGATTTTTTATTTTCTCTTCTAGTAACTGTTTTAATGACTATTTCGCTGACTGCCTAACCTATCATTTATCATTTTCAATAACTGTGTCTAAAAATCCTTGATTGTTCCGTTGATTGTACCGTTGACAGTACCCGTTGAGAACAGCTGTCGCACATTGCTGGCAACAGAAAGAGAGAGAGAGAGAGAGACAGACAGACAGAGAGAGAGAGAGAGAGAGAGAGAGAGAGAGAGAGAGAGAGAGAGAGAGAGGAGAGAGAGAGAGAGAAGGTGACCCTCCAAGGAAGAACAGAGAATGTCCCAGAGAAACATTCCTAAGAGTGAAAGATGTGCCATAAGGTTGATTTTCCAGCAGTCACTGCTGGATTCATGGAAGCTTGGAAGTCTGTGTGTGTGCAATCACCGAGACAGCAAGTCAGTAAGGCTCACTCAACAAGGGGACGACAAGCAGAGTCTGAGCTTTAAAGCCTCTTGTGAGCATGGCACTGTCTTGCCCCTCTGCTTTCACATCCTAACAAGGTAGAGTTTTTTGACTTGGGTTAAAAAATTTATTTTTGCTTTTGAGTTAGAAAAAATGGGCAGGAGAAAAGGGGTTATACAGAAAGGGGCTCAAAAGTGTTTTCCTGAGGCCTAATCTAGGGTAAAATTAGGCCTAACATGGCATAGAGGAGCCTATTTTCACATGCTGTTCTAGCAAGTAGAAGCACCTCTCAGAACTTATAAATATGTGCGCGCACGCGCGCGCGTGTAAGTGTTCTTGTGTATGAGTTGGACCTGTCCATCACGGACCATTAGGCCTATCGCAGTTTTCTTTTATTATTATGGTCTTAAATTTGAGTGTGTATGTGTGTGTGTGAGTGCGTCTCTCTGTCTGTCTGTCTGTGTCTGTGTGTACACACGCGTGCGTGCATGCGAGCGTGCGTGCATGCGAGCGTGCGTGCATGCGAGCGTGCGTGCATGCGAGCGTGCGTGCATGCGAGCGTGCGTCAGCAGCAAGAATTTTTTTTTTGTATCACGAACACTCTGAATCATTTCAAACAATCTTCCAGGATGATCACCTTACACAAAGTCAAGGCCGGGTGATATCTGGCCATGTTTAACTTGCCTATTAGTGACGCATTTGCATAATTGAAAATGTTATGCAGATCCACACAGTCTCTCGTCTCCCTTCTCTGCTCCGACCTTCCGTGGGTCGTAAGCTTGCTTCTAGTAGCGATAAAACGTTCTTATGTATACTACACTCTTCAAGCTTGTTCGTGAGGTAAGCTGAGACAACCCAGAGGCTGGTCCCAGAGCTTATTCCTAGAGGCTGGTCCTATAGCTTGATCCTAGAGGCTGGTCCTATAGTTTGATCCTGGAGGCGGCTGGTCCCTCTTCAGCTGAAGACTCGGGATATATATATATATATATATATATATATATATATATATATATATATATAAAATATATATTATATATTGGTAATATTGTACCACATCGAGATATAAAAAGCTTAAGGAAGAATATTTATTATCTCATATATTTAATAAATTCCATTCCTTACAACCATATCTTTTATATTTTACATAGAATATTTATTAATAATATGTAATGAGATAACATCTTGTTGTTAAAAGGTGGACCCACGGTACATTGAAGTGGATAACGGATTATAAGGCGAAAATCTCTCCATGTAAGGGGCCATTTAAATACAGCCACTTCCCCTTGAACAGCCGCACTCAGCTTTTTCATGGAACAGAAAACTTTTTGGGCCCTGGCCCTGGGATTTCCCTAGAGGTTACCCCTCGGTGAGTCTTTTTTCTTTTCCCAGCTCCTAAAGGAATTTAGATGAATTCTTTCCCCATGAGCCAAGGGTCTCTGAGCCTATGGGAACAAATATATAACGATGGGCAAGTTCTCCATATTTTCTAGACTTTTGGGACTCCCTGAAGCTGGCAGCTGCCCCCCCTTTCCCTCCCTGGTGTATTGGAGATAGGTATCAGCCGAGGTAGATGCATATGTATAGTCCCACACCACCTGCTTCCCGTCGTATATACATTATATATATTTTATATATATATATATATATATATATATATATATTATATTAATATATATATATATATATATATATATATATATATTATATATATATATATATATATATAATATATATTTTATATATATATATTATATATATATATATATGTTATATATATATTTATTTATTTTATTTATTTTTTTTTATTATCACACTGGCCGATTCCCACCAAGGCAGGGTGGCCCGAAAAAAGAAAAACTTTCACCATCATTCACTCCCATCACTGTCTTGCCAGAAGGGTGCTTTACACTACAGTTTTTAAACTGCAACATTAACACCCCTCCTTCAGAGTGCAGGCACTGTACTTCCCATCTCCAGGACTCAAGTCAGCCTGCCGGTTTCCCTGAACCCCTTCATAAATGTTACTTTGCTCACACTCCAACAGCACGTCAAGTATTAAAAACCATTCGTCTCCATTCACTCCTATCAAACACGTTCACGCACGCTGCTGGAAGTCCAAGCCCCTCGCACACAAAACCTCCTTTAATCCCCTCCCTCCAACCTTTCCTGGGCCGACCCCTACCCCGCCTTCCTTCCACTACAGACTGATACACTCTTGAAGTCATTCTGTTTCGCTCCATTCTCTCTACATGTCCGAACCACCTCAACAACCCTTCCTCAGCCCTCTGGACAACAGTTTTGGTAATCCCGCACCTCCTCCTAATTTCCAAACTACGAATTCTCTGCGTTATATTCAAAACCACACATTGCCCTCAGACATGACATCTCCACTGCCTCCAGCCTTCTCTCGCTGCAACATTCATCACCCATGCTTCACACCCATATAAGAGTGTTGGTAAAACTATACTCTCATACATTCCCTCTTTGCCTCCAAGGACAAAGTTCTTTGTCCCCAAACAGACTCCTAAGTGCACCACTCACCCTTTTCCCCTCATCAATTCTATGATTCACCTCATCCTTCATAGACCATCCGCTGACACGTCCACTCCCAAATATCTGAATACATTCACCTCCTCCATACTCTCTCCCTCCAATCTGATATCCAATCTTTAATCACCTAATATTTTTGTTATCCTCATAACCTTACTCTTTCCTGTATTCACTTTTAATTTTCTTCTTTTGCACACCCTACCAAATTCACCCACCAATCTCTGCAACTTCTCTTCAGAATCTCCCAAGAGCACAGTGTCATCAGCAAAGAGCAACTGTGACAACTCCCACTTTATGTGTGATTCTTTATCTTTTAACTCCACGCCTCTTGTCAAGACCCTCGCATTTACTTCTCTTACAACATTATATATATATATATTAAATACCAGTGTATACACATTTTCTTATTCTGAATAAATTTCCACTCTTTCTATGTACTCTAGAACTCCCATCCCCCATCCCTTCAGTACCCCTCTCACAACTTGCAAAATTCCACATTGACCCCTATCCACCCGGCCATCGCTTTTCAACATCCAAAATGCCCAAAGGACCTCTTACCTTATTAAAAGATGTTCAGAAGATGAGAGGGGTAAGGCAGACAAAATGACAGACACAGTAAACCCAATCTAAAGCCTCCTAGTCATGCTGACTTCAGCTACTCATTTTATCTCAATTCTCCTACCAACTTTCCTTACTCAACAGTGATAAAATTATTGCACTCTTCCCCTATGCCTTCAACATGAGGAATAGTACTCTGGACGAACAACCTCTCTAATAATAATAAATAAAAAAAAAATATATTTATTCCAAGTTTACGAGATATAATTTATATATATTTCCTTACTGGATGATAAAGAATATCTTACTATTCATATATTCAAAAAAAAATCCTTTCAATATCTGAGAAGTGTTCGGCCCTTTCATCAGGCCTCTCTTTTGATGTGGTTATTTATAGCTGGCAAAAGGAAGCTCGAAAAAAGCAAAAACGAGAATCCTAATTGCTTCCCCCGTTTTGCTAGGGAAAAAGCCTTTCAAATTACATGGGAAGTCTGCGGAGCACCTTGTTGGTAGGGTTGGGAAGTGAAGGGAGGACAGAAGCCCTTGTGAGCTAGGGAGGGAGAAAAAGAGGAGAAAAAAGAGAGAGAGGAGGAAAAAAGAGAGGAGGGGGGAGGGAGAGGAGAGAGAGAGAAAAGAGAGAGAGAGGGAGAGAGAGAAGAGAAGAAGAGAGAAGGAAGAAAGGAGGAAGGAGAGAGAGATGAGAGGAGAGGAGGAGAGAGAGAGAGAGAGATTTTAGAAGCACACAGAATGGAAACAACAAGAGGTTTTATTGTAAGCATTTCGATCCTAGGACCGTGGTCCCTCAATGGTCCCATCACCGAAATGCTTCCAAAAATTTTTTATGTTTGCATTTTACGTTTTTTTTTCCAAAATAATCGTGAGAAATTAAGCCCCAAAAGGAGATAGGGGCAGACAGACAGACCCCCCAACCCAAGAACATAGCCCCCCCAATAAAAAACCACACAGATTGAAGGGGAGGGAAAACTTATGGGGAGGGGGGTTTACCTGGAGGCGGAAATTGAGGAGGGAATCTGAGTGGGGGGAAAATTTAGGTAAAAACAGTGATGGGGCCGGGTGTTTTTTGTGGTGGGGGGGAAGGGAGGTGGCATTAAAGATGGGGGGGGCCCGTTTAAAAGGGTGGGCATTTACGTTAGAGTAATGGGAATACCCTTTTTGGGGGGTGGGATTGCTTTAAGGGGGAGGGGATTTTTTTTTTGAAATGGGGGTGAATGGGGAGAAAGATTAAAAAGGAAGGGAATGACAAAACACAAGGGGGGGGATGATTAAGGGGGGGTTAAGGGGGATAATGGGAAAATGTTTACGGGTGAAAGGGGGAAGGGGAAAGGGGTGTGGGGTTTGGATTGGATTAATGGGTTTTTAAATTTTACTGGAGGGGTGTTAAGGAAAATCCCTGGGTTACGGGAAATTAATTTTTTCCCCCCCTAACCCCCCCCCTCTATCCCTCCCTTATTCCTCCCCCCCTTTTCCTTTCTTTTCCCCCTTTTTCTTCCGTTTCCCCCCGTTCCCCTCCCCTTTTTGCCCCCCGTTCTTCCTTTTTTTTTATCCCATCAAGAGAGAGAGAGAGAGAGGGGAGAGAGAAGAGAGAGAAGAGAATGTTATGCCAAAGAAAATCCTCCCTCCCGTCATGAAAAAATTTCCAAACACCTTTGGAAAAAAAACCCCCAAAAACCTGTAAAACACTCCAAACCCCACTACCAACCGCAAAACCCCCACCACTTTAACTACCCCTACCACCCCCACCACCACCTCCACCACTACCAAACCCCCACTACCACCCCACATCACCGCCAATAAAAACCCAACCCCTTTCACCCCTACTTTACCCACCACTTTCCCCCCCCATAATAAACATTACGGTCATTCCAACCTTAAAAAAAATTATTCAACTTAGCCCACTATATAATTCCCTTTCTTTCTCTTCCTTAAATTTCTCTTTATGTCCGAAAGGAAAATATATTTGGCGTCAATGTCTCTTTGAGCGGCCTGTGAATACATCATTTGCATACAAGCGAGGTTAAATGTTCTTGTGCGGAACAAACTGTGCTGCGGACGACTGCTCCCGCTCTTGTCTTGTTCCTTCACTGCTCCGTCCTGCTCACTGCTCTTCCTGGGTCTGATACGGTGTTAGCTGTCAGGGAGCCCTATAAACCTTCTCTCTCTCTCCCTTCACTGCTAATGTTAGTCACTGTATCACTCTACCTTTACTGCTAGTGTTAGTCACTGTATCTCTCCTTGTCTCTCCAGGCTACCAGTTCCTCTTTCAGTGCTCTAGGCAGGCTGTGCAGTACTTAACAACTGAGTGAACCTTCAGACAACGGGCGAAATGTCTCGTCAGTGAATATAAGTGTTACGCACGATGTTTTACTTATCCATAAGCAGTTGTAGCCCTTATAAAAATCTCTCTCTCTCTCCCCCCCCCTCTCTCTCTCCTCTCTTTTTTTTTTTTTTTTTTTTTTTTACACAGGGTTTGACAAGGTTAAGGATCCCTAGCTTTATTGACAGCTATTTACAGGTTAAGGATTCCTAACTTTATTGGCAAGCTAAGAGCTGTTACCTACATCAGCTCATTTGAAAGCATTTTTATTGTTATGAGACATACAAGTAGGAAACAGGATGAAGTTGGAGCCATCTGTGGGCCAACATTTTCATTTGATCAACTGACTTTATCTCGTTGACATCATTTTCCTGTACGAATGGGGTTCCATATCGAGTCATCTGGGTATGTATGATCTCAGATGGAGTGATGTTCTGGAGAAAGGGGACAGCCAGAGTGAAGTTGCTGCTTTCTGCCCGTCTTGTGGGATAAAAACTTGTTTCACGCTGTCCTCGAAGTGGATCCAAGTGTGGTATTTTGACAATATTGGCCTTGTACATAACAGTAAGGCCACCCACATCCCTCCTATGCTGAAGGCTCTGCTGAAATGACAGATCTATCCAGGATGGGTCCAGGCGAGAGATGAGACGTCTTGCTCTGTTCTCTACTCTGTCAAGCAGTCGCAGATGAGAGGGGGGGCAGGCAAACCAAGAAAGTGGAGCATACTCAAGGTGCGAGCGTACTTGTGCCTCGTACAGGATCTTGCAACCCCTACTGTTAAGCAGATGGGAGATACGGCGAAGTGCTGTAAGCTTCCTGGCTGCCTTGTTTGCAAGATTTACAACATGGTTCT
>NC_069465.1:9512506-9515006 GCF_026875155.1 Cherax quadricarinatus | reverse complement strand
CCCCACAACAGCAACCCCCCACACAACAGCAACCCCCACACAACAGCAACCTCCCCCACAACAGCAACCTCCACACAACAGCAACCCCCCACACAACAGCAACCTCCCCCACAACAGCAACCCCCACACAACAGCAACCCCCCACACAACAGCAACCTCCCCACACAACAGCAACCTCCCCACACAACAGCAACAACCCCCACACAGCAACAACCCCCACACAGACAACAACCCCCCACACAACAACAACCCCCCACACAACAGCAACCTCCCCACACAACAGCAACCCCCACACAACAGCAACCTCCCCACACAACAGCAACCTCCCCAACAACAGCAACAACCCCCACACAGCAACAACCCCCACAGCAACAACCCCCACACAACAACAAACCCCCACACAACAGCAACCTCCCCACACAACAGCAACCCCCACACAGCAACAACCCCTCACACAACAACAACCCCACACAACAGCAACCTCCCACACAACAGCAACCTCCCCACACAACAGCAACAACCCCCACACAGCAACAACCCCCACACAGCAACAACCCCCCACAAACAACACCCCCCACACAACAGCAACCTCCCCACACAACAGCAACCCCACACAGCAACAACCCCCCACACAACAACAACCCCACAAACAGAAACCCCCACACAACAACAACCCCCCCAGCAACAACACACCCAAACAACAACTCACAAACACACAACAACAATCCACACTCACACAACAATGACTCACACATACACAGCAACAACCCCCCCCACACACAACCTCCCCCCACACACACAACCCTCCCCCCACACTTCCCTGAGTCAGACCACTTCATCACAGACAGTAATTACGTCTTAATTACCCACATATGGAAGCTCTTTGTTATGTGATAATAACAGATTCAGACCAGAGTTAATTGACTCTTCCATCACCTTTGACCTGACCCTCTCAGGTCCACTGGATGGTCAGGTCACTAGGTATGCCCCTTAGCTGGTCAGGTCACTATAGTCGCCTGGACTGGTTGATAAATTAGACACATGCTCAATAACTAGGTGCCTATATTTTGTTGATGTTTCGCCAAATCAGTGGCTTTATCAGTGCATTATATAGACGTCAAGGAGAGAGGGTAGATGAGGTTATCAGTCCCTTAGCCTGTGGGACTGATTACCCTAAACTCATCATCGTCCTCTGTTATTCTCTGTGTTGTACTGAAGACTCCACTGACTCGCGAAACGTTTCTCAACAAAGATTCCCAAATGTTGCACAACATAGCAACATATACTCATAGAAATATACACAAATATAAAATACACACACACACACACACACACACACACACACACACACACACACACACACACACACACACACACACACACACACACACACACACACACACCACACACACACACACACACACACACACACACACACACACACACACACACACACACACACACACACACACATACACAAGCACACACACACATACACACACACGACACACACCACACACACACACCACACACACACACACACACACACACACACACACACACACACACACACACACACACACACACACCCACACACACAGGGATATGTCCTACGAGGAGAGGTTAAGGAAAATCGACTTGACAACACTGGAAGACAGGAAACATAGGGAAGATATAATAACGACATATAAAATACTGAGAGGAATCGACAAGGTAGACAAAGACAGGATGTTTCAGAGACTGGACACAGCAACAAGAAGTCACAGGTGGAAGTTGATGACTCAGATGAATCACAGGGATGTTAGGAAGTATTTTTTCAGTCACAGAGTAGTCAGGAAGTGGCATAGTCTGAGCAGTGATGCAGTGAGGCAGGATCCATACATAGCTTTAAGACGAGGTATGATAAAGCTCATGGAGCGGGATGAGTGACCGAGTAGCGGCCAGTGAAGAGGCGGGTCCAGGAGCTGTAAATCGACCCCTGCAACCACAACTAGGTGAGTAAACAGAGAGACTAAGTAAAATCCCCGACTTCAAGACGGGTCCTCAAGTCTACTGAAAATTCACTAAATTATTAAAAAAATCCACAAGAAACTGATGTTTCTGTACTTCCTACAACAGTCTAATTCTCTGCTGCTTTGAAAGTACAACCTCTTCTAATAAAATATTCTTTGATTCCGTGTCAGTAATTTGGTAATAAATTCTCAACTACATGTGCAACATCTGGGTATCTTTATTGTAGACGTTTCGCAATCCACTGGATGGCGAAACGTCTACAATAAAGATACCCAGATGTTGCACATGTGTCTTAATTTCATCTTGTCGGTATTATATACCATTCTTGCACAACTTGTCAGACACTGCAACATCATGGAATCTTGATTCAAAGGACATGTACATAACCTTCACGGCTACGACAACTACTACTACAACTAACCCATCTCTTTGGGAAGGACCTACTTCCACTGGGGAATCCTGCCTACCAGTGACTATGTCCTCGTCT
>NC_069465.1:9467506-9507506 GCF_026875155.1 Cherax quadricarinatus | reverse complement strand
ACCTCATCTTTCATAGACCCATCCGCTGACACGTCCACTCCCAAATATCTGAATACATTCACCTCCTCCATACTCTCTCCCTCCAATCTGATATTCAATCTTTCATCACCTAATCTTTTTGTTATCCTCATAACCTTACTCTTTCCTGTATTCACCTTTAATTTTCTTCTTTTGCACCACCCTAACCAAATTCATCCACCAATCTCTGCAACTTCTCTTCAGAATCTCCCAAGAGCACGTGTCATCAGCAAAGAGCAGCTGTGACAACTCCCACTTTGTGTGTGATTCTTTGTCTTTTAACTCCACGCCTCTTGCCAAGACCCTCGCATTTACTTCTCTTACAACCCCATCTATAAATATATTAAACAACCACGGTGACATCACACATCCTTGTCTAAGGCCTACCTTTACTGGGAAAAAATTTCCTTCTTTCCTACATACTCTAACTTGAGCCTCACTATCCTCGTAAAAACTCTTCACTGCTTTCAATAACCTACCTCCTACCCCATACACTTGCAACATCTGCCACATTGCCCCCTATCCACCCTGTCATATGCCTTTTCCAAATCCATAAATGCCACAAAGACCTCTTTAGCCTTATCTAAATACTGTTCACTTATATGTTTCACTGTAAACACCTGGTCCACACACCCCTACCTTCCTAAAGCCTCCTTGTTCATCTGCTATCCTATTCTCCGTCTTACTCTTAATTCTTTCAATTATAACTCTACCATACACTTTACCAGGTACCACTCAACAGACTTATCCCCCTATAATTTTTGCACTCTCTTTTATCCCCTTGCCTTTATACAAGGAACTTATGCATGCTCTCTGCCAATCCCTAGGTACCTTACCCTCTTCCTACATTTATTAAATAATTGCACCAACCACTCCAAAACTATATCCCCACCTGCTTTTAACATTTCTATCTTTATCCCATCAATCCCGGCTGCCTTACCCCCTTTCATTTTGCTACTGCCTCACGAACTTCCCCCACACTCACAACTGGCTCTTCCTCACTCCTACAAGATGTTATTCCTCCTTGCCCTATACACGAAATCACAGCTTCCCTATCTTCATCAACATTTAACAATTCCTCAAAATATTCCTTCCATCTTCCAATACCTCTAACTCTCCATTTAATAACTCTCCTCTCCTATTTTTAACTGACAAATCCATTTGTTCTCTAGGCTTTCTTAACTTGTTAATCTCACTCCAAAACTTTTTCTTATTTTCAACAAAATTTGTTGATAACATCTCACCCACTCTCTCATTTGCTCTCTTTTTACATTGCTTCACCACTCTTAACTTCTCTCTTTTTCTCCATTATACTCTTCCCTCCTTGCATCACTTCTACTTTGTAAAAACTTCTCATATGCTAACTTTTTCTCCCTTACTACTCTCTTTACATCATCATTCCACCAATCGCTCCTCTCCCTCCTGCACCCACTTTCCTGTAACCACAAACTTCTGCTGAACACTCTAACACTACATTTTTAAACCTACCCATACCTCTTCGACCCCATTGCCTATGCTTCATTAGCCCATCTATCCTCCAATAGCTGTTTATATCTTACCCTAACTGCCTCCTCTTTTAGTTTATAAACCTTCACCTCTCTCTTCCCTGATGCTTCTATTCTCCTTGTATCCCATCTACCTTTTACTCTCAGTGTAGCTACAACTAGAAGTGATCTGATATATCTGTGGCCCCTCTATAAACATGTACATCCTGAGTCTACTCAACAGTCTTTTATCTACCAATACATAATCCAACAAACTACTGTCATTTCGCCCTACATCATATCGTGTATACTTATTTATCCTCTTTTTCTTAAAATATGTATTACCTATAACTAAACCCCTTTCTATACAAAGTTCAATCAAAGGGCTCCCATTATCATTTACACCTGGCACCCCAAACTTACCTACCACACCCTCTCTAAAAGTTTCTCCTACTTTAGCATTCAAGTCCCCTACCACAATTACTCTCTCACTTGGTTCAAAGGCTCCTATACATTCACTTAACATATATATATCATTAGAGAGCTCTAGTTGTCATTAGAAAACCTTAGTTGTTATTAGAGAGCCCCAGTTACCAATAGAGAGCCCAGTTGTCATTAGAGGGCTCCAGCTGTCATTAGAGGGCCCCAGCTGCCATTAGAAGGCCCCAGCTGTCATTATAGAGCCCTAGTTATCATCAAACAGCCCCAGCTGTCGTTAAGAGAGGTGCAACTATCACTCACTGGCCTCTCCGCTCGCCTGCACAGGCTGTCATATTCTTCAGCTGGTTGGGGTCATCTTCTCTAGACGCTTAGCTAACAGCGGCACCATTATCGTGCGTCATGTTAATGGGCACCACCCCTTGGAGGCTCCCAAATGGAGCCCAGGAAGTGATCCGTGGAGCCCACTCTAAATTATTAATATTGCTGTTGGGTGAGTGAAAGGAAGAGGCGATTGGTGTTTGTGGTGAGGTACACACACACACACACACACACACACACACACACACACACACACACACACACACACACACACACACACACACACACACACACACACACACACACACATTTAGCTCTCAAAAAGTCTTGGACAGGGCTCTTGCTCTCTACATAGAGCAAGAGCCCTTCAAATGGATTAGTGTACCTCCCTTAAAGAGAGTGCGGATATTGTACTCTATAAAAGGAATATGGATCCTTTTAAAATGAGTACGGGAACTCTTAGAGAGCATTGTACTCTCTAATTGGAGTTGGAACCCTTTTCAAGAGAGTACGAGAATTTTTAGAGAGTATTGTACTCTCTAAAGGCAGTAAAGACGATCTTAAAGAGAGTAAGAGAACTCTTAGAGAGTAAAGGGAGTAGAACCCTCTTAAAGAGGATAAGGGAACTCCCTAAAGGAAGTAAAGACGCTCTTAAAGAGAGGATTGTATACTCTTAAAAGAGTCAGTGTAGCCATGGAACAAGGCTACAGAGATAGACATATTGTTGGGTATCTATTTCATGGTCTAACACACTCGACCCATCCACTGATTGACTGGTTTGGTCCCAGCAGGTGGAGGGGGAGAGAGAAGGGAGGTGGAGGGGTAGAAAGGAGGAGTAGGGGAGGGTGAGATATGAGGGGTAGTGGAGGGTGAGAAAGGAGGGGTAGGGGAAGGTGAGAAAGGAGGGGTAGGGGAATGTGAGAAAGGAGGCGTAGGAGAGGGTAAGAAATGAGGGGTAGGAGAGGGTGAGAAAGGAGGGGTAGGGGAAGGTGAGAAAGGAGGGGTAGGGGAATGTGAGAAAGGAGGGGTAGAAGAGGGTAAGAAATGAGGGGTAGGAGAGGGTGAGAAAGGAGAGGTAGGGAAGGTGAGAAAGGAGGGGTAGGGGAATGTGAGAAATGAGGGGTAGGAGAGGGTGAGAAAGGAGGGGTAGGGGAAGGTGAGAAAGGAGGGGTAGGGGATGGGACAGTTGGATGTGGGTGGTAGGTAGAGAGTACTGTTTCTCTTGTAGGGGGAGGCATTTGAGGGGAAGGGGAACGTGAGGGGAAACTAATAGTGGTTGTTGTTATTGCAGTAGTGGTAGTGGTAGTTGTGGTAGCCATGGTGGTGTTGAGACGTTGTTAATAATAATAATAATAATAATAATAATAATAATAATAATAATAATAATAATAATAATAATAATAATAATAATAATAATAATGAAATTATTAAAATTATTTTAATTGATTTCCCCTCAAATTCCCTTACATATTAGAATAAACCAGGTCGGTGGGATGGGCAGCGGTGTGGTTGATAAATTAAACCGTGGGAAGGTTTAGTAAAAGCAACCATAGGTGAATTTTTTTAAGACCCACGACCCGGTGTCCCTCTTACCCTTTTTTTAACCTATCACTTATCGTGACCTTTCTTGACCTTTTGTGGTCTTTTGTGTCCTATCGTTACCTGTCGTGACTTTTCATTACCTTCCGCAACGTTTCGTGAAGTTTTCCAACTTTTCGTGACATTTCGTGACCTTTCGTGACTTTTCATTACCTTCCGTAACGTTTCGTGAAGTTTTCCGACTTTTCGTGACATTTCGTGACCTTTCGAGACCTCGTATTTTCCCTAAATTACCTAGTATTGATAATAAATTCCAACCTTTGTAACCTTCGGTGACGGTGAATACAGCGGCTACAACAGTACGTCACCATTTAAATACAGCCCCTACACTAATCTGTAACTATATGTATGCAACCGAACGACTCGGGTCCAATCCGGGGCCCGGGGGGTGACGAGTGAATAAATCTTATAGCACCTGCTTCCCTTTTTTACCTAACAGTAAATGGGTTTACCAGGGTGATATATATTTATATATATATTATATTTTATATATATATTTTATATTTATATATATATATAATATATATATATTATATAATATATATATTATTATATATTTATATATTATATAATATATTTATATATATATATATATTTATATATATATATATATATATATATATATTTATATATATATATTAAACTGAACGATGACTTCACTGAACTTCACTGAACTTCACTGAACTTCACTGCTCCAGCAACTTCACTTCCTCTTTCTTCACTGTTGACCTCAGAGTTGAAGTCACAACTGATGGTGGTGGTGGTGCATTATTCTGGCGGTGTTGCTGCTGATGTCACACACATCATCTTACAAACACGAGCGTGGCACCTTTCCAATACCCGGGCCAGGCAAGAGTGCCACATTGACCCTTGGCACTCTGGGAAATGTGAGAAAGATCACCCCTCCTTAGAAACGTTATTTTGGAGGTAAATGGAGTAGAGATGGAGGAGTAGGACGTATGGTGGAGTAGAGATGGAGATAGGAAGTATGGTGGGAGTGGATGGGGGAGTAGGAAGTATAGTGGAGTAGAGATGGAGGAGAGAGGATGTATGGTGGAGAAGGAAGATGGAGGAATAGGAAGTATGGTGGAGTAGAGATGGAGGAGTAGGAAGTATGGTGGAGTAGAGATGGAGGAGTAGGAAGTATGGTGGAGTAGAGATGGAGGAGTAGGAAGTATGGTGGAGAAGAGATGGAGGAGTAGGAAGTATGTGGGTAGAGATGGAGGAGTAGGAAGTATGGTGGGTAGAGATAGAGGAGTTGGATGTATGGTGGGTAGAGATGGAGGGTAGGAAGTATGGTGGAGTAGAGATGGGGGAAATAGGAAGTATGGGGAGTAGAGATGGGGGAGTAGGAAAATATGGCGGAGTAGAGATGGAGGAATAGGAAGTATGGGGGAGTAGAGATGGAGGAAATAGGAAGTATGGTGGAGTAGAGATGGGGAGTAGGAAGTATGGTGGAGTAGAGTGGGGGAGTAGGAAGTATGGTGGAGTAGAGATGGAGGAAGTTTGGAAGTATGGAGGAGTAGAGATGGAGGAATAGGGAAGTATGGTGGAGTAGAGATGGAGGAGTAGGAAGTATGGTGGAAATAGAGATGGGGGAGTAGGAAGTATTTTGTGGAGTGGATGGAGGAGTAGGAAGTATGGTGGAGTAGAGATGGAGGAGTGGAAGTATGGTGGAGTAGAGATGGAGGAGTAGGAAGATGGGTGGAGTAGAGATAGGGAGTAGGAAGTATGGGGGGGAGGAGAGATGGAGGAGTAGGAAGTATGGTGGAGTAGAGATGGGGGGAGTAGGAAGTATGGTGGAGAAGAGATGGAGGAGTAGGAAGTATGGTGGAGAAGGATGGAGGGTAGGAAGTATGGTGGAGAAGAGATGGAGGAGTAGGAAGTATGGTGGGGGTAGAGAGATAGGGGAAATAGGAAGTATGGCGGAGTAGAGATGGAGGAGTAGGAAGTATGGTGGAGAAGAGATGGAGGAGTAGGAAGTATGGTGGAGAAGAGATGGAGGAGTAGGAAGTATGGTGGAGAAGAGATGGAGGAGTAGGAAGTATGGTGGAGTAGAGAGAGGAGTAGGATGGAGGAGTAGGAAGTATGGTGGAGTAGAGATGGAGGAGTAGGAAGTATGGTGGAGTAGAGATGGAGGAGTAGGAAGTATGGTGGAGTAGAGATGGAGGAGTAGGAAGTATGGTGGAGTAGAGATGGAGGAGTAGGAAGTATGGTGGAGAAGAGATGGAGGAGTAGGAAGTTGGTGGAGAAGAGATGGAAGGAGTAGGAAGTATGGTGGAGTAGAGATGGAGGAGTAGAGATGGAGGAGTAGGAAGTATGGTGGAGTAGAGATGGAGGAGTAGGAAGTTTTGGTGGAGTAGGGGATGGAGGAGTAGGAAGTATGGTGGAGTAGAGATGGAGGAGTAGGAAGTATGGTGGAGTAGAGATGGAGGAGTAGGAAGTATGGTGGAGTAGAGATGGAGGAGTAGGAAGTATGGTGGAGTAGAGATGGAGTAGTAGGAAGTATGGTGGGGGTGGAGATGGAGGAGTGGAGTCATTACTGGGGTAAAAGGGGAATGCTATAAGAGAGGGTAAGTTTGGGAGGGGTAAGGAAGGGGTAAGTGGTAGGGGTAAGGAAGGGTAAGTGGTAGGGGTAAGGAAGGGTAAAATGGTAGGGGTAAAGGAGGGTAAGTGGTAGGGGTAAGGAAGGGTAAGGGTAGGGTAAGGAAGGGTAAGTGGTAGGGGTAAGGAAGGGTAAGTGGTTTGGGTTTAAAGGAAGGATAAGTGGAAGGGGTTAAGGAAGGGTTAAGTGGTAGGGGTAAGGAAGGGTAAGTGGTAGGGGTAAGGAAGGGTAAGTGGTAGGGGTAAGGAAGGGTAAGTGGGGGGTAAGGAAGGATAAAGTGGAAGGGGTAAGGAAGGGTAAGTGGTAGGGGTAAGGAAGGGTAAGTGGTAGGGGGAAGGAAGGGTAAGTGGTAGGGGTAAGGAAGGATAAGTGGAAGGGGTAAGGAAGGGTAAGTGGTAGGGGTAAGGAAGGGTAAGTGGTAGGGGTAAGGAAGGGTAAGTGGTAGGGGTTTAAAGGGAAGGGTAAGTGGTGGGGTAAGGAAGGATAAGTGGAAGGGGTAAGGAAGGGTTAAAATGGTAGGGGTAAGGGAAAGGGTAAGTGGTAGGGGTAAGGAAGGGTAAGTGGTTGGGGTAAGGAAGGATAAGTGGAAGGGGTATGGAAGAGTAAGTGGTAGGGGGAAGGAAGGATAAGTGGTAGGGGTAAGGAAGGGTAAGTGGTAGGGGTAAGGAAGGGTAAGTGGTAGGGGTAAGGAAGGGTAAGTGGTGGGTAAGGAAGGGGAAGTGGTAGGGGTAAAAAGGAAGGGTAAGTGGTAGGGGGAAGGAAGGGTAAGTGGTAGGGGTAAGGAAGGATAAGTGGAAGGGTAAGGAAAGGGTAAGTGGTAGGGGTAAGGAAGGGTAAGTGGTAGGGGTAAGGAAGGGTTAAGTGGTAGGGGTAAAGGAAGGGTTAAAATGGTAGGGGTAAGGAAAGGGTAAGTGGAAGGGGGAAGGAAGGGTAAGTGGTTAGGGGTAAGAAGGGTTAAGTGGTAGGGGTAAGGAAGGGTAAGTGGTAGGGGTAAGGAAGGGGTAAGTGGAAGGGGTAAGGGAAGGGTAAGTGGTAGGGGTAAGGAAGGGTAAGTGGTGGGGTAAGGAAGGGTAAGTGGTAGGGTTAGGAAGGGTAAGTGGTAGGGTAAAGGAAGGATAAGTGGAAGGGGTAAGGAAGGGTAAGTGGTAGGGGTAAGGAAGGGTAAGTGGTTTGGGGGAAGGAAGGGTAAGTGGTAGGGGTAAGGAAGGGTAAGTGGTAGGGGTATAGGAAGGATAAGTGGAAGGGGTAAGGAAGGGTAAGTGGTAGGGGTTTAAAGGGAAAGGGTAAGTGGTAGGGGAGGAAGGGTAAGTGGTAGGGGTAAGGAAGGGTAATGGTAGGGGTAAGGAAGGGTAAGTGGTAGGTGTAAGGAAGGGTAAGTGGTAGGGATAAGGAAGGGTAAGTGGTAGGGGTAAGGAAGGGTAAGTGGAAGGGGTAAGGAAGGGTAAGTGGTAGGGGTAAGGAAGGGTAAGTGGGAGGGGTAAGGAAGGGTAAGTGGTAGGGGTTTAAAGGAAGGGTAAGTGGAAGGGGTAAGGAAGGGTTTGTGGAAGGGGGTAAGGAAGGGTAAGTGGAAGGGGTAAGGAAGGGTAAGTGGAAGGGGTAAGGAGGGTAAGTGGAAGGGGTAAGGAAGGGTAAGTGGTAGGGTTAGGAAGGGTAAGTGGAAGGGGTAAGGAAAGGGTAAGTGGAAGGGGTAAGGAAGGGTAAGTGGAAGGGGTAAGGAAGGGTAAGTGGAAGGGGTAAGGAAGGGTAAGTGGAAGGGGTAAGGAAGGGTAAGTGGAAGGGGTAAGGGAAGGGTAAGTGGAAGGGGTAAGGAAGGGTAAGTGGAAGGGTAAGGAAGGGTAAGTGGAAGGGGTAAAGGAAGGGTAAGTGGAAGGCGTAAGGAAGGGTAAGTGGAAGGGGTAAGGAAGGGTAAGTGGAAGGGGTAAGGAAGGGTAAGTGGAAGGGGTAGGAAGGGTAAGTGGAAGGCGTAAGGGAAGGGTAAGTGGGGAAGGCCCTAAGGAAGGGTAAGTGGAAGGGGGAAGGAAGGGTAAGTGGAAGGGGTAAGGAAGGGTAAGTGGAAGGGGTAAGGAAGGGTAAGTGGAAGGGGTAAGGAAGGGTAAGTGGAAGGGGTAAGCAAGAGAAGAGAGAAAGGGGAAAAAGTGAGATCAAATGGAATAGCAAAACTTTCTAAAGAAAGGAATAAGAGATCTCTCACAGCACTTCTCTACCTCTTCTCCCCTTCCCCCCTTTATCTCTCTCCCTTTCCTACCTATCCTTCCCTCTTCCCTCTTCCTCTCTTCTTCCTTCCCTGCCCTTCCCTCCACCTCAGCCAATAGGCTTCACTGAAGCGGCTCTCACTGAATTTCCCATCACTTTAAACTTAGGAAAGTGTAAGTTGGTGGTGGTAGTGGTGGTGGTGGTAGTGGTGATGGTGGTAGTGGTGGTGATGGTGGTAGTGGTGATAGTGTTAGTGGTGGTGATGGTGGTAGTGGTGGTGATGGTGGTAGTGGTGGTGATGGTGGTAGTGGTGATGGTGGTAGTGGGTGATGGTGGTAGTGGTGATGGTGGTAGTGGTGGTAATGGTGGTAGTAGTGATGGTGGTGGTGGTGGTGATGGTTGGTAGTGGTGATGGTGGTAGTGGTGGTGATGGTGGTAGTGGTGGTTTGTGGTGGTGGTGGTTTTTGGTGGTAGTGGTGGTAATGGTTGGTAGTAGTGATGGTGGTGGTGATGGTGGGTAGTGGTGATGGTGGTAGTTTGGTGGGGATGGTGGTAGTGGTGATGGTGGTAGTGGTGATGGTGGTAGTGGTGATTGTGTTAGTGGTGGTGGTTTGGGAGTGGCGATGGTGGTAATGGTGATGGTGGTAGTGGTGGTGGTAGTGGTGATGGGGTAGTGGTGATGGTGGTAGTGGTGATGGTGGTAGTGGTGATGGTTTTAGTGGTGGATGGTGGTAGTGGCGATGGTGGTAATGGTGATGGTGGTGTGGTGTGGTTTTTGTGGTGATGGTGGTAGTGGTGATGGGTGGTAGGGGTTTGATGGTGGTAGTGGCGATGGTGGTATGGTGATGGTGGTAGTGGTGATGGTTTTAGTTGGTGATGGTGGTAGTGGCGATGGTGGTAATGGTGATGGTGGTAGTGGTGATGGTGGTAGTGGTGATGGTGGTTAGTGGTGATTGGGGTATTTAGTGAGGGTGTAGTGGTGTTGGTGGTAGTGGTGATGCTGGTAATGGTGGTAGTAGTGATGGTGGTGGGTGGTGGTGGTGATGGTTGTGGTAGTGGTGATGGTGGTATGTTGGTAATGGTGATGGTGATAAGGGTTGCAGCGAGGGTGGTGAAATAATAATTGGGGGTGGTAGTGTTGGGGGTTTAAGGGTGTAGTGGGGGTGGTAATGGTAGTAGTGGGGTGGTAATGTTGGTGGTAGTGGGGATGGTAGTCTTGGTGGTAATGGTGGTAGTGGGGGTGGTAATGTTGGTGGTAATGGTAGTAGTGGGGGGGGGGGTAATGTTGGTGGAAAGGGTTTAGTAGTGGGGATGGTAATGTTGGTGGTAGTGGGGGTAGTAGAGGTGGTAATGTTGGTGGTAGTGGGGGTGGTGTTTTGGGTGGTAATGGTGGTAGTGGGGGGGTAATGTTGGGGGTTTAATGGTAGTAGTGGGGGTTGGTAATGTTGGTGGTAGTGGGGGTGGTAAGTGATGGTGGTAATGGTGATAGTGGGGGGTGGTAATGTTGGTGGTAATGGTAGTAGGGGGGGGGTTGGTAATGTTAGTGGTTAATTTTAGTAGTGGGGGTGGTATGTTGGCGGTAGTAGGGGGGTTTAGTGTTGGTGGTAATAGTGGTAGTGGGGGTGGAAATGTTGGTGGTAATGGTGGTAGTGGAGGCGATAATGTTGGTGGTAGTGGGAGGGGGGTTAGTGTTGGTGGTAATGGTGGTAGTGGGGTGGTAATGTTGGTGGGTAATGGGTAGGGGGGGGTGGTATGTTGGGTTTTTGGGGGGGGTATTTTTGGGGAATGGGTTTTTTGGGGTGGTAATTTTTGTGGAAAGGTGGTGGATGGTTTGTTGGTGGAAAATTTGTAGTGGGGGGGGTAAGGGGGGTTGGGTTTGGGGGGGAGGGGGGAATGTGGTGGGGGGGGGAAATTTTGGTGATAATTGTTGTGGGGTTTGGTAAGTTGGTGGTGTGGGGGGTGGAGGGGTGGTAAGGGGTTGGGGGGGTGTTTTGGTGGAGGGGGGTGAATTTTGGTGGTTTTTTTTTGGTAGTGGGGTGGTTTGTTGGTGGTAGGGGGGGTGGTATTTTTGGGAAAAGGTTGGGGAATGTTGGTGTTGTGGAGTGGGGGGTGGAAAGGGTGGTTTTAAGGGGGGTTGGTGGGGTTTGTTGTAGTGGGGATGGAAATGTTGGTGGTGTGTTTGTGTGGGGGGGTAAGTGGTGGTGATGATTGTGTGGGGGGTAATTTTGGTGGTAGATTGTGTGGGGGGGGGTTGTTGGGGGAGTTTGTAGTGGGGTGGTTTATGTGGTGGTGATGTTGTAGGGGGTGGAATGTGGGGTGAGATTGAGTGGGGTGGAAATGTTGGTGGTTGTTTTGGTGGGGGTGGTAATTTTGGTGGTGATGTTTGGTGGGGGGTATTTTTGGTGGTGATGTTGTGTGGGGGTGGAAATGTTGGTGTGATGATTGTAGGGGGGGGGTGGAATTTTGGTGGTGTGATTGTAGGGGGGTGTTAATGTTGGTGGTGTGATTGTGGGGGGTGGTAATTTTGGTGGTGATGTTGTAGTGGGGGTGGTAAGTTGGGGGTTGATGATTTTTGGGGGGGTGGTAATTTTGGGTGGTTGATTTAGGGGGGGGTGGTAATGTTGTTTTTATTTTAATTTTTTTTGTTTTTTTTTGAATTTTTTTTAAAGGGGGGTTATATTTTTTTTAATTTTTATATTTTTTTAATTTTTATATTTTTCAATTTTTTATATTTATTTAATTTTTTTTTTATTTAATTTTTTTTTGGGGATTTTGTGGGGGTGATGATTGTAGTGGGGGTGGTAATTTTGGGTGTGATGTTTGTAGTGGGGGTGGTATTGTTGGTGGGATGATTGTGGTGGGGGTGGTAAGTTGGTGGTGTGATTGTGGGGGGGGGGAAAATGTTGGTGGTGTGATTGTGGGGGGGGTGGTAATGTTGGGGTAAATTTTTGGGGGTGGTAATGTTGGTGTGTGTTTGTAGTGAGGGGGGTTAAGTTGGTGGTGATGTTTGTGTGGGGGGGTAATGTTGGTAGTGAGATTGAGTGGGGGTGGTTTGTGGTGGTGATGATTTTTGGGGGTGGTAATGTTGGTGGTGATGATTGTGGGGGGGGGGGTAATGTTGGTGGTGATATTTAGTGGGGGGGGTAATTTTGGTGGGTGATTTTGTGTGGGGGGGTAATTTTGGGGGTTTGTGTTGTAGTGGGGGTGGTAATGTTGGTGGTGATGTGTAGTGGGGGGGTAATTTTGGTGTGATGTTTGGGGTGGGGGTGGTAATGTTGGTGGTGTGATTGTAGGGGGGTGGTAATTTTGGTGGTGAGGTAGTGGGGTGGTTAATGTGGTGGGATTTTGTAGTGGGGGTGGTATGTTGGTGGTGGATTTAGTGGGTGGTAATGTTGGTTTAGTGTTGATTGTAGTGGGGTGGTAATGTTGGTGGGGTTGATTTGGGGGGGGAAATGTTGGTAGTGATGTTGTAGGGGGGGGTGGTAATGTTGGTGGTGATGATTGTAGTGGGGTGGTAATGTTGGTGGGATGTTGTGGGGGGGTGGTAAGTTGGTGGTGATTTTTTGGTGGGGGTGGAAATTTTGGGTGGTGAGATTTTTGTGGGGGGGTAAGTTGGTAGTGAGTTGTAGTGGGGGTGGTTATGTTGGTGTGATGATTGTAGTGGGGTGGAAATTTTTGGTGTGAGATTGTAGTGGGGGGGTTTTGTTGGTGGGGATGTTTGTAGTGGGGGTGGTAATTTTTGGGTGGGATGATTGTGTGGGGGTTGGGAATTTTGGTGGGATGATTGTTGGGGGTGGAAATGTTGGTGGTGATGATTGTATGGGGGGGGTTAATGTTGGTGTGTGATTGTAGGGGGGGGGGTAATGTTGGGGGGTGATGTTGTAGTGGGGGTGGAAATGTTGGTGGTGATGATTGTGGGGGTGGTATGTTGGTGGGTGAGATGTGTGGGGGTGGTAATTTTTGGGGTGTGATTGTAGTGGGGGTGGTAATTTTTGGTGGTGATGATTTTTGGGGGGGGTTTGGTAATGTTGGGGGGTGAGATTGAAAGGGGGTTTGGTAATGTTGGTGGTTGATTGAAATGGGGTGGTAATTTTGGGTAGTGATGATTGTAGGGGGGGGTATTTTGGTGGTGAGATTTGGGGGGGGGTGTTGGTTGGTGGGGGAAGTTTGGGGGTGGGGTGGTAATTTTGGTGGTGTTGATTGTAGGGGGGGGTTGGTAATTTTGGGGGTGTTTTTTGGGTAGTGGGGATGGTTAATGTTGGTGGATGTTGTTGGGGGGGAAATGTTGGTGGTGAGATTGTGTGGGGTGGTAATTTTTTTTTGTGTGTTGTAGGGGGGGTGGTAATTTTTGGGTGGTGATGATTGTAGTGGGGTGGTAATGTTGGTGGTGATTTGTAGTAGGGGTGGTATGTGATATGATGATGGGGGGGGGTGGTATTTTTGGGTGGTGTGATTGTAGTGGGGAGGAAAGTTGGGGTGGTTTGTAGTAGGGTGGTAATGTTGGTAGTGATGATTGTTGTGGGGGTTTAAATTTTGTGTGAGGTTGTATGGGGTGGAAGTTGGGTGTGTGTTTGTAGTGGGGATGGTAATGTTGGTGGTGTTGTTTGTGTGGGGGGGTTTTAATGTTGGGGGGATTGTAGGGGGGTGGAAATGTTGTGTGTGATTGTAGTGGGGATGGTAATGTTGGTGGTGATGATTGTTGGGGGTGGTAATGTTGGTGTGATGATTGTATTTGGGGTGGTTGTTGGGGGTTGATGATTTAGTGGGGGGGGTAATGGGGGTGGTGATGATTGTAGTGGGGATGGAATTTTTGGTGGTGATGATTTTTGTAGGGGGGGGTAATTTGGGGTGTGATTGTAGGGGGGGGGGGAAATGTTGGTGGGATGATTGTGTGGGGGGGGTAATTTTGGTGGGATGTTGTAGTGGGGTGGTAATGTTGGTGGTGTGATTGTAGTGGGGGGGTAATGTTGGTGGTGATGTTTTTTGTGGGGGTGGAATTTGGTGGTGAGATTTGTAGGGGGTGGTAATTTGGGGGTGATGATTGTAGTGGGGGGAAATGTTGGTGGTGGATGTTTAGTGGGGGGGGTTTTAATGTTGGTGGGATGTTTGTGGGGGGGTGTTAATGGGGGGTGGGATGATTGTTGGGGGGGGGTGGTAATTTTGGTGGTGTGTTGTAGGGGGGGTTGGTAAGTTGGTGGTGATGATTGTGGGGGGGGGGTTTGGAATGTTGGGGTGAGATTTTTGGGGGGGTGGAAATGTTGGTGGTGATTTGTAGTGGGGTGGAAATTTTGGGGGTGATGATTTGTGGGGGTGGTAAGGTTGGTGGTGTGATTGTGGGGGGGGTGGTAAGTTGGTGGTGATGATTTGGGGGGGGTGGAAATTTTGTTGGGGGTTTTGTGATTGTTGGGGGGGTAATGTTGGTGGTGTGATTGTGTGGGTGGAATTTTGGGGGTATGATTTGTGTGGGGTGGTAAATTTTGGGGTGGTGAGTTGTGTGGGGGTGGTAATGTTGGGGGTGATGATTGTGTGGAGGGTTGGGTTTAAGGGGTTTTGGGGGTTTGGGTGATTTGTGGGGGGGTATTTTGGGGTGGTGATGTTTTGTGGTGGGGGTGGTAATTTTGGGGTTTTGATGATTGTGGTGGGGGGGTAAGTTGGTGGGATGATTGTAGGGGGGTGGTAATTTTGGTGGTGAGATTGTAGTGGGGGGTTTAATTTTTGGTGTTATTGTAGTGGGGGGGGTTTTTTTTTTGGTGGGGGTGGTAATGTTTTTTGGTTTTTAGTGGGGGGTGGAAATTTGGTGGTGATGATTTTAGGGGGGGGGTAATGGTTTTTTATATTGTATTTTGGTAATTTTTTTATTTAATTATTTTTTTTTTTTATTTAATGGGGTGGTGTTTATTGTAGTGGGGGGGGGTAATGTTGGTGGTGATGATTGGGGGGGTTTAAAATTTTGGGTAGTGATGATTGTAGTGGGGGTGGAATTTTGGTGGTGTGTTTGTAGGGGGGGTGGTTTTGGGGTGATTTTTTGTGTGGGGGTGGAAAAAGTGGTGGTGTTTATTGTAGGGGGGGAAAGGGTGGTATTTTGGTGGTGATGTTGTAGTGGGGTGGAAATGTTGGTGTGATTTTGTAGTGGGGGGGGGTAATGTTGGTGGTGATGTTTTGTGGGGTGGTTGTTTTTGTTGGATGATTGTAGGGGGGTGGTAATTTTGGTGGTGTGATTGTAGTGGGGTGGAAATGTTGGTGGTGATGATTGAGTGGGGGGTGGTATTTTGGTGGTGATTATTGTAGTGGGGGTGGTAATGTGGTGGTGATGTTTGTAGTGGGGGGGAAAATTTTGGTGTGATGTTTGTAGTGGGGGTGGTTTTGTTGGTGGTGTGATTGAGTGGGGGGGGTAATGTGGTGTGTGATTGTGTGGGGGTGGTAATGTTGGTGTGATGATTGTGTGGGGGTGGTAATGTTGGTGGTGATGTTGTAGTGGGGGGGGGGTAATTTTGGTGGTGATGTTGTAGGGGGGTGGAAATTTTTGGGGGTGATGATTTAGTGGGGGTGGTAATGTTGGTGTGATGATTTAGGGGGTGGTAATTTGGGTGGGGGGATGATTGTAGGGGGGGTGGTAATGTTGGTGGGATGATTGTTGGGGGGTATGTTGGTGGTGATGATTTTTTTGGGGGGGGGTAGTTTGTGGTGATGATTGGGTGGGGGGTGGAATTTTGGGTGGTGGATTGTGGGGGGGTGAAATGTTGGTGGGATGATTGGGGGGGGGGGGGTGGTAAGTTGGTGGTGATGTTTGTAAATGGGGGTGGTAATGTTGGTAGTGATGATTGAGGGGGGGGTGGTATTTTGGTGGTGATGTTGTGGTGGGGGTGGTAATTTGGTGGTGATGTTGTGGGGGGGGGGAAATGTTGGGGGTGTGATTTAGTGGGGGTGGTAATGTTGGTGGGTGATTGTGTGGGGTGGTAATTTTGGGTAGTGATGATTGAAGGGTTGGAAATGTTGGTGGTGTGATTGTAGTGGGGGGTAATGTTTTTTTTTGTGATGATTGTAGGGGGGGTTTAATGTTGGTGGGGGTGATTTTTTTTTTTTTATTTTAGGGGGTTTTTTTTTTTTTTTTTTTTTTGTTGTTTTTTTTTTTTATTTTTTTTTTTTGATGATTGTGTGGGGGTTGTAATGTTGATAGTGTGATTGTAGTGGGGGTGGTAATGTTGATAGTGATGATTGTAGTGGGGATGGTAATTTTGGGTGGTGATGATTGTAGTGGGGTGGTAATTTTTGATAGTGTGATTGTAGTGGGGGTGGTTGTTATAGTGGTTGTAGTGGGGGGTTTTAATTTTGGTGGTGATGATGTAGTTGGGTTGGAAAATGTTGGTAGTATGATTGTAGTGGGGGTGGTTGTTGGTGGTGATGATTGTAGGGGGGGGGTTTTAAACGTTGGTGGTGAGGGATGAGGGCTGACCCCCTTAAAACTCGTCCTCAAGTGAGGGACTGGCCACATCTGTACCTCCCCGCAGCTTCGCCGTTGCATTTTAAGTACTTTGCATTCGACTAAAAAAAGCCTTTTTACATCAGCAAAAACGTTTGCAAACAAAAAATATCTGAATGAATCTCAAAAATCCTCATATTATCCCGAGGTTCCCGGCCAGGCCCCGGGGTAAGAAAGTTACCTGATAATCATTAAAAATTCAAAAAGAGAAGACAATATCTTGCTGTATAACGTCACTCGGGGAAGAGGAAGACTCCCCAAAAAAGTCCATTGTTTGTACTCTACGCGAGCCAAATTTTGAACTTTGTTTCCCGGAAGGGAAAAATTTTAAAGGCAGTTCTAGTGTGGATTTGCTCTTTTTTTAAAATTTTCCCGGGGGGGGTTTTAGTAGGTACTAAAAAACAGACCCCGATCCCTCAGAAGAGCCAGATGCTCTCAGAAGACCCCAGATGCCTCAAAAGACCCCAGATGCACTCGAAGACCCCAGTGCACTAGAAACCCCAGTGCTCTCAGAAGCGCCCAGATGCTCTCAGAAGAGTCCAGAGCATCAGAAAAACCCCAGATGCTCTCAGAAGAGCCAGATGCCTCAAAAGGCCCCAGAGCTCTCAGAAGAGCCCGTGCATTAGAAAGCCTAGATGCACTCAGAAGAGCCAAGATGCACTCAGAAGAGCCTAGATGCACTCAGATGATCCCAGATGCACCTAAAAGATCTCAGATGTCCCCAGAAGAGCCTAGATGCACTCAGACGTGGCCAGATGCCCTCAAAAGATCCCAAATGCCCTCAGGAGATCCCAGATGCCCTCGGGAGAGCCTAGATGCACTCAGAAGAGCCTAGATGCGTTCACAAGAGGCTAGACGTATTCATAAGAGCCCAGACGCACTCACATTCAGAAGAGCCCAGGCTCGCTCTCAATAGCCCAGACGCACTCACGAGAGCCCAGACGCGCTTACAATAGCCCAGGCGCAGTCTCAAAAGCCCAGGCGCGCTCACAACAACAGGGGCTGAAATAAGGGGCTATACCTGAAGGAGGAAGAAGTGGAAGATGTGATGGACCATCTCAGTATGTTGCAGTAGACATCACTGTACTCCTGCATTGTCTTAGTGTTAAGATATTCTTTCTCTCTCTCTCTCTCTCTCTCTCTCTCTCTCTCTCTCTCTCTCTCTCTCTCTCTCTCTCTCTCTCTCTCTCTCTCCTCTCTCTCTCTCTCTCTCTCTCTCTCTCTCTTTTACACAGGGTTTGGCAAGGTTAGGTTAAGGATCCCTAGCTTTATTGACAAGCTAAGAGCTGTTACCTACATCAGCTCATTTGAAAGCATTCAAGTAGGGAACAGGATGAAGTTGGAGCCATCTGTGGGCCAGCTGAGGGCTATTTGTGGGCCAGCTGAGGGCCATCTGTGGGCCAGCTGAGGGCCATCTGTGGGCCAGCTGAGAGCCATCTGTGGGCCAGCTGAGGGCCATCTGTGGGCCAGCTGATGGCCATCTGTGGGCCAGCATTTTCATTTGATCAACTGACTTTATCTCGTTGACATCATAATGCTGTACGAATGTGTTCCATACTCGAGTCATACTGGGGATAAATGATCTCTCTCTCTCTCTCTCTCTCTCTCTCTCTCTCTCTCTCTCTCTCTCTCTCTCTCTTCCCCATGACATTTATTCTCGAAAGAAGCTGTAAAGATAGACCCTGCAGCTTCACTGCCTCCATTGTCTCGCATCACCGGCCCGTCTCACGCAATTATCTCCCTTCCGCCACATCACTCACTCGAGAAATATGGATCCGACTAATCCAAAACTTTCGGCTCAGCGCTGATCCAATCCCTCCCATTTCTCCCCTCCCTTCTCCACCGTCTCTCTCTCTCTCTCTCTCTCTCTCTCTCTCTCTCTCTCTCTCTCTCTCTCTCTCTCTCTCTCTCTCTTCTCTCTCTCTCTATCTATCTATCTATCTATGCATCTATCTATCTATCTATCTATCTATCTATCTCCCCCTGTCGGAGGTGGTGGAGGGGAGGGGGATGATGTGGCAACCGCCCCCCCACCCCGGAGATTTTACCCTGAAACTTTGCTTTCTCCCCTCTCCCTCCCCTTCTCCCCACCTCCTCTCCCCTCCCCTCTCCCCTTTCCCGTAAAGCCATGGAAGTGTGTTGACACCGGACCTGCTGTAAGCCACTTGCTGGCTTTGACTCCTCTTTTGACAGTGTTTCAAAAGCCACTGACAGAAAATAAAGCCACTGACAAAAAATAAAGCCACTGACAGAAAATAAAGCCACTGACAGAAAATAAAGCCACTGACAGAAAATAAAGCCACTGACAGAAAATAAAGCCACTGACAGAAAATAAAGCCACTGACAGAAAATAAAGCCACTGACAGAAAAAAAGCCACTGACAGAAAATAAAGCCACTGACAGAAAATAAAGCCACTGACAGAAAATAAAGCCACTGACAGAAAATAAAGCCACTGACGGAAAATAAAGCCACTGACGGAAAATAAAGCCAGGTGACTTTATTTCTGTCCTTTTTTTTCTTTTACAGAGTTTAGTTGCCATCACCTGACTTAATGTCTACGTTATTCCACAAAGACTAAAGTCCGCATTAAACCATATTAGAGACCACATCAAAGACCACATGAAAATCACATCAAAGACCACATGAAAATCACATCAAAGACCACATGAAAATCACATCAAAGACCACATGAAAATCACATTAAAGACCACATGAAAAATCACATCAAAGACCACATGAAAATCACATCAAAGACCACATGAAAATCACATCAAAGACCACATGAAAATCACATCAAAGACCACTTGAAAATCACATCAAAGACCACATGAAAATCACATCAAAGACCACATGAAAATCACATTAAAAACCACATAAAATCACATCAAAGACCACTTGAAAATCACATCAAAGACCACATGAAAATCACATTAAAAACCACATAAAATCACATCAAAGACCACTTGAAAATCACATTAAAAACCACATAAAATCACATCAAAGACCACTTGAAAATCACATCAAAGACCACTTGAAAATCACATCAAAGACCACATGAAAATCACATCAAAGACCACATGAAAATCACATCAAAGACCACATAGAAAATCACATCAAAGACCACATGAAAATCATATCAAAGACCACATGAAAATCACATCAAAGACCACATGAAAATCACATCAAAGACCACATGAAAATCACATCAAAGACCACATGAAAATCACATCAAAGACCACATGAAAATCACATCAAAGACCACATGAAAATCACATCAAAGACCACATAAAAATCACATTAAAAACCACATAAAATCACATCAAAGACCACATGAAAATCACATCAAAGATCACACTAAAGGTCACATCAAAGACCACACTAAAGGTCACATCAAAGATCACACTAAAGGTCACATCAAAGACCACACTAAAGGTCACATCAAAGACCACACTAAAGGTCACATCAAAGACCCCACTAAAGGTCACATCAAAGACCACACTAAAGGTCACATCAAAGACCACACTAAAGGTCACATCAAAGATCACACTAAAGGTCACATCAAAGATCACACTAAAGGTCACATCAAAGATCACACTAAAGGTCACATCAAAGACCACACTAAAGGTCACATTAAAGATCACACTAAAGGTCACATCAAAGACCACACTAAAGGTCACATCAAAGATCACACTAAAGGTCACATCAAAGATCACACTAAAGGTCACATCAAAGATCACACCACAAGTGTTATAATCCCTCATTCTTCTTCCCCTCAGAGGAGGTGCCGCGATGCATGTGAGGAGGGGCTCTTGATCCAAGGTACTGGACCAGATCTCCCTCATCTTTGGATGGACGGCTTTCTATTTCCACGGGTTTAGCTCTCTCTCTCTCTCTCTCTCTCTCTCTCTCTCTCTCTCTCTCTCTCTCTCTCTCTCTCTCTCTCTCCTCTCCTCTCTCTCTCTCTCTCTCTCCTCTCTCCTCTCTCTCTCTCTCTCTTCCTCTTATTAATGTAATTCCTTCATTTGTCTCTCCTCAACTTTTAACAAGATTCTCTCCTACTCTCTTCTAATTTATGTCTTTCCTTATTTTTGTTAACTTGTTGTGTTGTCTCCATCTTTATTTGTTCTCTTTCTGTTATTATACTTCTTGCTTTCTACGTTTTATCTTTTAATTCTTTGTATTTTTTTTCCATCTTCATTTCCTTATTTTTATTTTTATTGTTAGTCTTCTTCCTCCTTCTCCTCCTCTGTTCCTTCTTTTATTTCTTCTTCTTCTTCTTCCTCAGAGCTGACTTAGTGCTTGTCTCAGCAGCTGCTGAGACAAGCAGAGGCTGAGCTCAACAAACAAGGAGAACAGAGGGAGATAAAGGGGAAAGAGGATAGGAGGGATAGAGGGGAAGGAGAATAGAAGGGATAGAGGGGAAAGAGGATAGAAGGGATAGAGGGGAAAGAGGATAGAAGGGATAGAAGGGAAGGAGGATAGAAGGGATAGAGGGAAGGAGGATAGAAGGGTTTAGAGGGGAAAGAGGATAGAAGGGATAGAGGGGAAAGAGGATAGAAGGGATAGAGGGAAGGAGGATAGAAATGATAGAGGGGAAGGAGGATAGAAGGGATAGAGGGGAAAGAGGATAGAAGGGATAGAAGGGAAGGAGGATAGAAGGGATAGAGGGAAAGAGGATAGAAGGGATAGAGGGGAAGGAGGATAGAAGGGATAGAGGGGAAGGAGGATAGAGGGATAGAGGGGAAAGAGGATAGAAGGGATAGAGGGGAAGGAGGATAGAAGGGATAGAGGGGAAGGAGGATAGAAGGGATAGAGGGGAAGGAGGATAGAAGGGATAGAGGGGAAGAAGGATAGAAGGGATAGAGGGGAAGGAGGATGAAGGGATAGAGGGAAGAAGGATAGAAGGGTTAGAGGGGAAGGAGGATAGAAGGGATAAAGGGGAAGAAGGATAGAAGGGATAGAGGGGAAGGAGGATAGAAGGGATAGAGGGGAAGATAAAGTCCCTGTGATTGTCACTGCTGAGGATAGGAGAGGGGAAGACAATATTATTCTTTATTAAAATAAAGATGGCAGAATGGATCTCCGAAATGAATTATTGGAGAGGTGAGATTATTAGAATTATTGACCTAGCAAAGATTATTATCTTGGATACTGTCATCAGTCACCAAGACTCTGTCATCAGTCACCAGGACACTGTTATCAGTCACCAGGACACTGTTATCAGTCACCAGGACACTGTTATCAGTCACCAGGACACTGTCATCAGTCACCAGGACACTGTCATCAGTCACAAGGACACTGTCATCAGTCACCAGGACACTGTCATCAGTCACCAGGACACTGTCATCAGTCACCAGGACACTGTCATCAGTCACCAGGACACTGTCATCAGTCACCAGGACACTGTCATCAGTCACCAGGACACTGTCATCAGTCACCAGGACACTGTCATCTGTCACCAGGACACTGTCATCTGCCATCAGTCACCAGGACACTGTCATCAGTCACCAGGATACTGTCATCAGTCACCAGGACACTGTCATCAGTCACCAGGATACTGCCATCAGTCACCAGGATACTGTCATCAGTCACCAGGATACTGTCATCAGTCACCAGGACACTGTCATCAGTCACCAGGATACTGCCATCAGTCACCAGGACACTGTCATCAGTCACCAGGATACTGTCATCAGTCACCCTGAACACTGTCATCAGTCATTAGTCACCTAAACACTGTCACTAGTCACCCTGAATACTGTCACCAGTCACCCTGAACACTTTCATTAGTTACCCTGAACACTGTCATCAGTCACCCTGAACACTGTCACCAGTCACCCTGAACACTGTCACCAGTCACCCTGAACATTGTCACCAGTCACCCTGAACACTGTCACCAGTCACCCTGAACACTGTCACCAGTCACCCTGAACGCTGTCACCAGTCACCCTGAACACTGTCACCAGTCACCCTGAACACTGTCACCAGTCACCCTGAACACTGTCATCAGTCACCCTGAACACTGTCATCAGTCACCCTGAACACTGTCACCAGTCACCCTGAACATTGTCACCAGTCACCCTGAACACTGTCACCAGTCACCCTGAACACTGTCACCAGTCACCCTGAACATTGTCACCAGTCACCCTGAACACTGTCACCAGTCACCCTGAACACTGTCATCAATCACCGTGAACACTGTCACCAGTTACCCTGAACACTGTCATCAGTCACCCTGAACACTGTCACCAGTCACCCTGAACACTGTCACCAGTCACCCTGAACATTGTCACCAGTCACCCTGAACACTGTCACCAGTCACCCTGAACATTGTCACCAGTCACCCTGAACACTGTCACCAGTCACCCTGAACACTGTCACCAGTCACCCTGAACATTGTCACCAGTCACCCTGAACACTGTCACCAGTCACCCTGAACATTGTCACCAGTCACCCTGAACACTGTCACCAGTCACCCTGAACACTGTCACCAGTCACCCTGAACACTGTCACCAGTCACCCTGAACACTGTCACCAGTCACCCTGAACACTGTCATCAGTCACTCTCGGCACTGTCACTAATCATCAGTCACCAGGACACACTCATCCGTCACCAACACTGTCACCAATATTAAATCAAAGCTTGAGTGGTTACCCGTAAAGAAGTCCAGCTTCCAGTAGAGAGAGAGAGAGAGAGAGAGAGAGAGAGAGAGAGGAGAGAGAGAGAGAGAGAGAGAGAGAGAGAGAGAGAGAGAGAGACAAGAAGGGAGAAGATGGAGGTTAATAAAGGAGAAGGGTAGAGTCAAAATAGGATAAGGGAGAGAGGGGAAATGAGAAAGAATATGCTGTTTCCTGGTAACAGACCAAGCCTTCTGGTCACTGTGCCTGATCAACCACGCTGTTGCTGCCTGCAGCTGAGACTGTTTCAAGACACAACAGTCACTGCATTTCTTTAAGTCCTGTTAGATATACTGGAAGTGTATATACACTGAGATATATATATATACATCTGTGTATATACCCTACATGGAGACGCTGGAAGATGGAAGTGTAAACAAAGTGTAAACAGGAAAGTGTAAAATGGAAAGTGTAAACAGAAAGTGTAAAAAGTGTAAACAGAAACAATGTAAACAAAAAATGTAAACAGAAAAAGTGTAATAGGTCAAAGTAAACAGGAAAGTGTAAACATAAATAGTGTAAACAGAAACTGCAAACAGAAAAGCGTAACAGAAAGTGTAAACAGAAAAATTGTAAACAAAAAAAGTGCAACAGGAAAGGTGTAAACAGGAAAGTATAAACAGGAAAGCGTAAACAGGAAAGCGTAAACAGGTACATAAAATATCGCCAATGATTCTTACCCAGACAAAAAACGGGAGTAAGGAAGCCTGACTTCCGGCACCTCACGAACTCGTCCTCGTATCTCGGAAAATCTACTCCGAGGACATTTCGAGGACACTCCGAGGATACTTCGAGGACACTCCGAGATTCAAGCACCTCTCCTGTTTTTTTTCGCGTGTAGGAGTTTTTCTACGCTTTTTGTATTTTTTTTATTTTGTGTGCGTGAGAGGTAGAGGGAGGGAGAGAGGGAGGGAGGGAGAGAGGGAGGGAGAGAGAGAAGGAGAGGAAGAGAGAGAGAGAGAGAGAAGAGGCGCGGAGAACCACAGAAGCTACAACCAATAATCTCTCTAACCTCTTAGGAATGAAAAGAAGAAGTAGTGTCTAGCTCTCCTGGTCTCTCCTTCCTCTCCAGACTCTGCGAGACAATACCAGGGTGACAATGGCGCTTTGGACTTCCCCCCCCTTTCTCCATTCTAGTCCTCCCCCCTTCCCCTCCCCCTCCACCTCCTTCTTGTCTCCCGCTTCCCCTCCCCTCCGGACAGAATAGGTGATATGATCCCCTTGTGAAGAACACGAGGACAAGGATTGATTGTCTTGCATTTCGGCGAATAATACCGAACTTAGCTCCCCCCCCTTTCCTCCCCTTCTACCCCCTCCTTCCCCTTTCCCACTCCTGCCCCCCGTCCCCCCTCCTCCTCCTCCTCCTCTCAGAAACACAAGAGGCTACCAGTGTGCTGGTCTGCGTTTACGAGGTCTTCGTCAGGGTTACTTCGGGGGCCTTAGACGACTACACTTCAATTAACCACAGTTTTAGTAAATGCACTTGTCTATGGATTTTTTTTCCCCCAACGACGTTCATAATTTAAGAATTATCATCATGTTTTGGAATCATCAGCTGAGATATATTTTCTATGGGAGAAGAAATGTTCGAAGTAAATTTTCTGGCTCCGTTGACATTATTAGGTAGATATTAATGTTTATGTTTTAATTTCGGGTCAGTTGATGGGAAATGGTAAACAGCATCTACCATGCAGAGTATAAGGACACAAGTGCAGCTAATACGACATTTTATTGTGGCAACGTTTCGCTCTCCAGGAGCTTTGTCAAGCCGTTCCTGGAGGGCGAAACGTTGCCACAATAAAATGTCACATTAGTTGCACTTGTGTCCTTTTACTTTACATATTGTCGGTAATTCTACCAACATCAAGGTCACACTGAACCACATCAAGGTCACACTGAACCACATCAAGGTCACACCCAACCACATCAAGGTCACACCCAACCACATCAAGGTCACACCCAACCACATCAAGGTCACACCCAACCACATCAAGGTCACACCCAACCACATCAAGGTCACACCCAACCACATCAAGGTCACACCCAACTACATCAAGGTCACACCAAACCTTATCATCCATAAATTTCAAAATATTTCCTTCTGCCTCAAACCAACTTCCTCAACCCACCTCATCAACCAATCTCATCAACCAACCTCATCAACCTACTTCATCAACGAACCTCATCAACCAACCTCGCCAACCAACCTCGTCAACCAACCTCATCAACCAACCTCATCAACCATCCCCATCAACCAACCTCATCAACCAACCTCATCAACCAACCTCATCAACCAACCTCATCAACCAACCTCATCAACCAACCTCGTCAACCAACCTTATCAACCAACCTCGTCAACCAACCTTATCAACCAACCTCATCAACCAACCTCATCAACCAACCTTATCAACCAACCTCATCAACCAACCTCGTCAACCAACCTCATCAACCAACCTCATCAACCATCCCCATCAACCAACCTCATCAACCAACCTCGTCAACCAACCTCAACCACTTCTCCCCCTCTTCCAAACTTCTAATCTCGCTTCTTCAGTAATAATTTTTGCATAATTGCGCTGTCTCGCCTTCTGGAATGTGACACCACAGCTTTTGAGTATTTAAAGTGATGCTTTTTTTCTCTTTTTTATTTGTTTAAATCGTATGGAGCTCCACACGGTATAAGATTTTCATCTTAGTAATGATGCTGGCATCTGACGACAAGCTGTGTGGTCGATGGTCTGACGTTGAGGCGTAGAGAGGCAGGAAGCTTTAGATACTAGGAGAAAACTATATATGTAAACAGAGATAGATGGATAGAGAGAGAGAGAGAGAGAGAGAGAGGAGAGAGAGAGAGAGAGAGAGAGAGAGAGAGAGAGAGAGAGAGAGATAAACGTGACCATCTGTGTGGATTTCAACGTTCCAGCAGCGTCCCACTGCCTGCCACTAACTGAATGCACTAGGCTTTGCAAGGATCTGCCCAGGCAGTTTTGGGTGCTGATGAGGTCATCTCTGGGCGACGCCAGGGATGCTGAGGGAGTGAGGGAAGCGAAAGGAGGAGGCGGAGGAAAAATAGGAAGAGGAGGAGTACAACAGAAGTACATGGGAGTACATGGGAAAGAGAGATAGCAGAAGACTTGGCAGTCCACACCGAGGCTATCTGCTGAGAAGAACTGTCTACTTCTCTTTAGATTATATAGGTATGTGAGCTGAGGGTAGTAAAGAAAGATAGAGAGAGAGAGAGACCAGCCAAAAAATAGCCAAGGACCCATGCTGATCACCAGGTGATGTGTTTACACAATGATAAAAATTAAACCCCGGCACTGAGGTGATCTTGGCTGGTCTTTCCCACTGGAGAAGATTATATTCCGGTGTCTCGAGCCTGAAAATGTACCCTCACTTTCCAGCAGGAATCAGCGAAAGTGAGTTTTTGTCATTTTCCCTCTCTCTCTCTCTCTCTCTCTCTCTCTCTCTCTCCCTTCTTCACCAACCACTATAATCTACCTTTGTATTTAATGTATGCACTTCCCCCATCATTACTGCCTTTCTTGTGCGTATTAGTTAATGACGGAGTTTGAAGATAAGTTACGACAAAAAGCCTGGGACTTCACCAGAAAGACTTCCCGAAAACTTAGGGATTTCGGGGCGAAGTTTGTGATTTACTTAAACCTTTCTTATGTTCATAAATCATGGGACTGTGTGTGTGTGTGTGTGTGTGTGTGTGTGTGTGTGTGTGTGTGTGTGTGTGGTGTGTGTGTGTGTGTGTGTGTGTGTGTGTGTGTGTGTGAGTGTGTGTGTGTGTGAGTGTGTGTGTGTTTGTGTGTGTGTGTGTGTGTGTGTGTGTGTGGGTGTGTGTGTGTGTGTGTGTGGTGTGTGTGTGTGTGTGTATGCGTGTGTGTGTGTGTGTGTGTGGTGTGTGTGTGTGTGTGTGTGTGTGTGTGTGTGTGTGTGTGCGTATGTGTGTGTGTATGCGTGTGTGTGTTTGTACTTGTGTGGGGGATGGGGCATTATAGGGCTAATCATACCTATTCATGACACTCTGCACAGGTTCTTTCCTTGCACGCATTACTATTCCTATCCAAAGCCCTCACTAGCCCTAACCTTCTTCTTCTTCTTCCTCCTCCTCCTCCTCCTCCTCCTCCTCCTCCTCCTCCTCCTCCTCCTCCCTCCTCCTCCTCCTCCTCCTCCTCCTCCTCCTCCTCCTCCTCCTCCTCCTCTTCCTCTTCCTCCTCCTCCCTCCCACCTCGGACACCAAAGGAAACTATAGACGGCATGAATCAATGGTTTCTCATGTATCCCGTCAGATGTTCTATTGTCGGGTCACGCGTCTCGGCTACATCCCCTCTCTCTCCCCTCTCTCCACCCCTCTCCACTTCCTGCCCTCGCTGCACCTGGGGCTTCAATGGCCCTCATGGCACCCACCATTATCTGGTGCCTCCCGTTCGTCTTATTTCTTTTCTCTCATTTCTCCTCCTCCTTCCCGCAGTCTCTGGGTTTAACGAAAGAAGGGATTGTGTGGGTGCTGGAGGCCGCGAGAAGGTATTGAATCCTCTTCTGATGCCATAAATACCGACAGTTTTATCCTTGCATGCATACAAGGGTCATGGAGATGAGGTTAATGCTGATGCAGGTCATGCTGACACGGGTCATGCTGATGCAGGTCATGCTGACATAGGTCATGCTGACACTGGTCATGCTGACACTGGTCATGCTGACACAGGTCATGCTGATACGGGTCATTCTGAAACTGGTCATGCTGACACGGGTCATGCTGATACGGGTCATTCTGACACTGGTCATGCTGACACTGGTCATGCTGACACTGGTCATGCTGACACTGGTCATGCTGACACTGGTCATGCTGACACTGGTCATGCTGACACTGGTCATGCTGACACTGGTCATGCTGACACGGGACATGCTGATACGGGTCATTCTGACACTGGTCATGCTGACACTGGTCGTGCTGACACTGGTCGTGCTGACACTGGTCGTGCTGACACTGGTCATGCTGACACTGGTCATGCTGACACTGGTCATGCTGACACTGGTCATGCTGATACGGGTCATTCTGAAACTGGTCATGCTGACACTGGTCGTGCTGACACTGGTCATGCTGACACTGGTCATGCTGACACTGGTCATGCTGACACTGGTCATGCTGACACTGGTCATGCTGACACTGGTCATGCTGACACAGGTCATGCTGATACGGGTCATTCTGAAACTGGTCATGCTGACACTGGTCGTGCTGACACTGGTCGTGCTGACACTGGTCGTGCTGACACTGGTCGTGCTGACACTGGTCGTGCTGACACTGGTCGTGCTGACACTGGTCATGCTGACACTGGTCGTGCTGACACTGGTCGTGCTGACACTGGTCGTGCTGACACGGTCGTGCTGACACTGGTCGTGCTGACACTGGTCGTGCTGACACTGGTCGTGCTGACACTGGTCGTGCTGACACTGGTCATGCTGACACTGGTCGTGCTGACACTGGTCGTGCTGACACTGGTCGTGCTGACACTGGTCGTGCTGACACTGGTCGTGCTGACACTGGTCGTGCTGACACTGGTCGTGCTGACACTGGTCGTGCTGACACTGGTCGTGCTGACACTGGTCGTGCTGACACTGGTCATGCTGACACTGGTCATGCTGACACTGGTCGTGCTGACACTGGTCATGCTGCCCACTGGTCGTGCTGACACTGGTCGTGCTGACACTGGTCGTGCTGACACTTGTCGTGCTGACACTGGTCGTGCTGACACTGGTCATGCTGACACTGGTCGTGCTGACACTGGTCATGCTGACACTGGTCATGCTGACACTGGTCGTGCTGACACTGGTCGTGCTGACACTGGTCGTGCTGACACTGGTCGTGCTGACACTGGTCGTGCTGACACTCTGATGTATCATTCTTCTTTCAAGATCCTTTCATTCACTACGACGATTTTTTCCTGACAATACTACCCCTCCTCTCACCCCTTCCCCTCACCCCTTCCCCTCACCCCTTCCCCTCACCCCTTCCCCTCACCCCTTCCCCTCACCCCTTACCCTACACCCTTACCCTCACCCCTTCCCCTCACACCCTTCCCCTCACCCTTTCCCCTCACCCCTTCCCCTCACCCTTTCCCCTCACCCTTCCCCTTACCCTTTCCCCTCACCCTTCCCCTCACCCTTTCCCCTCACCCCTTCCCCTCACCCTTTCCCCTCACCCCTTTCCCCTCACCCTTTCCCCCTCACCCCGTCCCCTCACCTTTTCCTCTCACCCCTTCCCCTCACCCCTTCCCCTCACCCCTTCCCCTCACCCTTTCCCCTCACCCCGTCCCCTCACCTTTTCCTCTCACCCCTTCCCCTCACCCCTTCCCCTCACCCCTTCCCTTCACCCCTTCCCCACACCCTTTCCCCTCACCCCTTCCCCTCACTCCTTCCCCTTACTCTTTCCCTCTCACCCCTTCCCCTCACCCTCTCCCTTTCACCCCTTACCCTCACCCTTTTCACTCACCCTTTCCTCTAACCCCTTCTCTTCACCTTTTACTCTCACCTCTTCCCCTCACCCTTTCCCCCTCACCCCTTCCCCTCACCCTTTCCCTTCACCCCTTCCCCTCACCCTATCCCCCTCACCCCTTCCCCTCACCACCTCATCCCCATTTTCATCTCACCCCGTTGCTTTCCCCTCACCTTCCCTCACCTTCGCCATCACATGACACCATCCTGACCATCACTATCTAACACCATCCTCACCACCAGCAAATCCTGCAGGATGGCTCCCCAGGGTAGGATATCATCTCAGACTTCACCAGCTCTTAATATTTCTTCTACCATCCTTCTTGCTTCCCCTCTTCGTTTCCCCTCTTGTATATTCCTCTTCCCCTCTTCCCTCGCATCAAGAGTACTTTCTCTGTACCACAGGTGTAGCGTACCGCACAGTCGTACTGTGGGTACTACATCTGGGACAGTTGTTGTTCAGTGGTACTATTGGTACTCTGGGGCACTTTTTGTTCAGTGGTACTATTGGTACTCTGGGGCAGGTTTTGTTCAGTGGTACTATGGGTACTCTGGGGCAGGTTTTGTTCAGTGGTACTATTGGTACTCTGGGGCACTTTTTGTTCAGTGGTACTATTGGTACTCTGGGGCACTTTTTGTTCAGTGGTACTATTGGTACTCTGGGGCAGGTTTTGTTCAGTGGTACTATTGGTACTCTGGGGCAGGTTTTGTTCAGTGGTACTATTGGTACTCTGGGGCAGGTTTTGTTCAGTGGTACTATTGGTACTCTGGGGCACTTTTTGTTCAGTGGTACTATTGGTACTCTTGGGCACTTTTTGTTCAGTGGTACTATTGGTACTCTGGGGCACTTTTTGTTCAGTGGTACTGTTGGTACTCTCTGGCAACTTTTTGTTCAGTGGTACTCTTTGTACTCTGGGACACTTTCTTTTGTTCCTTCATTAGTACCCCTTTCCTTCCCCCTTTCAACCAGTGATGCCCCTTTTCCTTTTCCCTTGAGTAGTGATTTCTATGTCCTCTCTAAACACTTTTCTTTGACCTCAACAACAGCATAGACTAAAAATTTTTAACAATAAATAATAATAATAATAATAATAATAATAATAATAATAATAATAATAATAATAATAATAATAATAACAATAATAATATTAATGGTAATAATAATTAAAAATAATAAAAGTAACTATAAATATTAATAATAAAAGTAATAATAATGATAAATAAAAATAATAATAATAATGATAACTAAAAATAATAATAATAATAATAATAATAATAATAATAATAATAATAATAATAATAATAATAATAATAATAATAATAATAATAAATAACAAAAATAATTATAATCATAACAATTATGAAAATAAAAATAATTATAATTATAATAATAATTAATAATAATTAATAATAATTCTAGTCATACTCTCAGAAAATCTTTTGCCTAAATGAATCTGAAAATTATATAACCTCTGGTCCCCTCAAGGAAGGTTCCTTGATGTTGGTGAGGGGCTCTTGATTTAGGCAATTGGATCTGTGCTCCAGTTCCCCGAATTAAGCCTGAATGCCTTCCACATCCCCCCCCCAGGCGCTGTATAATCCTCCGGGTTTAGCGCTTCCCCTTTGATTATAATAATAATAATATAACCTCTGATTTTTTTCCCTTGAAACTCTGATATAGAGAGACTAACGTATTTGTAATCTGATAATGTTGGCTTGTGTTCAGAATTCAGAATTATCTATGTGGCAATAGAGTTCAGTCTTAAGTCTTCAAGTTGTGTGATTACGGTGTCTTTTTCCCGGGGTCTTGGTGTTTAGGATCTTTAATTAGGAGTGTTAGAAGCGGGTCTTGAAGAAGCTATGAGAGATATTAGGTTGTATATGTTAAGGTTACGACTGTGTGTTTGTTGTGTTGTTGTGTTGTGTTGTGTTGTTGGGGTGTGTTGTGTTGTGTGTGTTGTGTGTGTGTTGTGTGTGTTGTGTTGTGTTGTGTTGTGTTGTGTTGTGTGTGTGTGTGTGTGTGTGTGTGTGTGTGTGTGTGTGTGTGTGTGTGTGTATGTGTGTGTGTGTGTGTTGTGTTGTGTTGTTGGGATGTGTTGTGTTGTGTGTGTGTGTGTGTGTGTGTGTGTGTGTGTGTGTGTGTGTGTGTGTGTGTGTGTGTGTGTTGTGTTGTGTTGTTGGGGTGTGTTGTGTTGTGTGTGTGTGTGTGTGTGTGTGTGTGTGTTTTTGTGTTGTGTTGTTGGGGTGTGTTGTGTTGTGTGTTGTGTGTGTGTGTGTGTGTGTGTGTGTGTGTGTGTTGTGTTGTGTTGTTGGGGTGTGTTGTGTTGTGTGTGTGTGTGTGTGTGTGTGTGTTTTGTGTTGTGTTGTTGGGGTGTGTTGTGTTGTGTGTGTGTGTGTGTGTGTGTGTGTGTGTGTGTGTGTGTGTGTGTGGTTGTGTGTGTGTGTGTGTGTGTGTGTGTGTGTGTGTGTGTGTTGTGTTGTGTTGTTGGGGTGTGTTGTTTTGTGTGTGTGTGTTGTGTGTGTGTGTGTGTGTGTGTTGTGTGTGTGTGTGTGTGTGTGTGTGTTGTGTTGTGTTGTTGGGGTGTGTTGTGTTGTATGTGTGTGTTGTGTGTGTGTGTGTGTGTGTGTGTGTTGTGTGTGTGTGTGTGTGTGTGTGTGTGTGTGTGTGTGTGTTGTGTTGTGTTGTGTTGTGTTGTGTTGTTGGGTGTGTTGTGTTGTGTGTGTGTGTGTGTGTGTGTGTGTGTGTTGTGTTATGTTGTTGGGGTGTGTTGTGTTGTGTATGTGTGTGTGTGTGTGTGTGTGTGTTGTGTTGTGTTGTGTTGTTGGGGTGTGTTGTGTTGTGTGTGTGTGTGTGTGTGTGTGTTTGTGTTGTACTCATCTAATTGTGGTTGCAGGGCCCAGACTCAGCTCCTGGCCCTGCCTCTTCACTGATCGCTACTAGGTCCCTCCCTCTCTGCTTCCTGAGCTTTGTCATACACTCTGCTTAAAAACTATGTATGGTTACTGCCTCCACTACTTCACTTGCTAGGCCATTCCACTTCCTGACGACTCTATGACTGAAGAAATACTTCCTAACGTCTTTGTGACTCGTCTGAGTCTTAAGCTTCCAGTTATGACCCCTTGTTTCTGTGTCCCCTCTCTGGAATATCCTATCTCTGTCCACCTTGTCTATTCCCCGCAGTATCTTGTATGTCGTTATCATGTCTCCCCTGACCCTTCTGTCCTCCAGTGTCTTCAGTCCGATTTCCCTCAACCTTTCCTCGTACGACATTCCCCTGAGCTCTGGGACTAGCCTTGTTGCAAACCTTTGTGTGTGTGTGTGTGTGTGTGTGTGTGTGTGTGTGTGTGTGTGTGTGTGTGTGTGTGTGTGTGTGTGTGTGTGTGTGTGTGTGTGTGTTGTGTGTGTATGTGTGTGTGTGTGTGTGTGTGTGTGTGATAATAACAACAGTGCTAGCAGCTCTGGAGAAAGATCCGCGATCTTATCCGTCATCACGAGACAAACTGTATCAGTTATGGTGAACGATAAATCCACCTCCAGTGATCACTTCATTCTCCTTAAAGACAACATGACAATGTTGTTAAGTACACTACAACAGTAGACGCGACACTACAACAGTAGACGCGACACTACAACAGTAGACGCGACACTACAACAGTAGACGCGACACTACAACAGTAGACGCGACACTACAGCAGTAGATGTATTCCTGTCGACTACAAACTGATAATCACACACACACACACACACACACACACACACACACACACACACATACACACACACACACACACAGGCAAACAACAAGCGTATAATAGCAAGGGTGTAATTGGTTCATGTTCCCTATTATTCGTACATGGTAAACACTCCGCCGAGGATATTGGTTGCGTCAAGGAGGAGAAGGAGGAGGAGGAGGAGGAGAAGGAAGAGGGGGAGGAATACGAGGAGGTAGAAGTAGGAAAAGGAGGGAGAGGAGGTGGAGGTGGGGGAGGGAAGACTTAGAGAGAGGAGGAACAGGAAGAAGATAGCGAAGAGGACAAGAAGGAATATCAGAAAGAGGAGAAAAGGCAAGAACAAGAGAAAAAAAGAGGAGGAGGAAGAAGAGGAGAGTAGGAGGAGGAGAAGGTAAACGAATTTTAGATCAAATATAATACGAAAGCAAAAGAAAAATGAGTAAGTTGACTTTCATAGACAGTTAACTATGATAATTAGAAAGTGACAGGTTTAACATTAGAGAAAGTGAGGTGAAAGCTAGAAAGTGACAGGTATAACAGGTATATCTATCTATTTATCTATCTATTTCTATCCTCATTTCTTTTCTCCTCCATCCCCATTTCCCTCCCTCCTCCTAATATGCGATAACAGGCTCCATTACCTATTTTTAACCCCCGTCCAATTACGTTCTTAAAATACACAAAAAATCGCCCAGGGAACATTTCTCCTGACCTGAATTACTTCCTTGTTTATTTTGACAATTCGCCTATTGTGTGTACACTGGCGTGAGGGAACCAGCTGCTGGTGCACACCGCAGGTTCCAGCTGGTGCACACTGCAGGTTCCAGCTGGTGCACACTGCAGGTTCCAGCACCTCCAACCACACTTCCTGTCTGTGAGGTTGTGGGTAGGGGGAAGGGCAGGGGGAGGGATTAGGTGGATGGTTTGTGGGGGAGGAGGTAGTAGGGGAGGGTGACGGGGAAGGTTTGTGTATAAAAGGTTGTGTATTAACATATATAATTTTTAAAGGGTGGAGTGGTAAGCTAGTGGAAGGCCTCGGTCAGATGGCCAAAAGTTCCAGCAGTGAGTCATCATACGACTAAGACCCGCGTTAGGAAACACTTGTCTTGTTTCCTAACGAATCTTACCTAGCCTAAAGGGTGCGTAAGGAGGTGGTTGGAGGGATAGGGAGAGAGATGGGGCTGATATATGTGATGGTGGGGTGATATCTGTATGGGTGTTCATCAAGGCTCTGCTCGTGAAAACTGACATTAAAGACTATCTTTACGAAATGTGGATTACTGGCTACAACCTCTCTCGACGAGACTGGAATGTAGCAAGGACTGTAATTGCAGAGATAGTGAGTCCCTGGAGCTAGTTTGCGCGAACACTCGTACACAACAGAATTATTAAGCCTTTGCAATAAATTCACTCTAAGCCAGCAGACTGCTAAATCAACCAGACCGAGAAATACCCTAGATCTTATATTTATGCACACTTGGACTGGGACATAAAGGCATTGAAGACTGCAATCTCACACCACAATATAAAGGTTTAGACCAGAGTGCACAGTGGCCTGGGACAGAGAAACATCATCAGTCATGAGGGCGAATTCGTCAAATTCATTTTCATCTAGAATATCAACTGGAACCAAATAAATTGTGACCTAACGAAGATATGCTGATCTAAACCAGTTCCTCGGGAGAATGACCTCACTGGCTCTCGAAGTATGCACCAGACATGTACCTCTGTGGCAGAGAAGATGCAAACCTGAGAGAGAGAGGAGAGTGACACTCCCACTGCAGGCGAAGACGATGGGTAACAGATCTTCTCAAAGGTAGCAAACTCTCTAAAGCACGAAAGGAAACTCTGGGGAAATGGAGATCTTATGCAAAGCTCAGAACGAAAACCATATCCAAGAGATGAAATATACACTGTCACTGACGACAGTAAGGAAATGAGTGAAATACTGAAGACACAACATGACTGAGTGTTCAGTGAACCACTTATCAGTCTTCAGATCAAAAACCTTAACGAGTTTTTATGAATGAGATTCAAAATTCAGCTGACATCTCCACAATTTCTGATGTAACCCTATTCCCTGTTGACTTTGAAGAACCCATCGACAGCATGCCCATGCCTTCTGCCCCAGAAGGCATGGATATGCCTTCAGTATTTCATGGAAAAGGAGGCTAGGTACAGGTGTTCCCAACAGACATTAAAAACTACTGATATTGTCCTATAACACAAAGGTGGCAGTAAATCCATTTTGAAACTCTACGAAACACTAACTTTACATATCCAAAATCTTTGAATGGGTCCTAAGAAGCAAGATTGTCAGTCACGTGGAATTGCATTTACACAAACCAGGGCAGCATGGGCTTAGAGCAGGTAGCTCCTGCATTTCGCAATTGTTGGACCATTACAACATGGTCTTGGATGCGCAAGAAAACACGCTAAATGCTGATGCTGTACACACTCATTTTGCAAAATCCTTCGACATGTAGAATCAATTTGCAACAGTACACACAGTGCGTGCAAAAGAAATAACTCATGAAGTGGGTAGATGGATATTGACTTTTTAACAAACAGAATTCAGAGAGTAGTAGTAAACAGTGAAGTCAGAGGCTGATACAGCGAAAGCGTTGTTCCTCAAGGTACAGTATTCTTCCCACTTCCGTTTCTCATTCTTAAATATGACATAGAAAAGGACGTAAATCAAAGCATTGTAACATCCTTTGTTGATGACACAGTAATCTCTACGAGAGTGGCGTCCATCGAGGACACAGCGTTCATCGAGGACACAGCGGATCTTCAGGACGATATAAATCAAATCTTTCAGTGGACCTCAGACAACAACAATGAAGGTAAGTTTCAGTTGCTTCGTTATGGAAGAATGGAGGAAATAAATCTGAAATGGAGTACAGAATAAATTCAAATCTTTGAATAGAGCAAAAATTCCATGTGCGAAACTTGGAAGTGATGATGTCAGAAGGTCAAGGATCACAACAATGTTGCTGCTGCTACCGCAAGAAAAATGATAGGTTGGCCAAATAGAACTTTCAAGACACGAGATGCTGAGCTACTGACGATATACTTCCAGTAACTTTTTCTCTCCGGGCTAGAATACTGCTGTATATTAATGACCATCTTCAAGACAGGTTAGATTACTGAGCTGGAAAACTTGGAGAACTTCCATCGTTCATATGCCTTCAATCAAACATTTGAACTACTGGGAAGGTTTAAAGTCTCTTTAACTGTAGTCCTTGGAACGCAGGCGAGAAAGGTACATCACAATTTACACCTGGAAATTACTGGAGGGACTGATCCCAAACCTGAACACCGAAACTACTCAGAGCGACAATAAAAGACATGGCAGACGATGAAAAAATACCTCCACTAAAATAAAACAGGGGCACTAACAGAGAACTATGAGTGTCAGAGGACCCCGACTCTTCAACGCCCTCTCTCTGTGTATAAGAGGAATTACCAACAAATCTCTGCCTGCGGCTGTCTTCATTGGGGTCCCTGACTATTTCCTTAAATTTCTTTCTGACCGCAGGGTTGCGTTTCGCACATTAGACTACGTGCAACCCGCAGTAACAGCCTAGTTGATCAGACCTTGATCTACCAGGAGGCCTGGTCTGGGACTGAACCGTGGGGGCATTGATCCCTGGAAGTATCTTTCAGACATCCTTTCAGGTAAGGTCGTTTGTATAGGGTTGAGACATATCTTTGAAGTCTGTATAGCCCTTGTGATTTAGCGCTTCTCTTTGATTATAATAATAATGTACGACCACTAGGCTGAAGATGTTATGTCTGAGATGTGTGTGTGTGTGTGTAGTGTGAGTATTATACCGAAAATAATGGGTGAGTAAATTACACAGCGTGGTAGTGTGAAAGGTATAATATACAGAGCGGAGGAGGGCTTTCTTAGGATAATCTGATCCTCTAAAAAGAATGGAGCAAAACCGGCTAACCAAGAGGGTGTAGAAACCTTTGTTTAAGAGATTGGAGTTAAACATTATTTTCTTCCTCCAGTCCCGGAAGGACTGGAGGAAGAAAACAATGTTTAACTCCATTCCCTTTTTAAATAATTTGTGCATATGTGTGTCTGGTCTCATGGAAACAGTTCAGTCTGGTAGCTGGAATCATAGTTATTGATTCTATTACACTTCTGTACTAGAGTTCCCTCTGGCTGGTATACACTCCGTGTTATGGTACCATCAGGCTGGTATAGACCCCTGTTATAGTACCATCAGGCTGGCTTACTATAACAGCACTTCCCTCCCTTCCAATGTCACAGTTAAGAGAGCCATCAATGTAGATAGTCTGTGATATTATTTTCTGTCCTCAGGTCGTGTATGTGTACCAGAACACTGAGTGTACAAACTAGTCGATGTGTATTGTGCACGATTGTTTTCTTGGGAGGGTAGGAGGACATGGTAACATCAAAAACTGTTATCCGCCAGGGTTAGGTTAGGTAAGGTTCGCCAGGAAACAGGACAAGTGTTTCCCGCCAGGGTAACTACGGGAAATTGTTTCTTAGGATGATACAGTACACCAGACAGTGATACCTAGATATTTACGAGAAGACACATGCTCAATAGGTCTGCATTTAACCGTCAGTTTTCGATGGTCCTTTTTAAAGGTTACCCATATGTCTGCTAAGCATATTTTCTCTAGAGAAATCAGAAATTATTTCAACGTTACATCTCAGCATCCAGTCATCCAGCCTTCCAGTGACACCTCCAGGACCCTACGGGATGCCACAAAGTCACTTCATTGTTATTGATATTATGTCTGAAGTCTTGAGATTATAACCAAGTTATGTATTTGCTAGGTAAACAAAAGCCACCATTAGGAATGAACAAAAAGGCACAATACCGTGACTGGACAATACACAAATAACCCGCACATAGAAGAGAGGAGCTTACAACGACGTTTCGGACCGACTTGGACCATTTACAAAGTCACAGTGTGACTTTGTGTAAACATAATTTGCTGACCTTGAGAGTGTAATTCCACGATGTATTGTGAAGATTAGCAACGTGAAGTCATTATAAGATGGGAATGAAGGTTATGTTTCTTACGATGTGAGGATGGTTACCTGGCTTGATACTCTTTCTGTGTTCTGTAAGCCTCTTGTGCTGCCGCTCACGGAATGAGCTCCGGGTGACCAGTATCGTAACATCTCAAGCGGAACAAAGTTTTTACTAAAACTTTTGAGTAGCAGGAAGTTGAACATCCATGAGGTATGTGTGTGTGTGTGTGTGTGTGTGTGTGTGTGTGTGTGTGTGTGTGTGTGTGTGTGTGTGTGTGTGTGTGTGTGTGTGTATGTGTGTATAAACACGAAATATTTCACCTGTAATATTATGTCAGCTGAGGAGAAACGACATTCTGACCTTAAAAAATAAAACCTGAAACGGAAACCGGACAGAAATACAAAGAGAAACAGATATAAAACACGTCAAAAATACAATAACATCTGAAATTCACTGTTGTAACAACTCTGTAATATTATTAACTTCATGCGCGAGGGAATGTCTCCCACGAATGACATGGGAGACCTAACATTAAAAAAAATATTCCTGTGTTCTGGAACGCGTTCTAGGATACACTATATAATATATATAAAATTATATTTATATATATATATTTATATATTATTATATTATATATTTATTTTATTATATTATTATATTTATATTTTAAATTTAATATATATATCTTTATATATTATATAAATTAATATATTTATAATATATATTATATGTCGTGCCGAATTTAGGAAACTTGCGATTTTGGGCTTAAATAGCAACGTATTTGCCATCGGACAAGTGAAATTTGTGTATGCAATTTTTTCGCCAAAAACCTTTCTGAACCTAACAAAAAATCTATTTCACTAGGTTGTTAATATTAAATTACGTTAACAATCTAAAAATATTTATTTGGGTTAGGCTAAAAAAAATTGTCCTGTTAAAATAAGGTTAGGTAAGTTTTCTAAGTTACTTTTGGTGCAAAAATTATAAATTTTTACACCCAACATAATGAAAAAAATATATCTTTAAACGTATAAGAAATTTAGAAAGGAATTAATTTAAATGAGTTCTGCTAATTGACCCAGTTTTACATATCGGCACGACAAAATAATTAATATATTATATTTATAATATATATAATTATTATAATATAATACTATTATATATATATATTTTATATATAAAATTTTATATATATATATATATTATATATATATAATACTATTTATATATATATATAATATATAAAATTATAAATTTATATATATTATATATAAATATAATATATATATATATATATTATATATATTAATTATTAATATATTGTTTTTTCATATTTTATCACTTGCGTTTATCCACCCGTCCCCAACTCCTCCTTCCCCTCCCTACCCTCCTCCCTCCCCCCCCTCCCCCCTGCTGCATGATGGAGAATATGTGTTTGCTGAGTAATTTTTATTTGGACACTCCCCGGACTATTCAATATATTTAACCCAAAAGCAAACACCGGAACGGAGGTTCGAGCAGTGCGTGTTTGGTGGGGTGTGTGGGTGTGTGGTGCGTGCACGTCGGCACTCGTTGCAGCACATACTTCGAAACTAGTTATCAAAATCAAATAAATGTCAGAATTAAATGCAAAAGAAAAATATATAATTTTATACGTCAGCAGCTGAGACAGTATTGTCAGTATAAAATAATATATAATATATATATATAAAATTTATAAATATATATATAAAATATAATATTATAATATAAGAGAGAGAGAAGAGAAGAGAAGAAGGAGAGAGAGAGAGAGAAGGAAAAGAGAGAGAGAGAGAGAGAGAAGAAAGAGAGAGAGAGAGAAAGGGAGGAGAGGTACACGCAGCTTAAGGACCCTCGTGGGGTTAGAATTAGGTTTAAAACCCCCGTTAACTGTAGCACAGAAATATC
>NC_069465.1:9447506-9452506 GCF_026875155.1 Cherax quadricarinatus | reverse complement strand
ATAACTGGGATAACTGGGATAACTGGACTAACTGGGATAACTGGGATAACTGGGATAACTGGACTAAGTAGGATAACTGGGATAACTGGACTAACTAGGATAACTGGGATAACTGGACTAACTGGAATAACTGGGATAACTGGGATAACTGGGATAACTGGACTAACTAGGATAACTGGAATAACTGGGATAACTGGGATAACTGGACTAACTGGGATAACTGGGATAACTGGACTAACTGGGATAACTGGGATAACTGGGATAACTGGACTAACTAGGATAACTGGGATAACTGGACTAACTAGGATAACTGGGATAACTGGACTAACTGGACTAACTGGGATAACTGGGATAACTGGACTAACTAGTATAACTGGAATAACCGGGATAACTGGGATAACTGTACTAACTGGGATAACTGGGATAACTGAACTAACTGGACTAACTGAGATAACTGGGATAACTGGACTAACTAGGATAACTAGGATAACTGGGATAACTGGACTAACTGGACTAACTGGGATAACTGGGATAACTGGACTAACTAGGATAACTGGGATAACTGGACTAACTGGGATAACTGGGATAACTGGGATAACTGGACTAACTAGGATAACTGGGATAACTGGGATAACTGGACTAACTAGGATAACTGGGATAACTGGACTAACTAGGATAACTGGGATAACTGGGATAACTGGACTAACTAGGATAACTGGGATAACTGGGATAACTGGGATAACTGGACTAACTAGGATAACTGGGATAACTGGGATAACTGGGATAACTGGGATAACTGGACTAACTAGGATAACTGGGATAACTGGGATAACTGGGATAACTGGACTAACTAGGATAACTGGGATAACTGGGATAACTGGGATAACTGGACTAACTAGGATAACTGGGATAACTGGGATAACTGGGATAACTGGGATAACTGGACTAACTAGGAAACTGGGATAACTGGACTAAACTAGGATAACTGGGATAACTGGGATAACTGGGATAACTGGGATAACTGGACTAACTAGGATAACTGGGATAACTGGACTAACTAGGATAACTGGGATAACTGGGATAACTGGACTACTAGGATAACTGGGATAACTGGGATAAACTGGACTAACTAGGATAACTAGGATAACTGGGATTACTGGGATAACTGGACTAACTAGGATAACTGGGATAACTGGGATAACTGGACTAACTAGGATAACTGGGATAACTGGGATAACTGGGATAACTGGGATAACTGGGATAACTGGACTAACTAGGATAACTAAGATAACTGGGATAACTGGGATAACTGGGATAACTGGACTAACTAGGATAACTGGGATAACTGGACTAACTAGGATAACTGGGATAACTGGGATAACTGGACTAACTAGGATAACTGGGATAACTGGGATAACTGGACTAACTAGGATAACTAGGATAACTGGGATTACTGGGATAACTGGACTAACTAGGATAACTGGGATAACTGGGATAACTGGACTAACTAGGATAACTGGGATAACTGGGATAACTGGGATAACTGGGATAACTGGGATAACTGGACTAACTAGGATAACTAAGATAACTGGGATAACTGGGATAACTGGGATAACTGGACTAACTGGGATAACTGGGATAACTGGGATAACTGGACTAACTAGGATAACTAGGATAACTGGGATAACTGGACTAACTGGACTAACTGGGATTACTGGGATAACTGGACTAACTAGGATAACTGGGATAACTGGGATAACTGGGATAACTGGGATAACTGGGATAACTGGGATAACTGGGATAACTGGGATAACTGGACTAACTAGGATAACTGGGATAACTGGGATAACTGGGATAACTGGGATAACTGGACTACTAGATAACTGGGATAACTGGGATACACTGGACTAACTAGGATAACTGGGATAACTGGATAAACTGGGATAACTAGGATAACTGGGATAACTGGGATAACTGGACTAACTAGGATAACTGGGATAACTGGGATAACTGGACTAACTAGGATAACTGGACTAACTAGGATAACTGGGATAACTGGGATAACTGGGATAACTGGGATAACTGGACTAACTAGGATAACTGGGATAACTGGGATAACTGGGATAACTGGACTAACTAGGATAACTGGGATAACTGGGATAACTGGGATAAGTGGGATAACTGGGATACATCACATAAACGTTATATTTCTAAGTTTTGAAAAAACAAATATTTGTTTTTCTATCACATTTTTATATATAATTTTTTTATAAGTTTTTGACAATGTTTTGTGTTGTTAAAACTTTCCCACTTTATTGTTTTTTATTTTTTATTTTATTTTTTATTTGTTTTTGTTGGATATCCGATTTTTTCTTTATTTTTTCAGACACACATACATACATACATACATACATACACACATACATACATACATACATACATACATACATACATACACACATACATACATACACACATACATACATACACACATACATACAAACATACACACATACATACATACATACATACATACATACATACATACACACATACATACATACCACATACAACATACACACATACATACATACACACATACATACAAACATACACACATACATACATACATACATACATACATACATACATACATACATACACACATACATACATACACACATACATACATACATAGGAGGAGAGACAACAGGAAATGACCGGGAAGTATGTGAAGAACTCAACAAGAGATTCAAAGAAGTGTTCACAGAGGAGACAGAAGGGACTCCAGAAAGACGGAGAGGTGGGGCACACCACCAAGTGCTGGACACAGTGCACACAACCGAGGAAGAAGTGAAGAGGCTTCTGAGTGAGCTAGATACCTCAAAGGCAATGGGGCCAGATAACATCTCCCCATGGGTATTGAGAGAGGGAGCAGAGGCGCTATGTGTACCCCTAACAACAATATTCAATACATCTATCGAAACAGGGAGATTGCCTGAGGCATGGAAGACAGCAAATGTAGTCCCAATCTTTAAAAAAGGAGACAGACATGAAGCATTAAACTACAGACCAGTGTCACTGACATGTATAGTATGCAAAAATCATGGAGAAGATTATCAGGAGAAGAGTGGTGGAACACCTAGAAAGGAATGATCTCATCAACAGCAGCCAGCATGGTTTCAGGACGGGAAATCCTGTGTCACAAACCTACTGGAGTTCTATGACATGGTGACAGCAGTAAGACAAGAGAGAGAGGGGTGGGTGGATTGCATTTTCTTGGACTGCAAGAAGGCGTTTGACACAGTTCCACACAAGAGATTGGTGCAAAAACTGGAGGACCAAGCAGGGATAACAGGGAAGGCACTACAATGGATCAGGGAATACTTGTCAGGAAGACAGCAGCGAGTCATGGTACGTGGCGAGGTGTCAGAGTGGGCACCTGTGACCAGCGGGGTCCCGCAGGGGTCAGTCCTAGGACCAGTGCTGTTTTCTGGTATTTGTGAACGACATGACGGAAGGAATAGACTCTGAGGTGTCCCTGTTTGCAGATGACGTGAAGTTGATGAGAAGAATACACTCGATCGAAGACCAGGCAGAACTACAAAGGGATCTGGACAGGCTGCAGAACTGGTCCAGCAATTGGCTCCTGGAGTTCAATCCCACCAAGTGCAAAGTCATGAAGATTGGGGAAGGGCAAAGAAGGCCGCAAACGGAGTACAGTCTAGGGGTCAGAGACTACAAACCTCACTCAAGGAAAAAGATCTTGGGGTGAGTAATAACACCAGGCACATCTCCTGAAGCGCACATCAACCAAATAACTGCTGCAGCATATGGGCGCCTAGCAAACCTCAGAACAGCATTCCGACATCTTAATAAGGAATCGTTCAGGACCCTGTACACCGTATACGTTAGGCCCATATTGGAGTATGCGGCACCAGTTTGGAACCCACACCTAGCCAAGCACGTAAAGAAACTAGAGAAAGTGCAAAGGTTTGCAACAAGACTAGTCCCAGAGCTAAGAGGTATGTCCTACGAGGAGAGGTTAAGGGAAATCAACCTGACGACACTGGAGGACAGGAGAGATAGGGGGGACATGATAACGACATACAAAATACTGAGAGGAATTGACAAGGTGGACAAAAACAGGATGTTCCAGAGATTGGACACAGTAACAAGGGGACACAGTTGGAAGCTAAAGACACAGATGAATCACAGGGATGTTAGGAAGTATTTCTTCAGCCACAGAGTAGTCAGTAAGTGGAATAGTTTGGGAAGCGATGTAGTGGAGGCAGGATCCATACATAGCTTTAAGCAGAGGTACGATAAAGCTCACGGCTCAGGGAGAGTGACCTAGTAGCGATCAGTGAAGAGGCGGGCCAGGAGCTCGGACTCGACCCCCGCAACCTCAACTAGGTGAGTACAACTAGGTGAGTACATACATACAAACATACATACACACAACAACATACATGCATACATACACACATACATACATACATACATACATACATACTACATACATACATACATACATACATACACACATCCCATACACACCTACATACATACATACATAATACATACACACATACATACATACACACATACATACATACATGCAAACATACACACATACATATACACACACATACATAAAATACATACATACATACATACATACATACATACATACATAAATACATACACACATACATACACACATACATACACACATACATACATACACACATACATACATACACACATACATACATACACATACATACATAATACACACATACATACATACATACACACATACATACATACACACATACATACATACATACACACATACATACATACATACATACATACACACATACATACATACACACATACATACATATACACATGCATACAAACACAAGCATACATACACACATTACATACATACACACATACATACATACATACATACGTACATACACACATAC
>NC_069465.1:9427506-9442506 GCF_026875155.1 Cherax quadricarinatus | reverse complement strand
CAGCAGGTATCACTTACTCTTAGGCAGGTAATAGGTCCCTCCTGTCTCTCTCAAATTTCACAGTAAATAATTCTTCAGTTAATCCTTATCCTCTTTGGGGGACCTCATTCGGGGACTAGGTCCCCCTCTCCTCCGAGGCCCTATCGTTCCCTCAGCCTACCCCAAACCCTTCAAGGTCCTAACCCCCTCAGCCCTACATCGATACAATAACTGTTGGTGTCACCCCTGCTAATCAGTCATCGACTCCCAAGATACATAACAGGTCCCTGTTACAAAACTCCAGGTCCTAATTACATTTAAAATCCGCTTTTATTTCCCTATCGCCCCCAATTCCTTCTGCGATTTTTTATGCGTGTTGTGGCTGTATGTGAGATGTTTAGCATGTTGTGAGCAGTGTTGTGGCAGTGTTGTAAGTTTTGTTTTGAGCTGTGTTGTACTGTTTTGAGCAGTTTTTGGGCAGTTTGTGAGCATGTTGTGACATGTTGTAGCTGTGTTGTGAGTGGTTGGAGCAGTGTTGTAGCATGTTGGAGCTGTGTTTGGCAGTGTTGTGAGCTGTGTTTAAATTTGTTGTGATGTGGTGATCTTGTTGTGACTGTGTTTGAGCAGTGTTGTGACGTGTTTTGGGGCAGTGGTGAGCAGTGTTTTAATTGTGTTTGAGCTGTTTGTTTAAACTGTGTTTAGCAGTGTTGGGTCTTTTTTGTGGCAGTGTTTTTTGACATGTTGGACATGTGTGAGCAGTGTTGGCATGTTGTGAGTCGTTGTTGGGGTTTGTGAGCAGTTTGTGACGGGTTTGTTGTGTTTTTGTGAGCTGTGTTGTGATCGTTATGAAAACGTGTTGTGACAGGTTTGAGCAGTGTTTTTTTAGCAGTGTTGGGTGGTTGTGAGCAGTTTGTGAGCTGTGTTGTGACTGTGTCGGAGCTGTGTTGGAGCTCTGTTTGAGCCTGTTGTGACTCTGTTGTGGCTCGTTTTACTTGTTTTGAGGTGTTTTAGCTGTGTTTTGAGTGTGTTTTTTTCTGTGTTTTGATCTGTTGTGGGCCCGTTGACTCGTTGTGAGCTCTGTTGTGAGCTGGTTTTGAGCGTGTTTTTTAGCATGTTGTGGCCCCTGTTGTGAGCTCTGTTGGAGCTCTGTTGTGAGCCTGTTGTGGCCTGTTGTGAGCTCTGTTGTGGGTCTGTTGTAGCTCGTTGTGAGCTCTGTTGTGAGCTCTTTTTGAGCTCTGTGTAGCTCTGTTGTGGCCTGTTGTGGCTCTGTTTTTTGACTCTGTTGTGAGCTCTGTTGTGACTCTGTTGTGAGCTCTGTTTGAGCTCTGTTGTGAGTTGTTGTGAGCTCTTTTTGTGACTCTGTTTTGAGCTCTGTTTTTGACTCTGTTGTGACTCTGTTGTGACCTGTTGTGAGCTCTGTTTTTTGGGTCTGTTTTGAGCTCTGTTGTAGCTGTTTGGGCGGGGTTTTGAGTATGTTGTGAGCATGTTGTGAGCTGTGTTGTGAGCGGTTTTTGAGTAAGGTTGTGAGGGGTTTGTGGTAGGTTTGTGAGCAGTGTTGTGAGCAGTGTTGTGAGCAGTTTGTGAGCAGTTTGTAGCAGTGTTGTGGCAGTGTTTTTGAGCATGTTGTGACATGTTGTGAGCAGTGTTGTGGCAGTGTTGTGACAGTGTTGTAGCAGAGAAACCCGCTCTGGAAGCTGTTTTTGAGGGCGGAAGAACAACTACAAAAACTTCACCACCCCACCCCCCACCACAAACTACACACTACTACCACCACCATCATCACCACCACACAACTACCACCATACCACCAACGAAAACACCAAGTACTACCACCACCCCAAACCCCAACACCCCCAACCACCACAAAACCACCCCCCCCACAAATACACCACCACAATACCACCACCCACAACTCCCCAAACTCCACCACAACACCGCCACCACCACCCCACCACCACCACCACCCCACCACCCCACCACCACCACCCCACCACAACCCCCACCACAAAAATACCACCCCCCACAAAATACCCCCCAACTACCGCCACCCACCACCACCACCACCCCCACCAACCACCCCACCACCACCCCCACCACCCCCCACCACCACCACAACTACCACCACAACTACCACCCCCACCACAAACCCCACCCCCACCACCCCACCACCACCCACCACCCCCACCACCACCACCCCCACCACCCCACCACCCCCACAACTCCACCCCCCACAATACCACCACCACCACAACACCACCCCCAAATACCACCAAACTACCGCCACCACCACCACCACAACACCCAAAAATCACCCCACCACCCCCCAAAACCCCCACCCCACCACCACAACGCCACCAAAAAACCCCCCACAACCCACCAAACCACCCCACAAAACCCCCCCACCAAACTGCCACCAAACTACCACTACAACTACCACCCCCACCACCCAACCCCCACCACCACCACCACCACACCCCCCACCCCACCACCCCACCACCCCCCCCACCCCCCACCACCCCCCCCACCACCCCCACCACAACAACCACCACCCCCACCACCACCCCCACCACCACCACCCCCACCACCCCACCAAAAAACCACAACCACCACCACAACTACCCCCCCACACCCCCACCACCACCACCACCCCCACCACCACCACCACCACCCCACCACCACCACCGCCACCAAACTCACCCCACCACAACCCACCGCCACAAAAAACCACCCCACCACAATACCCCCACCACCACCACCACTACAACACCACCACCACCACAACTACTCCACCACCACAACTACACCACCACCACCACCACCCCCACCACCCCCACCACCACCCCCACCCCCACCCCCACCACCCCCACCCCACCCAAAAACTACCACCACCAAACTACCACCACCACACAAACCCCCCCACCACCACAACTACCACCACCACCCCAAAATACCACCACCACCACAAAATACCACCACCACCACAACAAACCCCCCCACCACCACAACTACCACCACCCCACAACTACCACCACTCTCCTAAATCTTTCCGGTCAAGGCTCTGTCACATGGGGGGAATTGAACCAGTGCCCAAAAACCGCTTGAAAACAGAAGACAGAAGGGGGGGCGAGGGAGAAATTACGTGACGTCACGCGAGATCACGCAAGGTTACGGAGGTAAAACCCGGGTCATCATAGTCACAGTTACCTTAAAACATGCAACGTCACACGCCCTTGTCTCCGAGAAGCAGCGGCTTGATTCACATTTCTCAGGTAAGGGAGGTCCAGCATCCAAACCATTTTATCTATCTATCTATCTCTCTATCTATAAATATATATATTTATATATATATATATTTTTTTTAAATATATAAATATATATATATAAATATATATATATATATATAAATATATATAAAAATAATTTATATATATAATAATATATATGTTTGTTACCATTTTGATGTTCATATATATAAAATTTTATATAATATTTATATATATATATATATATAAAATATATTATATATAAAATAATATATATAAATTCGTGCCGAATGTAAAACTGGTCAATTAGCAAGAACTCATTTAAAATTAAGTCCTTTCAAAAATTTTTCTCTTTTTAACGTTTAAAGATATATTTTTTTTCATTAATGTTGATGTAAAAATTTATAATTTTGCACCAAAAGGAACTTAGAAAACTTACCTAACCTTATTATAACAAGAACAATTTATTTTAGCCTAAACCAACTAAATATATTTTAGATTTGTTTACAATAATTTAATACTAAACAAACACAGTGAAATATAGTTTTTTCGTTAGGTTCAGAATGATTTTTGCAAAATTATTGCATACACAATTTTTCGCTTGCCTTATTCGGCAAGAAGAGTGTTGCTATTTAAGCCAAAATCGCAAGTTTTACCTAAAAAGAATTAACAAAATAATATTTCTCAAATCGCTCTTTAAGAGATGGGAGAGAGAGAGAGAGAGAGAGAGAGAGAGAGAGAGAGAGAGAGAGAGAGAGAGAGAGAGAGAGAGAGAGAATTACGTTAACTATCCACTTAATTGAGTGACCAGCAGCAGGAGGCAGTCTCATGACCCAATCAATACACCTAATCACCTTAAGACTGACCTGACTTCTTGGATGGGGTGGGGAGGGGATGAAAGAGGGGGCAGGTGACCCCCACCACCCCTCTCCCCTTCTCTAACTACCTTCTCTCTGACCCCGAGTGATTATCCAGCCAATTTCTATGTCGCTTTGGTTAATTCATCCATCACAGGTTAATCCAGTCTCATTTTTTTCCTTCTTTAATGATCCTCCCTGACTCACCCATCACGCCAATTCCCGATCCGAATTCGCGAATAATACGCGAATGAACTTTGGCGATGTATTTAGAGATGATGGGCTGAACCTGTCTAGTGTTTGACGCTTCCTGTCACGTTATAGAGATCACCTGGTACTTCATAGTCGAAGCTGGTGGTGGTGTAGGTCACTGTAGTGATGTGGGTCACTGAAGTGGTGTGGGTCACTGTAGTGGTGTGGGTCACTGAAGTGGTGTGGGTCACTGTAGTGAGTGGGTCACTGTAGTGGTGTGGGTCACTGTAGTGGTGTGGGTCACTGTAGTGGTGTGGATCACTGTAGTGATGTGGGTCACTGTAGTGGTGTGGGTCACTGTAGTGGTGTGGGCCACTGTAGTATTGGTGTGGGTCACTGTAGTGGTGTGTGTCACTGCAGTGGTGTGGGTCACTGTAGTGGTGTGGGTCACTGTAGTGGTGTGGGTCAATGTAGTGGTGTGGGTCACTGAAGTGGTGTGGGGCACTGTAGGGTGTGTGGGTTTACTGTAGTGGGGGGTGTGGGTTTACTGTAGTGGGGAGGGGTCACTGTAGTGGTGTGGTTTACTTTAAGTGGTGAGTCACTGAAGTGGTGTGGGTCACTGTAGTGGGTGGGTCACTGTAGTAGTGTGGGTCACTGAAGTGGTGTGGGTCACTGTAGTGGTATGGGTCACTGTAGTGGTGTGGGTCACTGTAGTGATATGGGTCACTGTAGTGGTGGTGTGGGTCACTATTGTTGTGGTGTGGGTCACTGTAGTAGTGTGGGTCACTGTAGTGGTGTGGGTCACTGAAGTGGTGTGGGTCACTGAAGTGGTGTGGGTCACTGTAGTGGTGTGGGTCACTGTAGTAGTGTGGGTCACTGAAGTGGTGTGGGTCACTGTAGTGGTGTGGGTCACTGTAGTGGTGTGGGTCACTGTAGTGGTGTGGGTCACTGTAGTGGTGTGGGTCACTGTAGTGGTGTGAGTCACCGTAGTCGTGTGGGTCACTGTAGTGGTGTGGGTCACTGTAGTGGTGTGGGTCACTGTAGTGGTGTGGGTCAATGTAGTGGTGTGGGTCACTGAAGTGGTGTGGGTCACTGTAGTGGTGGTGTGGGTTACTGTAGTGGTGGTGTGGGTCACTGTAGTGGTGAGGGTCACTGTAGTGGTGTGGGTCACTGAAGTGGTGTGAGTCACTGAAGTGGTGTGGGTCACTGTAGTGGTGTGGGTCACTGTAGTAGTGTGGGTCACTGAAGTGGTGTGGGTCACTGTAGTGGTATGGGTCACTGTAGTGGTGTGGGTCACTGTAGTGATATGGGTCACTGTAGTGGTGGTGTGGGTCACATAGTTGTGGTGTGGGTCACTGTAGTAGTGTGGGTCACTGTAGTGGTGTGGGCACTGAAGTGTGGGGTCACTGAGTGGTGTGGGTCACTGTAGTGGTGGGGCACTGTAGTAGTGTGGGGCACTGAAGTGGGGTGGGTCACTGTAGTGGTGGGGTCCTGGGAGTGGTTTTGGTCACTGTATGGTGTGGGTCACTGAGTGGTGTGGGTCACTGTAGTGGTGTGTTTTCACCGTAGTCGTGTGGGTCACTGTAGTGGTGTGGGTCACTGTAGTGATGTGGGTCACTGTAGTGGTGTGGGTTACTGTAATGGTGTGGGTCACTGTAGTGGTGTGAGTTTTTGTAGTGGTGTGGGTCACTGTAGTGGTGTGGGTCACTCTAGTGGTATGGGTCACTGTAGTAGTGTGAGTCATTGTAGTGGTGGTGTGGGTCACTGTAGTGGTGTGGGTCATTGTAGTGGTGTGGGCCACTGTAGTGGTGTGGGTCACTTGTAGTGGTGGTGTGGGTCACTGTAGTGGTGGTCTGGGTCACTGTAGTGGAGTGAGTCATTGTAGTGGTGGTGTGAGTCGTTGTAGTGGAGGTGTGTGTCACTGTAGTGGTGGTGTGGGTCACTGTAGTGGAGTGAGTCATTGTAGTTGTGGTTTGAGTCGTTGCAGTGGTGGTGTGTGTCACTGTAGTGGTGGTGTGGGTCACTGTAGTGATGTGAGTCATTGTAGTGGTGGTGTGAGTCGTTGTAGTGGAGGTGTGTGTCACTGTAGTGGTGGTGTGAGTTACTATAGTGGTGGTGTGGGCCACTGTAGTGGTGGTGTGGGTCACTGTAGTGGTGGTGTGAGACATTGTAGTGGTGGTGTGAGTCGTTGTAGTGGTGGTGTGGGTCACTGTAGTGGTCGTGTGAATCACTGTAATGGTGGTGTGGGTCACTGTAGTGGTGGTGTAGGTCACTGTAGTGGTGTGGGTCACTGTAGTGGTGTGGGTCACTGAAGTGGTGTGGGTCACTGAAGTGGTGTGGGTCACTGTAGTGGTGTGGGTCACTGTAGTGGTGTGGGTCACTGTAGTGGTGTGGGTCACTGTAGTCGTGTGGGTCACTGTAGTGGTGTGGGTCACTGTAGTGGTGTGGGCCACTGTAGTGGTGTGGGTCACTGTAGTGGTGTAGGTCACTGTAGTGGTGGTGCAGGTCACTGTAGTGGTGGTGTAGGTCACTGTAGTGGGGTGTAGGTAATTGTAGTGGTGGAGTCATGAGGAGGCGATATTATATGAATAATATATAGTGATAATATATATATATATTATATATATTATATATATATATATATATATATATATATATGTATATAATAATATATGTTATATATATAATAATATATTATATATATATATATATATATATATATATATTATTATGATTATGTATATATATATATATATGATATGCAAAACAACACTCTGAAAGAATAGAGAAATCCAAGCGCTTTCGTGACTACTCACATTATAAAGGGAAACTATCAATGGATAGTTCAGATGGTTGTTTGGCATATTTTGAAATCAACTATTCACTGTGATCATATTTCATATATAAAATTTATATATATTATAATATAATATATATATAATATATATATCGTCAGAGAGTGAGGAACTAGACGTGTGTATGTGTTTATATAGCTGGAATGTTTATAGGTTTGTACGTCTCTGTTGTGTGTGTGCATATACTTGCTTACATACACCTCCCTGTGTGCGTCTTTTATCCCTTTCTCGCTCTGCTGCTCCGTGTGTACATGTGTACATATTTGTGTACACCTCCCGTGTGTGCGTCCCTTGATGGCTCACTTTCCGCTGTCCTGCTTTGGTATTTTTCAATCCGTTACTGTGAGAGTTAAACGAGGCAGTGTTACTGGCTCTCTCTCTCTCTCTCTCTCTCTCTCTCTCTCTCTCTCTCTCTCTCTCTCTCTCTCTCTTCTCTCTCTCTCTCTCTCTCTCTCTCTCTCTCTCTATCTATCTATCTATCTCTCTTCTCTCTCTCTCTCTCTCTATCTCTCTCTCTCCTCTCTCTCTTCTCTCTCTTCTATCTATCTATCTTCTATCTATCTATCTATCTATCTCTGTCTCTGTCTCTCTCTGTATCTGTTATCTTCTATCTCTATCTATCTGTCTCCATCTCTGTCTCGTCTTGTCTGTCTGCTCTCTCCCCTCTCTCTCTCTCTCTCTCTCTCTCTCTCTCTCTCTCTTCTCTCTTCTCTCTCTCTCTCTATCTCTCTCTCTTTTCTCTCTCCTCTCTCTCCTCTCTCTCTCTTCTCTCCTCTCTTCTCTCTTCTCTCTATCTGTTCTCCATCTCTTCTTCCCTTCTGTTCCCTATTCTCTCTCTCCTCTCTCTCTCTCTCTCCTCTCTCCTCTCTCTCTCCCTCTCTCTCTCTCTCTCCTCTCTTCTCTCTCTCTTCTCCTCTCTCTCTCTCCCTCTTCTCTCTCTCTCTCTCCTCTCTCTCTCTCTCTCTCTCTCTCCTCTCTTCTCTCTTCTCTCCAAAATATAACTAGTTTCCATTTTTGCTATCAAAATAAAGAAAATTCCCTAAATTGGTCTCGTCAGTCAGAGCACTGACGTCATCTGCTCCTTGTGGCAGGGATTTTCCCCAGCACCTCCCTGAGCCCCCAGGGGTATATCCCTAAACACATTTTCTTTTCTCCCTGGGATGACTCCCTGATTGCTTCTAAATGCGAACTTTTAATACAGCCAGAGCAGGAGGTTGTATTGTGCATTGTATGTGCTGTATTTTTCTCCCTGACTGATGGGAATTTTCGGGAAATATGAATAATGGAAAAGATGTGGGGTGTTTGATGGTGTTTGTGTGTGTGTGTGTGTTTCGTTTTTTGTGAGGTGCTTGTGTTTTTTATGAGGTGTTATGTGTGTGTGTGTGTACTTACCTAGTTGAGGTTTCAGGGGTCGTGTGCCCGTCATGCCTGTGTTTGTGTGTTGTATGTGTGTGTGTGTGTGTGTGTGTGTACTCACCTAGTTGAGTTTTCAGGGGTCGATTCCAAGCTCCTGCCTGTCAGCTCCATGTGTGTGTGTGTGTGTGTGTGTGTGTACTCACTGTTGTGGTTTCGTGGTGTATCAACTCCTGTTGATGTGTTTCAGGGGGTCGTGTACCACCAGTTGGTCGTGATTCCAAAACTCCTGTGTGTGTATGTGTGTGTGTGAGTGTGTGTGTGTGTGTGTGTGTGTGTGTGTGTGTGTGTGTGTGTCTCCATACTCTCTCTTTCTTCCTCTCTCTCTCCATACTCTCTTCTTCTCTCTCCATACTCTTTCTTTCTCTCTCTCCATACTCTCTCTCTTCCCCTCTCTCCATCTATCTTCCCCCCTTCTTCCTCTATATCTTTTCACACTCGATATATCACCCTTTGTCTCCATATACTATCAATATTAACTCACACAGTGTGAGAGAGAGCCAGAGAAAGGGAGAGAGAGAGAGAGAGAGAGAGAGATGTATATATTTGCCAGCTCTTTCTTACACACACACACACACACACACACACACACACACACACACACCACACAACACCTACATCTCCATCACGAAGATTACTACCCCCCCCTTTCCCTTCCCACCCCCTCCCTCTCCTTCTTCCCCCTCCCCTTCCCCTCTCCTTCTTCCCCCTCCCTTTCCCCTCTCCTTCTTCCCCCTCCCCTTCCCCTCTCCTTCTCCCCCCTCCCCTTCCCCTCTCCCCTCCCACCCCCTCCCTCTCCCTCTCCCCCTCCCCTCCCCTCCACCCACTCCCTAGAGCCTCCTAATCATGTTGGTCAAACCAGGCAGTAATCACCTTGGCCTAATTACTCAACTGATTGTTAGTTAGTCTTGCTAATCTGCGAGAATACGAAGCTCTTGTCCAGTCAAGAGTTTTCTGGTAGTGGTGGTAGTAGTGGTTGATAGTGGTAGTAGTGGTTGATAGCGGTAGTAGTGGTTGATAGTGTGGTAGTGGTAGTAGTGGTGGTGGTAGTATTGGTTGATAGTGGTAGTAGTGGCGGTGGTAGTAGTGGTTGCTAGTGGTTATGGTGGTAGTGGGGGTGGTGGTAGTGTTGGTAGTAGCAGCGGTGCTGGTAGTGTGATGTTGTTAGTAGAGGAATTGTGGTGGCAGTTTTGTTCTGGCAAGCTAAGTACCCTTACGTACATCAGATCTCTCTCTCTCTCTCTCTCTCTCTCTCTCTCTCTCTCTCTCTCTCTCTCTCTCTCTCTCTCTCTCTCTCTCTCTCTCTCTCTCTCTCTCTCTCTCTCTCACCCACTGGTGTTACAGTGGTAGGTTACGATATTATCTTACAAGCTAAGACCTCCCACCATCTTAAGTTCATTTAAAAGTCTTCACTTAACATCCTGCATCAAGTGACCAGTAATCAATTTATCTTTCACCATTAAGAGAGTAATATTCAACAAAACCAAGAAGCAGATTTAAATGTAAATATGATAATAGATATATGCTAAAATGAGGCAGATTTAATCTTTTTCTCTCAACCAGAAACAATTTATATGCAGCATATATACAAGAAATTTTTTATTGCTCTGAAATATACAAAGAGGGAAGAGGGTGAAGTTGGAGCCAGCTGTGGACCGGATATTTCATGTGGCTAATTGAACTTACTTCAGTAATGTTTGAATGTTCTACGAACATGTTCCAGACTCGAGTCATTCTGGAAGGGAATGATCTCAGTTGAAGTGATGTTCTTGAAGGGTACAGCCAGAGGGTAGTTGCTGTTTGCTGCCCGTCTTGTGGTATAGAAGTTGTCCTCTCACTGAAGTGGGGCCAAGTGTAGTACATTGACAACATTGGTGTTGAACATGGCATTAAGACCACCCACATCCCTCCTGTGAAGGTTCTGATGAGATGTATCTATTCAGGTTGGGTCCAGGAGAGATAATATATCTATGTAGTCTGAGTCCAGGAGAGATAATATATCTATCTAGGCTTGGTCCAGGAGAGATAATATATCTATCTAGGATGAGTCCAGGAGAGATAATATATCTATCTAGGCTGAGTCAAGGAGAGATAATATATCTATCTAGGCTGGGTCCAGGAGAGAGACGAGTCGACTTGCTCAGTTCAGTATTCTGTCCAGAAGTCGTAAATGAAACAGGCTATCCAAGAAAGTGGAGCATACTCAAAGTGAAAGTGCACTTGTGCCTTGTACAGAGTTTTGTAGCCTCTTATGTCGAGCAAGTATAAGATACGTCTTAGTGCTGTTAGCGTCGTGGCTGCCTTACTTGCAAGATTTACATCGTGGTTCTTCATAGACATTTTGTAATCAAATTTCACCTCTATGATATCAACTTCATCTCTGGGTTCCAACACTCACGTTCATTCTTACCACAGCACTGACAGTGACTCTCTCTCTCTCTCTCTCTCTCTCTCTCTCTCTCTCTCTCTCTCTCTCTCTCTCTCTCTCTCTCTCTCTCTCTCTCTCTCTCTCTCTCTCTCCTGGGAGTATAAGCCAGCGCTGACCGGGGGTGGTATGACCATAAGGCTGATATGGTAAGCACAAAATAAGAGGATCAACGCCCCTAAGCCGCAGCTGAGCTAGACAAGGAGGATTAGTGTAGCACCTTCTTGCCCCGGGCTCTTGTATTGTTTGTAAATGCTGTGTAATGGAGATTGAGGGAGACGGGGGTGGGGGAAGGAGAGATGGTGAGGGAGAGGAAGAGGGAGAGTGAGGAAGAGGAAGGGGGAGTGTGAGGAAAAGGGTGAGAAAGAGAGAGAGAAGAAGGGTGAGGCAAATTGAGAAATATATCATGGCTGTGACAAGGTGGCACTACTGATGGTGGCACTGTTGGTTGTGGCATTGCTAGTGGCACTGACTGGTGGTGGCACTGCTGGTGGTAGTACTGCTGGTGGTGACTGCTGGTGGTGGCATTGTTGGTGACACTGTTGGTAGAACTGCTGGTAGTGGCACTGCTGGTGGTTCCACTGCTGGTGGCATTGCTGGTGGCACTGCTTGTGGCACTGCAGGTGGCACTGTTGGTGGCACTGCTGGTGGTGGCATTACTGGTGATACTGTTGGTGGAACTGCTGGTAGTGGCAGTGCTGGTGCTAGCACTTCTGGTGGCACTGCTGGTGATGTCAGTGCTGGTGGCTTTGCTGTTGGTTGCACTGCTAGTGGTGGCATTGCTGCTGGTACTCCCTGGGGTGGCACTGCTTGATACGGCACTGTTGATGGCCCTGCTGTTGGCACTGCTGGTGGCACTCCAGGAGGTGTTGTGATGCCAACGGTAACATCTTGTAGACTTCCTGCGTCTCCTGCCTCCTTCCTGTTCTTTATACCTCCTCCTCCTCCTCCTCCACCTCCTCCTCCTCCTCCTCCACCTCCTCCATCCTCCTCCTCCTCTTCCTCCCTCCTCCTCCACCTCCTTCACGCCTCTTCTTCCTTTCAATTCCGTATTTTCGTCTTTTGTGTCTTCCTGTTTTTCTCTTGCCCAAACTTCTCCTTTTAAACCGTGATTCCCCCTTCTCTTTTTATTCCCTTTTTCAATCGTTCTGTTTGTCTGCCCGACTCCCTGTTTTCCTGTTTGGCTTTACCGTTACCGTTTCTCTTCAACGCCGTTGTCCGACTTCGAGCGAGAAGCTAATTCGAGTTAATGTCATTGCGTTCGTGGGGAAAGCGCTAGACCCATAGGGGGGTCACACAGCGCCTGAGAAGTGGGAAGCAATCAAGTTTGATCCGAGGAAGTCAATGGTAGCTCCAGTTTCCCGGATCACGAGCCCTACACCGGCATCAAAACAGCTTCCTTGAAGGGAGTTCGATGTCGACTCGAAGTACCGGAAGGGCTTTAGAACAACAGTCTTTTTCCTTAGAGTTTCTCTCGTGGTTCATAGAGAGACGAAGAAGTTATTTTAGCGGCAGGAGGATCGAGTTTCCACCTCTCTTCCTGCGCTGCATCACCCACACAGGTGTAGCGCACCATGGAACACTTTCCCTGCTCTGTATCACCCACACAGGAGTAGCGCACCTTTTAACACGATATCAACATGTGTTAGCAGGTAAGAACTCTGACAGGACGCGCATGGTGCTGCACAGATCGCGCATGGCGCTGCACAGGACGCGCATGGCGTCGTTGACAACATAAACCACCTAAATCCGACGAATTTTCTCGTTTTCTCGTTCTTGAAAAAAAGTATTTTATATTGACTAGGACAGAGCTTGGTAAAGCTTAAATAGAGCAAAACTCTGTCTCTTCGAAAGCTAGTTCTGCAAAATATAGCTTTAATATAGTCGGAAGCACGCTAGTCGAACCCTGTCACGGCTCATTCCTACAAGAACGGGTGTTGGATAGCGTGTGTGTGTGTGTCCTTCAATATACCTTATCGCGTTTTTTAGATGTCCTGTCTGAATCCGGATTATATCCGTAAATATCTAAGGAATATTTGCGTATCTTAGGTTTGCGTATCTTGGGAGGTTTTTTGTACGTTAGTAGGTCGTAAATGATTTAGAAAATCGACAAGCTGAAAAATGAGATATATGCAACATATAGAATTTTTATTAGGGAAACGTTTCCCCAGCCAGTGGCTTCGTCAGTCCATTACAGAGAAGAACTGTGGAAAATGAGTAGTTTGAGGCTGGGGGACCGGTTACCTCAAACTCCTCTATACATCTACCTTCGTTCTTCTCTGTATTGGACTGATGAAGCCACTGACTGGCGAAATGTTCCCGCTATAAAGATTTCCAAATGTTACACAAGTGTCTCATTCTTCACGTTAGTGATCCTTGTTGACATTAAAATGACAGGATGCCACGTATCAATCGTGTACGTTTGTCGCAGTGCCCCGCTGAGGCCCTATCTCAGATGCGGTGTGAGTTAAAGAAGACCTTCGTCTCCCTTTCTTCTTTTCTCTTTTTTCTCTCTCCCCCCTCTTTTTTTCCACATTCTCTTCCTCCCTTTTTTTTTTCTTTTTTCTCTGTGAATGTCCTCCCAGACGCTTTTCCATTACCTCGGTGCTTTGTCGATATTCTAGACGTCCTCTTTGACTTCTTGACACCCAGACGACTTCTCTTAGCCTCTTCCATCGACCATTTCCCTCAAAACCCCTTCAGCTTTCCTTTGGCCTCTCTTCCCTTAACCTACCTTTTCCTTAGTGCCCCCCTGACGTCTGTGTCTACCAGTCCCTGAATACTCCTTCGACAACCAACAACTTTTTCTTGGTTTCCCTCAACTCTTCGATTCCCTTCGACGCCTCGCTCGACGCAGCACATTAGCACAACATGTGACCAGCACCACAAGAGGAAGAGCAGGAGGAAGAGCAGCAGCAGAAGGAGAAGCAGGAGGAGGAAGACCAGGAGAAGCAGTCGGACAAACAAGAAGTTGTACCTTCTTCCTGTCCTTTGAAGCAGGAACGAGGGTGAGGACGCCTCCAGTTTTTCCAGAGAGTGGTGGTCCAATCTTTCCGGTCGCGCCCTAGTGATTGGGCCTTGGTGACTGGGCCCTTATGATGAACCCTCATGATATGATTGGGTCCCTCATGATGTGACTGAACCCTCATGATTCAACCCCTCACGACTAAACCTTCATGATAGTCATTACGTGAGCAGCTTCTGGTGTAAACTTCCTACAGTAGGACATGTGTTCAGACCCTCGAAATAGGCAGCACATAATGGGGAACCTCCCCCAATGGTAGTTCCTCCAGCAGCCCATCCTCCTACGAAATGGCGAGTTATATATTACACCCAAAGACCATTGAGAAAGCGACGATCTCACTTCATCACAGCTTAGGTTTCCCGAAGTCCTGAAGAGAGGTCACCTTCGTAATAAACACCCATCTGGTAAATCCACAGAATAACTTCTCTATCCATTTTTATCTTCCAGTAATGTTAGAATTCCTTAATTTAGATTTATTCACGTTAATTTGACGTTCATAGAAAATTTAGAATCCATACATTGGAAAAACATAATATTGTGTCTTGAACAAACTGTCTTGACCAGCAAAGTTGTCTTTGGTCTTAGGGAGACTGGTTGTCTAGTGGTCTTAGACTGTCTCTGATAGGGTCCTCCGGATAGGGTATTTCTGGCACCTCAAATTCCATCATCTTTGGGGTTCAGAAACTTCTTTATGCAACAACTTCAAGTCATTCAGACACGGAAGACGTCAGAAAGGGTAAAGTTAGGGAAGGATGGAGAAGCGGAGACGAGGGGGAGAGGAAAGGGGGGGGAAAGAAAGGGCAAGAAGAGGTAGAGGAGGGAGAAGAGGAGAGGAATAGATGGTGAAGGGAGAAAAGACCAGCAGTGTGTTGCTACACTATTCTGTATGCTAGTTATATTGTGGGAACACCAGAAGTGTGTTGCTACACTATTCTATGTGATAGTTACATTGTGGGAACACCAACAGTGTGTTGGTACACTATTCTATGTG
>NC_069465.1:9385006-9417506 GCF_026875155.1 Cherax quadricarinatus | reverse complement strand
GTCTGTGTCCCATCTCTGGAACATCCCGTCTTTGTCCACCTCGTCTATTCCGCGCAGTATTTTATATGTCGTTATCATGTCTCCCTGACCCTCCTGGCCTCCAGTGTCGTCAGGCCGATTTCCCTCAACCTTTCTTCATAGGACAATCCCCGTAGCTCTGGGACTAGTCTTGTTGCAAACCTTTGCACTTTCTCTATTTCTTGACGTGCTTGACTAGGTGTGGATTCCAAACTGGTGCTGCATACTCCAGTATGGGCCTGACGTAGATGGTATACAGAGTCTTAAACGAATCCTTACTGAGGTATCGGAACGCTATCCGTAGGTTTGCCAGGCGCCCGTATGCTGCAGCAGTTATCTGATTGATGTGCGCCTCAGGAGATATGCTCGGTGTTATACTCACCCCCAGATCTTTTTCCTTGAGTGAGGTTTGCAGTCTTTGGCCATCTAAACTATATTGTGTCCTGCGGTCTTCTTTGCCCTTCCCCAATCTTCATGACTTTGCATTTGGCAGGGTTAAATTCAAGGAGCCAGTTGCTGGACCAGGCTTGTAGCCTGTCCAGGTCTCTTTGTAGTCCTGCCTGATCCTCGTCCGATTTGATTCTTCTCATTAACTTCACATCATCTGCAAACAAGGACACTTCTGAGTCTATCCCTTCCGTTATGTCGTTCACGTATACCAAGAACAGCACAAGTCCTAGGACTGACCCCTGTGGAACTTCGCTTGTCACAGGCACCCACTCTGACACCTCGTCGCGTACCATGACTCGTTGTTGCCTCCCTGTCAGATATTCTCTGATCCATTGCAGTGCCTTTCCTGTTATGTGTGCCTGGCCTCTAGCTTTTGCAGTAACCTCTTGTGAGGAACTGTGTCGAAGGCCTTCTTGCAGTCCAAAAATATGCAGTCGATCCACCCTCGCTCTCTTGTCTTACTTCTGTCACCTTGTCATAAAACTCTAGTAGGTTTGTGACACAGGATTTTCCTTCCCTGAAACCGTGCTGGTTGTCAATTATACACTTGTTTCTTTCCAGGTGCCCCACCACTCTCCTCCTGATGATCTTCTCCATGACCTTGCATACTATACACGTTAGTGATACAGGTCTGTAGTTTAGTGCCTCATGTCTGTCTCCCTTTTTAAAAATTGGGACTACATTTGCCATTTTCCATACCTCAGGGAGTTGCCCAGTTTCAAATGATGTGTTGAAGATCTTTGTTAATGGCTCACACATATCTCTGCTCCCTCTTTAAGGACCCATGGAGAGATGTTGTCTGGTCCCACCGCCTTTGAGGTGTCAAGTTCGCATAGCAGCTTCTTCACCTCCTCCTTGGTTATATGTACCTCATCCAGCACTTGCTGGTGTGCCCCCCTGTTCTGATTTCTTGGAGTCCTACTGGTTTCCACTGTAAATACCTCTTTAAATCTTGTGTTGAGCTCCTGGCATACCTCTCGGTCGTTTCTAGTGAGTTCCCCATCACCCTTCCTCAGTCAGATTACCTGGTCCTTGACTGTTGTTTTCCTCCTGATGTGGCTGTACAACAGCTTCGGGTCAGTCTTTACTTTTGATGCTATGTCATTTTCATATTGTCTCTGAGCCTCCCTTCTTATCTATGCATATTCGTTTTCTGGCTCTTCGGCTGATTTCTTTATTTTCCTGAGTTCTCTGTCTTCTGTACCTTTTCCATTCTCTAGTACACCTAGTTTTTTGCCTCCTACACCTTTGGGTGAACCAAGGACTCGTTCTGTTCTTCTCCCATTATTTCTGTTTCCCTTGGGAAAACCTCTCTCTGCCTTTTCCTTGCATTTTGTTGCTACATAGTCCATCATTTCTTGTACTGGTTTTCCTGTCAGTTCCCTCTCCCACTGAATGTCTGATGGAAGTTCCTCATGCCTGAGTAGTTCCCCCTTTTGTAGTTTGGTTTTTCCAGCCTATTTCCTGCTACTCTCTCCACTTGGAGCTCAACTATGTAGTCGAAGCACAGAAACCACATGATCACTAGCTCCCAGGGGCCTTTCATACATGATACCCTCGATGTCCGAAACTACTCATGGTGAATACAAGGTCAACCTTGCTGGTTCATCCTCTACTCTCTCTCTGGTAGTGTCTCTAACATGTTTGATGCATGAGGTTCTCCAGTACCACATCCATCATCTGGCTCTCCATGTTTCGGGGCCCCCATGGGGCTCCAGGGTTTTCCAGTCAATCTCCTTTGATTGAAATCACCCATAACTAGTAACTTTGCTCCCCCATGTGTGCTCTCCTGGCCACCTCGTGCTAGTGTGTCGATCATTGCTCTGTTGCTCTCATCGTATTCTTCTCTATGGCCTCCTGCAGTTCTGTGGTGGGTTGTACATTACTGCAATTATCACCTTATGTCCTTCAGACTGGATTGTTCCTACTAAGTAGTCCCTTTCGCCCATGCCATCCATTCCTTCCATTTTCTCAAAAACCCCACTGGTTTTAATGAGCAGTGCAACTCCCCTCCCCCTCTCCTCCCTCTGTCTTTCTCTGAGGATTTGATATCCGGATGGAAAGATTGAATCTGTTATTATTCTGGTGAGTTTTGTTTCTGTGAGTGCTATTATGTCTGGGGATGTCTCTTTGATTCTTTCGTGCCACTCCTCATACTTGTTTGTTATTCCATCTGCATTTGTATACCACACCTTCAACTTCTTTTCTAAGACTGTGGTCTGGGAAGTATATTGGGGTTGGGGAGTGGGAGACCTGGTAAGGAACTATGGGTTGTTGCTGTGGGGGTGAAGTTTGTAATGTAGTGGGTGGGGGCATTGGATGTGGCATGGGTGTTTTGATTTAGAGTGTTTGGTTGCACTGGGGTTGACCTGGTTGGGAGGCTTCTATAGGAAGTTGTGAGGGAGGCTGTATTTGATCTTCTTCCTGGGTCTGGGATCTCCTGTCTGTCTTCTCCATCCCCTCTCTTTCCTCCTTTCGCCTTTGTACATCTCTCTCAGTTTCTTCCTTTCTTCTTGTGTTCTGTCGCGGTTCGAGATACACCTTCCTGTATGCCGTCATGTCCCTTAATCGTGCTTTCTCCTGCAGGATCCTGGTCCGAGTCGCTTCTGCCTTGAGGTCACTCTCACTGGCCGGTTCTTTTTTTCACAAACCCCCTATTCTCCGAAAATTTTCCAGCTGGGTCATATCGTCTTCTCCTATTGCTTTCATGATGCTTTCAATTGCTTTTTTTCCCCTTGTTTTCTTGCTTCATATGTTTCCCCTTCGACTTCCTGGAGCCCATACACAAAGACGACCTCACCCTTTCATTCTCCCACTGCATATCCCTGTGTATCCCCTCATTTAATTTGGTTTCCTCCACTGCAGCTTTCCTTTCATCAGTTTCACTGGCTAATGTACTTGGGCTCAGTGGCCTGTCATTTTCCCTTCTCGGCTTTCCTTGGGCTCTGTGTTGTCTGTTAGGGACTCACATAAAGCTTAGCTCTTTCATTTGCTACAGTCTCCTCTGATAGAGCATCTCCATGCAGTTGTGCCCCTTCTTTCCCTACAGTCCCCTTATTTGTGGCTGAGGTAGCAGTCTCTGTTGTCAATCCCAAAATGTTCTTTAGTTCTTTAGTCTGTTTCAGATTTTTCAATTCCTCTTCTAAACTCTGTATCCTAGCTTCTGCTGCTTTGACATGCACCTCCCACTTCCTGCTTTCCATATCTATCCTCTCTTCCATTCTCATGCTAAGTTCTTCTAGTTTCTTTTCCATTCATGATCCCTTTTTATGAGCTCTGCTGCCCAATCTTCCTTTGCATTTTCCTCCTCCTGTCCCTTGGTTTTTCTTGTTGCTCTCTCGCAACCCATTTTTGTTTTATCCTGATTGCCTCAGAGTGGGAAACCTATGTAGTTCTGTATGTTAGGTTAGTAGTGTGTATGTCAGAGTGTGGGGGGGGGGGGAATAGTGGAGGAACTGTGGCTATGTGGAGCTGAGTGGGGAGGGGGGGGGAGGGTTTTAGGGTGAACGGGGGAGGGGAGGGTGATCGAGGGTGGTGTGTGTGTGTGTTTTGTGTGTGTGTGTGTGTGTGTGGGGTGGGGGTGTGTGTGTGTGTGTTGTGTTTGTGTGTACGCGTCTATATGTCGTATCTACACTTGGAAGCTGCGTGTAATGTCTGTTACCACACTACTTTGTTATTCCTGATCACCGTGATAGTGAACAAGTCATTATTACCTCTGTAATGATAATGATAATAATAATAATAATAATTATTATTATTATTATTATTATTATTATTATTATTATTATTATTATTATTACTATTGTTGTTGTTCCTAATATTGTTATTATTATTATTATTATATTATTATTATTATTATTAATTATTATCATCATCATCATCTGAAAAACAACTTTAAATGATATTAGTATTAACAATAATGATATAAAAACATTAATAAATTATTATACAATAAATAATCATTTGAGAAAGTAATATTTAATAAAGTATTAATTAAGAGAATATTTAAAATAACATTATGTATTAAGGTTTTATATAAGGGAATAATATTGTATATTATTAAGTAATAAGAGACATAATCAGTATTATTAACTAACTTAATAATATTACCTCTGGGAATATTCCCAAGTTATATAAATCGTATTATATAAATCTTATATAAATTTTATTATATTTTATCTGTTTATAAGCAGATAAATAAATTCTGGGAATTTATTTCCAAATTACTTAGTAATTAAGTAAAGAAAAAGTTATGTATTGAATTTGTAATAAAGAGAGAGAGAGAGATGGCAAGTAACATTTGCACCTGAGAAAACGCAAATGATGATCGTCTCTAGGCACCATGATGGTAATGCTGGGTCAGTAGTAAGGATGAATGGGAGGGTGTTGGCACCTGGAGAAGAAGTTGATATCCTTTGGGTGAAATTTGACTCCAAACTAACCATGAAGAACCATGTTGTAAATCTTGCAAACAAGGCAGCCAGGAAGCTTACAGCACTTCGCCGTATCTCGCATCTGCTTGACAGTAAGGGTTGCAAGATCCTGTACGAGGCACAAGTACGCTCACACCTTGAGTATGCTCCACTTTCTTGGTTTGCCTGCCCCCCCTCATCTGCGACTGCTTGACAGAGTTAAGAACAGAGCAAGACGTCTCATCTCCGCCTGGACCCATCTGGATAGATCTGTCATTTCAGCAGAGCCTTCAACATAGGAGGGATGTGGGTGGCCCTTTACTGTTTTTGTACAAGGCCAATATTGTCAAAATACCACACTTGGATCCACTTCGAGGACAGCTTTGAAACAAGCTTTTATCCCACAAGACGGACAGAAAGCAGCAACTTCACTCTGCTGTACCCTTCTCCAGAACATCACTCCATCTGAGATCATAATACCCAGGATGACTCGAGTATGGAACACTTTGTACAGAAATGATGTCAACGAGAAAAAGTCAGTGATCAAATGAAAATGCTGGCCCACAGATGGCTCCAACTTCATCCTGTTCCCTACTTGTATGTTCATAACAATAAAAATGCTTTCAAATGAGCTGATGTAGGTAACAGCTCTTAGCTTGCCAATAAAGTTAGGAATCCTTAACCTGTAAATAGCTGTCAATAAAGCTAGGGATCCTTAACCTTGTCAAACCCTGTGTAAGAGAGAGAGAGAGAGAGAGAGAGAGAGAGACTCAAAGTCGCTTTATTTTGCATTATTTTACAAAGCGAAGCGCTAAACCCGTATGGGGGACTGGCAGCTGGCCCCTGATCCAAAGAAGAAGAATAGGAGGAAAAAACAAAACAAACTCCAAACCCTCGGATCAGAAGCCCCCTTCCCTCCCCTCGCCTGGCATCAAGGCTGCCCCTCTATGACCCAAAAAAAAATTTCAAGGAGGAAAAAAAAACATGTCAGTGTCCCTGATTTCAAAAAAAAAAATGAACGGGCAATTATCAAGTTTTAATTGAGCACGATTATTGCTGCATCAATTATCAATTATGTATAAATTGTGCGTCAGCCTTGTATGGTAATTAATGGTATGAACGAAGCTGAGAGCTGTGGGTAATTAGGACCAGGAGCTATGTGTGGGGGTTTGAAGACTCTGTACTGGTTTAGAAAGCTAGGAATACCTGGAGTATACCTGGAGAGTCCTCGCAGTGGATTAGGGCTGATCAGCCAGGCTGTTACCGCTGGCCGTACGTAGACTGACGTAGGAACCACAGCCCGGCTGGTCAGGTACTGGCTTTAGGTGACTGTCCAGCACCTTCTTGAAGACAGCCAGGAGTCTTGAAGATAGCCAGGAGTCTTGAAGACAGCCAGGAGTCTTGAAGACAGCCAGGAGTCTTGAAGATAGCCAGGAGTCTTGAAGACAGCCAGGGATCTTGAAGCCAGCCAGGGGTCTTGAAGAGCAGCCAGGGGTCTTGAAGACAGCCAGTGGGCTCAAGACACCAGTGGTTTTTCAAGACAACCAGTGGTCCTTCAAGAAGCCAGTGGTCTTCAAGACAGCCAGTGGTCTTCAAGACAGCCAGGGGTCTTAAAGACAGCCAGTGGTCTTGAAGACAGCCAGTGGTCTTGAAGACAGCCGGTGGTCTTCAAGACGGCCAGAGGTCTTCAAGACAGCCAGTGGTCTTCAAGACAGCCAGTGGTCTTCAAGACAGCCAGTGGTCTTCAAGACAGCCAGTGGTCTTCAAGACAGCCAGTGGTCTTCAAGACAGCCAGTGGCTTCAAGACGGCCAGAGGTCTTCAAGACAGCCAGGGGGTCTTCAAGACAGCCCAGTGGTCTTCAGACGGCAGTGGTCCTTCAAGACAGCCAGTGAGTCTTAAGAAGCCAGGGTCTTAAGACAGCCAGGGTCTTCAAGACAGCCAGTGGTCTTCAAGACAGCCAGTGAGTCTTCAAGACAGCGCCAGTGGTCTTCAAGACAGCCAGTGGTCTTCAAGACAGCCAGTGGTCTTCAAGACAGCCAGTGGTCTTCAAGACAGCCAGTGGTCTTCAAGACAGCCAGTGGTCTTCAAGACAGCCAGTGGTCTTCAAGACACCAGGGGTTTTTAAAGACATGCCAGTGGTCTCGAAGACAGCCGTGGTCCTTAGACAGCCAAGGAGGTGCCTCAAACGGCAGAGGTCCTTCAAGACGCCAGTGGTCTTCAAGACAGGCAGGGTCTTCCAAGACGCAGGGTGACCCAAGAAGCCAGGCGACCTTCACAAGGCAGGGTACCACCAAGGCAGGTGACCCACCACAGGCAGGGTGACCCACCAAGGCAGTGGTACCCACCAGGGGTTGACCCACAAGGCAGGGGACCCCAAGGAGGCCGAGCTCATGCACAGGCAGGGTGACTCACGAAGGCAGGGTGACCACCAAGGCCAGGGGTGGTGACCCAGCCAAGAGCAGTGGTCTCAGACCCAGGCCAAGGCAGTGGTGACTCCACAAGCAGGGTGACTCCACCACAGCAGGGTGACCCACCAAGCAGGGTGACCCACCAAGGCAGGTGCTTCAGACAGCCACCAAGGCAGGGGCCCACCAAGGAAGGGGACCTCAAGCAGGGTGACCACACAGGCAGGGTCCAAGCCACCATGGCAGGGTAGACCCATGCCAAGGCAGGGTGACCACAAGGCAGGGTGACCACCAGGCAAATGGTGACCCACCAAGGCAGGGTGACCCACCAAGGCAGGGTGACCCACCAAGGCAGGGTGACCCACCAAGGCAGGGTGACCCACCAAGGCAGGGTGACCCACCAAGGCAGGGTGACCCACCAAGGCAGGGTGACCCACCAAGGCAGGGTGACCCACCAAGGCAGGGTGACCCACCAAGGCAGGGTGACCCACCAAGGCAGGGTGACCCGAAAAAGAAAACCTTTCACCATCATTCACTCCATCACTGTCTTGCCAGAGACACGCTTACACTACATTTATAAACCTGCAACATTAACACTTGTCCTCCAGAGTGCAGGTATTGTACTTGCCACCTCCAGGACTCAAGTCCTGGAGGTGGGACATGTTTGTTAGAAAACGTCTCGGCTCATAGGACCTTGATTACTGGGACCTTGAACAGTGGAACCTTGATTACTTGAATCTTGATTACTGGGACCTTGAACACTGTGACCTTGAGTACTGGGACCTTGATGGTTGGGACCTTGATTACTGAGACCTTGATTACTGGGACCTTGATTACTTGAATCTTGATTACTTGGACCTTGAACACTGTGACCTTGAGTACTGGGACCTTGATTACTCTTGAATCTTGATTACTGGGATCTTGATTACTTCTAACATACAGAAGTTAAAAAGACGGTATATACAGGCGGAGAATGAGGGTCATTAAGACTGTATGTCACCTGTCTAATACAAGAGGATTATTAACACTGTATATTACCTGTCTAATACACGAGCGTTATTAAGACTGTGTGTCACCTGTCTACCACCAGTCAAGAATGCTTCAGTACCTAAAAACAGTATTTACTGTATACCCTCATTGTATATACACTGAGAAATATACACCTCTCAGAGATTTATATACTTTAAGAGACGCACATTTCATGGTGCATATACTGCAAACTGAGAGATACATATCTGAGGTGTATATACACTATGTGAAGCCCAAGTCAGTGTCGGAGTCATGGATCGGGACACGGGCGAGGCCTGGCGGCCATGACACTCTCAACACGTGTAAGACATGATCTTCAAGAGATATTTGTACCTTGTTATAGACGTGCCAGCAGCCACCCCTTTACCCCTACCACTTCCCCCTTTACCCCCTAACACCTCATTCTTCCCCCTACTCCTGACACCTCCGTCTACTGCCTTTCTGGCAACCTGTTCGCGCCTCTACCTCCTATACACTTAACTGGCACCTGCTCTGCCACTTGGCACTTGTTTCTCACATCCCCTTGGCACTTACCCTTTCCTCTCCTGCCAAGAATACACCACACAACAACACACACACACACACACACACACACACACACACACACAACACACACACACACACACACACACACACACACACACACACTCACACACACACACACGCGCAAGTCAATCGTAATTTGTAGATGCAGGAGCCTGGGACTCGACCCCCTCCCACTGAGCTTAGGTAAATACAGATTTCTTTTTTAATTAAAAATTCAAGAGGGTTCCCAGTCATTAACCCAAAAGTCTTAATTAACCTAATTAATTACAGGGCTCTGTCTATAATTATCCTGACTTGCCTTAGTTGACAGTAGATTATTATTATTATTATTATTTTTATTATTATTGTTATTATTATTATTATTATTATTATTATTATTTTATTATTATTATTATTATTATTATTATTATTATTATTATTATTATTATTATTATTATTATTATTATTAAAATAAATAATGATAAGGATGAGAGAGAGAGAGAGAGAGAGAGAGAGAGTGGTGTGTGTGTGTGTGTGTGTGTGGTGTGTGTGTGTGTGTGTGTGTGTGTGTGTGTGTGTGTGTGTGTGTGTGTGTGTGTGTGTGTGTGTGTGTGAATTTATATAAGGGATTCATTAATTTATATCACTGGTAAACAAAGATCTGGTATAAAACTGGTGAATTAAATAATGACAATAGTGCATAGAAGAATAAATTTTGTGAATAAAGTGTTTCTGAGCTATCAGCACCACTGAGGCTGAAAGACGCTCAGACCCTCAGCTATCAGCACCACAGAGGCTGATAAGACGCTCAGACCCTCAGCTATCAGCACCACTGAGGCTGAAAGACGCTCAGTACCCTGAGCTATCACCAGCACCACCGAGTCGCCCCGGGCTGAAAGACGCTCAGACCCTGAGCTATCAGCACCACTGAGGCTGAAAGACGCTCAGACCCTGAGCTATCAGCACCACTGAGGCTGAAAGACGCTCAGACCCTCAGCTATCAGCACCACCGAGGCTGAAAGACGCTAAACTTCCGGGCGCTGAGAAGTGCTCCTGCCTGTATGGGTTAGTGAAGGGGAGAAGGCGGGAAGAAATAGTCCTTATTGCCACTGATCTTAAGGATCAAAGTAGCGAGGTGGTGGGAACTTTAAAGAGAGTGTCACATTTACATTGGTAATTTGTGAGCGAGTTTTTCAGGCTGCTTCTGTGAGCTCTGACGATGTGAGAGAGAGAGAGAGTGAAACAGTGCGTGAGCGAGACAGCGTGTGTGTGAGACTGTGTGAGAGAGAAAGAGACAGTGTGTGTGTGTGAGAGAGAGAGAGGCAGGTGTGTGTGAGAGAGAGAGAGAAGAGAGTGAGAGGTGAGAGAGACTGTGTGTGTGTGAGAGAAGAGCAGTGTGTGTGAGAGAGAAGGTGGTGTGAGCTGTGTGAGAGAGAAAGAGACTAGTGTGTGGGTGTAGTGTGTGAGAGAGAGAGAGAGAGAGAGAGAGAGATGTGTGTGAGAGAGAGAAAGACAGTGTGTGAGAGAGACAGTGTGTGAGTGAGAGAGACAGTGTGTGATGAGAGAGAGAGAAGAGACAGTGTGTGAGAGAGATAGTGTGTGTGAGAGGAAAGACAGTGTGTGTGAGAGAGAGACAGTGTGGTGTTGAGAGAGAGAGGCAGTGTGTGTGTGAGAGAGAGAGGCAGTGTGTGTGTGTGTGTGAGAGAGAGAGAGATAGTGTGTAGAGAGAGATAGGTGCGTGAGAAGACAGTGTGTGTGTGAGAGAGAGACAGTGTGTGTGAGAGAGAGATAGTGTGGATGAGAGAGACAGGTGTGAGAGAGACAGTGTGGGTGTGAGAGAGAGGTGCGTGAGAGAGAGAGAGAGCAGACGGAGGTAGGGAGAGAGAGTGAGCAGTGCATGTGTTTGTGAGAGAGCTTCAGAGAGAATGGAAGAACGTTACAAGACCGTATGACAGAGAGAGAGTGAGAAGAGTGAGATATTGTCTATTTTGTAGTTTCCCGTGAAGAATAAAGGACAAGACCTGAGTAAAGAAGAAACAGTTAGGAGACCCTGAGAGTTGGGCACTGAGGGGCCCCAGTATGGCTAGGGTCGATCGTATGTTGGTACTAGAGCTCCTGTGAGTGGTATGTTGGTACTAGGGCCCCCCCCCTGAGTGGTATGTTGGCACTAGAGGCCCCTCTGAGTAGTATATTGGTACTGAGGGCCCCCTCTGAGTGACATGTTGGCACTGAGGGCCCCTCTAAGTAGTATGTTGGCACTTAGGGTCCCCTCTGAGTAGCATGTTAGCACTTAGGGCCACTCTGAGTGGTATGATGGCACTGAGGGCCCTCTGAGTGGTATATCGGCATTGAGGGGCCCCTTTGAGCGGTATGTTGTCACTGAGGACTGCTCCCTCTGAGTAGTGTTGGTACTGAGGGCCCTATGAGTAGTTTAGTGATACTAGGGGCCCCTCTGAGTGGTATGTTGGCACTGAGGGCCTCTCTGAATGGTACTTTGGCACTGAGGGCCTCTCTGAGTGCTTTGTTGGCACTGAGGGCCCCTCTGAACAGTATGGTGGTACTAGGGCCCCCTCTGAGTTGTATGTTGGTACTGAGGGCCCCCTTAGAGTAGTATGTTGGTACTGAGGGCCCCGTCTGAGTTGTATGTTGGTACTGAGGGCCCCCTCAGAGTAGTATGTTGGTACTGAGGGCCCCTCAGGTTAGTTGCTGGTATGAGGGCCCGTTGAGTGTATGTTGTTATGGGGGGCCCCCCTGAGTTAGTATATTGGCACTGAGGGCCCCTCTGAGTTAGTTAAAGGTGGCACTAGGGGGCCAAAACTGGTGATTTTTTTTTTATTCAAGGGTTTAAAATTCGAGGGATCTTTCTTGAGGGGGGTCTTAAGGGACCTTTTTCATGGGGTCTTTTTTGAGAGATGTCCTTTTTGAAGGGGGCCTTGTTTACAGGTGCCCTTTCAAGGGGTTTTTTTATCTGAGGTTTTTTTTCTTTTTTTTTAAATTCATGGAAGATGTCTTTTATGAGGGGTTTTTCAATTTACTCTGAACTTCAATTATATTTTATCACCGTGATGAATCAAAATAAAAAAAAAATAATAATTCATTATTCGTAAAGGCCCAGTATAGGTACTTTATGACGCTTTATATCAAACCAGGACAAGCTAATAAAGTCTAGAGCTTTGCTTTATTACGGTGGGGTTAAAATAAGGCTTTACGTTGTATATGAAGTATATCTGTCATGATGACATTAAGACACATGTGCAACATCTGGGTATCTTTATTGTAGACGTTTCGCCCTCCAGTGGCTTTATCAATACAAATTCTAGGACATAACTTGAAGACAGTAGGACTATATACAGAAGATGAGGTAATCAGTCCCTCAACAACTAACTCATCTCTCTGGGAAGAACCTACTTCCACTGGGGGGAAACCCCCCTACCAGTGACTATTTTCCTCGTCTGGGAAAACCCCGACGTTACTATATTAAAACCCAGGCTCCTTCTTCTGCTTTTAAATCTCCACGACACGGTTCCTTCGCACCCACCCCCTAGGGTTTGGGGCGATTACCCCACTCCTGTATAAAGTTCTACGGGCTTCAAATTATGTCCTAGAATTTTTTAAATTGGGTAAAAACCCTGGAAAGGCAAAAATCTACAATAAAGATACCCAGATGTTGCACGGGTTTTTTAATTTTTCATCTTGTCGGTATTATATACCATTCTTGCAAACTTGTCAGATATCTGTCGTGTATTCCGGGTTTTAATTGCAATTTTGCTTAGAGGGGAAAATTTGCTTAAGGAGGTTGGGGCTTTTGGGGTTGTTGCGGTTTTGTGGGGCGGGGGTAGGCTGGTTTTCTCAGTGGTTCGTCATTCGTTTGGAGGGGGGTTTTTGATTGGTTGGTGTGCTTTTCGGGGGGGACAATGTGTCAACAGAGGAGGAAAGAGTCTTCGTGATCTTGGCTGTTATTGTGTCTGCTGGTATTGCTGAAGAGTCCTGTTTTTCTAGGCGTTTCAACCTGATCCGCCGCCGTTTCTTGCCCTGTTTGGGGCAAACCTGTTTCCTGAGACTCACCAGCTGCTTGGACAACCTGCCCCGCTTTCCTGAGACCACTCTGCTTGACAATCTTCCTGCTTTCCCGGGAGACGCACCAGTCTGCTTGAACAACATTCCTGTTTTCCCTGAACGCACCAGTCCTTGGACAATCTTCCTGTTTTCCTGAGAGCACCAGTCTGCTTGGAAAACCTTCCTGCTTCCTGAGACGCACCAGTCTGTTTGGAAAACCCTTCCTGCTTTCCTGGATGCCCAGTCTGCTTGAACAACCTTTCCCTGCTTTCCTAAAGGCACCAATCTGTTTGGGACAATTTTCCCTGCTTTCCTGAGACGCACCAGCTGCTGGACAACCTTCCGTTCCTAAGACGCACCAAAGAGGGAAAACAACTTTTGAAGCAGACTTGCGGAGGTTGGAAACACAAAATTCCTTTTCCTTAAAAAAAATTTTTTGAGATCATTTAGCACTCAAACAGTGCCTTGTATTTAATTTTTCTCTTCATGGCCCCGAAGACCAATTGGGGTAAGATTTGCTTGGTTTTTTAAACCCAGGGGGAGTGTTTGCTGAACCCTTTTAAAATCATGTGTCACCAGGGCTGACTGGCTACCCAGTGCTCGTTTCTCTTTTTTCCCCAGGATGCCCCCTAAAACAGCCCTTACAAACACCAGGTACCTAAATTATGCTAGGGGAAAAGGGGTAAAGGGGGTAAAAGGCAGGCACCTTTCAAAAACCCCAATATCTTGCCCTTACAAAAACACCAACTCTTCCCCCTTAACCCAAAAAAATCGACACTCTTCCCCCTTACAAAAAAACCCAACTCTTTCCCTTACAAAAACACCCAACTCTTACCCTTACAAAAACACCCACACTCTTTCCCTTACAAAAAAACCCACACCTTTTCCCTTAAAAAACAAAACCCACCTCTTTCCCTTACAAAAACACCGACACCTTTCCCTTACAAAAACACCGACACTCACCCTTACAAAAACCCGACACTCTTACCCTTACAAAAAAACCGACATCTTACCCTTTCCCAAAAAAACCCCACACTCTTTCCCTTACAAAAAAACCCACACTCTTTCCCTACAAAAACCGACACTCTTACCCTTACAAAAAAACACCGACACCTTTCCCTACAAAAACACGACAACCTGCCCTTACAAAAAAAACCTAAACCTTTTAATATACAGCTCAAGTGGGAGAATTCTCCGATTTCCACATAACATCAAAAAAATTGACCGTTCCTAGGCCTCCTTGACCCTTTCATGACCTTTTTGTGCTTTTTAAGTCTTTTTTAACTGGGACCTTTTTTTTTTTTGGACAAATTTTTTTTATCTTATTTTTTAAAGTCAATTTTTGACTTTGTTGATCAAAATTTTTTTTAGAAATCACGTGACTTTTGACGCTCGTGGGGGGAAAAATTTTTTTTAGTTTTAATAGTTTATTTTTTGACGTATTATTCGTTGTTTTTAACGTAAAATTTTTGAAATTTATGTCCATGTTAGTGTGTGTGGGGGGGTTTGTGTGTGGGTGGGTGTGTGTTGGTGGGTGTGTGTGTGTGGTGGGTGTGATGTGTGTGTGTGGTGGGTGTGATGTGTGTGTATGGTGGGTGTGATGTGTGTGTGTGGTGGGTGTGAGGTGTGTGTGGTGGGTGTGTGGGTGGGTGTGATGTGTGTGTGTGGGGGGTTTGTGATGTGTGTGTGGTGGGGTGGATGTGTGTGTTATGGTGGGTGTGATGTGTGTGTGTGGTGGGTGTGAGGTGTGTGTGTGTGGGTGTGTGGTGTGTGTGGTGGGTGTGTGGGTGGGTGTGTGTGGTGGGTGTGATGTGTGTGTGTGGTGGGTGTGATGTGTGTGTGTGGTGGGTGTGTGTGTGTGTGGTGGGTGTGATGTGTGGGTGTGATGTGTGTGTGTGGTGGGTGTGATGTGTGTGTGTGGTGGGTGTGATGTGTGTGTGGTGGGTGTGATGTGTGGGTGTGATGTGTGTGTGTGTGGTGGGGTGTGATGTGTGTGTGGTGGGTGGTGTGATGTGTGGGTGTGATGTGTGTGTGTGGTGGGTGTGTGTGTTGTGTGTGGTGGGTGTGATGTGTGTGTGTGGTGGGTGTGATGTGTGTGTGTGGTGGGTGGGTGTGTGCGTGTGTAGTGGGTGGGTGGGTGTGTTGTGGGTGTGTGTGTGTGTGTGTGTGGTGGGTCTGTGGTGTGTGTGTGTGTGGTGGGGGGTGTGTGTGTGGTGGGTGTGTGTTGTGGTGTGTGTGTGTGTGTGTGTGTGTGTGTGTGTGTGTGTGTGTGTGTGTGTGGTGGGTGTGTGTGTTGTGCGTGCGCGGTTGTGTGTGTGTGTGTGTGTGTGTGTGTGTGCGGTGGGTGTGTATGTGTGTGTGTGGTGGGTATGTGGTGTGGTGGGTGTGTATGTGTGTGTGTGTGGTGGGTGTGGTATATGTGTGTGTGGTGTGTGTATGTATGTGTGTGTGTGGGTGGGTATGTGTGTGTGGTGGGTGTGCGTTGTGGTGGGTATGTGTGTGGGTGGGTGAGTATGTGTGTGTGTGGTGGGTATGTGTGTGTGTGGTGGGTATGTGTGTGTGTGGTGGGTGGGTATGTGTGTGTGGTGGGTGTGTGTGTGTGGTGGGTGGGTGTGGTGTGGTGTGTGTGTGTGGTGGGTGTGTATGTGTGTGTGGTGTGCGTATTGTGTGGTGGGTGTGTACGTGTGTATGGTGGGTGGGTACGTGTGTGTGTATGCGGTGGTGTGTGTGTGTGTGTGTGTGTGGTGGGTGTGTATTTGAGTGTGTGGGTGTGTATATGTGTATGTGGTGGGTGTTTGAGGGGTGTGTAATATTGCATGATGCTCACAACAGCCTGGTTGATCCAGGACTCTTCTGCTTTAGTTTCCCAGTCAGATCTCTCTGCTTCTGCTGTGACAGCTGCTGCTGTCTCTCCCAGCGTCTCCCAGCCTCTCTCAGCTTATGAGATCAATCTCACTGCCAATCAGTGTCTCGTTCCACCAACTCTGATCGCCGCGAAGCTGAAAGGGGTAACTCTAGCCACTCAGAAAACCTTTAGGAGAGAGAGAGAGAGAGAGAGAGAGAGAGAGAGAGGGGGGGGGAGACGTGTATCGACAACGGAACACGGAGTTAAAATGATGGTTGGCAGCGATAGATCAGGGTTGGCTTGTGGCATCGTGATAAGAGTGCCACCCTAGAGGAGGAGGAAGAAGAGGAGGGAGGAGGAGGAGGAAGAACAAGAGGTGAGGAAGAATAAGAGGTGAGGAAGAAGGGTAGAGGAGGAGGAGGAAGAAGAGGAGAAGGACGAAGAAGAGGAAGAAGAGAAGGACGAAGAAGAGGAGGAAGAAGAATAAGAGGAGGAAGAGGAAGACTTACAACAATCCTGGTGGATGACAATGTTGTACTATGATTGGTAATGAGGTGAGAGGCAGAAAGGAACCATCAATATAGGTACATAGAGGTCTTCCTCCCCTTGGTGGAACACAAGAATTGTGACCTTAATTAACGACAGGCGTCTCTGGGCTCCTGCCCCAGTCTCTTTCTCCCTCCACAAAACATTATAAAAAGCGAACGAGAGACATGAGTGAGAGACATGAGTGAGAGACATGAGTGAGAGACATGAGTGAGAGACATGAGTGAGAGACATGAGTGAGAGACATGAGTGAGAGACATGAGTGAGAGACATGAGTGAGAGACATGAGTGAGAGACATGAGTGAGAGACATGAGTGGAGAGACATGAGTGAGAGACATGAGTGAGAGACATGAGTGAGAGACATGAGTGGAGAGACATGAGTGAGAGACATGAGTGAGAGACATGAGTGAGAGGACTGAGTGAGAGGACATGAGTGAGAGACATGAGTGAGAGACATGAGTGAGAGACATGAGTGAGAGACATGAGTGAGAGACATGAGTGAGAGACATATATATATAAGAGAGAGCATATATATAAAAAAATATATTATAGAGAGAGAGACAACTATATATATATATATAGAGAGAGAGACATATATAATATATATATATATAGAGAGAGAGACATATTTTAAAATAATATTATAGAGAGAGAGACATATATATCATTATATATATAGAGAGAGAGAGACATATAATATTATATATAGAGAGAGACGAGACAGATATATATATAGAGTGAGAGAGCATATATATATATATAGAGAGAGAGAGACATATATATATATAGAGAGAGAGAGACATATATATATATAGAGAGAGAGAGACATATATATATATAGAGAGAGAGAGACATATATATATTTAGAGAGAGAGAGACATTGTTTTATGTGAGAGAGACATTTATATATAGAGATGAGAGAGACTATTATATAGAGGAGAGAGGACATATTATATATATAGAGAAGGAGTAGACATATTTATAATTTGAGTGATATATATAGATATATATAGAGAGAATATTATATATATATATATATATAAGGAGGTAATATTATATATATAAGATACACATATTATATAGAATGAGGACATATATATATATAGAGAGGAGAGAATTATATATTATATATAGAGAGAGAGACATATATATATTATAGAGAGAGAGACATATATATATAGTAGACAGACATATTATATATATATATATATATTAGAGAGAGAGAGAGACTATATATATATATAGAGAAAATATATATTATTTATAGAGAGAGAGAGGACATTTATCTATATATAGAGAGGAGAGAATATATATATAATAGCAGAGAGTGACATATATTATATAGAGTGAGGAGTAGACATATTATTTTATATATAGAGAGAGAAAAGACATATATATATATTAGAGAGAGAGAGAGACATATTATATAAAATATATGTAGAGAGAACATATATATATAGAGAGAGGAGACATATATATATATATAGAGAGAGAGAGAGACATATATATATATATAAGTGAGAGAGAATCATATATATATAGAGAGATGACATATATATATATATGGAGAGAGAGACACTAGTATATATAGAGAGAGAGAGACATATATATAAGAGAGTGAGAGACATATATATATATAGAGTGAGAGAGAGACATATATTATATATAGAGAGAGAGGACATTAATATATTATATAAGAGAGAGAGACTAATATTAGAGAGAGAGATATAAGAGATGAGGAGAGAGAGAAGAGACAGAAGAGAGGAGATATTAATGAAAACAAATTTGCATATTTCTTTTTTTATTCTTCAAATGTAATCACATAAATTTAATATATACAAATGTTATTTTATACAACATAGTACACACACTACAACACACACATACACAAAACACACACACACTACACACTCACACTATCACACATAACACTACATCACACACTACACACACAACTACACACACACACTACACTACACACACATAACACACACACACACTTACACAACACACACACTACACTCAAACAACTAACACTACACCATCTATACACACCACACACACACACACTACCAACTCCCACACAACACTACACACCACACACTACACACCACACATACACACACACACACTACACACACTATACACACCCAAAACACTACACACACTACACACACACACACATACAACCACACACACACACTACACACACTACACACACACACTACACCACACACACACTACACACACACCACTACACACCACACACATACACACACACACACTACACACACATAAACACACACACACACACTCAACAACACACACTACACAACACACACTACACACACACACTACCACACACACACTACACACACACACTACACACTACACACACACACCACTACACACACACACACTACACACACACACACTACACACACTATACACACACACACACACTACACACACTAATACACACACACCACACACTAAAACACACTAACACACACACACAAAACCACCTACACACACACACTACACACTACACACACACACACACCCACCCCATACACCACTACACACACTACAACCAAACACCTACACAATTACACCCCCAATTTCACCCCCTACACACATTACACCCAAACACCAAATTTCACACCTACACCAAAAATTTCACACATACAACACACACACTACACACAAACCTACATAACACACAACCCCCCCAACCACTTACCAACCCCTCAAAACCCCAAAAGTAACAAACCATCAAAATCCCCCCTTTCATCTTTGTAAATCCCTCACCAGAATTTAACCGACAATTTCCCGTCTCCCCTTTCAAAATACTAAACTGGGACACAAAATTACGCCTTTTGCCCACGCAGTGAACACCCCACGCTCAAAACCTCTTCTGATCCTGATCTAAGGTGTAATTGACCCCTCTACGTTGGCCCTGTTGAATCTAAAGCCAGTTATCGTTTTTGAGGTTTAAACTTAAGTCAAAACTTGAAATTTTGGGTTGCTTTCATTGATTTGGGTGTTTATTGGGATTTGGATTTTGATTGTTTGGGATTTGTTTTTGGATTGATTGGATTTGATTTTGGATTGATTGGGATTTGATTTTTGGATTTATTGGATTTGATTTTGGGTTGGGATTTGATTTTTGGTTGATTGGGAAAGATTTTTTTGGGGGATTGGGGTTTATTTTTTTTTGATTGGGGGTTTTAAATTTTTGGGGGTTTTTTATTTTTGGGGGTTGGGTTTTATTTTTGGGGAGGGATTTTTTTTGGGTTGATTTGGGTTTGATTTTTTGGTTGATTGGGATTTTTTTGTTTTTGGGATTTGATTTTTTTTGATTGGGTTTGATTTTTTTGGGGATTGTTTTTTTTTTGTTTTTTGAAAATTTTTTTTTGGGTTTGTTTTTTTTTGGGTTTTTTTGGGGTTTTTTGGGGGATTGTTTTTTTTGTTTGGGTTGAAATTTTTTTTTGGGGGTTTTTTTTTTGTTGGGTTTTTTTTTTGGGGGTTTTTTTGATTTTTGGGTTGATTGGGATTTGATTTTTGGGTTGATTGGGATTTGATTTTTGGGTTGATCGGGATTTGATTTTTGGGTTGATTGGGATTTGATTTTTGGGTTGATTGGGATCTGACAGGTTCAAATATTAGGTTTTAGGATGTGTGAATGGATAGTTTGATCAGGTAGGTCGATTTGTTGATTTGAGTGGAATGATTGGGAGAGCCTGAGTCTGATTGGCTGCACAGAGGAGAGGATCACACCTGCTCCCCACACCTCACCCATCCCTTCCCTCCCCACCCATTCTTTCCTCTCACCCATCCCTTCTCACCCTACCCATTCTTTCCTCTCACCCATCCCTTCCCTCCCTACCCATTCTTTCCTCTCACCCATCCCTTCCCTCCCCACCCATTCTTTCCTCTCACCCATCCCTTCCCTCCCCACCCATTCTTTCCTCTCACCCATCCTTTCCCTCCCCACCCATTCTTTCCTCTCACCCATCCCTTCCCTCCCCACCCATTCTTTCCTCTCACCCATCCCTTCCCTCCCCACCCATTCTTTCCTCTCACCCATCCCTTCCCTCCCCACCCATTCTTTCCTCTCACCCATCCCTTCCCTCCCCACCCATTCATTCCTCTCACCCATCCCTTCTCTCCCCACCCATTCTTTCCTCTCACCCATCCCTTCTCTCCCCACCCATTCTTTCCTCTCACCCATTACTTCTCTCCCCACCCATTCTTTCCTCTCACCCATCCCTTCCCTCCCCACCCATTCTTTCCTCTCGCCCATCCCTTCCCTCCCCACCCATTCTTTCCTCTCACCCATCCCTTCCCTCCCCACCCATAATTTCCTCTCACCCATCCCTTCTCTCCCCACCCATTCTTTCCTCTCACCCATCCCTTCCCTCCCCACCCATTCTTTCCTCTCACCCATCCCTTCTCTCCCCACCTCAGTAAAGAGCTAGTTTTACAAGGTAAATTTTGAGTGAACTATTCTCAGCTGCTTAGAGAGAGAGAGAGAGAGAGAGAGGAGAGAGGGGAGAGAGAGAGAGAGAGAGAGAGAGAGAGAGAGATAAAAGAGAGAGAGAGAGAGATAAAGGAGAGAGAGAGAGAGAGAGAGTTGAAGAAAGTAACTTTCCCGACCCCCATTAGCAGAGGGATAGAATTTAATGGGTCCTGATGAACCAATTTTCGTCCTTAATTGAATATGATCATGATAATGACAAGTGGGCGAGTGGTGCAGCAGGAACAGCAGCAGGAACAGCAGCAGGAACAGCAGCAGGAACAGCAGCAGGAACAGCAGCAGGAACAGCAGCAGGAACAGCAGCAGGAACAGCAGCAGGAACAGCAGCAGCGAGGACACCGCCAGCAGGAACAGCAGCAGCAGCGAGGACACCGCCAGCAGGAACAGCAGCAGCAGCAGCAGCGAGGACACCGCCAGCAGGAACAGCAGCAGCAGCAGCGAGGACACCGCCAGCAGGAACAGCAGCAGCAGCAGCGAGGACACCGCCAGCAGGAACAGCAGCAGCAGCAGCGAGGACACCGCCAGCAGGAACAGCAGCAGCAGCGAGGACACCGCCAGCAGGAACAGCAGCAGCAGCGAGGACACCGCCAGCAGGAACAGCAGCAGCAGCGAGGACACCGCCAGCAGGAACAGCAGCAGCAGCGAGGACACCGCCAGCAGGAACAGCAGCAGCAGCGAGGACACCGCCAGCAGGAACAGCAGCAGCAGCGAGGACACCGCCAGCAGGAACAGCAGCAGCAGCGAGGACACCGCCAGCAGGAACAGCAGCAGCAGCGAGGACACCGCCAGCAGGAACAGCAGCAGCAGCGAGGACACCGCCAGCAGGAACAGCAGCAGCAGCGAGGACACCGCCAGCAGGAACAGCAGCAGCAGCGAGGACACCGCCAGCAGGAACAGCAGCAGCAGCGAGGACACCGCCAGCAGGAACAGCAGCAGCAGCAGCGAGGACACCGCCAGCAGGAACAGCAGCAGCAGCAGCGAGGACACCGCCAGCAGGAACAGCAGCAGCAGCAGCGAGGACACCGCCAGCAGGAACAGCAGCAGCAGCAGCGGCGAGGACACCGCCAGCAGGAACAGCAGCAGCAGCGGCGAGGACACCGCCAGCAGGAACAGCAGCAGCAGCAGCGAGGACACCGCCAGCAGGAACAGCAGCAGCAGCAGCGAGGACACCGCCAGCAGGAACAGCAGCAGCAGCAGCGAGGACACCGCCAGCAGGAACAGCAGCAGCAGCAGCGAGGACACCGCCAGCAGGAACAGCAGCAGCAGCAGCGAGGACACCGCCAGCAGGAACAGCAGCAGCAGCAGCGAGGACACCGCCAGCAGGAACAGCAGCAGCAGCAGCGAGGACACCGCCAGCAGGAACAGCAGCAGCAGCAGCGAGGACACCGCCAGCAGGAACAGCAGCAGCAGCAGCGAGGACACCGCCAGCAGGAACAGCAGCAGCAGCAGCGAGGACACCGCCAGCAGGAACAGCAGCAGCAGCAGCGAGGACACCGCCAGCAGGAACAGCAGCAGCAGCAGCGAGGACACCGCCAGCAGGAACAGCAGCAGCAGCAGCGAGGACACCGCCAGCAGGAACAGCAGCAGCAGCAGCGAGGACACCGCCAGCAGGAACAGCAGCAGCAGCAGCGAGGACACCGCCAGCAGGAACAGCAGCAGCGAGGACACCGCCAGCAGGAACAGCAGCAGCAGCAGCGAGGACACCGCCAGCAGGAACAGCAGCAGCAGCAGCGAGGACACCGCCAGCAGGAACAGCAGCAGCAGCGAGGACACCGCCAGCAGGAACAGCAGCAGCAGCGAGGACACCGCCAGCAGGAACAGCAGCAGCAGCGAGGACACCGCCAGCAGGAACAGCAGCAGCAGCGAGGACACCGCCAGCAGGAACAGCAGCAGCAGCGAGGACACCGCCAGCAGGAACAGCAGCAGCAGCGAGGACACCGCCAGCAGGAACAGCAGCAGCAGCAGCGAGGACACCGCCAGCAGGAACAGCAGCAGCAGCAGCGAGGACACCGCCAGCAGGAACAGCAGCAGCAGCAGCGAGGACACCGCCAGCAGGAACAGCAGCAGCAGCAGCGAGGACACCGCCAGCAGGAACAGCAGCAGCAGCGAGGACACCGCCAGCAGGAACAGCAGCAGCAGCGAGGACACCGCCAGCAGGAACAGCAGCAGCAGCGAGGACACCGCCAGCAGGAACAGCAGCAGCAGCGAGGACACCGCCAGCAGGAACAGCAGCAGCAGCAGCGAGGACACCGCCAGCAGGAACAGCAGCAGCAGCAGCGAGGACACCGCCAGCAGGAACAGCAGCAGCAGCAGCGAGGACACCGCCAGCAGGAACAGCAGCAGCAGCAGCGAGGACACCGCCAGCAGGAACAGCAGCAGCAGCAGCGAGGACACCGCCAGCAGGATCAGCAGCAGCAGCAGCGAGGACACCGCCAGCAGGAACAGCAGCAGCAGCAGCGAGGACACCGCCAGCAGGAACAGCAGCAGCAGCAGCGAGGACACCGCCAGCAGGAACAGCAGCAGCAGCAGCGAGGACACCGCCAGCAGGAACAGCAGCAGCAGCAGCGAGGACACCGCCAGCAGGAACAGCAGCAGCAGCAGCGAGGACACCGCCAGCAGGAACAGCAGCAGCAGCAGCGAGGACACCGCCAGCAGGAACAGCAGCAGCAGCAGCGAGGACACCGCCAGCAGGAACAGCAGCAGCAGCAGCGAGGACACCGCCAGCAGGAACAGCAGCAGCAGCAGCGAGGACACCGCCAGCAGGAACAGCAGCAGCAGCAGCGAGGACACCGCCAGCAGGAACAGCAGCAGCAGCAGCGAGGACACCGCCAGCAGGAACAGCAGCAGCAGCAGCGAGGACACCGCCAGCAGGAACAGCAGCAGCAGCAGCGAGGACACCGCCAGCAGGAACAGCAGCAGCAGCGAGGACACCGCCAGCAGGAACAGCAGCAGCAGCAGCGAGGACACCGCCAGCAGGAACAGCAGCAGCAGCAGCGAGGACACCGCCAGCAGGAACAGCAGCAGCAGCAGCGAGGACACCGCCAGCAGGAACAGCAGCAGCAGCAGCGAGGACACCGCCAGCAGGAACAGCAGCAGCAGCAGCGAGGACACCGCCAGCAGGAACAGCAGCAGCAGCAGCGAGGACACCGCCAGCAGGAACAGCAGCAGCAGCGAGGACACCGCCAGCAGGAACAGCAGCAGCAGCGAGGACACCGCCAGCAGGAACAGCAGCAGCAGCGAGGACACCGCCAGCAGGAACAGCAGCAGCAGCGAGGACACCGCCAGCAGGAACAGCAGCAGCAGCGAGGACACCGCCAGCAGGAACAGCAGCAGCAGCGAGGACACCGCCAGCAGGAACAGCAGCAGCAGCAGCGAGGACACCGCCAGCAGGAACAGCAGCAGCAGCAGCGAGGACACCGCCAGCAGGAACAGCAGCAGCAGCAGCGAGGACACCGCCAGCAGGAACAGCAGCAGCAGCAGCGAGGACACCGCCAGCAGGAACAGCAGCAGTAGCAGCGAGGACACCGCCAGCAGGAACAGCAGCAGTAGCAGCGAGGACACCGCCAGCAGGAACAGCAGCAGTAGCAGCGAGGACACCGCCAGCAGGAACAGCAGTAGTAGCAGCGAGGACACCGCCAGCAGGAACTTTGGAGGAGGACCATGGGGTAAGCATTATACCAAACATATCACTTGAGGTTCACACCTACCAAATAACTGCAGTAATAACTGAGTAGGGCGTAGGTCAGACCCATATTGGAATATGTAGCATCAGTATGGAGCCCGTAGTGCGTCATGCATACCCTCAGTGCGTCATGCATACCCTCAGTGCGTCATGCATACCCTCAGTGCGTCATGCATACCCTCAGTGCGTCATGCATACCCTCAATGCGTCATGCATACCAAGAAACTGAAGAAAGTGCAGAGGTTTGCAACGAAACTAGTCCTTTGAGGAGAGGTTAAGGGAAGAAAGACTAGGGATGATATAACGAAGTACAAAATACTAAGAGGAATTGATAGGGTGGACAGGGGCAGATTAAGAGGCGGGAAACAGGAGCACGAGGGCACAGCTAGAAGTTGAAAGTACAGATGAAGTCACAGGGATGTTTGGAAGTATTTTTTCAATCTTAGTCAAGACGTGGAACGACGTAAACAGTGAAGTGGCGGAGCCAGGAGCTGAGACTCGACCTCTAGATTATCCCCCCCCCTCACACACACATTTTAGAAGCATCTTGTTTCCTAGATTCTACACTAGTTAAGTTACCATGACAGTGTACTCTTTCTCTTTCTCCATTTTTTCTCCTTCCCTCTTCCTCTCTGTCTCTCTCTCTCTGTCTCTCTCTCTCTCTGTCTCTCTCTCTGTCATCTCTCTTTCTCTTGTCTCTCTCTGTCTCTCGTCATCTGTCATTCTTCTGCTCTCTGACTGACTCTCCTCTGTCTTGTCCCCCTCACACACTCTCTGTCTGTCTCTCTGTATCTGTCTTCTGTCTACTCTAGTAGTCTCCTGCTCTCTCTGTCTCTCTGTTCTCCTTTGTCTCTTCTCTCTGTCTCTCTCTTTTCTCTCTCTGTCTCTCTCTCTCTCTTGTCTCTCTCTGTCTTCTCTCTGTCTCTCTTCTCTCCTCTCTCTCTCTCTGTCCTCTCTGTCTCTCTCTCTGTTCTCTCTGTCTCTGTCTCTGTCTCTTCTCTGTCTCTCTCTCTGTCTTCTCTCTGTTCTCTCTCTGTCTCTCTCTGTCTCTGTCTCTCTCTCTCATCTCTGTCTCTCTCTTCTTCTCTCTCTGTCTGTCTCTCTCTGTCTCTCTCTCTGTCTCTCTCTCTCTCTCTCTGTCTCTCTCTGTCCTCTCTCTTCTCTCTCTCTGTCTCTCTCTCTGTCTCTCTGTCTCTCTTGTCTCTCTGTCTCTGTCTCTGTCTCTCTCTCTGTCTCTCTCTCTGTCTCTCTCTCTTGTCTCTCTCTTTCTTGTCTCTCTCTCTGTCTCTCTCTCTGTCTCTCTCTGTCTCTCTCTCTGTCTCGCTGTCTCTCTCTCTCTGTCTCTCTCTGTCTCTCTCTGCTCTCTGTCTCTCTCGTCTGTCTCTCTCTCTCTTGTCTCTTCTGTCTCTGTCTCTCTCTCTCTGTCTCTCTCTGTCTCTTGTCTGTCTCTGTCTCTGTCCTGTCTCTGTCTCTCTCTCTCTCTCTCTGTCTCTCTCTCTTCTCTGTTCTCTCTGTCTCTCTCTGTCTCTCTGTCTCTTTCTGTCTCTGTCTCTCTCTCTCTCTCTCTGTCTCTCTCTCTCTCTCTCTGTCTCTCTGTCTCTGTCTGTCTCTGTCTCTGTCTGTCTCTGTCTCTCTTCTCTCTTTTGTCTCTGTCTGTCTCTCTGTCTCTGTCTGTCTCTGTCTCTGTCTGTCTCTGTCTCTCTGTCTGTCTCTCTTCTCTGTCTCTCTCTCTCTCTCTGTCTCTCTTCTCTGTCTGTCTCTCTCTTCTCTCTGTCTCTCTCTCTGTCTCTGTCTGCTCTTCTTGTCTGTCCTCTCTGTCTGCTCTGTCTTCTTCTGCTCTGTCTCTGTCTCTCTGTCTCTCTGTCTCTCTCTCTGTCTCTCTCTCTTCTGTCTCTTCTTCTCTGTCTCTCTCTCTCTGTCTCTCTTCTCTCCTCTCTGTCTCTCTCTGTCTCTCTTCTCTCTCTGTCTCTCTCCTGTCTCTCTGTCTCTCTGTCTCTGTCTGTTCTCTTTTCTGTTCTGTCTCTCGTCTCTCTGTCTCTCTCTGCTTGTCTCTCTGTCCTGTCTTTTCCTGTTCTCTTGCTGTCTCTGTCTCTGTCTCTCTGTCTCTGTCTGTCTCTGTCTCTCTGTCTGTCTCTCTCTGCTCTGTCTCTCTCTCTCTGTCTCTCTGTCTCTCTCTCTCTCTCTGACAAGTGCATCATCATACCACAGGTTAATAATAACATACACACGGCTCACGTTCTTACATTCTCCTTCTCATTTCATCAACGTTGATGTCTTCCACCTGTCAATTATAGCCATCAGTTATACCCTTATAAACATCTTATGAACGTCACAACCGAGCGAGCCAGGGTTCGATGCCCGGCTGAATCTTACCTTCTTACTCCTGTTCACCTAGCAGTATGTAGGTACCTGGGTGTCGAGGGCTGTGGGCAGCATCCTGGGGGAGGACATACCCCAGCGGTAGTAAGCCACACTCGTTGGCTTTCTTGGGTTATCTTGGCTTATTAAGCCTCTCAGTGGACCAATCAGAGTAAAAGGCAGTGATTTTGCATATATATGTGTATGTATATTTATATATAGTATACATGCCAGCATATATTTCATACGTACAGTACATACATACATACATACATACATGCTTGGCATGCAAAATCTAATTCAGTATGGCGGACATAAATTATCTGTTGTGGATTAAAATAAAAGTAAGAAGTGCCAGACCTGTCTTCTTGATGGCTGAAGGTGACGTGAGGTGCCTACCTGCCTGCCACGGTAGCTGGGCACTGTGCCAGTGGCAAGCAGGTGCCAAAGGGGTGGTTTAAGGGGGGTGGGTAAGTCACATGGAGGATGGAGGGGGGCAGGGGGTAATGTGGAGTTGCATTGCCAAAGGTGGGGTGCCAAGTAGGGGTAGAATGCCTACGAGTGCCAGTGGTATTGATAGGGGAAAGGTTACCCCTTTCGAGGGAACGATGCCAGTGGGCGGGTTAAACTAAGGGAGAGGGGAATGGGAGGAGTGTTTCTGGGAGGTGTTGGCAGCTTTCAGAGTTGATACTCGCAGAACTAAGGACCAAAATGAATGATAAGTTGGAGAGAGGAAAAAAAGGAACGAGGAACGTTTGGCAAGTTAAAAATTAAGGCGATGAAGAATATGTTGAGTGTGGAGATGTTAGTGAGCATATGTGAGAGAACATGTGAAGGTTTTAGTGGGAGACAACTATGTGGCAGTAGTGTGATAGGAAGACCAGCAGTGTGTTGCTACACTATTCTATATGATAGTTACGTTGTGGGAACACCAGCAGTGTGTTGCTACACTATTCTATATGATAGTAACGTTGTGGGAACACCAGCAGTGTGCTATTACACTATTCTGTGTGATAGTTACATTGTGAGGTAAAAAGCTAGCAATGTTTCACTGTCATATTCCATCACACAGAATGAGTTACATACATAAGGTACTGAAATGTCAGTCTGAGCTGGGAGACTTTAATAGGGTGATGAGGATATCGTCAAACATTCCACTACGGGATCAGGAGCTACGACAGCTACAGAGGTTTCCTTCCAGTTATTGTCGAACAGTCATTGTTCTGGGTAAACCAGGTAAATATAACCGAATATGGAAGACGAGAAGGAAGAAGGGAATGTAGGGAATGAGGGAAGATGAGAGCTAGGGTGAGGGAAGTAAGCGAGAGAGAGGGAGAGGGAGAGAGGGAGGGAGGTATAAATAGTTGAATGTGCCATCATGCTCTTAAGCGTATGTCAGCATATCCTTCACATGAATATTTTTTGTCTAGTAGTACTGGTGTTGGTGGTGATGGCGGTGGTGGTGGTGGTGATTGTGATGTAGCGGTGGTGTTGATCCCACAATGTAGCTATCATATAGCATAGTGCGGCAGCACTTTGCGGGTGCGCTCACTCAAAATTAATTCCATAAAATTAGCCTAACTGTGTTAAAAGTGTGGATCAGCGTTGTTGTGGTTTGCTACTGACCGCTGACAAACATGGCGGCGCTGAAGATGCGAAAAAATACCTACGACCCAATATTTCTCCTTGTTTTATTTTATCTCCTTCCTCTTCCTCCATCCGTACCTTCTCCGCCCCTAATATACGTTTTTTACCTTAGTCTGAGAGTAAAAATTATAGATCGTGTTTTAAAATGAGAATGCAAGAAAAAAAACGGAAAATAGGAAGCTGATAAAATATGTTGTTTTCTCCCGTTTTGTTGTTGGTGTGGATTTCAGAGGTGACATGTTTTGATGCAGTGAGTGGAGAGTGGGAGTTATGTTTTTAATGTTTTGATATAGTGCGTGCTTAAGCGCTTGTGTGAGTGTGGGGTGGGTGGGTGTGTGGGTGTGTTTGGGTGGGTTTAATGTAGCCTGTCTGACGTACAGTGCGAAGTCTGTACTCTCTAATTCACCCCATTGTTTATTGTCAAGCTGGCGTGACCGTTCCTGCTTTTATCTGCTCTCCCGAGTCTCTGTGTTGTCGTAGAAATTATACCTATTGTGGGCATGACTAGGGTATATACCCAGTGTGGGCATTAGGGTATATACCCAGTGTGGGCATTAGGGTATATACCCAGTGTGGGCATTAGGGTATATACCCAGTGTGGGCATTAGGGTATATACCCAGTGTGGGCATTAGGGTATATACCCAGTGTGGGCATTAGGGTATATACCCAGTGTGGGCATTAGAGTATATACCCAGTGTGGGCATTAGGGTATATACCCAGTGTGGGCGTTAGGGTATATACCCAGTGTGGGGCGTTAGGGTATATACCAGTGTGGGCGTTAGGGTATATACCCAGTGTGGGCGTTAGGTATATACCCAGTGTGGGCGTTAGGGTATATACCCAGTGTGGGCGTTAGGGTATATACCAGTGTGGGCGTTAGGGTATATACCCAGTGTGGGCGTTAGGGTATATACCCAGTGTGGGCGTTAGGGTATATACCCAGTGTGGGCGTTAGGGTATATACCCAGTGTGGGCGTTAGGGTATATACCCAGTGTGGGCGTTAGGGTATATACCCAGTGTGGGCGTTAGGGTATATACCCAGTGTGGGCGTTAGGGTACATACCCAGTGTGGGCATTAGGGTACATACCCAGTGTGTGCAGGACCAGGGTACATACCCAGTATGGGCAGGACCGGGGTACATACCCAACGTGGGCAGGACCCGGGTTAATGCTCGGATCGGTAATCCATATTAAATGTTTCTTCTACATAATACTTTGCCTGGAGTGCCTCACCGTACTCCGTTTCTGGTCTTTCTCAAATCCTTAACAGTTTGAGACATCTTGACGTTGCCAGGCGTGGAGAGAGAAACCGATCTTCGAGTAGTTTTTAATGAAAAGTCTCTGTAAGACACTACTAGTGCCAGTGCCCCACAGGGAAGTATACTTGTGCCATTGTTATAGAATATCTACTTTAATGACCTCCCAGAATTCCATGCATATGCAGACGACTGTATTCTGATATTAACTTATCCAGGAGATATACCAGCTGCTCTTAGTCACATCAGTCACCAGCTTAGTTATATCAGCCTTGAGAAAACGATGACAGGTTACATTTGCTCCCGAGAAAGCAGATAATGGTCTCTACGTACCATAATTGTAATGTGTCTGCTGTGGTAAGAATGAATAAGTGTTAGAACAACCAGGGACGAGACTGATATCATAAGGGTGAAATTTGATTAAATATATCTATGAAGAACCACGATGTAAATCTTGCAAGTAAGGCAGCCAAGACGCTAACAGCACTAAGACGTATCTTATACTTGCTCGACATAAGAGGCTACAAAACTCGGTACAAGGCACAAGTGCACTTTCACTGTGAGTATGCTCCACTTTCTTGGATAGCCTGTTTCATTTACGACTTCTGGACAGAATACTGAACTGAGCAAGTCGACTCGTCTCTCTTCTGGACCCAGCCTAGATAGATATATTATCTCTCCTGGACTCAGCCTAGATAGATATATTATCTCTCCTGGACCCAACCTGAATAGATATATCTCATCAGAACCTTCACAGGAGGGATGTGGGTGGTCTTAATGCCTTGTTCAACACCAATGTTGTCAATGTACTACACTTGGCCCCACTTCAGTGAGAGGACAACTTCTATACCACAAGACGGGCAGCAAACAGCAACTACCCTCTGGCTGTACCCTTCAAGAACATCACTTCAACTGAGATCATTCCCTTCCAGAATGACTCGAGTCTGGAACATGTTCGTAGAACATTCAAACATTACTGAAGTAAGTTCAATTAGCCACATGAAATATCCGGTCCACAGCTGGCTCCAACTTCACCCTCTTCCCTCTTTGTATGTTTCAGAATAGAAATTTATTGAAGGTAATGTTGGGTAAAGCTTTGAAATGAGCTGAAGTAGGTCAGAGCTCTTAGCTTGTATAGAAAGATAGAAGCTCTCATCTAAACCTCGTAACATTATGGAGAGAGAGAGAGAGAGAGAGAGAGAGAAGGGGGGAGGCAGGGATGGAAGGGTATACATATGTTGGGGGTGGGGGAGGTCCAAGTTTGCCACCAACACAAACATCACTCAGTCTTCTGGCACTCCTTGGCACTAGGGAGAGGGAAGGAACAGAGGGAGAGGGAGGAGACAGGAAGAGAGGCTGAGAAGAGAGAGGGGAAAACAAGGAGTGTACTTTCTATCTCTCTACTTCTACTCTCATTTTCTTAATGTCTTCTACCTACGTAGATTTCAGCTTGTGGTCCATAAATCTGGTCTGGGACCAAGTCGCGTGTTAGTTGGTCTACCAGTCTACCAAAGTCTACCATAATTACTTACAGGGTACAGCATCCTACAATCTACCACAATTAAACACAACCAACAAAAATCCATTACAATTAGCCACTATCCACTGAAGGATAAGTGTTAGAACTGCGTTTATAACCATGGATAAGGGACTCTTGTTCCAAGGAATTGGTGCCACTCTCAATAGACTAGGATCCAGGTACCTACATACTGCTAGATGACCAGGCGGAGCAGGTGTAAGGTGACTAACACCCAGGTACCTACTTACTACGGTTGTCATAGAATTCTCCATACTTCAGGGAATGGTATTCATGGTGGCCAGCAGCTGCCATTATGGCAAAGAAAGAGCTGCCATATATCTTTATTGAGTCAGTAATAAAACTGAAAGCACGATTATATTTATATACAAACTCACTCTCTCAAGTAATGGAAATTTTTGAGATATGGGTGAGAGACATGACACACAGTGAGAAATAGAGAAAGGGGGGCGAGAGATAGAGATAAGAGAAAGAGGGGGGATAGAGCAATGTTGAAGGAAGAGTAGACTGAGCAGTTATTATTATTATTATTATTATTACTGCAGCTTTACACAGAATATGATAAAGCTCTTCACAGTGAAACATGGTAAAGCTCTACACAGAGTGAAACATGATAAAGCTCTACACAGAGTGAAACATGGTAAAGCTCTACACAGAGTGAAACATCGCAGTATAACAACGTCCGTCCTGGTCCATCGTAGCTAAAATTACTACTATCGAAACGTTCAACTAGCGAGACTTAGAGCTAACGAAACTTAGAGCTAATGAAACATAGAGCTAACGAGGTTTAATCCCAGCAGGACAAGCGATCCAGGTTAATGATCCAATCCCTTCTAGAACCGTGAATCCTGCTGCTGATCCTCCTTCCCCTCCCTTACCCCTTGTCTCCCCTCTCTCCTAATCTTTCCCTCTTACCCCCTCCCTCCCTCTTTACCCTTTCCTGACCCCTTCCCCCTTCCCCCTTCCCCTAACCTGCACCAAATCCATATTTAAACAGTCCATAAATTGCAACGTGACCAGCACACCTCATTTAAGTTTTGGGTCGGGGGTATATGCCCCCCTACCCCGGCCCTACCCATTATTTCCCCTGGTGGCAGGAGAGAGAGAGAGAGAATAGAGCTGATTATATGTAGTTATATATATATATATATATATATATATATATATATATATATATATATTATATATAT
>NC_069465.1:9272506-9380006 GCF_026875155.1 Cherax quadricarinatus | reverse complement strand
GGGGAATAAATGGATTAGGAGGTAACAAGGGAAGGTGGAGGGAATATTGATGGGATTAAGATAGAAATGTTAAAAGCAGGTGGGGATATAGTTTTGGAGTGGTTGGTGCATTTGTTGAAAATGTATGAAAGAGGGGAAGGTACCTAGTGATTGGCAGAGAGCATGCATAGTTCCTTTGTATAAAGAAAAATGGGATGAAATATTGTGTAAGAATTATAGAGCTACAAGTCTATTGAGTATACCAAGTAAAGTGTATGGTAGTTATTATTGAAAGAGTTAAGGGGGGGAGAGAGAGAGAGAGAGAGAGAGAGCACAAGATCGCAGTTGATCAAGGTGGTGTTAGGAAAGGTACGGGGGCGTAGAACAAGTATTTACAATTAATTATCTATGATTGTATGTGAACAATATTTAGATTAAGGTAGGGAAGTTTTTGTTGAGTTTACGGATTTACAAACCGTTTATATGGTAGATATGAGAACTTTGACACACACACACACACACACACACACACACACACACACAGATACCTTGTGTGTGTGTGTGTGTGTGTGTGTGTACCCATCGAGTTGTGTTCACAGGGGGTCGAGTCACGGCTTCTGAATACACCTTACTATCCTTCAAACCAGGTTCACTCGTTTCCTGTCTGTGCAAGGGGACCATGTCGTACCTCTCCTTGAAGTTGTGCTAAGTCACGTACTTCCTCAACCTCATCTTTCTCTCGTGCCTCTGTAATATATTTGCTATTAATTTCCATTGGTAGACTTAGCATAACAAATTAATAACTTTACCAGCAAACAGAAGTGAAGATAACTCACTAACAGTCCATGACCGAAACGTTAAGCGATGTTTCGGTCATTTCTGGACCATTATTAAGTCAAGGGGTAAGGTGGATGAGAAAAAAAAGGCTGAGGGTAAAGGGGCTAGGAATCAAAGGGACTAGTGCTGAAGGGAATAGTGCTGAAGGGACTAGTAGCAAAGGGGCTAGGAATCAAAGTGGTTAGGGGCAAAGGGACTAGTGATAAAGGGGCTAACGGTAAAGACACTAAAGAAAACGGGGCTGAACAGTCCCTTCCACCGCCCGTAGCCACCTGCCTAATTATACCATCAGAGGCCACATTTTCATACCATCTGCATACAGTAAATGTATAATACAACATACACCAGGTGTATAATACAACACACACACACACACACACACACACACACACACAACACACACACACAGGGTGTATGATACAACACACACACAAGGTGTATGATACACACACAGGGTGTATGATACAACACACACGCGCAGGGTGTATGATACAACACACACACACACACAGGGTGTATGATACACACACACACAGGGTGTATGATACACACACACACAGGGTGTATGATACAACACACACACACAGGGTGTATGATACAACACACACACACAGGGTGTATGATACAACACACACACACAGGGTGTATGATACAACACACACACACACACACAGGGTGTATGATACAACACACACACACAGGGTGTATGATACAACACACACACACACAGGGTGTATGATACAACACACACACACAGGGTGTATGATACAACACACACACGCAGGGTGTATGATACAACACACACACGCAGGGTGTATGATACAACACACACACGCAGGGTGTATGATACAACACACACACGCAGGGTGTATGATACAACACACACACGCAGGGTGTATGATACAACACACACACGCAGGGTGTATGATACAACACACACACGCAGGGTGTATGATACAACACACACACGCAGGGTGTATGATACAACACACACACGCAGGGTGTATGATACAACACACACACGCAGGGTGTATGATACAACACACACACACAGGGTGTATGATACAACACACACACAGGGTGTATGATACAACACACACACACAGGGTGTATGATACAACACACACACACCCGGCGTATGATACAAACACACACACGCAGGGTGTATGATACAACACACACACACGCAGGGTGTATGATACAACACACACACGCAGGGTGTATGATACAACACACACACGCAGGGTGTATGATACAACACACACACGCAGGGTGTATGATACAACACACACACGCAGGGTGTATGATACAACACACACACACACAGGGTGTATGATACAACACACACACACAGGGTGTATGATACAACACACACACACAGGGTGTATGATACAACACACACACACAGGGTGTATGATACAACACACACACACAGGGTGTATGATACAACACACACACACAGGGTGTATGATACAACACACACACACAGGGTGTATGATACAACACACACACACAGGGTGTATGATACAACACACACACACACAGGGTGTATGATACAACACACACACACACAGGGTGTATGATACAACACACACACACACAGGGTGTATGATACAACACACACACACACAGGGTGTATGATACAACACACACACACACAGGGTGTATGATACAACACACACACACACAGGGTGTATGATACAACACACACACACACAGGGTGTATGATACAACACACACACACACACAGGGTGTATGATACAACACACACACACACACAGGGTGTATGATACAACACACACACACACACAGGGTGTAATGATACAAACACACACACACAGGGTGTATGATACAACACACACACACACAGGGTGTATGATACAACACACACACACACAGGGTGTATGATACAACACACACACACACAGGGTGTATGATACAACACAACACACACACAGGGTGTATGATACAACACACACACACACACAGGGTGTATGATACAACACACACACACACACACAGGGTGTATGATACAACACACACACACACACAGGGTGTATGATACAACACACACACACACACAGGGTGTATGATACAACACACACACACACACCAGGGTGTATGATACAACACACACCACACACAGGGTGTATGATACAACACACACACACACACAGGGTGTATGATACAACACACACACACCACACACACAGGGTGTATGATAACAACACACACACACACACAGGGTGTATGATACAACACACACACACACACAGGGTGTATGATACAACACACACACACACAGGGTGTATGATACAACACACACACACACACAGGGTGTATGATACAACACACACACACACACAGGGTGTATGATACAACACACACACACACACAGGGTGTATGATACAACACACACACACACAGGGTGTATGATACAACACACACACACACAGGGTGTATGATACAACACACACACACACACAGGGTGTATGATACAACACACACACAACAGGGTGTATGATACAACACACACACACACAACAGGGTGTATGATACAACACACACACACACACAGGGTGTATGATACAACACACACACACACAGGGTGTATGATACAACACACACACACACAGGGTGTATGATACAACACACACACACACACACAGGGTGTATGATACAACACACACACACACACACAGGGTGTATGATACAACACACACACACACAGGGTGTATGATACAACACACACACACACAGGGTGTATGATACAACACACACACACACAGGGTGTATGATACACACACACACACAGGGTGTATGATACAACACACACACACAGGGTGTATGATACAACACACACACACACAGGGTGTATGATACAACACACACACACACACAGGGTGTATGATACAACACACACACACACAGGGTGTATGATACAACACACACACAGGGTGTATGATACAACACACACACGCAGGGTGTATGATACAACACACACACGCAGAGTGTATGATACAACACACACACGCAGAGTGTATGATAAAACACACACACGCAGGGTGTATGATAAAACACACACACGCAGGGTGTATGATAAAACACACACACGCAGGGTGTATGATAAAACACACACGCAGGGTGTATGATAAAACACACACACGCAGGGTGTATGATAAAACACACACACGCAGGGTGTATGATAAAACACACACACGCAGGGTGTATGATACAACACACACACAGGGTGTATGATACAACACACACACAGGGTGTATGATACAACACACACACACAGGGTGTATGATACAACACACACACACAGGGTGTATGATACAACACACACACAGGGTGTATGATACAACACACACACACAGGGTGTATGATACAACACATACACAGGGTGTATGATACAACACATACACAGGGTGTATGATACAACACATACACAGGGTGTATGATACAACACATACACAGGGTGTATGATACAACACACACACACAGGGTGTATGATACAACACACACACAGGGTGTATGATACAACACATACACAGGGTGTATGATACAACACACACACAGGGTGTATGATACAACACATACACAGGGTGTATGATACAACACACACACAGGGTGTATGATACAACATACACACACACACACACACACAGGGTGTATGATACAACATACACACACACAGGGTGTATGATACACACAGGGTGTATGATGCAACACATACATCGGGTGTATGACGCAACACACACACTGGGTGTGACGCAACATACACACGGGGTGTAAGATTCAACACATACTTTCAACATAACCATACTACCCTGATGAAGGATTTAAACCAGGGATACCGGGGAATACCGAGGCATAGCGAGGGATACTTTTCTCCAGGAGAATCCTAAGCGAGTCCACCAACACACAACAAGGTCGTTAAAGGTCTTAAAGATCGTTAAGTAATCACCTCGTTAAGGAAGATTAGCCTTAACGGGTCTCCGGTGTATGGGAGCGAATGGACGCGCTGTGTACATACAGCGAGTGTGTATTACAGTGTATGCTCGCTGAGAGGTGTGTATGTACACACACACACACACACACACACACACACACACACATTTCATTATTTATATATATATATATATATATATATATATATATATATATATATATATATATAAACTCGGATCTCGATATATATACAACTAAGAGTATGTATATCAGTGCATATACATCTGTATATATACACAGAGACAAATTTGTATCTTTGTATATACACTGATAGATAATATTAACCCCTATTTATGTTAAAGTATTTATGACTGGTAGTGAACCTGTCTTAATGACCATCTTGTAGTAGATAGACTTTAAACCTCAAATTATCGAAATAAAATTGAATACATTATACGTAATACAACAAAATTCAAAAACAAAAAATCCATCAGCTTATTATTTTTATAATTAGTAGTATTAAAATGATTATAATTATCTTAAATTTATTATTTATATATATATATTATATATATATATATATATATTATAGGTGAACTTGCTCAGAATATATACTAAGAAGAGAAATGGATAATTTAATGGATATGAGGATATTGTTGCCTTGAACACAATTAAAAATTAATTTCTGGCCGTGACTTTCGTAAAATGGCGGACCTGGACGCTGTGAGGTGGTCCTGGGTGTTGTGAGGTGGTCCTGGGTGTTGTGAGGTGGTCCTGGGTGTTGTGAGGTGGTCCTGGGTGTTGTGAGGTGGTCCTGGGTGTTGAGGTGGTCCTGGGTGTTGTGAGGTGGTCTTGGGTGTTGTGAGGTGGTCCTGGGTGTTGTGGGGTGGTCCTGGGTGTTGTGGGGTGGTCCTGGGTGTTGTGGGGTGGTCCTGGGTGTTGAGGTGGTCCTGGGTGTTGTGAGGTGGTCCTGGGTGTTGTGAGGTGGTCCTGGGTGTTGTGAGGTGGTCCTGGTGTGTTGAGGTGGTCCTGGGTGTTGTGAGGTGGTCCTGGGTGTTGTGGGGTGGTCCTGGTGTTGTGGGGTGGTCCTGGGTGTTGTGGGGTGGTCCTGGGTGTTGTGGGGTGGTCCTGGGTGTTGTGGGGTGGTCCTGGGTGTTGTGGGGTGGTCCTGGGTGTTGTGGGGTTGGTCCTGGGTGTTGTGGGGTGGTCCTGGGTGTTGTGGGTTGGTCCTGGGTGTTGTGGGGTGGTCCTGGGTGTTGTGAGGTGGTCCTACAACTAGTACCACCACCTACTGCCACTAGTACCACCACCTACTGCCACTAGTACCACCACCTACTGCCACCAGTACCACCAACTACTGCCACCAGTACCACCAACTACTGCCACCAGTACCACTACCAACTACCATCAGTTCCACCGCCAACTACCACCAGTACCACCACCAACTACCAGTACCACCACCAACTACCACCAGTACCACCGCCAACTACCACCAGTACCACCGTCAATTACCACTAGTACCACCGCCAACTACCACCAGTACCACCACCAACTACCACCAGCACCACCACCACCAACTACCACCAGCACCACCACCACCAACTACCACCAGCACCACCACCACCAACTACCACCAGCACCACCACCACCAACTACCACCAGCACCACCACCACCAACTACCACCAGCACCACCACCACCAACTACCACCAACTACCACCACCAACTACCACCAGTACCACCGCCAACTACCACCAGTACCACCGTCAATTACCACCAGTACCACCGCCAACTACCACCAGTACCACCACCACCAACTACCACCAGCACCACCACCACCAACTACCACCAGCACCACCACCACCAACTACCACCAGCACCACCACCACCAACTACCACCAGCACCACCACCACCAACTACCACCAGCACCACCACCACCAACTACCACCAGCACCACCACCACCAACTACCACCAGCACCACCACCACCAACTACCACCAGCACCACCACCACCAACTACCACCAACTACCACCAGCACCACCACCACCAACTACCACCAACTACCACCACCACCAACTACCACCAACTACCACCACACCAACTACCACCAACTACCACCACCACCACCAACTACCACCACCACCACCAATTACCACCAGCACCACCAACTACCACCACCACCACCAACTACCACCACCAACTACCACCACCACCACCACCAACTACCAACTACTACCACCACCACCAACTACCACCACCACCAACTACCACCAACTACCACCACCACCAACTACCACCAGCTACCACCACCACCAACTACCACCACCACCAACTACCACCAACTACCACCACCACCAACTACCACCAACTACCACCACCACCAACTACCACCAACTACCACCAGCACCAACTACCACCAGCACCAACTACCACCAACTACCACCAGCACCAACTACCACCAACTACCACACACCACCAACTACCACCACCACCAACTACCACCAAATACCACCACCACCAACTACCACCACCACCAACTACCACCAGCACCACCACCACCAACTACCACCAGCACCACCACCACCAACTACCACCAGCACCACCACCACCAACTACCACCAGCACCACCACCACCAACTACCACCAGCACCACCACCACCAACTACCACCAGCACCACCACCACCAACTACCACCAGCACCACCACCACCAACTACCACCAGCACCACCACCACCAACTACCACCAGCACCACCACCACCAACTACCACCAGCACCACCACAATACGTCAGAAAGTCAGATTAATAGACAAATTTTTATTGAAATTTATATTTTGGGGTTAAAAAATATAAACTTTTCTCACTGAATGTATAACAGATATTGAGTTATATAAATTTTCTTAGATAATTTTTCGTTATAAAGTTTGAGTTATTTCTGTTTTGTTAGATTTTTTTTAAGTAAACTTTGAGTTATGCAAATTATGAGTTATGCAAATTATGAGTTATGCAAATTATGAGTTATGCAAATTATGAGTTATGCAAATTATGAGTTATGCAAATTATGAGTTATGCAAATTATGAGTTATGCAAATTATGAGTTTTACATTGCCACTGTGAGAATAAGTGAGGGAATCCGATAAAGAATAAGAGAAAAGTCCACAATGGAAAGACATTTCGCCCACCAGGGAGCCATTATCAGTCTATTGAACGATTTTGATCATTCTATAATTACGAAAAAAAATTATTGCTCAGATAAATTATTGAATTATTCAGTGGACGCCCCAAAAAAAAATTCGCGAATATTGCTAATAATTATACTTGCAGGGGCTGAGAAATAAGTTCAATTGAACTGTGTTCAGAACTGTGAGTTGTACATAATTTTTATCCTGACAGTTTTATTGATCAAATATATCTATAAAAATCAATTTGTATTTCAACTTCATTAGAAGCTTTGAAAGATTTAGTTCCCTTCACTATTTTGTTCCACAAGTATATATATATATATATACATGTGTATGTATATATACCCAGTGTGTATTATCTGTGCTTAAATTGAGGTGTGTGTGTGTGTGTGTGTGTGTGTGTGTGTGTGTGTGTGTGTGTGTGTGTGTGTGTGTGTGTGTGTGTGTGTGTGTGTGTGTACACAGAAGTCAGTATCACTCAATGTATATACACCAAGAAACATGTCTTTGTATATATGCCGAGCGGCGTTCATATCTCCCTCTATGTATCTGGAGAGTACATCTGGAGAGTACATCTGGAGAGTACATCTGGAGAGTACATCTGGAGAGTACATCTGGAGAGTACATCTGGAGAGTACATCTGGAGAATACATCGGAGAGTACATCTAGAGAGTATATCTGGAGAGGGTTTCGGGGGTCAATGTATTCATTTCTTAGCATATATACTCTACGGTATATGTGTGTCTGTTATATATATATATATATATATATATATATATATATATAATATATAATATGCGCAAAACAACCACTATGAAAGAGTAGTGAAATTCCAAGCGCTTTCGTGACTACTCACATTGTCAAGGAACTATGAAAGTAATACATCAAAGGAAGGCAATTAAAGGGCTGAGACCACACCTCACAGTCAGCTCCCACAACAAACACCTGACGCGAGACAATACCGGACTCATAAGAAAAGAGAAACACTGCAGTAGGTCCGCTGGTTAACATAAGAACATAAGAAAGGAGGATCACTGCAGCAGGCCTGTTGGCCCATACTAGGCAGGTCCTTTACAATCCATCCCACTAACGAAACTTTTGCCCAACCCAATTTTCAATGCCTTCCAAGAAATAAGCTCTGATAACTCTATCCACTTATTTGTAAGTCTCACTCAAATCCAACCCCTCCCACTCATGTACTTATCCAACCTAAATTTGAAACTACCCAAAGTCCTAGCCTCAATAACCCAACTAGGTAGACTGTTCCACTCATCAACTACCCTATTTCCAAACCAATACTTTCCTATGTCCTTTCTAAATCTAAACTTGTCTAATTTAAATCCATTACTGCGGGTTCTCTCTTGGAGAGATATCCTCAAGACCTTATTAATATCCCCTTTATTAATACCCATCTTCCACTTACTTCGATCATATCTCCCCTCATTCTTCTTGTAACAAGTGATTGTAATTTAAGAGTCTTCAATCTTTCTTCCTAGGGAAGATTTCTAATGCTATGTATTAATTTAGTCATCCTACGCTGAATGTTTTCTAACGAATTTATGTCCATTCTGTAATATGGAGACCAGAACTGAGCTGCATAATCTAGGTGAGGCCTTACTAATGATGTATAAAGCTGCAGTATGACCTCTGGATTTCTGTTGCTTACACTTCTTGATATAAATCCCAATAATCTATTTGACTTATTACGTACGCTTAGGCATTGCTGTCTTGGTTTAAGGTTACTGCTCACCATAACCCCCAAGTCCTTTTCGCAATCTGTATAGCTAAGTTCTACATTATTTAACTTATAAGTGCTAGAGTTATAGACACTCCCGAGCTTCAGAACCTTGCATTTATCTACAATGAACTGCATCTGCCACTTTCCTGACCAAGAATAGTTTGTCTAAATCCTCACGACATCCCACTAACAAATTATTCTACCCAAGAAATAAGGTTTCTTATTTGTCCAATGTATTATTAAACTCTAACCAAATTTTATTAATTATAAATGAATCTAATTTATACAAACCTAAGGAAATATTCATATTGTCAAAACTGCTTTTTATGAAACAAGATTCAATATTTCTGTCGACCATGGACTTGCTTGATACTACTTTCTCAACTTTAGGAAAATCAATTGGATGGTTAAAATCTCTCATATGAATAAATATAGCATTGGAATTTTGTCCAGTTCTAATGCTTTGTAGATGAATGGTTCAGAGAACTGACATGCTGATAAATTAGACACATGTGCAACTCTTGGGTCACAGACCGGGCCGCGGGGGCGTTGACCCCCGGAACTCTCCAGATAAACTCCAGAAACCCAAGAGTTGCACATGTGTCTAATTTATCATCAGTTTTAATGCTATATTTGTTTTCATGGTAAGGGAGAACCAACATATTTTTAGTTGAATAAGGTTGGTTGTCCCTTTTTGGGTTGTAAAAAGTGTTTCTAGCAATTTTAAATGATTTATCAATTACATTTCTCGGGTATTTCAGATCATTGGCTATTTCATAAATTTTGGATATTTCTTCATTTAAGAACTCTGGACTACAAATACGTAAATCTCTCAAAAACATTGATTGATGGACTGACCACATCGACTCAAGGCTGAGGGACTGATTACCTCATTCTCCTCCTGTTCTTCAAGTTTCTCCTTTGTATGGACTGATGAAGCCACTGTGTGGCGAAACGTTTCCTCAAAGATACCCAAGAGTTGCACATGTTTCTAATTCAACAACATGTCGGTTCTCTGAACCATTCGTCTACAAGTTTAACTTAATCTTGATAAATCGTTTAAAATTGCTAGAAATACTTTTTACAACCCAAAAAGGGACAATCAACCTTATTCAACTAAAAATATGTTGGTTCTCCCTTACCATGAAACCTTGGTTGATATGCCTTCTCTTCTTAAGACTTTTAATATCAAAGTTGTATTTAAAAATCTTGATAGAGTAAAAAAAACTTTTGATAAAGAATTCCCCCAAAATGCTGACGGATGTGTCTATAAGATTCCTTGTAAAATTTGCGATAAAGTTTATTACGGTCAAACTGGTAAAAAGTCTCGAACTTAGATTAAAACAACATAAATATAGCACTAGAACTGGACAAAATTCCAATGCTCTATTTATTCATAGAGATTTTAACCATCTAATTGATTTTCAAAAAGTTGAGAAAGTAGTATCAAGCAAGTCCATGGTCGACAGGAATATAATTGAATCTTGTTTCATAAAAAGCAGTTTTGACAATAATATGAATATTTCCTTTGGTTTATATAAATTAGATTCATTTATAATTAATAGAATTTGGTTAGAGTTTAATAATACATTGGACAAATAATAAACCTTATTTAACATAAGAAAGGAGGAACACTGCAGCAGGCCTGTTGGCCCATACTAGAATAATTTGTTAGTGGCTTGTCGTGAGGACCTGTCTAGTTGTACCAGCGGACCTACTGCAGTGTTTCTCTTTTCTTATGAGTCCGGTATTGTCGCGCGTCAGGTGTTTGTTGTGGGAGCTGACTGTGAGGTGTGGTCTCAGCCCTTTAATTGCCTTCCTTTGATGTATTACTTTCTTAGTTCCTTGACAATGTGAGTAGTCACGAAAGCGCTTGCAAATTCACTACTCTTTCATAGTGGTTGTTTTCCATATTTTAAAATCACCTGTTTACTGTGATCTTAATTGCATATATATATATAATATTATAATATATATATATATATATATATATATATAATATATAAAAAATATATATATCAAAGGTGTATATTTGTTTTATATAGACAGAGTTTACATTAATCACTATTGTAGATATTAAAGTATTCTTGACTGTGAAGAGATGACATCCAGCCTTAATGACCCTCGTGTAGTAGACAGACTTGAAACCCCATTAACCAGCCAACTAATAATAATAATAATAACAATAATAATAACAATAAAATTTTTGATTTCAAAGCGAAATATACCTTGTTTTCACTAGTGAAATTAATATTTTTGGGCGACAGAGCTGTCAGGGATATATTATATATACCACATCAATTGTCAAACTCGTTATAAAAGAGTTAGTTGAATGTTATTCGAAAATTATTGCTGAAATTTTGCATTGTTCCCAAAAAATAACATTAAGCTTTTAAAAATTCATTGCGAACTAAAAAATTATATATATTATATAAATATATTAATATAATTATATATATAAAAATTATATAATATATATAATGCAAAATAAAAATAATAAAAATTATTAAATAATATATATATAAAATATATATAAAAAGAAAAAATATATATATATTAAAATAAAATAAAAAAAAAGAAATATATATAATAAAATATTTTGATTTATATATATAAATATATATAAATATATATATTTTTAAAATAATATAATGAAATAAAATAATATATATAATTATATATATAAAAAAGCAAATATAAAAATATATAATAATCAAAATATATATATATAAATAAGCAAATATATAATTATATAATTATAATCAAATATATAATAAAATATATTATAATGAAAAATATATATATATATAATAAATAAAATGCAAATAATATATAATACATAATGCAAATAATAATAAATAAAATATAATAATATATATATATATATATAATGCAAAATAAATATAAAATATATATATAAAAAATAAGAAAAATAAAAAAAATATATAAATAAAATATATATAATGCAAAATAAAATATAAAAAAAAAAGCAAAATTATAAAAATTTTATGCAAATAATAATAAAAAATAATGCAAATATAAATATAAATATAAAATGCAAAAATATAAATATATAAATGCAAATATATATATATATTAAAGCAAATTATATAAAAAAAAATATAATCAAATAAAAATATTTTAAATAAATAAGGGCAAATATATATATATATAAATGCAAAAATTATATTATATATAAAATGCAAATATAAAAATATATATATAATGCAAATATATATATATAAAATTATATTTTAAATATTAAATAAAAAGCAAATATAAAAATAATATATATAATGAAAATAATATATATATAAAAAGAAAAAATATATAAAAATAAAAAATGCAAAAATATAAAAATAATGCAAATAATATATATATATATATAAAAAATCAAATAAATAAAAATAAAAATTGCAAAAATATAATATATATCAAAAAAATATTATAAAAATAAAATATATAAAAAAAAGCAAAAATAAATTATAATAATGCAAAATAAAAATAAAAAAACAAAATATATATATATATATATATAATGAAAATATATTATAATAATGCAAAAAAATATATATAATGCAAAATATATATAATATAAAATGCAAATATATAATATATATATATATAATATATAATCAATAAAATAATAAATATAATGCAAAATATATATAATATATAAAAATTATAAAATATATATATAAGAAAATAAAATTATATATAAAAAATTAAAAAAAATTAATGCAAAATATAAATATAAAATATAATAAAAAGCAAATATAATAAAAAAAATTTATATAAATAATGCAAATATATAATACATATATAAGCAAATAAATAATATAATATAATGCAAATATATATAATTATAATAAATGCAAATAATATAACATTATAATGCAAATTAAATAAAAATATTTTAAAAAAAGGCAAATATATATAATTAAAAAAAAAATGCAAATAATATATAAAAATTTTTAAATGATATATAATAAAACTATATATAAATTATATAATCAAAAAAAATTTGAGTAGTGTGTGTCGTGTGTGTTTGTTTGGTGTGTGCTGTTGTGTGTTTGTTTGGTGTCTTTGGTGTGTGTTTGTTTGGTGTGTGTGTGTGTGTGTTTTGTTTGGTGTGTGTGTGTGTGTGTGTTTGTTTGGTGTCGTGTGTGTGTGGGTGTGTGTGTTTGTTTTGGTGTGTGTGTGTGTGTGTGTGTTCTGTTGGGAGTGTGTGTGTCGTGTGTGTGTTTGTTTGGTGTGTGTGTGTGTGTGTGTGTTGTTTGGTGGTGTGTGTGTGTGAGTGTTTGTTTGCGTGTGTGTGTTGTGTGTTTGTGTGTGTTTGTTTTTGGTGAGTGTGTGTGTGTGTGTGTGTTTGTTTGGTGTGTGGTTGTGTGGTGTGTGGTGGGTTTGTTTAGGTCGTGGTGTGTGTGTGTGTGTGTTTGTTTGGTGGTGTGGTTTGTTTGTGTGTTTGTATGGTGTGTGTGTGTGTGTGTGTGTTTGTTTGGTGTGTGTGCCGTGTGTCGTTTGTTTGGGTGTGTGGTGTGTGGTGTTATGTTTGGTTTGTGTGAGAGTGTGTTTGTTTGGTTGTGTGTGTGTGTGTGTTTTGTTTGGTGTGTGTGTCGTGAGTCGTGTGGGTGGGTTTGTTTGCGTGTGTGTGTGTGAGTGTGTGTGTTTGTTTGGTGTGTGTGTGTGTGTGTTTGTTTGGTGTGTGTGTGTGGTGGGCTTTGTTTGGTGTGTGTGTGGGTGTGTTTGTTTGGATGTGTGTGTGTGTGTTTGTGTTTGTTTGGTGTGTTGAGTGTGTGTGTATTGTTTGGTGTGTTGGTATTGTGTTTTTTGGTCGTGTGTCGTGTGTGTGTGTTTTTGTTTTGGTGTTGTTTCCCCCCCCGTGTGTGTGTTTGTTTGGTGTGTGAGTTGTGTGTAGTGTGTGTAGTGTTAGTGTTGTTTATAACTTTGGTGTGTGTGTGGTGTGGTTTGTGGTTGGTGTTGGGTGTGTAGTTTGGTGGTTATGTAAGATATTGATTGTGTTTGTGAGTGTATTGTATGTTTGTATTGATATAAACATATATAAATTTTATTTTTATTTGTGTTTTATATTTTTGGTATTATATGTTTATATACATTCTATATGGAAATATAATTTTTTATGCTATATTTAATATATTTAATTTATATGAAGAAAATATAGTGTTGATTCATAATTTTTAGTGAGTGTGTTTTTGGTGTTAGTGTGTGTATAGAAATGGAGTGGTGTTAGAAAAGGGTGAGTGTGAATTGGGGAGTTGAGTATGGGTACAGACTAAAAGTGAGTGAAGGGTACAGCACGAATATTATATATATATTATATATTAAAATTATTAGATATAAGGTGATTTATATGATATTGGTGAGATGGGGTGTGAGTCGGTTGGAGGTGTGGTGGGGTTAGTGAGTCGTGAGAGTGTTGTGATGGAGTGAGGTTGAGAGAGGGAGGGTGTTATTGTAGTGATTAAGTTATTTTAGTATATACATGATGGAGTATTATTAAATTGATGTATATATATAATTTATTGATATTTATAAATGGATTGTATATAATAGGTTATAGGTTTAGGAGTTTATGTGTTTGTGATTGGATGTTTATATTTATATTGATATAGATATTTATATAGATAAATTGTGTATTTGTGGTTATTTATTTGTGTTTTGTGGTTTGGATATTAGATAGTACAGTTTATATATTTATATATGTATTTTGAATGTTCTATATTATTTATATAAATTTACATATAACTTTCAAAAAAAGTTATTGATAATCTTAGATAAGATTTTTACGTTGGTTATTTTGTGGTACATCTTTTTCACTTCTTGTTTATTGAGGACAACAAATTATGGCTTCTTTTAGGACGCTTTACACCTTATATACATCAATTAGGAAGAGCAATGTGACAGATACTGGTGAGTTGATTCCGCTGAGCACAGCTGACTCCAATGGGGAGTGTTCACAGAACTCGTTCCTGTCTCTTTAGGATTTCAAATGGGTTTTATTTGTCCCTTGAAGTTCTGTTTATTGAGATGAAACCTAGAAACTGGTTCGACCATGTTCCCGCACTGGACTTGACGGTCATGGAACGCATGAGAGTTTGCAATTGATTTCTGCAACGAATCATTTGGGGTATCCTTTGTGTACAAACTCCGACAAGATGGATACACAAATGCAGTATAATACGGGATCTTTTTTCGACAACGTTTCGCCCACACATGGGCGTTATTCAAGTCACAAACAGATCTACCTGGATTAGGGGAGAGAATGTGTATTATATGTATTAGGTTGAGGAAGACTGAAGTTGACTTCTGGGTAGACAAGTTGGACAAGTTATACATCCAGAAAGAGGTTGGATTTGACGTGAGGGACTTGTTCCAGCATGTGTCAAATAGCCTGCGTTTATAAAAGACACTTCAACAAGTAGGAGGTGTTAGAAAATGTTTGGGTGCTGGGACCTTGATAACTTCTAACGCAGTTTAAAATGGCAATATATATAAACCAGTAGGCCTGGTGCGTCAACCTGACTGTTGAATCATCAGTGGCCAGTGAATCTCCAGCCGCTACGAAGTCGCCAGTGACTGTCATGTCTACACAGTGACGGCTGAATGTCCTTAGTGACCACTGGATGCCCAGTGACTAGTCTCTCCGATGACTCTTCGTCCGCCAGAGACTAGAAATCAAGTCACTTAGAGGAGGTGAGATGAGGATATGTCAGCTCTGCTGGGTTGAAAAACTCAGTGGATGTAGTATCACATGGAATAAGACACGTACTGTTCGGGATATTAATTAAAGAAATCGTTTCGCCCACGAGCTACTTCAGTGTTGGAGTATTTAAGCACTTAGGGGCGGAAACGTCTTAAAATGCCCGGAACTGTCTTCAGTGTCCCTTGACCCATCTTGTCAGGGATTCACATATTTACGTCCGATTGTGCTTAATAGTTGGACCAGTATAGAAAGTCCCTGACGGGCGGTTTAGTCTTCATATTCCCCCATAATCCAGCTCATTGTGTCCTGTATGATCGTATGTTGGTATATAATATTCAAAAAATTAGCGAGTCCGACGAACTCCCAGGTCGCTTGAAAAGTTCAGTAGGAATTTACCACCCGAAGTACTTCCAATGAGGCAGGCCTGTGGGAGGTTCCTCGCGAAAAAAATAGAACTCGTGCTAATACTATGTGGGCCATTCAGGGCAGACGTGGTGGAGGCTTGATTCCTCCGTCTGATGAGCGCCAGACAGAAGTGCCTTCCTATTTGTACTCGCCTAGACGTTTGGACTCTTCAGAGAGGACTCAGCCTTTACTAAAGACCTCAAGAGTATATTCTGTGCTTCAGCAATTTGTCAAGACGTGAGTACTGAACACATGTCTGGCTGAGGGACTGATTAACCGCGTCTTATACCTTCTACAGTCGTCTGTACTGTATAGATAAAGCCACTGTGGTTGCAGAAAACGTCTATACAAGAAAGATAACCATGTGTTTCATATGAATATTTGTGTTATTTTGGCGACATATTTGTATTGTCAACAGGATATTGTATCATTTATATAAATTATACCACACACCCACACACACCACATATATAGATATACTTATTATTACAGACACAAACTATTTAGACACAAACAAGGTGTGTGGTGTGTATACTCAGTGTATATCATGAGAGGATTTGTATATCTCGCTGTTCGAAGGTACATTACGGGAAGTAGATGGACTACGTAAGGGATCTCCCGTTCGTGTCCCTCGTTTGAGTAGCGTCTGGACGCGTCTGCGACGGGAGTCACAGTACTATCGATGCTTGCTTGGTTTCGGTCTCCGCGGCGTTGTGGACTTCCTCCACGGTCTCTGCAGTCCTCTCACGGTCTCCTGCAGACCTCCACGGTTCCTGCAGACCTCCACGTCCTCCTGCAGACCTCACGGTCTCATGCAGACCTCCAGGCCTCTCTGCAGACCCGCCACGGTCTCTTGCAGACATCCACGGTCTCTTTCAGGCCTCCAGGGTATCTTGCAGACCCTTCACGGTCTTCGTGCAGACCTCCATGGTCTCCTGCAGACCCTCCACGGTCTCGGCAGACATCACGGTCTCCTGCAGGACCTCCCACGGTTGTGTGTGTGTGTGTGGTGTGGATTTGTGGTGTGTGTGTGTGTGTGTGTTGGATTTGTGTCTGTGTGTGGTGTGTGTGTTGATTTGGGATTTGTGGTGTGTGTGTGTGTGTGTCGTGTGTTGGATTTGTGATGTGTGTGTGTCGTAGTGTGTTGGTATTTTGTGTGTGTGTGTGTGTGTTGGATTTGTGTGTGTGTGTGTGTGTGTGTGTGTTGGATTTGTGTGTGTGTGTTGTGTGTGTGTGTGGTCGTTGTCGTGGATGTTGGGTGTGTGTGTTGTTGTGTGTGTGTGTTTGATTTTGGGTGTGGTGGTGTGTGTGTGTGTTGGATTTGTTGTCTGTGTGTGTGTGTCGTTGGATTTGTGTGTATGTTGAGTGGTGTTGTGTGTTGGATATGTGTGTATGTGTACGTGGTGGTGTTGGAGTGTGTGTTGGATTTGTGTGTATGTGTAGTGGTAGTGTGTGTTGGATTTTTGTGTATGTGTGTGTGTGTGTGTTGGAATTTGTAAGTGTATGTGAGTGTGTGGTTGGATTTGTCGTGTGTGTATGTGTGTGTGTGTTGGTATTTGGTGTGTGCTCGTGTGTGTGTGTTGGATCTTGTGGGTGTGTGTGTTGTTGGATTTGTGTGTGTGTGTGTGGTTGGATTGTGTGTGTGTTGTGTGTTGGAGATTAGTGTGTGTGTGGTGTGTGGATCTTGTGTGTGTGGTCGTGTGTTGGATTTCGTGTGTGTGTGTGAGTGTGTTGGATTTGTTGTGGTTGTGTGTGTGTGTGTGTTGATTTGTGTGTTGTTGTGTGCTGTGTTGGATTTGTGGTGTGTGTGTGTGTGTGTTGTGTTGGATTTGTGGTGTGTGTGTGTGTTGGATTTTAGTGTGTGAGTGTGTGTGTGTGTGGATTTGTGAGTGTGGTGTGTGTTGGATTTGTGTGTGGTGTGTGTGTGTTGGATTAGTGTGTGTGTGTGTGTGTGTTGAATTGTGTGTGTGTGTGTGTTGGTGTGTTGTGTGATGTGTGTGTGTGTGTGTGTGTGTTGGATGAAGTGTCGTGTGTGTTGGATGTGTCGTTGTGCTGTGTTGGCTGTGTGTGTTGTGAGTGTGTTAGTGTTTGGATGTGTGTGTGTGTGTGTGTGTTGAGTGTGTGTTGTGGTGGGATGTGGAGTGTGTGTGTGTGTGATGTGGTGTCGTGTGTGTGGATGTGTAGTGTGTGTGTGTGTGTGTGTGTTTGGACTGTGTGCTGTGTGTGTGTGTAGTGTGTGTGTGTGTTTGGATGTGTGTGTGTGTGTGTGTGTTGGGATGTGTGTCGTGTGTGTGTGTGTTGTGTGTGTGTGTCGTGTTGTGTGTGCTAGGATGTGTGTGTGTGTGTGTGTGTGTTGGGATGTGTGTGTGTGTGTGTGTCTGGATGTGTGTGTGTGTGTGTGTGTGTGTGATTGGATGTGTGTGTGGTGATGTGTGTGTGTGTGTGTGATGTTGTGTGTGTTAGTGTGTGTGTGTTTGATGTGTGTGTGTGTTGGATGTGTGTGTGTGTGGTGTGTGTTGGATGTGTCGCTGTGTGTGTGTGTGTTGGATTGTGTGGTGTGTGTGCTGTGGTTGGATGGTGTGTTGGTGTGTGTGTGTGGTTGGATGTCGTGTGTGTGTGTGTGTGTTGGATCGTGTGTGGTGTGTGTGTTGGGCATTGTGTGTGTGTGTGTCGTGTGATGTTTGTGGTGTGTGGTGTGTGTGTGTGTGTGCTAGGTGTGTGTAGCTCGTTGTGGTGTGTGTGTGTGGATGAGTGTGTTTTGTGGATGGTGTGTGTGTGTGTGTGTGTGTGGTGTGTGGATGGTGTGTGTGTGTGGTGTAGTGTGTGTGTGTGTGTTGTGGATTGTTGTGGTGTGTGTGTGGTAGTGTGTGGGGGGGGCTTGTGTGTGTGTGGTGTTTGTGTGGAATGGTGTGTGTGTGTGTGTTGTGTGTGTGTGTGTGTGTGTGTGTGTGTGTTGTGGGTTGATGGTGTGTGATTGTGGCATGGTCGTGTGTTTGTAGGAAGGTGTGGTGTGTGGATGGTGTGTGTGTGGATGGTGTGTGTGTGACTGGTGTGTGTGTGGATGGTGGGTGTGTTGTGGATGGTGTGTGTGTGGATAGTGTGTGTGTGTGGAGGAGTGTGTGTGTGGATTTTTGTGTGTGTGTGTGGATGGTGTTGTGCTGGTGTGTCGTGGATGGTGTGTGTGTGCTGTGGATGGTGTGTGTGTGTGGATGGTGTGTGGTGTGGATGGTGTGGTGTGTGTGGATGGTGTGTGTGTGTGGATGCGTGTGTGGTGTGTCGTGGATGGTGTTGTGTGTCGTGTGTGCGATGGTGTGTGGTGTGTGTGGATGGTGTGTGTGTGGGGGGGTTGTGTAGAGTGTGTGTGTGTGTGTTTGTAGTTTGTGGATGGTGTGTGTGTGTGTGGATGGTGTGTGTGTGTTAGTGGTGTGTGTGTGTGTGTGTGTGTGTGTGTGTGTGTGTGTGTGCTGTGTGTGGCTGGTGTGTGTGTGTGGTGTGGAGGTGTGTGTGTGTGTGTGTGTGGATGGTTTGTGTGTTGTGTGTGTGTGTGGATGGTGTGTGTGTGTGTGTATGGACTGGTTGTGGTAGTGAGTGGTGGGCCTTGTGTGTGTGGTGTGTGTGTGTGTGTGTATATGGGTGTGTGTTGGTGTGTCTGTGTGTGTCGTGTGTGTATATATGGGGGTGTGTGTGTGTGCTGTGTGGAGGCGTGTGTGTTGGTGTGTCGTGTGTGGGTTTTCGTGTAGTGTGTGGGTGGGTAGTGTGTGGTGGGTGTGTGTGGGGGTGTAGTGTGTGTAGGTTTGTGTGGGTGTGTGTGTGGTGTGGGTGTGTGTGTGGTAGAGTGGGTCTGGTGTGTGTGTGTGTGTTGTGGGTGTGTGTGTGTGTGTGTGGGTGTGTGTCGTGTGTGTGGGTGTGAGTGTGTGTGGTGTGGGTAGTGTGTGTGTGTGTGGGTGTGTGTGTGGGTGTGGGGGTGTAGTGTGTGTGTGTGGTGTGTAGTGTGTGTGGTGTGTGGCTGTGTTGTGTGTGTGTGGTGGAGTGTGGTGTGTGTGTGTGTGTGTGTGGGTGAGTGTGTGGGTGTGTGATGTGTGTGTGGGTGTCGTGGTGTGTGTTGGGTGTGTTGTGTGTGTGTGGGCGTCGGTGTGTGTGTGGGTGTGTGTGTGTGTCGGGTGTGTGTGTGTTGTGGCGTGTGTGGTGTGTGTGGGCTGTCGTGTGTGTGGTGGGTGTGTGTTTGTGTGGGATGTGTGTGTGTGTGTGGGTGGTGTGTGTGTGGTTGTGTGGTTTGTGTGGGTGTGTGTGTGTGTGTGGGTTGTGGCGTGTGTGGTGTGTGTGTGTGTGTGGGTGTGTGTGGTGTGTGTGTAGTGGGTGTCGTGTGTCGTGTGTGTGGGTGTGTGTGTGTGTGTGGGTAGGTGTGTGTGTGTGTGAGGGTGTGTGTGTGTGTGAGTGGGGTGCGCTTGTGTCGTGATGTGTGATAGTGGGTGGGTGTGTGTGTGTTTGGTGGGTGTGTGTGTGTGTGTGGGGGGTGTGCTGTGTGTGTGTGTGGGTTGTGTGTGTGTTTGTGGGTGTGTGTGTGTGGTGTGTGTGTGTGTGGGTGTGGGTGTGGTGTGTGGGTGTGTGTGTGTGTGTGTGGGTGCTGTGTGTGTGTGTGTGGGGGGTGTGTGTGTGTGTTGTGTGGGTGGTGTGTGTGGGGTCGTGTGTGGGTGTGTGTGTGTGTGTGTGTGGGTGTGTGTGGGTGGTGTGCTGGGTGTGTGTGTGTGTGTGTGGTGTGTGTGTGTAGGGTGTGTGTGTGTGGGTTTGTGTGTGTGTGTGCTGTTGGGTGGGTGTGTGGTGTGTGTGTGTCTGGGTGGGTCGGGTGTGTGTGTGTTGTGTGTGGGAGTGGTGTCGTGGTGTTGTGTGTTGGGTGGCGTGTGTGTGTCGTGTGTGGTGTTGGGTGGGTGGTGTTGTGTGTGTGTGTGTTGGGAGGGTGTGTGTGTGTGTGTGTGTTGGGGTTGGGTGTGTGTGTGCTGTGTGTGTTGGGTGGGGTTGTGCTGTGTGTGTGTAGTGTGTTGGGTCGGGTGTGTGAGTGTGTGTGTTGGGGGTGGGGTGGTGTGTGTGTTGGTGTTGTGTGGGTGGTGTGTGTGTCGTTGGGTGGGTGGGTGTGTGTGTGGGTGGTGGTGTGTGTGTGTGTGATGTTGGAGTGGGGTGTGTATGTGTGTGTTGGGTTGGGGTGTGTATGTATGTGGTGGGTGGGTGTGTGTATGTGTGTGTTTGGGTGGGTGTGTGTATGTGTGTGTTGTGTCGGGGTGTGTATGTGTGTGTTGGGTGGTGGCAGTGTGTGTATGTGTGGTGGGTGGGTCCGTTGGTGTATGTGTGGTGTTGGGTGGGTGTGTGTATGTAGTGTTTTGGGTGGGTAGTGTGTATAGTAGTAGTGTTGGCGTGTTTGTATGTGTGTGTGTGTGTGTTTTGTTTGGTGGTGGTAGGTGTGTGTGTTGGTGTGTGTGTGGGTGTGTGATGCTAGAGTGGTGTGTGTTGGTGTGGGTGTGCCTGTTGTGCTGTGGGGTGTGTGTTTGGTTATGGGTGGTGTGTAGGGTGTGTGTTTGTTTGACGTGTGTGTGGGTGGTGTGGTCGTGTTTGTTTTGGATCTGTGTGGGTGTGAGTTTGTATTGGGTGGGTGGTTGTGTTTGTTTTGGTGTGTGGGTGATGTTGTTTGTTTTTGGTGTGTGGGGTGTGTGTTCTGTTTGAGTTGTGTTTGTGTGGTGTGTGTGTTTGTTATGGTGAGTGTGTAGGGTGTTTGTTTGGTGTGTGTGGGTGTGTGTTTGTTTTGGTTGTGTGTGGGTGTGTGTTTTGTTTGGTCGTGAGGTGTGTGTTTGTTTGGTCGTGTGCTGTGTGTGTGTGTGTGTGTTTGTTTGGTGTGTGTGTGTGTGTGTGTTTGTTTGGTGGTGTGTGTGTGTGTGTCGTGTGTGTTTCGTTTGGTGAGTGTGTGTGTGTAGGTGTGTGTTTGTTTGGTTTGGTGTGTGTGTGTGTTTGTTTGGTGTGTGTGTGTGCTGTGTGTTTGTTTGGGTGTGAGCTGTGTCGTGTGTGGGTTATGGTTTGGTGTGTGTGTGTGTGTTGGCTGTTTGTTTGGTGTGTGTGTTGTGTGGGTTGTTTAGTTTTGTGTGTGTGTGTGTGTGTGTGTTTGTTTTTGCGTCGTGTGTGTGTGGTGTGGTTTGTTTGGTGTGTGCGGTCGTGTGTCTTTGTTGTGTGTGTGTGTTTGTGTGTTGTTTGGTGGGTGTGTGTGGTGTGTTTGGCTGTGTGTGTTGTGTGTTTTGTGTGTGTGTGTTCGTGTTGTGTGTTTAGTTTGGTGTGTGAGTGTGGTTTAGGTGTGTGTGTGTGTGTGTTTTGTTTGAGTTGTGTGTGTGTTGTGTGTGTGTGGTTGTTTGGTGTGTGTTTGTGTTTTGTGTTACTTGTGAGTGTGTGTGTGTCGTGGTGTTTTGTCGTTTGAGTGTGTGTAAGTGAGTGTGTGTGTGTGTGTGTTTGTTTGGTGTTGTGTGTGTGTGTGTGTGGTGTTTGTTTGGTGTGGTGCGTGTCGTGTGTGTGTGTGTGTTTGTTTTGGTGTGTGTGTGTGTGTGTGTTTGTTTGGGTGTAGTGTGTGTGTGTGTCGTGTTTTGTTTGGATGTGTTGTGTCCGTGTGTGTTTTTTTTGGTTGGTGTGTGGTGTGTGTTTGTTTTTGGTGTGGGGGCTGCTGTGAGTGTGGTGTTTGGGTGGAGTGGGTGTGTGTGTGTGTGTGTGCTGTGTGTGTGTGTTTGTTTGCGTGTGTGTGACGTGTGTGTGTGTTTGTTTGGGTGTAGTGTGTGTGTTGTAGTGTGTTTGTTTTGGTGTCGTGTGTGTGTGCTGTGTTTGTTGGGTCGTGTGTGATGTGTGTGTGTTTGTTTGGTAGTGTGTGTGTTGTGTGGTTTGTTTCGGTGTGTTGTGTGTGGGTGTTTGGTTTGGTGTGTGTGTGTGTGTGTGTGTTTGTTTTGGTGTTGTGGTGTGTGTGTTTGTTTGGTGTGTAGTGTTCCGTGTGTGTGTTTGGTGTGGTGTGTGTTGTGTCTTGTTTGGTGTCGTCGTTTGATGTGTTTGTTTTGGTTGTGTGTGTGTGTGTGTGTGTGTTTGTTTGGTGTGTGTGTCGTGTGCGGGTGTGAGTTTGTTGTGGTCGGGTGGTGTAGTGTGTGTTTGTTTGGGTGTGTAGTGTCGTGTGTGTGTGTGTGGTGTGTTTGTGTTTGTTTGGTGTGTGTGTGTGTTTGTTTTGGTGTGGTGTAGTGGTGTTTGTTTGGTGTGTGTGTGTGTTTGTTTGGTGTGTGTGTGTGTTTGGTTTGCGTGTGGTGTGTGTGTGTGTGTGTTTTGTTTTGGTGTGTTTGTGTGTGTTTTTGTTTGGTGTTTGTTTGTGTGTTTGGCTTTGGTGTTGTTGAATTGAGTGTGTGTTTGTTTGTTTGTGTGTGTGTGTGTGTGTGTGTTGTGTTTGGTGTGTGTGTGTGTGTGTGTGTGGTGTTTGTTTGGTGTTGTGTGGGTGTGTGTTTGTTTGGTGTGAGTGGGTTGTGTGTTTTGTTCTGGTGTGTGTGTTGGGTGGGTGTGTGTGTGTGTGTCGTCTGTCGTGGTGTGTTGTGTAGTGTGTGTGTGTTTGTTTGCGTAGTCGGTGTGTGTGTCGTGTGTAGTGTTTGTTTGGTGTGGGTCGTGTGTGGTTTGTTTGGGTGTGTGTGTGTGTTTGTTTGGTGGTGGGTGTGTGTGTTGTTTGGTGTGACGTTGTGTGTGTAGTGTTTGTATGGGTGTGTGTGTGTGTGTGTTTGTGTTGTGTGTGTGTGTGTGGTGTTTGTTTGGTGTGTGTGTGGTGCTGTGTGTGTGTTTGTGGTTTGGTGTGGTGTCAGAGGTGTGTGTTTGTTTGGGTGTGTCGTTGTGTGTGTGTGTGTTTGTTTTTGGTGTGTGTAGTGTGTGTGTTTGTTTGGGTTGTGGTGTGTGTGTCGTTTAGTGTTGGGTGTGTGTGTGTGTGTGTGGTGTTTGTTTTGGTTTGTGTGTTTGTGTGATTGTTTTGTTTTGTGTGAGTGTGGTGTGTGTGTAGTTGTTTTGTTTAGGTGTGGTGTGTCGTGAGTGTGTTTGTTTGGTGTGGTGTGTGTGTGAGTGTGTTTGTTTGGGTCGTGTGTCGTGTGTGTTGTGTGTTGGTTTGGTGTTGTGTGTGTGTGTGTGTGTTTGTTTGGGGGTGTTGTGATGTTGTGTGTGTGTTCTGTTTTGGTGTTGTGTGTGTGGTGTGTAGTTGTTTGTTTTTGGTGTTGGGTGTGTGTGTGTGTGTGGTTTTCGGGTCGTGTGTAGTGTGTGTGTGTGTGTGTGTGTGTTGTTTGCGTGTGGTGTCGGTGTGTGTGTGTGTTTGTTTGGTGTTGTGTGGGTGTGTGTGTTTGTTTGGTGTGTGGTGGTGTTTGTTTGGGTGTGTGTGTTGTGTGTGTTGTTAGTTTGAGTGTGTGTGTGTGTGAGTGTTTGTTTTGGTGTCGTGTGTGTGTGTTGTGTTTCGTTTGAGTGTGCTGTGTGTGTGTGTGTGTTTTGTTTGGCTGTGTGTGTGAGAGTGTGTGTTTGTTTGCTGTGTGTGTGTGTGTGTTTGGTGTGTGTGTGTTTTTTTTTGGTGTGTGTGTGTGGTGTGTGTGTGGTGTGTGTGTGTTTGTTTGGTGTCGGTGTGTGTGTGTGTGTGTTGTGGTGTGTTTGTTTATGGTGTGTGTGGTGTGTGTGTGTGTGTGTGTAGTGCTTTGTTTGGTGTAGTGGTGTGTCGTGTGTTTGTCTTGTGTGTGTGTGTGTTTTGTGTGTTTGTTTGGTGTGATGTGTGTGTGTGTTTCGTTTGCGTTTGTGTGTGTGTGTGTGTGTTGTTTAGGGTGTGTGTCGTGTTGTGTGTGTTTGTTTGGTGTGTGTGTGTGTGCTGTTTGTTTTGGTGATGTGTGTGTGTGTGTGTTTGTTTGGTTGTGTGCGTGTCGTGTGTGTTTGTTTGGTGGATGTGTGTGCTGTGTGTGTTTTTTGTGTGTGTGTGTGTGTGTTGGGTGTGTGTGGTGTTTGTTTGGTGTGTGTGTGAGTTTGTTTGGTGTGTGTGTGTTGTGTTTTTGTTTGGAGTGTAGGCTGTCGTGTGTGTGGTGTGTTGTTTGGTGGCAGTGTGTGTCGTGTGTGTGTGTGTATGTTTGGTGTGTGTGTGTGTGTGTTGTTTGGTGTGTGTGTGTGTGTGTGTGTTTGTTTGGATGTGTGTGTGTGTGTGTGTGTTTGTTTGGTGTGTGACGTGTGTGATGTTTGTGTTTGGTGTGTTCGTGTGTGTGTGTTTGTTTGGTGACTGTGTGATGTGTGTGTTTGTTTTGGTGTGTGTGTTGTGAGTGTTCTGTTGTTTGGTGTGTGTGTGTGTGTGTTTGTTTGGCTGGTCCGTAGTCTTGTGTGTTGATTTGTTTGGTGTGTGTGTGTGTTGTGTGTTCGGTTTCGGTGTGTGTGTGTGTGTGTTTGTTTGGTGTGTGTGTGTGTGCTGTGTTTGTCTTGAGTGTGTGTGTGTGTGTGTTTGGTTTTGGTGGTGTGCTGTGGTGTGTGTGCTTTGTTTCGGTGGTGTGGTGTGTGTGTAGTTGGTTTGGTGTGTGTGTGTGTGGTGTTTGTTTGGTGTGTGTGTGTGTGTGTGTGTTTTGTTTTGGTGTGGTGTGTGTCGGTGTGTGGGTCTTGTTTTGGGCGTGTGTGTGTGGTGTGTTTGTTGGTGTGTCGTCGTGTGTGTGTTTGTTTGGTGTGTGTGTGTGTGTGGTGTTTGTTTGGTGTGTGTGTGAGTGTGTGTTTGTTTGGTGTGTGTGTCGGTGTGTGTTTTGTTTTTGGTGCTGTGTGGTGTGGTGTGTTGTTTGATTGGTGTGTGTGTGTGTGTGTGTTTGTTTGCAGGTTGTGTGTTGTGTGTGTGTGTTTGTTTGGTGTGTTGTGTGTGTGTGTGTGTATTGTTTGCGTGTGTAGTAGAGTGTGCTGTGGGTGTGTTTCTTTTGGTGTGTGTGTTGTCATGTGGTGCTTGTTTTGGTGTGTGTGTGTGTGTGTGTGTTGGTTTGGTTGGTGTGTGTCGTGTAGTGTGTAGTAGTGTGTGTGTGTGTGTGTGTGTGGTTTTGTTTGGTGTGTGTGATTGTCGTGTGTGTGGTGTGTGTGTCTTGTGTTTGTTTGGTGTGTGTGTTGTGTGTGTGTTTGTGTTTGTTGGTGTGTGTGTGTATGTTTGTTTCGGGTCGTCGTGTGTGTGTGTGTTTGTTTGGTGTGGGTTGTGTGTAGTGTGGGTGTGTTTGTTTGGTGTGTGTGTGTTGTGTGTAGTGTTTGTTTGGGTGTGTTGTGCTGTGTTGTGTGTGTGTGTTTGTTTGGTTGTAGTGTGTGTGTGTGTGTGTGTTGTTTGGTGTCAGTGTGTTGTGTGTGTGTGTTTGTTGAGTCGTGTGTGTGTGAAGTGTGTTTGTTTAGGTGTGTTGTGTGTGTGTGTGTTTGTTTGGTGTGAGTGTGTGTGTGTGTGTGTTTGTTTTGGTGTAGTGGTGTGTGTGTGTGTGTTTGTTGGGGGTGTGTGTGTGTGTGGTTTGTTTGAGGTGTGTGGTTTGTGTGTGTGTTTGTTTGGTACGTGATGTGTGTGTGTGTTGTGTGTAGTTTGTTTGGTGTGCCTGTGTGTGTGTGTTTGTTTGGTGTGTGTGTGTGTGTGTGTTTGTTTGGGGTGTGTGTGTGTGCTGTGTGCTTTGTTTGGTGTGTGGTGTGTGTGTTTGTTTTGTGTGTGTGTGTGTGTGTGTTTGTTTTTGGTGTGTGGGTGTGTGTCGTGTGTGTTTGTTTGGTGTGTGTGTGTTGTGTGCTGTGTTTTGTTATGGTGTGTGTGTTGTGTTGTGTGGTTGTTTGGTGTGTGTAGTGTGTGTGTTTTGTTTTGGTGTGTGTGTCGTGTGAGTTTGTTTGGTGCGTCGTGTGTGTGGGTGTGTGTGTTTGTTTGTGTGTGGTGTGTGTGTGTTGTGTGTGTTTTTTTGGTGTGTGTGTGTGTGTCGTGTGTGTTTGTTTGGTGTGTGTGTGTGTCCGTGTGTGTTTGTTTTGGTGTGTGGTGTGGTCGTCAGTGTGTGTGTGTTTGTTTGGTGTGTTGTGGTGGTGTCTGTGGTGTTGTGTTTGTTTTGGTGTGTGGTGTGTGTGTGTGTTTCGTTTGGTGTGTGATAGTGGGTGTGTGTGTGTGTTTGTCTTTGGTGTGTGTAGAAGTTGTGTGTTGTGTGTGTTGTTTGGTTTTTGGTAGTGTGTGTGTGTGTGTGTTTTGGTGAGGAGTGTGTGTATCTGAAGTAGTGTTTGTTGGTGTGTGTGTGTGTCCGTGGTGTGTGTGAATGTTTGATAGGGTGTGTGTGTTTGTGTGTGTGTGTTGTTTGGTTTGGTTGAGTGTGTGCGCGTCACACGTGTTGTGTGTGTTTGGTTTTGGTGTGTGTGGTGTGTGTGTTGTGTTTGTTTTAGTGTGTGATGTGTGTGTGTGTCTTGTTATTGTGTGGTGTGTGTGTGTGGGTTTGTTTTTTGGGTGTGTGTGTGTGTGTGGTGTGTTGTTTGGTGTGTGTGTGTGTGTGGGTGTTTGTTTTGGTGTGTGTGTGTGTGTAGTGTTGTGTGTGTGTTTGTTTGGTGTGTGTGTGTGTTGTGTGTGTTTGTTTTGGGTGTGTGTTCGTGTGGTGTCGCTTATAGGTTTTGGTAGTGTGTGTGGTGTGTGTGTTTGTTTGGTGTGTGTGTGTTGTGTTTGTTTGGTGATCAGTTGTGTTGTGTGTGTGTGTAGTTTTCGTTTGTTTGGTGCAGTGTGTGTGTATTGTGTGGGTGTGTTTGTTTGAGTGTGAGTGTGTTGTGTGTGTCGTGTGTGTGTGTTTCGTTTGGTGTGTTGTCGTGTGTTGTGTTGTTGTGTGTGTGTTTGTTTGGTCGTGTGTTGTTGTGCGTTTTGTTGGTGTGTGTGGTGTGTGTGTTTGTTTGGCTGTGTTTGTGTGTGTGTGTGTTTGTTTGCGTGTTGTGTGTGTGTGGTGTGTTTGTTTAATGTGTGTGTGTGTGTGTTGTGTGGTGTCTGGTGTGAGTGTTGTGTGTGTATTGTTTGGTGTGTGTGGTGTGTGAGTGTGTGTGTGTTTGTTGGTGTGTGTGTGTGTGTGTGTGTTTGTTCGTTTGGGGTGTGTGTGTGTGTAGTGTGTTTGTTTTGGTGCTGTGTGTGTTGTGTGTTTGTTTGGTGTGTGTGTGAGTGTGATTGTTTGGTGTGTGTGTGTGGGTGTTTGTTTGGTGTGTGTCGCTGTGTGTGAGTGTGTGTGTGTGTTGTGTGTGTGAGTGTGTGTTTGTTTGGTGTAGTGTAGTGTGTGGTGTTTGTTTGGTCGTGTTTGTGTTGTGTGTTTGTTTGGTGTGTTTGTGTGTTTGTTTGTTTTGGTGCTGTGTTGTGTGTGTGTTTGTTTGTGTGTGTCGTGTGTGTGTGTTTGTTATGGTGTGTTGTGTGTTGTGTTTGTTTGGTGCTGTGTGTGCTGTGTGTGTTTGTTTGGTGTGTGTGGTGTGTGATGTTTGTTTTGTGTGTGTGTGTGTGTGTGTGTGTGGTGTTTGTTTTGGTGTGTGTGCGTGTGTGATGTGTTTGTTGGGTGTGTGTGTGTGTGTGTGTGTTTTTGTTTTGGGGGGGGTGTGTGTGGTGTGTGTGGTGTGTGTGTGTGTGCTTTGTTTGGGTCGTGTGTGTTGTCGTGTGTGTTTGTTTGGGGTGTGTTGTGTGTGCACACACGCCTACCCCAACACACACTGTGTGTGTGTTGGTTTGTTTTGGTTGTGTCGTGTGTGTGTGTGTGTGTTTGTTTGATCGGCAGTGTGTGTGTGTGGTGTTGTGTTTGTTTGGTGTGTGTGTGTTGTGTGTGTGTGTTTGTGTTTGTGTGTGTGTGTGTGTGAGTGTGTTAGTTTTGCGTGTGTGTGTGTTTGTTTGGTGTGTGGGGGTGTGTGTGTGTTTGTTTGGTGTGTTAGTGTGTGTGTGTGGGTGTGTGTTTTGTTTGGTGTGTGTGTGGGTGTGTGTTTGGTTTGAGTGTGTGTAGTTGTGGTGCGGGTGTTTGTTTGGGTGTGTGGTGTGTGTGAGTGTGTGTTTGTTTGGTGTAGTGTGTGTGTGTGTGTGTGTGTGTTTTGTTTTGGTGTGTGTGTGTGTGTGTGGAGTGTGTGTGTTTGTTTGGTGTGTTCTGGTGTGTGTTGTGTGTGTGTTTGTTTGTGTGTGTGTGTGTGTGTGTGTTTGTTTTTGGTGTTGTGTGTAGTGTGTGATGTTTTGGGTGTGTGTCGTGTTGTGATGTAGTGTTTGTTTTGGTGTGTGTGTAGTGTGGTGTGTTTGTTTGGTGTGTTGTGTGTTGTTTGTTTGAGTAGTGTGTGTCGTGTGTGTTTGTTTGGTGTGTGCTGTTGTGTGTTTGTTTGGTGTCTTTGGTGTGTGTTTGTTTGGTGTGTGTGTGTGTGTGTTTTGTTTGGTGTGTGTGTGTGTGTGTGTTTGTTTGGTGTCGTGTGTGTGTGGGTGTGTGTGTTTGTTTTGGTGTGTGTGTGTGTGTGTGTGTTCTGTTGGGAGTGTGTGTGTCGTGTGTGTGTTTGTTTGGTGTGTGTGTGTGTGTGTGTGTTGTTTGGTGGTGTGTGTGTGTGAGTGTTTGTTTGCGTGTGTGTGTTGTGTGTTTGTGTGTGTTTGTTTTTGGTGAGTGTGTGTGTGTGTGTGTGTTTGTTTGGTGTGTGGTTGTGTGGTGTGTGGTGGGTTTGTTTAGGTCGTGGTGTGTGTGTGTGTGTGTTTGTTTGGTGGTGTGGTTTGTTTGTGTGTTTGTATGGTGTGTGTGTGTGTGTGTGTGTTTGTTTGGTGTGTGTGCCGTGTGTCGTTTGTTTGGGTGTGTGGTGTGTGGTGTTATGTTTGGTTTGTGTGAGAGTGTGTTTGTTTGGTTGTGTGTGTGTGTGTGTTTTGTTTGGTGTGTGTGTCGTGAGTCGTGTGGGTGGGTTTGTTTGCGTGTGTGTGTGTGAGTGTGTGTGTTTGTTTGGTGTGTGTGTGTGTGTGTTTGTTTGGTGTGTGTGTGTGGTGGGCTTTGTTTGGTGTGTGTGTGGGTGTGTTTGTTTGGATGTGTGTGTGTGTGTTTGTGTTTGTTTGGTGTGTTGAGTGTGTGTGTATTGTTTGGTGTGTTGGTATTGTGTTTTTTGGTCGTGTGTCGTGTGTGTGTGTTTTTGTTTTGGTGTTGTTTCCCCCCCCGTGTGTGTGTTTGTTTGGTGTGTGAGTTGTGTGTAGTGTGTGTAGTGTTAGTGTTGTTTATAACTTTGGTGTGTGTGTGGTGTGGTTTGTGGTTGGTGTTGGGTGTGTAGTTTGGTGGTTATGTAAGATATTGATTGTGTTTGTGAGTGTATTGTATGTTTGTATTGATATAAACATATATAAATTTTATTTTTATTTGTGTTTTATATTTTTGGTATTATATGTTTATATACATTCTATATGGAAATATAATTTTTTATGCTATATTTAATATATTTAATTTATATGAAGAAAATATAGTGTTGATTCATAATTTTTAGTGAGTGTGTTTTTGGTGTTAGTGTGTGTATAGAAATGGAGTGGTGTTAGAAAAGGGTGAGTGTGAATTGGGGAGTTGAGTATGGGTACAGACTAAAAGTGAGTGAAGGGTACAGCACGAATATTATATATATATTATATATTAAAATTATTAGATATAAGGTGATTTATATGATATTGGTGAGATGGGGTGTGAGTCGGTTGGAGGTGTGGTGGGGTTAGTGAGTCGTGAGAGTGTTGTGATGGAGTGAGGTTGAGAGAGGGAGGGTGTTATTGTAGTGATTAAGTTATTTTAGTATATACATGATGGAGTATTATTAAATTGATGTATATATATAATTTATTGATATTTATAAATGGATTGTATATAATAGGTTATAGGTTTAGGAGTTTATGTGTTTGTGATTGGATGTTTATATTTATATTGATATAGATATTTATATAGATAAATTGTGTATTTGTGGTTATTTATTTGTGTTTTGTGGTTTGGATATTAGATAGTACAGTTTATATATTTATATATGTATTTTGAATGTTCTATATTATTTATATAAATTTACATATAACTTTCAAAAAAAGTTATTGATAATCTTAGATAAGATTTTTACGTTGGTTATTTTGTGGTACATCTTTTTCACTTCTTGTTTATTGAGGACAACAAATTATGGCTTCTTTTAGGACGCTTTACACCTTATATACATCAATTAGGAAGAGCAATGTGACAGATACTGGTGAGTTGATTCCGCTGAGCACAGCTGACTCCAATGGGGAGTGTTCACAGAACTCGTTCCTGTCTCTTTAGGATTTCAAATGGGTTTTATTTGTCCCTTGAAGTTCTGTTTATTGAGATGAAACCTAGAAACTGGTTCGACCATGTTCCCGCACTGGACTTGACGGTCATGGAACGCATGAGAGTTTGCAATTGATTTCTGCAACGAATCATTTGGGGTATCCTTTGTGTACAAACTCCGACAAGATGGATACACAAATGCAGTATAATACGGGATCTTTTTTCGACAACGTTTCGCCCACACATGGGCGTTATTCAAGTCACAAACAGATCTACCTGGATTAGGGGAGAGAATGTGTATTATATGTATTAGGTTGAGGAAGACTGAAGTTGACTTCTGGGTAGACAAGTTGGACAAGTTATACATCCAGAAAGAGGTTGGATTTGACGTGAGGGACTTGTTCCAGCATGTGTCAAATAGCCTGCGTTTATAAAAGACACTTCAACAAGTAGGAGTGTAGAAATGTTTGGGTGCTGGGACCTTGATAACTTCTAACGCAGTTTAATATGGCAATATATATAAACCAGTAGGCTCTGGTTCGTTCAACCTGACTGTTGACTCATCAGTGGCAGTGAATCTCCAGCCGCTACGAAGTCGCCAGTGACTGTCATGTCTACACAGTGACGGCTGAATGTCCTTAGTGCACCACTGGATGCCAGTGACTAGTCTCTCCGATGACTCTTCGTCCGCCAGAGACTAGAAATCAAGTCACTTAGAGGAGGTGAGATGAGGATATGTCAGCTCTGCTGGGTTGAAAAACTCAGTGGATGTAGTATCACCTGGAAAGACACGTACTGTTCGGGATATTAATTAAAGAAATCGTTTCGCCACGAGCTACTTCAGTTTTGGAGTATTTAAGCCACTTGTGGCGAAACGTCTTAAAATGCCCGGAACTATCTACAGTGTCCCTTTACCCATCTTGTCAGGGATTCACATATTTACGTCCGATTGTGCTTAATAGTTGGACCAGTATAGAAAGTCCCTGACGGGCGGTTTAGTCTTCATATTCCCCCATAATCCCGCTCATTGTGTCAGTATTATCGTATTGTTGGTATATAATATTCCACAACAATTAGCGAGGTACCGACGAACTCCCAGGTCGCTTGAAAAGTTCAGTAGGAATTTACCACCCGAAGTACTTCCAATGAGCAGCCAGTGGGAGGTTCTCGCGAAAAAAATAGAACTCGTGCTAAAACTATGTGGGCCATTCAGGGCAAGACGTGGTGGAGGCTTGATCCTCCGTCTGATGAGCGCCAGACAGAAGTGCTTCCTATTTGTACTCGCCTAGACGTTTGGACTCTTCAGAGAGACCAGCCTTTACTAAAGACCTCAGAGTACTATCTTTCTGTGCTTCAGATTTGTCAAGACTGTGGTACTGAACACCTGCTTCTCGGCTGAGGGACTGATTACCTCGTCTTCTACCTCTACAGTCGTCTGTACTGTATAGATAAAGCCACCTGGTTGCAGAAACGTCTATACAATAAAGATACCCAGGTGTTTCATATGAATATTTGTGTTAATTTGGCCGACATATTTGTATTGTCAACAGGATACTGTATCATTATATAAATTATACACACACACACACACACATATATAATATATATATATATTACAGACAGCCAAATATATAGACACAAACAAAGGTGTGTGTGTGTGTATCTCAGTGTATATACACTGAGAGATTTGTATATCTCGCTGTTCGACAGGTACATTACGGCAAGTAGATGGACTACGTAAGGGGATCTCCCGTTCGTGTCCCTCGTTTGAGTAGCGTCTGGGACGCTGTCTGCGACGGGAGTCACAGTACTATCGATGCTTGCTTGGTTTCGGTCTCCGCGGCGCTAGAGACTTCCTCCACGGTCTCCTGCAGACCTCCACGGTCTCCTGCAGACCTCCACGGTCTCCTGCAGACCTCCACGGCCTCCTGCAGACCTCCACGGTCTCCTGCAGACCTCCACGGCCTCCTGCAGACCTCCACGGTCTCTTGCAGACCTCCACGGTCTCCTGCAGACCTCCACGGTCTCCTGCAGACCTCCACGGTCTCTTGCAGACCTCCACGGTCTCTTGCAGACCTCCACGGTCTCTTGCAGACCTCCACGGTCTCTTGCAGACCTCCACGGTCTCCTTCAGGCCTCCACGGGTCTCTTGCAGACCTCCACGGTCTCTTGCAGACCTCCACGGTCTCCTGCAGACCTCCACGGTCTCTTGCAGACCTCCACGGTCTCCTGCAGACCTCCACGGTCTTCTGCAGACCTCCACGGTCTCCTACAGACCTCCACGGTCTCTTGCAGACCTCCATGGTCTCCTACAGACCTGAATGGTCTCCTACAGACCTCCGCGGTCTCGTGCAGACCTCCGCGGTCTCGTGCAGACCTCCGCGGTCTCGTGCAGACCTCCGCGGTCTCGTGCAGACCTCCGCGGTCTCGTGCAGACCTCCGCGGTCTCGTGCAGACCTCCGCGGTCTCGTGCAGACCTCCGCGGTCTCGTGCAGACCTCCGCGGTCTCGTGCAGACCTCCGCGGTCTCGTGCAGACCTCCACGGTCTCGTGCAGACCTCCACGGTCTCCTACTGACCTCCACGGTCTCCTACAGACCTCCACGATCTCCTGCAGACCTCCACGATCTCCTGCAGACCTCCACGATCTCCTGCAGACCTCCACGATCTCCTACAGACCTCCACGATCTCCTACAGACCTCCACGATCTCCTACAGACCTCCACGATCTCCTGCAGATCTTCACGATCTCCTGCAGACCTCCACGATCTCCTGCAGACCTCCACGATCTCCTGCAGACCTCCACGATCTCCTGCAGACCTCCACGATCTCCTGCAGACCTCCACGATCTCCTGCAGACCTCCACGATCTCCTGCAGACCTCCACGATCTCCTGCAGACCTCCACGATCTCCTGCAGACCTCCACGATCTCCTGCAGACCTCCACGATCTCCTACTGACCTCCACGGTCTCCTACAGACCTCCACGATCTCCTGCAGACCTCCACGATCTCCTACACACCTCCACGATCTCCTCCAGACCTCCACGATCTCCTCCAGACCTCCACGATCTCCTCCAGACCTCCACGATCTCCTGCAGACCTCCACGATCTCCTGCAGACCTCCACGGTCTCCTACAGACCTCCACGATCTCCTCAGACCTCCACGATCTCCTGCAGACCTCCACGATCTCCTCAGACCTCCACGATCTCCTGCAGACCTCCACGATCTCCTGCAGACCTCCACGATCTCCTGCAGACCTCCACGATCTCCTGCAGACCTCCACGATCTCCTGCAGACCTCCACGATCTCCTGCAGACCTCCACGATCTCCTGCAGACCTCCACGATCTCCTGCAGACCTCCCGATCTCCTGCAGACCTCCACGATCTCCTGCAGACCTCCACGATCTCCTGCAGACCTCCACGATCTCCTACACACCTCCACGATCTTCTGCAGACCTCCACGATCTCCTACACACCTCCACGATCTCTGCAGACCTCCACGATCTCCTACAACCTCCACGATCTTCTGCAGACCTCCACGATCTCCTACACACCTCCACGATCTTCTGCAGACCTCCACGATCTCCTACACACCTCCACGATCTCCTACACACCTCCACGATCTCCTACACATCTCCACGATCTCCTACAGACCTCCACGATCTCCTACAGACCTCCACGATCTCCTACAGACCTCCACGATCTCCTACAGACCTCCACGATCTCCTACAGACCTCCACGATCTCCTACAGACCTCCACGATCTCCTACAGACCTCCACGATCTCCTACAGACCTCCACGATCTCCTACAGACCTCCACGATCTCCTACACGCCTCCACGATCTCCTACACACCTCCACGATCTTCTACAGACCTCCACGATCTCCTACAGACCTCCACGATCTCCTACAGACCTCCACGATCTCCTACAGACCTCCACGATCTCCTACACACCTCCACGATCTCCTACACACCTCCACTATCTCCTACAGACCTCCATGGGCCAAAAGAAAAGAATCCACTCACATTCCCCTTCCCTCAAGGGAGGTTTCTCGGTGCTGGCTATGGGCTCTGAATCCAAGGAATTGAAGTTGTCCCTCCCATCCTTGGGTCGAGTCAGGTGCTCTCTCATTTCACCAGTCGTTGCATGACCCCTACGGATTTAGCGTTTTTCCCTGACTGATAATTATATTTTTCTCTTCAGCGGCCGTCTCCCGCCATTATTATTATTATTATTATATGGTTATTAGTATTATTATTATTAGTATTATTATTAGTATTATTATTATTATTATTATTATTGTTGTTATTTAATTTTATTATGAGAAAGCGCTAAACCTGGATGGATGATACAGCGCCTGGGGAACAAGGAAATAATCAGGTTGGATCCAAGGTGAGGGAAGCTTCGGTTCCTTGGATCAAAAGCCCTCAAAAAAAGAAGTTCCCAACTTGCTATCCTCTGATCATTAGGAATTTGAGTTATTTATGTTTATGATTATTAGTAGGAGATCATTATGGTAATTCCGGGTTCATAATTAAGCGCTATGTGTCTTGATGACCCTTAGTTGCACCTAATTACTGGCCGGTGGCTTCAATTAGGAACTGAGAGATAATTAACCTCAGCAATGATGTGGTTCTTCATTCTCAGAGTTAGGGTAATTAGCGCCTATGAATGCAAACAAGGCCTTTACAGGTGCCACCTGGGCAAATATTCATAATTTGGGGGCCATTTTCCTTTAGTTAGAGGCCATTAGTAGTGATCTGGTTATGTCTTTTATGACCCATCACATTAACGGAAGCTGGATAAATGTTTTGCACTCTGGCACGATTATTTTCACACACACACACACACACACACACACACACACCACACACACACACACACACACACACACACACACACACACACACATATATATATATATATATATATATATATATATTTTATATATATAAGTCAACAGTATCAATTTGTCCCAGTGGGATCAGAGACCTTGGGATCATGGGGAAATAATGCCACACGTTTCCTTAAAGAATTGGGTTCCAGACTCATCGACACCACCAGGGACCCAAGAGTAGCCACTTTCATGTTCCAGCGCCTCAGCGTGGCCATCCAGAGGGGAAATGCTTGCTGCATACTTGGCTCGCGTCCAGCCTCTTAGGAGCTGGAGGAAATTCATAATCTTTAATACATTGTACCATTGTATTCATGTTTGTGTTTTCTGTAAATGTATTCTGTATATTAATAAATGTTCACATAGAATATAAAATATGGGGGGTGGTAGGAGAAGAAAATATTCAAACAGCTCAAGGGAGAATCTTGAGTTTTCCCTGAGGTACGTTTATTGTCTTCTCTGAGGATGAGGGTCCCCAGTCCAGCTATAGAGGTGGTGCCTCCCTATATATATATATATATATATATATATATATATATATATATATTATATATATATATATATATATATAATAGTACATATCTCTCGGTGTGTAATCAGACATTCACAATTTTTGCGGTTTATGTGTATTAAGGTATACACATTTCTGGGTATATACGCAGTGGTATACACACTTCACAGCGTATGTACGGAGTTATACATCTTAGAGTATGTACAGCGGTAATCACACTTCTCATCTTGTATACAGTAACTATATACACTTCTCAGTGTATATACAAAAAGGTATACTCAGAGTTATACACATTTCTCAGCTTACATACAGATATAGGCAAACTTCTCAGCATATGTACGTAGGAATATACACTTCTCGGCGTATATACACTTCTCAGTGTATGCTCAGTTGTACACACTTTGCAACGCATATACGAAGAAATATACATATTTCTCAGCGTGTATAATAGGTATATAAATTCTTCTTAGCATGTATGCAGAGGTATACGTTGTTAGCGGTATTCGGAGGTATACATAGAGGCATACACACGTCTCAGTGTGTATAGTCATTTTGACGTTTGGCAGTGTTGCTGGTATATTTATAGTGACGTCTAGGTTAGTGAGGAAGTGATAATGATGTGCTGACGTCAGTGATAATGTGCTGACGTCAGTGATAATGTGCTGACGTCAGTGATAATGTGCTGACGTCAGTGATGTGCTGACGTCAGTGATAATGACGTGCTGACGTCGGTGATAATGACATGCTGGCATCAGTGATAATGACGTGCTGACGTCAGTGATAATGACGTGCTGACGTCAGTGATAATGACGTGCTGACGTCAGTGATAATGACGTGCTGACGTCAGTGATAATGACGTGCTGACGTCGAGTGATAATGACATGCTGCGTCAGTGATAATGACCTGCTTGCGTCAGTGATAATGACGTGCTAACGCGAGTGATAATGACGTACTGACGTCAGCTAGAAGGTACTGACGTCAGAAGAATACCATAATTTTGAAGACTAAGATGTTCTTCAGTAACTCCGAGGCCGAGGGACTGATTACTTCATATTCTCTATATTTCTTCACATTATGCTCTTGTGTTGTACTGATGAAGTCACTGGTGGGCGAAATGTCTACAGATAAACATCCCCAGATGTTGCACATGTGTCTAATTCTTCACCTTGGATTTTGTTGTTAGTGGGGGGATTTTGTTGTGAGTTACTGGGGGGATTTTGTTGTGAGTTAGTGGGGGATTTTGTTGTTTAGTGGGGGATTTTGTTGTAGTTAGGGGGATTTTTGTGGTTAGTGGGATTTGTTGTTAGGGGGATTTTGTTGTGAGTTAGTGGGGATTTGTAGTTAGTGGGATTTTGTTGTGAGTTAGTGGGGATTTGTTGTGAGTTAGTGGGGGATTTTGTTGTTAGTGGGGGATTTTGTTGTGAGTTAGTGGGGAATTTTGTGAGTTAGTGGGGGATTTTGTTGTGAGTTAGTGGAGGATTTTGTTGTGAGTTAGTGGGGGGATTTTGTTGTGAGTTAGTGGGGGATTTTGTTGTGAGTTAGTGGGGGGATTTTGTTGTGAGTTAGTGGGGGGATTTTGTTGTGAGTTAGTGGGGGATTTTGTTGTGAGTTAGTGGGGGATTTCATCACTTAAATTATCACAGGATCCTCCATTTCAGGTATCAGAACCCACCACACTGAATGTGTTTACATTCTTGTAAACACACACACTTTTCTGTCTACTGTCTATCAAGACCAAACTCAAACATTGCACAAGCTTCTCATTCTTCACCTTGCCATTTTTCTAAATCATTTAATTGACTTTTTTTACGAATTTGAATTAAAAACAATAATTCTGTTTTGTTATTGTATGTTATTTCCTTTTCATAATTATTTACTCTCTCCTTCCTTTCATATATTCATTTGTCTTTGCTTGATTTTTCAGGGTTTTTTTTTGGGGGGGAGGGGGGTGTCCGCTTGCTCTATTAATTATAAAGTTTGTTTTTTTTTTCATATTTTTTAGCATATTAAACTAATATATCTTGCCTTAAATTACTTTTTGGAATAAACTGGTTATTTTTATTAATATATTGCACAAGTCTGTGTACAGATTATTTCTGTTTGTCTCCTGCAACACCTTATTTCAGTCACTGTATCGAAAATAATATATTTTTGATCACCGAGTTCCCGTAGTCTTATCGTTCATGTTTACGTATTTCTTGGTATAAGTTGTATGTAAAAGTGTGTTATTCTGAGGGTGATTAATTTATCCAAGTGAATTAAGATCATTTGTGTTCATAACTTTATTCAGGAAACACTTGTGCTGTTCCCTGACGCACTTTACCTACCTAACCTTCTCTCATCAGGAAACACTTGTGCTGTTCCCTGACGCACTTTACCTACCTAACCTTCTCTTACTCAGGAAACACTTGTGCTGTTCCCTGACGCACGTTTACCTACCTAACCTTCTCTCACTCAGGAAACACTTGTGCTGTTCCCTGACGCACTTTACCTACCTAACCTTCTCTCTCTCAGGAAACACTTGTCCTGTTCCCTGACGCACTTTACCTACCTAACCTTCTCTCAGGAAACACTTGTGCTGTTCCCTGACGCACTTTACCTACCTAACCTTCTCTCAGGAAACACTTGTGCTGTTCTCTGACGCACTTTACCTAATCTTCTCTCACTCAGGAAACACTTGTGCTGTTCTCTGACGCACTTTACCTAATCTTCTCTCACTCAGGAAACACTTGTGCTGTTCCCTGACGCACTTTACCTCACCTCCTACCTGTTCTCTCACTCTGGGAAAAACTTCATTATCTAGGTTCCCTGACCACTTTATTACCAACCATTTATAGCTCCGGAAACACTATTGGAATCTCTGCGCACTTAAAAACTAGCAGAGACTAGACGAGAGAAGAAGAATTTATTTTCCCTGAGCACTTTAACTACTAACCTTATCTCAAAACTTGTCTGTTCCCATGAGCACTTTACTAACTAACCTTATCTACAGGAAACATCTTTGTGCTGTTCTGACGGATTTACTAATTTCTCTATAGGTAACATGTGCTAGATTCACTGTGATTTTATATTACCATCCTCTCCACTAAAACTTTCTGTTCTGAGGTAATGCTCCATTCTCTCACTATTTTGTTGGCCATCTTACTATTTTTGTTGACAAATGATCCATTTCTTAACTCTTCCTAGGTGACCATTACTAATTTTTATATACTTCTCATACTTTTAGTAAGCTCCCCTGAATTTTGTATGTAAGGTAATATACCAGCACTAAACTTGTGAGGTAATGACCAGCTTACTAATATTTTGTGTAGGTAAGAATACCATGAGTGACAATATGTGTAGGAAGATAATATTATAATTATTTTCTCGTGGTCAACTTACATTTTATATAATTCTGTTGTATCTCAACTTGTCTATCTCCATTTTATAATAATTTGATACATAATGATACAAATTCTTCTATTTTTGTTATGATATTTACTAAATATTATTTGTTGTAGGTAATCAGATACACTTGTGTATATTGTGTCCATTTTGTAGGTAATGCTACCATTCTTACTAATATTTTTGTTGTAGGTAATGATACCATTCTAACTAATATTTTGTTGTAGGTAATGATACCATTCTAACTAATATTTTTGTTGTAGGTAATGATACCATTCTTACTAATATTTTGTTGTAGGTAATGATACCATTCTACTAATATTTTTGTTGTAGGTAATGCTACCATTCTTACTAATATTTTTGTTGTAGGTAATGATACCATTCTAACTAATATTTTTGTTGTAGGTAATGATACCATTCTTACTAATATTTTTGTTGTAGGTAATGATACCATTCTTACTAATATTCTTGTAGGTAATGATACCATTCTTACTAATATTCTTGTTGTAGGTAATGATACCATTCTTACTAATATTCTTGTAGGTAATGATACCATTCTTACTAATATTCTTGTAGGTAATGATACCATTCTTACTAATATTCTTGTTGTAGGTAATGATACCATTCTTACTAATATTCTTGTTGTAGGTAATGATACCATTCTTACTAATATTCTTGTTGTAGGTAATGATACATTCTTACTAATATTCTTGTTGTAGGTAATGAACCATTCTTACTAATATTTTGTTGTAGGTAATGATACCATTCTTACTAATATTTTTGTTGTAGGTAATGATACCATTCTTACTAATATTCTTGTTGTAGGTAATGATACCATTCTTACTAATATTCTTGTAGGTAATGATACCATTCTTACTAATATTTTGTTGTAGGTAATGATACCATTCTTACTAATATTTTTGTTGTAGGTAATGATACCATTCTTACTAATATTCTTGTTGTAGGTAATGATACCATTCTTACTAATATTCTTGTTGTAAGTAATCTTACCATTGGTTCTATCATTCTTTTTTGTTCGGTAGAAGGACGCAGGTGCAAGTCATGTGACATTTTATCGTGGCAACGTTTCGCTCTCCAGGAGCTTTGTCAAGCCGTTACAAGGGCTTAACAAAGCTCCTGGAGAGCGAAACGTTGCCACAATAAAATGTCACATTAGTTGCATTTGTGTCCTATTATCCAACATATCGGTAATTCTACCAACATTAATACAATATTCTTTTTGTATTTCACTTTTCGTAACTTGTAAGTCTCTACCACGACATTTCGCTCCTCGCTGCCACCATTGTCCATCAGTTGCATTTGTGGTTATCTATGTTTCTTTTAATATTTATTTTTTTTTTCACTATTTCGTACTTTTTCTTCACCATACTTCGCCTCCTCTGCATACTTCTTCTCTACTTGTTTCTACTATTTCCCTTTTTTTTTTATTTTGCATATTTCCTTCCTCTTTCTTCCCTACTTCCCCCTCTCTATACTTTCTTCTCTACTTTTTCTTCTCACTATCTTCCCTACTTTCTCTTCTCTACACTGAGTAGCTTTCCCTAATATATAGCTTCATTTAAAACAGTTTTTCCTGTTGACTTTCAGACGATAACTGAGTTATTTTCCTTAATAGTGTTCCTTATTTCTGTGTTTCTGGAATTACTCCATCTATCATACTCTATAGAATCCGCAGCAATATGTCTATCTCGCTATTTCTTTTACACCCTCAAGGGAGGTTTCCTTGACGCTGGTGAAGGGCTCTTGATCTAGGGAATTGGATCTGTGCTCCAGTACCCTGAACTGAGACTGAATGCCTTCCACCCCAACCCCGCTACCCTTCCCAGGAGCTGTATAATCGCTACAGGTTTAGCGCTCCCCCATAACTTCTTTTAGTCTATTCGGGTCAGTAATGTTGTCACTCAGTAATGGATGCTTCCTACTGTCGTTATTCAAATTCTTAGCAGTTGTTATAGAAGATTTATACACTTGAACCTCCACTGGAAGGTTCTGTCTAATTTATATAACCCGACGGATTGCTATTGTTTTTTCCCTTCAGATTTCTTATTTTTTATCATTTTTTTCCTTATGCGTAACGTGTTATTTTCAATGGCCTGTGTTTATCTCTCATGTTTACCAATTCCTAGGCCTTTTGCGGTCTAGTTCCTAGGTTTTTTGTATATCTGTTGACCTTTAATGGGATCTTCTTCCTAGGCTTTTGTGTGCGTGTTGACCCTTTGGGATCTTCTTCCTAGGCTTTTGTATCCGTGTTGACCCTTTAGGGTTTCTAGTTCCTAGGTTTGTGTGGTGTTGACCCTTTGGGGTCCTAGTTCCTAGGCCTTTTGTGTAGCATTTGACCCTTTGGGTCTTCCGCTTTGCTCAGGATAGACCCTTTGGGACTCTTCCTAGGCTTTTGTGTGGTGGACCATTTAGATCTATCTTCTAGCTTTCGGTGCGTGTTGCCCTTTGGGATCTTCTCCTAGCTTTTTGTGCCGTGTTGACCTTGGTCTACTTCAGGCTTTTGTAATCTTGACCTCTTTAGGTCATCCTAGGTTTGTCTGTGTCTTACCCCTTTTGGGCCTATCCTTAGGCCGTTTTATATCCATATGCTGCGCTACCTCACGATGACATTCGGTGCAATAACTAGAACAATTCGTGCGCCAAATCTAAATAAATTCTTTCCCGGTGGATGTTCTTCAGTGTTCTCCATCTTACTTTTATACCTATTTTTTACCTCTATCCTTACTCCGTCATTCTTCTCCTTTATTCCGTTTTCGACACATTGCTGCTGTCTACACTCCCTCAATAACCTAGAACAATTAGCAAGCTGCTTTCTAATTTCTAGACTAAGATTAATTCTGGCGGTAAATTCTTTAGGCATTATCATTTTTTTTTATTTTTTACACGGTTTCAACTTAACCATCTTCAGTTGCAAATTTTATCAGTTTCCATCCATTTTCTCTCCTCCTCGATGCTTATAATAATTAATAATAATCTTTGTCTAAGGGTGTATGATACAACTTATACAAACCATACCTGACACCAATGATATACTACTATACAGAAAACAGCTTGTTATGCGGAGCATTTCAGGCAAATTAGGTCAGTTTTGTCCCCAGGATGCGACCCACACCAGTCCACTAACACCCAGGTACCTATTTTACTGATAGGTGAACATGGACAGCAGGTGTCTTAAGGAAACACGTTCTAATGTTTCCAGCCGTACCGGGGATCGATCCACGGTACGAATGCGCTACTGATCGAGCTTGAGATAACATTTGTTGTTGCAGGGGTAGAGTCTCAGCTCCTGGCCCGTCATTGTTATCACCTGTGATATCGTAACCTGGAGAACTAAGGTATCAAAATTGCTTAATACAACGAACACTGTTTTAAAATATAAGTATTGCGTCGCCTATACTGAACAGTATTGCGATGTATTGATTCGATGTTTCGCTCCTATACGGACCGTTATCACTTTTAAAGGCTCGAAATGTTAAAAAATAAGACAGGTAAGGTTTGGACACCTATAAAAGAGGAGCTTTAATTCGGACGTTTCGCACACTGATGCTGTGAAAGATATCCTGTGGGAGAAAAGTGTCCTGTGGGAGAAAGGTGCCCAGTGAGAGATTTGTGAGAGAGAGGTCCTGTAAGAGATGTCCTGTAAGAGATGTCCTGTGAGAGAGAGAAAGGTGTCCAGTGAGAGAGGCTCCCTGTGAAAGATGCCCTGTGAGAGAAAGGTGTCCTGTGAGAAAAAGGTTCCCTGCGAGAGAAAGATTCCCTGTGAGAGAAATTTGGAGCCTGCGAGAAGAGGAGAGAAAGGTGTCCTGTGAGAAAAAGGTTCCCTGTGAGAGAAAGGTTCCCTGTGAGAGATGTCCTGCGAGAGAGAGAAAGGTGCCCTGTGAGAGAGGCTCCCTGTGAAAGATGCCCTGTGAGGGAGAAAGGTGTCCTGTGAGAGAAAGGTGCCCTGTGAGAGAAAGGTGTCCTGTGAGAGATGTCCTGTGAGAGAAGTCTTGTGAGAGAGAGAAAGGTGCCCTGTGAGAGGGAGGTTCCCTGTGAAGGATGCCCTGTGAGGGAGAAATGTCCTGTGAGAGAAAGGTGTCCCGCGAGAGAAAAGTGTGAACCGGAAGTCTGATAAACCTTTTGCACTCTGACAGGATTACTATTTTTTTATTAATTCCCAGTAAAGGAAAATAAAGATAGACAAACTGTTTTGGTTATATACTTTACTCTCCTCTCTATATTATTTTTTTATTTAGGCCTAGTCTAGGACCGACCCTCTTAGGCCCATTTTAACAAATTTCGAAGCCAAATATCAGTAGGTTCGAACCAATTACACATTTTAGGTCATTGTATAGTCGATTTGAATTATTTTGTACTGTCTAAGAAGACCGCGATCTCTTAGATTGCGGTTACTCGTAGACACTCTTATTTCGCGATATATTCGCGTTTTTACGCTTTTTAAGCTGCGAAAATATTTTCCTTAAAATTCTGGCCGGCTTTTCGCGGGCGCGATATTTGCGTATCTTGCTAGGTTATTTTGCGGTCGCGGTGGTCGTCCGTGCTGGTGATGGGGGCACGCGATCGCAATGGACGTTTCGCGATCTTTGTGATTATCCGTAACCTCAGCGATTTATTCGCGGCTTCAGCGAATCATTTGCAACCTCAGCGAATCATTCGCGACCTCAGCGAATCATTCGCGACCTCAGCGAATCATTCGCGACCTCAGCGAATCATTCGCGACCTCAGCGAATCATTCGCGACCTCAGCGAATCATTCGCGACCTCAGCGAATCATTCGCGACCACAGCGAATCATTCGCGACCTCAGCGAATCATTCGCGACCTCAGCGAATCATTCGCGACCTCAGCGAATCATTCGCGACCTCAGCGAATCACTCGCGATCGGAAATCGTAATTTACGACCTACTAGCGACTTCACGGTCGCATTTGTTAATTATTAATTTCGTACCCCTTAGTAGCGGACTTCAGGCAATATTTATTCGCGATTCATATTTAGTCTGAGTTCAAGAATATTATCGCGATCGATTTTTTTTATCTGCGGTCAATTCTGTATCTCTGCTGTCAACTGTCTATTTGCGATCACAGGTCTACGTCAATATGTCTATCTGCGGCCATATTTCAGCTGCCTTATTGCGGTTCTGCCTAATTTACTGCGGTTTCACCTGCCTTATTGCGGTTTCACCTGCCTTATTGCGGTTTCACCTGCCTTATTGCGGTTTCACCTGCCTTATTGCGGTTCCGCCTGCCTTATTGCGGTTGTTTATCTTTTTCGATCCCTGCCTTATTGCGGTTCCGCCTGCCTTATTGCGGTCTCGTGTGCCTCGTTGAGGTCCCAACTGCAACCGTATATTTCCGTTGACAACCGCAGCTTCAGATCTGCGGGGCTACGCGAATCGCTCAGTGCAAAACGCAATCCGCACCTGGCTTCCGTGCGCTCCTGCAGTCGGTCGCTAATTGCGTTTGTGGCCACAGAAATACGCTTTTCTGCCTTCACGTTTGTGAACGAGGCGGTGAAGGTGACAGCTTGGTAAGAGACTGACCGTCGAATAGCGGACGGTGGGTCAAGCCTCCAACACTCCTTGTGTTAAATGACATACACACGTACAGTGGATCGAGCCTCCACCACTCCACACGCATTTACAACTTCGCGAGGAACGATACAGTCGCGAAGGAGAGCAATGTTCGCGCACTATCACAGCAAAAGATCGCGCTTCCGTCGTGTCCCTCTGTTCGCGGTGGACTCCGTCGTGTATTCAGTAGGAGCGCTAGAACCATAGAGACTTGTACATCGCGATTACGCACTGATCGCGGTTTTTACCGCGATCTCACTGTGCCAGAAAATATAAACACTAAGATTAATCTCACTCGAAAAACTTTCACCGATTTTTCCATTTTTTCTCTCGCCTGAAAAACTATAATTGCATGACGGGATTTTTTCCTTTATACATCAACACCAAACAGAACTTAATTGACTTTTAGAAATCTAGAATGACGATCTAGAGAACTATTCGTACCAGCAAAAAGCATCTTCCATAAAAGTGGAAGAAACTCTACGGGAAATAGAATCTAATTTGTCAAAAACGAGCAACGTTTCGCTCTACGTAGAGCTTTATCCTGACTTGATAAAGCTCAACACAGAGCGAAACGTTGTCCAGGGTAAAGATTGTTCAGTGTACAAGACTAAAGATGTACAATACTGTGTCTGGAGCAATACATAAATAACCTGCACATAGAATGGTACTTATAACGACGTTTCGATCCGACGAGTCTGACCGAAAAGTCGTCATAACTTTTATTCCTCTATGTGGGGATTATTTGCTTATTGTTCTGTGTATTGCACCTTTAATATTGGTAAAAACTTCTCTAACACAGCGAGAGGTCTATAGCATAGGCCTATGTTAAATTAGACACATGTGCAACTCTTGGGTATCTTTTGAGGAAACGTTTCGCCACACAGTGGCTTCATTAGTCCATACAAAGGATAAACTTGAAGAACAGGAGGAGAATGAGGTAATCAGTCCCTCAACCTTGAGTCGATGTGGTCAGTCCATCAATCTTGAATAGAATACCAAGATTGATGGACTGACCACATCGACTCAAGGTTGAGGGACTGATTACCTCATTCTCCTCCTGTTCTTCAAGTTTATCCTTTGTATGGACTGATGAAGCCACTGTGTGGCGAAACGTTTCCTCAATAAAAATACCCAAGAGTTGCACATGTGTCTAATTTAACAACGTGTCGGTTCTTTGAACCATTCATCTACAAGCATAGGCCTATAACGGCTATATTAAACGCTCTATGGATACGGTACAGAGCAGACGCATTAAATTCTAGAGCAAGAATATAACGAGCACGTTAGAACTAGAGCAGGAAGTATACCCAGTTAGAACTATAGAATATATCAAGGCTACATAGCAAGGAAAAAATATCTAGAGCACTAGAAAGGTTGCTATGACCCCCTGTGCTTGTCTCTAGCTCTATATAGTCAAATACTCTAGATTTGGCTATACCAGACTCTATGGGCTGCTCTAATGGTCTACCCAGCCCGTGATAACATTGCCACATACCCAGCATCGTTGTAGTGTATCCGAGGACAATGGGGGAGGGGGGAGAATGGGGAATGGTAAAGGGTTAATGGGAGCATAAGAGGCACTGGGAAAGGTGCGCTTCATATGATGGAGCAAAGTACACTAAATACTAGCGTTGGCGGCTATTATTTGAGGGTCTGAAGAGGTGTAGTGCGTGCGCAGGTCTGAGGGAGGGGCCTGGTTAGACAGGGAGTGGTCTTAGGGATGAAGCTCCTCCTCCTTTGGCACTGTAGGCGGAGTCAATCTTCACCCTGACTTGGCACTCTGTCAGTGCCGACGACACCTTGTACGACACTAGCTAATTCCTTATCGTTATCAACACTACTTCTGCCTTGCGGTCTCCTTCATTTCCGCATTATCACGGCCTCCGCCTCTCTGAGATGTATCCTGAAATGCTTCAGCAGCAGCGCCAGCTTCAGTGCCCCGAGGCTGCCCTGGAGGGTGTCAACGGAGGGGTTAAAATGCCGAGGTTATGCCCCAGCTCGAACGAAGACTAGCCACTTGGCACGGTATCTGAGTCAGCGTGTCCTCTCTCCTCTCCCTGCCTCCCTCTCCTCTCCCTAGATCCCTCTCCTCTCCCTAGCTCCTTCGTCTCTCCCTGGTTCCCTCGTAATCAATAATTGGCTGGTTTTGTGTCTTGATGATATTTACCGTCGGCTTTTGATGGCTTCGCGTCCTTACAGAAGATCGAGGCGCTGGTGGACTCCGGCCAATATATCAACACAAGAGTATCTTCATCTGGTTCTTGCGCTGAGGCGACGTCTCCCACGCCTTGTTTTGCAAGATGAGACCTTTTTTCTAGGGCCATATTCTGCAAAGGTGTTCCCCGGACGTCTGGTCAAGGCAATCTCGTGATGTTTCACCAAAGGTTAGGTCGAAATAATTTGGGTTGGATCCTGGGGTGAGACAAGCTACCTAAGGGATGTCACCTTACACCTGTTGGCCCCGTTCACCTAGAAGTATTTACCTGGAGGTTAGTCGACTGTTGTGGTTGACATCCTGGGGAAGAGGACCTCAGCCCCCCAGCGGCAATAAACCACACTGCTTGGCTTGGGTTACCCTGGGTTACACCCCTCCGGGGTTAACAAACTGGCGACTAAGATTATTACATCATAACTTCGTCCGCAACCCCAAATCAGACTCTCTCTCTCTCTCTCTCTCTCTCTCTCTCTCTCTCTCTCTCTCTCTCCTCTCTCTCTCTCTTCTCTCTCTCTCTCTCTCCTCTCTCTCTCTCTCTCCTCTCTCTCCACCACACACACACACACACACACACACACACACACACACACACACACACACACACCCACCCACCCACATTCCAAACCTACTTCCCACACCTTCCTCACGTCTTCACCCACCACTGACACAAACAACCCACCACATATTTCCATCAACATCTTTTTACTGTCTCGTAAAATCTCTTTTATTTTCCTGTGTGATCAGAAGTCTCATAATGGCGTCAAGGAGTGCATCTTAAAGACGCCAAGATGTCTTCCCAAGACACTAAGATGTCTTCCCAAGACACTTAGATGTCTTGCCAAGAAGGGCAAGCCAGGGAAAAGCCTGGGTGACATGGCCGAAATCTCTACTAAGCGGGGTCGTCATTGGCATATGCAATTCGTCAGGAGACGTTATCACACGTCAGGAAGCTTTATCACATGTCAGGAAGCTTTATCACACGTCAGGAAGCTTTATCACATGTCAGGAAGCTTTATCACACGTCAGGAAGCTTTATCACACGTCAGGAAGCTTTATCACATGTCAGGAAGCGTTATCGCACACATTTATAATTATCTTCCCTGAGGAAAGATAACAATTATATAGACAATGTGATGAGTAATGAGGAGGACTTCTGAGACTCACCGAATTACCCTTTTATGACGCCAAGACGCAGGTTGAGTGTATAACCTGCACTCAATCTGCTTGTCTCTCACCCTTATGGTTCAGCTATGCAAGGAAGGCGTAGCAGTGAATGTGTGTGGGGGAGAGAGAGAGAGAGAGAGACAGACACAGACAGACAGACAGACAGACAGACAGACACAGACAGAGAGACAGAGAGAGAGAGAGAGACCAGAGAGACATGAAGTGTAGATTCTTTTTACCACAGAAAGTTGTATTAAAGACGCAGGTATTTGTAGCCGACAGAAGTTTGTTACGTCTGAGACAGTCAACTACACGAGGGTCATTAAGACTACTTATCACCTCTGAACTAACATCAAGAATATTTTAGCACTTACTAAGACAGGGATTAAAGTAAACTTCCAGTGTATACACTGGGATAAACACACTTCAGTGTATGTACACTGAGATATACACGCCTCTCAGTGTATATACACTGAAAGATGCAGTGTACGAAATATATATTTCTCACATATGTACACTGAGGTGAATTATTATCCAGTAAAATTACTCCTTAAACAAGATTGTGAGATGTTACTATGATTGTTTAACAGTGTGGGACTAATTGAGGGTCTTAAGTCGGGACTGAATCGTCTCCTCTGTACGTGCGGGTTATTTGTGTATTGTTCCAGTCACGGTATCTGTGATTTTTTTGTACTTTATAGATGAGTTTGTAGAAAACGTGAATGTTAGGGTGTTAGGGAAAAGTGTGGGACTCAGCAATAATCTCGTGCAAAGTGGGAGTTGTCACCGTTGCTTTTTGCCGATGATGCTGAGCTTTTGGAAGATTATGAAGAGAGGTTGCCAAGGTTAGTGAGGAGTTTTAGAGGAGAGATTCTGGTAGTCGAAATCTACATTGTTCCTTCTTGCTGTCTCCACGTGAGGCCAGGAGCAGAGTCTCGACCCCCACAAACACAAATCGGCTAGTACACACACACACACACACACACACACACACACACACACACACACACACACACACACACACACACACACACACACACACACACGCGCGCGCGCGCACGCAGGGACAATCTTTCAGAGATGGGACACAGCAACAAGGGGTCACAGCAAAAACGGGTCACAGCAACAAGGGGTCACAGCTTGAAGCTAAAAACTTAAATGAGTCAAGGGGATGTTAGGAAGTATTACTTCAGTCACAGAGTAGTCAGGAAGTGGAACAATCTGGAGTGTAGTGGAGGCAGGAACCACAGCTTTAAGAAGAGGCTCGATAAAGCTCACGGAGAAAAGAAAGAGTGGACCTAGTAGTGATCAGCGAAGAGGCGGGGCCAGGAGCTATGAATCGACCCCTGTAAGCACAAACAGGCGGGTACAAATAGGTGAGTACACACACACACACACACACACACACACACACACACACACAACGCTAATTGACAGAGGCTGTCATTGCTGGGCTGCAATTCCTCTCTCCTCCCCTCACTTTCCCTACCTGTCTACCTGGAAGGTGTTTCGGGGGTCAACGCCCCCGCGGCCCGGTCCATGATCAGGGCTCGCTGTGGATCAGCGCCTGATCAACTAGGCTGTTACTGCTGCCCGCATGCAATCCAACGTACGAACCAAAGCCCGATGGTCAGGTACTGACTTTAGGTGCCTGTCCAGCTGCCTCTTGAAGACAGCCACGGGTCTATGCATCCTAGGAGGCAGCTGAACAGTCTTGGGCCCCTTAAATCTTTCCCCTAACCTCCTCCCATCGGTTCTACTCTTTCTTCTTTCATTCCAATTATCCATTTATCATTTTGTGCAATTTTGTCAAGTCATGTTTCACTCTGCGTAGAGCAGCAATGATAATGAGCTTAGAGCTATCTTTCTCTCTCTCTTTCTCTCTCTTTCTCTTTCTTTCTCTCTTTCTCTCTTTCTCTCTTTCTCCTCTTTCTCTCCCTTTCTTCTTTCTCTTCTCTCTTCTCTTCTCTCTCCTCTCTTCTCTCTCTTTCTTCTCTCTTCTCCTTCCTCTCTCTTTCTCTCTTTCTCTCTTCTTCTCTTTCTCTCTCTCTTCTCTCTTCTCTCTTTCTCTCTCTCTTCTCTTTTCTCTTTCCTCTTTCTTTCTCTTTCTCTCTTTCTCTCTCTTCTCTCTTCTTTCTCTTTCTTTCTCTCTCTTTCTCTTCTTCTATTCTTCTCTCTTCTGCTTCAATGCTACTTGCATGTTCCTTCTTCTCCTACTGCAGCTGTTCTTTCTTTCTCTTCTGACGCTCTTTCCACTTGCTCTTCTTGCTTCAATTGACGCTACTTGACAGCTGTTCAAAATGCTTGCTTCAATGACGCTACTTGACAGCTGGTTCCTTGCTTCAATGACGCTACTTGGCAGCTGGTTCCTTGCTTCAATGACGCTACTTGACAGCTGGTTCCTTGCTTCAATGACGCTACTTGGCAGCTGTTCCTTGCTTCAATGACGCTACTTGGCAGCTGGTTCCTTGCTTCAATGACGCTACTTGGCAGCTGGTTCCTTGCTTCAATGACGCTACTTGGCAGCTGGTTCCTTGCTTCAATGACGCTACTTGACAGCTGGTTCCTTGCTTCAATGACGCTACTTGACAGCTGGTTCCTTGCTTCAATGACGCTACTTGGCAGCTGGTTCCTTGCTTCAATGACGCTACTTGGCAGCTGATTCCTTGCTTCAATGACGCTACTTGGCAGCTGGTTCCTTGCTTCAATGACGCTACTTGGCAGCTGGTTCCTTGCTTCAATGACGCTACTTGGCAGCTGGTTCCTTGCTTCAATGACGCTACTTGGCAGCTGGTTCCTTGCTTCAATGACGCTACTTGGCAGCTGGTTCCTTGCTTCAATGACGCTACTTGGCAGCTGGTTCCTTGCTTCAATGACGCTACTTGGCAGCTGGTTCCTTGCTTCAATGACGCTACTTGGCAGCTGGTTCCTTGCTTCAATGACGCTACTTGGCAGCTGGTTCCTTGCTTCAATGACGCTACTTGGCAGCTGGTTCCTTGCTTCAATGACGCTACTTGGCAGCTGGTTCCTTGCTCATTACTGACCCTCTGTGTCTTCTCTTCTGCTTCTCTCTTTCTTTTGCTTTTATCCTGCTTGTTCTCCCGCTTTTCTCTCTTCCTGTGTATTCCCTTCGTCCGTGTGTGCTTGCGTCCGTGTATGCTTGCGTCCGTGTGTGCTTGCGTCCGTGTATGCTTGCGACCGTGTGTGCTTGCGTCCGTGTGTGCCCTGTTCCCCCTGTATTTGTGAGATAATCTCTCAGTATGATTTAGTACGTACCTGATTCTCTTGTCTCTCTCCCTCCCTCTCGTTCTCTCCTCCCTCTCTATCCTGCTTCCTTCCTCCCTCTCTCCCCACTCTCCTCCCCACCTCTCCCTATCACTGGGGTGCTACTGGACGATCGACACACACATTAGTGTGTTATCTGAGTGACCACAGCCCTCTCTCTCCCCCTTCTCTCACCACCCCTCTCACATCTCCCTTCTCCCTCATCCCCTCCTCCCCTCCCCCTCACACAGCAGGACCACCAAACACTTTCACCCATTGGGAAATAGACAGGTCATGTCTGTATTCTGTATGGTAGTCATGCATCTCTCTCTCTCTCTCTCTCTCTCTCTCTCTCTCTCTCTCTCTCTCTCTCTCTCTCTCTCTCTCTCTCTCTCTCTCTCTCTCTTTCCTCTCTCTTTCTCTGATATAACACATCCGAAATTTATTACAAAAATCTGAAAGTTAATCGCAAATTTTACTTTTAATAAAGTCTATCATCAATGTAACCTGAATTCCGCTTTAGTGCAACGTTTTGGTTCTCCTTACAGATGTTCGAAGTGTTGTACATCTCCTTTTATATCGATCAGATCGTCTGTTGTTGAGTTCCAATACCTCGTTGACTCCCCCTGTGACGCTCGACGCTTTTCTTATTGCGCATGTTAGGTAAATGTGTTGACTGATAGACAGCGGATTGGCTATCTAAATAGACATAAATACAGACAGTTCTTGACTTTATAGCCACGATGGTTGTTGATCTTATAGCCACGATGGTTGTTGATCTTATAGCCACGATGGTTGTTGATCTTATAGCCACGATGGTTGTTGATCTTATAGCCACGATGGTTGTTGATCTTATAGTCACGATGGTTGTTGATCTTAGTCACGATGGTTGTTGATCTTATAGCCACGATGGTTGTTGATCTTATAGCCACGATGGTTGTTGATCTTATAGTCACGATGGTTGTTGATCTTATAGCCACGATGGTTGTTGATCTTATAGCCACGATGGTTGTTGATCTTATAGCCACGATGGTTGTTGATCTTATAGTCACGATGGTTGTTGATCTTATAGTCACGATGGTTGTTGATCTTATAGCCACGATGGTTGTTGATCTTATAGCCACGCTGGTTGATGATCTTATAGCCACGATGGTTGTTGATCTTATAGCCACGATGGTTGTTGATCTTATAGCCACGATGGTTGTTGATCTTATAGCCACGCTGGTTGTTGATCTTATAGCCACGCTGGTTGTTGATCTTATAGCCACGCTGGTTGTTGATCTTATAGCCACGCTGGTTGTTGATCTTATAGCCACGCTGGTTGTTGATCTTATACCCACGATGGTTGTTGATCTTATAGCCACGATGGTTGTTGATCTTATAGCCACGATGGTTGTTGATCTTATAGCCACGATGGTTGTTGATCTTATAGCCACGCTGGTTGTTGATCTTATAGCCACGCTGGTTGTTGATCTTATAGCCACGATGGTTGTTGATCTTATAGCCACGATGGTTGTTGATCTTATAGCCACGCTGGTTGTTGATCTTATAGCCACGATGGTTGATAACCTTATAGCCATCCAGACTGTTGACCTTATAGCTACGTAGGTTATTGATCTTATAGTCACAGAGGTCCTTGACCTTACAACCACGCTGGTTGATGACCTTACAACCACGCTGGTTGATGACCTTACAGCCACTCAGATAGTTAATGAGTGACATAAAATTAAGGAAGGTTTTACAAGCGTCATAAGCCCTTCTGAGTTGGTGATTCACCCTGCGTGTTGACACCGGTCTATCAATAGAATAGTGTCACAAATCTTCCTTCTCTTCTCTCTCTCCTTCCTACTTCCTTCTTCTCTTCGTCCTTGCCTTATTCTTCTATTCTTCTTGCCTCCCTCTGCTCTCCTTCCTATCATCCTCTGCTCTCCGTCTCTGCCTCTTCTCTCCACCCTTGCCTCTTCTCTCCTTCCATGCCTCTTCTCTCCTTCCATGCCTCTTCTCTCTTACCCTGCCTCTTTCATGCTATGTCCACAAATACCGTCTTTCACACTATTTTCTCAAAGGATTTAACCAAATTTTGTGTGTGGAGGCCCGGATGAAAAACTACTCTTTCTTGGTATCCAGGTATCCTTCAGGTATCCAGGTACCTCTCAGATATCCAGCTATCCTTCGGGTATCATGGTATCCTTCAGGTTTCCTGGGTTATTATCTATTAACTCGCTGGGGGGAGTTAATGCTCCCATATTTTTATTTTCTGCTGAATATGGATTATTAGCGCATATTTCAAAATATCTTCAGAGCCACAACTGTGAGATGGTTGACGTAGCTCTGAACGATGAGTGGGAGATATTTATGGGGTGCTAAGAGACAGCTTCGGATGATAGTCATGGACGATAGGTCTAGACCATAGCCTGAGACTATGGTTCTTAGACGAGCAACAAAGAATAAAATTAGACGATATCCGTGAAGCTATTTACAGTGGCTCCGAACGACAGCCCCGGAGGCTTATGCAATATCTGTATAACAGCCATTAAGTCTTAGATTTATTGAGTCTTAGCCACTGTCTTCAAGAATGGCCGTAGATCATCGTACTCCAGTCTTCGACTATGGCCGCAGATCATCACTTTCCAGTCTTCGACTATGGCCCCCAATGGCCTTCTTCTTTCCTCTGACATAGTCACCATCAACACCAGACTTGACACAGATGAATGGCACAAACTCTGCAGTTCCTGGAGCCCTGGATGTGGCACCAACGACCCAGCAAGAAGCCTCAAGAAGGCACTCTAAGAAGCGAGGCAACACTTTGAGAGCTCCAAGATTTTCCGGCCAAGTTTTGAAGAACGGGAAATTCTTCGGCGCGCGAGACTGCCTCCAACCCACAATAAATCCGAAAACTGGCACACAAGAATTGTACAAAATAACTTCCCAGGAATTGTACAAAATAACTACACAAGAATTGTACAAAATAACTTCCCAGGAATTTTAAAGGTAACCCAGACGATCTCAAAGTAACAAAATTATTATTATTATTATTATTATTATTATTATTATTATTATTATTATTATTATTATTATTATTATACCTGTGCATTTTTAATATTAAATCTTATAAGACTATTAAAAATGTAAAAAGTGGCACGTTAACGACAGACGTTAGTAGGGTAATATTTTGTGAAGGGATTCATAGAAACCGGGTAGCTGGACTTGAGTCCTGGAGGTGGAGGTACAATGCCTGCACTTTAAAGGAGGGGTTTGGGATATTGGCATCCTAGAGGGACATCTAAACTGTTGTATCTGGGCGCTTCTGCAAAGACAGTGGTTGTGTGTGAATGATGGTAAAAGTAATTTTTTTTTTTTTTACTCTGCCTTGGCGACGGCTGACGTGTTGAATATATATTCGTCGTGCCGAATAGGTAAAACTGGTCAAGTATCAAGAACTCACTTAAAACAAAGTCCTTTATAAAATAATAATTTTGTACCGAAAGAACCTTAGAAAATTTGCCTGACCTTATTATAACAAGTGCAATTTAATTTAGCCTAATCTAACTTAATATATTTTGGATAAGTTTACAATAATTTAATAATAAACAAACACAATGAAATACATTTTTTTATTAGGTTCAGAATTATTTTTGCGAAATTATTGCATACGCAAATTTTCACTTGCCTTATTCGGCAAGAAGAGCGTTGCTATTTAAGCCAAAATGGCAAGTTTTACCTATACGGCACAACATATATGCAGTTTGTGTGTCGTTAAGAGACTGCAAGATAGGGTCATTACACACAACCTGCTCACTTAATGACTTTGTAATTAATCCCCTCACTTGAAAGTCATCGTATTTCATCCAGTTGACCTAGTTTGACCTGCATCTTGTGCCTGGAGCCGCCATGATGACAAGGTCATGCGTGACTCCCTGTGATGTACCCCTGTCATCTTTCTGACATCTCACTGACTCCATCCTGCTATCCTATCAACTCGGGACAATCATTCTGCTCAGCCAGCCTCAGGCAAATCAAGTTTTCATTACAGGTATCTCTTGTGTCGAAATTTTTGGCCTTTTGTTGTGACATGACATGTGACCTCATGACCTAACGTGACCTGTGACTCCAAATTATATGTGGTTTGCTGAGACGTCATGTGGGTCAAGGGTGTCCACAGTATCGGTGAAGGTTGGGTATTGTCCCATAGTCGTGACCTGATGCTGTGAGCAAAGTTTACCTGGAGAGAGTTCCGGGGGTCAACGCCCCCGCGGCCCGGTCTGTGACCAGGCCTCCTGGTGGATCAGAGCCTGATCAACCAGGCTGTTACTGCTGGCTGCACGCAATCCAACGTACGAGCCACAGCCCGGCTGGTCAGGTAAAAAGTAATGAAGATAAGAAAGTCTAAGCAACGATAGGTTGAATATTGAGACTGGAGGGAGGAAGCATGGAGGAAGCGAATGTATTTAGATATCTGGGATTGTTCTTTTCTGCAGATGGGCCAGGGAAAGAAGAGGTGAACCATAGAATTGATGGGATAAAGGTGACAAGAAAAAACCTTATCAATGGAGAGAATAAAGAGGAATGCATTAATGTATGGTGGTACCAACACTTTTAAATGGGTGTGAAGGATGGGTTTTAAATGTTGTAGCAAGCAGGTAGTGGAGATAACTAGTTTGAGAGAATGTATGCTGTGAATATTATGCAGATATTTCGGAAACTAGAAATTACACAGCAATGAGAGGTTAACAAGGGTATATATAATTCAGAGGGCTGAGGAGAGGTACTTGAGGTGGTTAGTTCACGTAGAGAGGACGAAGAAGAGGAACATAAAGAGGGTATATAAATCTAGAGTGGAAGGTAGGGAGGGAAGGGGTCTTCCCAGGAATGGTTTTAGGGAGAGGGTAAAAAAGGTTAAGTTTTAAGGACTCTACAATCCAACAGACTTCTATGAACTTGTTAAAGAGGAGTAAATGGAGAAAAGTGATTTTTAATGGATATGCTGTAGGAATGTGAGCAACCTAACATTCATGAAGGGATTCAGGGAAACTTGCTACCAGTCCTCATGCCCGGAATGCTCATGCATGCTAGTAGCATTATATACTGTGCAAAGAAATATTTTTTTGAATTTGAATGGAGTTTTACGCCTATAGACTACACATGGGTCATAAAAGCTGCACATCGACAGACAAGAATATTTTAATCCTTTTTAAAAGGAATTAAAGTAACGTGTGCGTGTGTGTGTGTACGTACTCACCTAGTTGAGGTTGCAGGGGTCGAGTTCAAGCTCCTGGCCCCGCCTCTTCACTGGTCACTACTAGGTCACTCTCCCTGAACCGTGAGCTTTATCATACCTCTGCTTAAAGCTATGTATGGATCCTGCCTCCACTATATCGCTTCCCAAATTATTCCACTTCCTGACTACTCTGTGGCTGAAGAAATACTTCCTAACATTCCTGTGATTCATCTGTGTCTTCAACTTCCAGCTGTGTCCCCTTGTTACTGTGTCCAATCTCTGGAACATCCTGTCTTTGTACACCTTGTCAATTCCTCTCAGTATTTTGTATGTCGTTATCATGTCCCCCCTATCTCTCCTGTCCTCCAGTGTCGTCAGGTTGATTTCCCTTAACCTCTCCTCGTAGGACATACCTCTTAGCTCTGGGACTAGTCTTGTTGCAAACCTTTGCACTTTCTCTAGTTTCTTTACGTGTGTACTCACCTATTTGTAGTCACCTATTTGTGGTTGCAGGGGTAGAGTCACAGCTCCTGGCCCCGCCTCTTCACTGACTGCTACAAGGTCCTCTCTCTCCCTGCTCCATGAGCTTTATCATACCTCGCCTTAAAACTATGTATGGTTCCCGCCTCCACTTCACTTTCTAGGCTCTTCCACAGCTTGACTACTCTATGACTGAAGAAATACTTCCTAATCCTTTGAATTCATCTGAGTTCTTCCATTGTGACCTCTTGTGTCTGGTCCCATCTCGGAACATCCCGTCTTTGTCCACCTCATATTCTGCGAGATTTAAATGTCGATTATCAATGTCTCCCTGAACCCTCTTGCCTCCATGTCGTAAGGCAATTTCCTCAACCTTTCTTCGAGGACAATCCGTAGCTCTGGGACTAGTCATGTGTGAAACCTTGCACTTTCTCTAATTTCTGACGTGCTTGACTAGGGTGGATTCCAAATGGTGCTGCATACTCCAGTATGGGCCTGACGTAAATGGATACAGAGTCTTGAACGAATCCTTACTGATGGTATCGGAACGCTATCGTAGGTTGCCAGCGCCCGTATGGTGAATGCAGATTATTGATTGATGTGCGCCGGGAATATGCTCGGTGTTATACTCACCCCCACATCTTTTTCCTTGAGTGAGGTTTGCAGACTTTGGCCGTAAACTAACTGTGTCTGCTGTCTCTTTGCCCTTCCCCAATCTTCATGACTTTGCATTTGGCAGGGTTAAACTCAAGGAGCCAGATTGCTGGACCAGGCTTGTAGCCTGTCCAGGTCTCTTTGTAGTCCTGCCTGATCCTCATCCGATTTGATTCTTCTCATTAACTTCACATCGTCCGCAAACAAGGACACTTCTGAGTCTATCCCTTCCGTTATGTCATTCACATATACCAAGAACAGCACAGGTCCTAGGACTGACCCCTGTGGAACCCCGCTTGTCACAGGCGCCCACTCTGACACCTCGTCACGTACCATGACTCGTTGTTGCCTCCCTGTCAGGTATTCTCTGATCCATTGCAGTGCCTTTCCTGTTATGTGTGCCTGATCCTCTAGCTTTTGCAGTAACCTCTTGTGAGGAACTGTGTCGAAGGCCTTCTTGCAGTCCAAAAAAAATGCAGTCGATCCACCTCTCTCTCTCTTGTCTTACTTCTGTCACCTTGTCATAAAACTCTAGTAGGTTTGTGACACAGGATTTTCCCTCCCTGAAACCATGCTGGTTGTCAATTATACACTTGTTTCTTTCCAGGTGCTCCACCACTCTCCTCCTGATGATCTTCTCCATGACCTTGCATACTATACACGTTAGTGATACAGGTCTGTAGTTTAGTGCCTCATGTCTGTCTCCCTTTTTAAAAATTTGGACTACATTTGCCATCTTTCATACCTCAGGGAGTTGCCCAGTTTCAAATGATGTTGAAGATCTTTGTTAACGGTACACACAATATCTCTGCTCCCTCTTTAAGGACCCACGGAGAGATGTCTGGTCCCACCGCCTTTGAGGTGTCAAGTTCGCATAGCAGCTTCTTCACCTCCTCCTTGGTTATATGTACCTCATCCAGCACTTGCTGGTGCACCCCCCTGCTCTGATTTCCTGGAGTCCTACTGGTTTCCACTGTAAATACTTCTTTAAATCTTGTGTTGAGCTCCTGACATACCTCCCGGTCGTTTCTTGTGAATTCCCCATCACCCTTCCTCAGTCTGATTACCTGGTCCTTGACTGTTGTTTTCCTCCTGATGTGGCTGTACAACAGCTTCGGGTCAGTCTTGACTTTCGATGCTATGTCATTTTCGTATTGCCGCTGAGCCTCCCTTCTTATCTGTGCATATTTATTTATTTATTTATTTATTTATTTAGAAATTTTAGCATACATACAGAGGTACAAAAAAATACAGGTAAGAGCAGCATGCCAAAGCCACTTATATGTATAGCATTACGGGCTGGCTTAAAATTAACTTAAGATTAACTAAGCAATGATGAAATCAGTGATAAGACATTATTGTAAACAGATAACTATAAAATACAAATGAGTATTACAAAGACAGGTCATATGGTTGCATGCATTGCTGTTCATTCAGTAGAATGGAGTATTCTGTTAGGTAGTGTATTTAAAAAAATAACAAAGTTAGATTGGGTCCTAGGTTTAACATTTATGTGATTTAATTGTGAGTAACATTTTGGATATACAATTTATAAGGTTCAGTTATTCAGTATTTATTTGGTTTTGAGTGAGTAAGTGAACTTTGAGAAGAGACTTGAATTTATAAACAGGTAGTGTTTCTTTTATATTTACGGGTAATGAATTCCAGATTTTAGGGCCTTTTATGTGCATTGAGTTTTTGCATAGCGTGAGATGGACACAAGGAACATCAAAGAGTGATCTGTGCCTTGTGTTATGGTCATGTGTTCTGTTGAGGTTGGCAAGGAGATGTTTGAGGGGAGGGTTAATATCAGAGTTAAGTGTTCTATGTATGTAATTGGTGCAATAATAAGTATGGATGTTTTGTATGGTGAGTAGGTTGAGTGTTTTGAATATTGGTGGAGTGTGTTGCCTGTAGTGAGAATTTGTTATTCTAACTGCAGTCTTTTGTTGGGTAATTAGTGGTCTGAGATGGTTAATTGTTGTTGAGCCCCATGCACAAATTCCATAGGTGAGATAGGGGTAAATAAGAGAGTGATAAAGGGCCAGGAGGGCTGACTGTGGAACATAGTACCGTATCTTCGATAGTATGCCTACAGTCTTGGAAATTTTCTTAGAAATTTGTTGTATATGTGTATGAAATTTGAGTCTATTATCGAGGTGGATTCCTAAGAATTTTCCCTCTCTTAACTTTGTGATAGGTGATCCGTTTATTGCTATGTTAAGAGGTACATCTGTAGCTCTGTTACCAAACTGAATGAAGTAGGTTTTGTCAATGTTTAGTGTAAGTTTGTTAGTCCTCATCCAGGTAGATATTTTCTGTAATTCGGTGTTTACAGTATTGGCTAGCGTGACTGGGCTCGGGTGAGAGAAGACGTATGTAGTGTCATCTGCAAAAAGTGTGGGTTTGAGTAATTGCGAAGCATTTGGTAGGTCATTTATGTTATGTATTCCTGCTGTTCTCTCCACTTGGAGCTCAACTATGTAGTCGAAGCACAGAACCACATGATCACTAACTCCCAGGGGCCTTTCATACATGATATCCTCGATGTCAGAACTACTCAAGGTGAATACAAGGTCCAGTCTTGCTGGTTCTTCCTCTCTTCTCTCTCTGGTAGTGTCTCTAACATGTTGATGCATGAGGTTTTCCAGTACCACATCCATCATCTTGGCTCTCCATGTTTCGGGACCCCCATGGGGCTCCAGGTTTTCCCAGTCAATCTCCTTGTGATTGAAATCACCCATAACTAGTAACTTTGCTCCCCCCATGTGTGCTCTCCTGGCCACCTCGGCTAGTGTGTCGACCATTGCTCTGTTGCTCTCATCGTATTCTTCTCTTGGCCTCCTGCAGTTCTGTGGTGGGTTGTACATTACTGCAATTATCACCTTATGTCCCTCAGACTGGATTGTTCCTACTAAGTAGTCCCTTTCGCCCATGCCATCCATTCCTTCCATTTTCTCAAACCCCACTGGTTTTTAATGAGCAGTGCAACTCCTCCTCCCCCTCTCCTCCCTCTGTCTTTCTGAGGATTTGATATCCGGGTGGAAAGATTGAATCTGTTATTATTCTGGTGAGTTTTGTTTCTGTGAGTGCTATTATGTCTGGGGATGTCTCCTTGATTCTTTCGTGCCACTCCTCATACTTATTTGTTATTCCATCTGCATTTGTATACCACACCTTCAACTTCTTTTCTAAGATTGTGGTCTGGGAGGTGTATTGGGGTTGGGGAAGTGGGAGACCTGATAAGGAACTATGGGTGGTTGCTGTGGGGGTGGAGTTTGTAATGCAGTGGGTGGGGGCATTGGATGTGGCATGGGTGTTTTGGTTTAGAGTGTTTGGTTGCACTGGGGTTGACCTGGTTGGGAGGCTTCTATAGGAAGTTGTGAGGGAGGCTGTATTTGATCTTCCTGTGTCTGGGATCTCCTGTCTGTCTTCTCCATCCCCTCTCTTTCCTCCTTTCGCCTCCGTACCATCTCTCTGTTTCTGCCTTTCTGCTTGTGTTCTGTCGCGGTCAAGATACACCTTCCTGTATGCCGGCATGTCCCTTAATCATGCTTTCTCCTGCAGGATCCTGTTCCGAGTCGATTCTACCTTGAAGGTCACTTTCACTGGCCGGGTTCTTTTTTTTACAAACCCCCCTATTCTCCGAAAATTTTCCAGCTGGGTCATGTTGTGTGTGTGTGTGTGTGTGTGTGTGTGTGTGTAAAATATATAACCAAGAGGCATACACCTTTAAATGTATACACCTTTCCTGGAGGTGGGAAGGTCAGTGCCTGCACTCTGGGGAAGGGGAGGGAATACCACAGTAGGTGGTTATCTGAAGTGTGATGTCAGCTGCTTCTGGCAAGACAGTGATTGAATGAACAATGGTCACCCAGTCCTGGTGAAAGACAGCAGTTGAGGTAAAAAAAAAAATCAACACATTGGCCGTTCCAAGGTAGGGTAACCCAAATTATTATTATAATCAAAAAGAAGCGCTAAGCCACAAGGGCTATACAGCGCTGCAGGGTAACCCAAAAAATAAGAAATATTTACATCATCACTTGCTCCATCACTATCTCGCCAGAGGATCACTGATACTACAGTTCAAAGGGTAGCTTCAATTTCTTCACTGAAGAGCACTTCACCAGCATCAATATACATTCTAAACCTAAATCTACGTGAGTCATATAGTGCCTGGGAAATGGGAGGTAGTCGCATTCACTCCCAGGGAACGGAAGGTAACTTGAATTCTTTTGATCAAGAGCCCTTCATTATCAGAGTACAAACCACTGGTTAATATTATTATTACATACAGAAATAAGCGTTAAACCCACAAGGATGCAACATTTGTCCCGTGGCTTGGTAGGCAACGCTCTCGTCTTACACACTAAGTGTCCATAGTTTGATCCTTGGCAAGGGTAAAAAACATTGGGTGTGTTTCCTTACACCTGCTTTCCCATTCACCTAGCAAGCAAGCAGGTACCTGGGTGCTAGTTGACTGGTGCAGATCGCATCCTCTAGGGCAAGATTTAAGAACCCCAATGGAAATAAGACAGTCCCTCGATGACACACTGATATTCTTGGGTTATCCTGGGTGGCTAACTCTCAGAGGTTAAAAAAATCAAAACAAAATCTTATTTTATCTCTTAACCCACTGGTTATTAATATTAAAATCAGAACTCGGTGCTAAACCCACAAGGGTACAACCCACTGGTTACTCAGCACCTTGAATGTAAAAATGCTATCAAATTGCTATTATCATAGCCAGTTTGCTGCTATCGTTATTAATTTATCTTGTCTAATTTGATATCTTATTATTGAAACATACATCATTGTAAAATTAAAAAAATTCAACACTGATAAATCCCCAAGTCTAACAAGACTGAGGGACTGATCACCTGAAAACTGCTTATGTTGTCTGCAGTGTTATATTTGCCTCTTGAGTATTCAGCTGAAGAAAACTGTTGTGCAGACAAAATTTTTGATTAATAAAGATGTCTTAGTTATTACAGTGGAGTAACCTGACTGAGCAAACATAAACAGACCATTATCAATTAATTCAACAAGGGTTTCACTAAAACGTTCATCGTTAGTTTCAGCATTTTATTCAAATTCTTTAATTAAATAAAGGACATAGAATTACAACTCATTATTATTAGATTACCAGCAGAAATAAAAAAAAAAAGTCATAATTAACAAAGGTCAATAATTCTGAGGATGAACTGAGCCACTAATTCCAGAAAAATTCCACATCTGCTGGGTTGAGAGAACTATGTTGGCCTCTGATTCACGAGCACAAACAACCTAGTTGACCATGGAAACATAAACACACATGCAGTTTAATGTGATCCTTTACTGACAACGTTTTGCCCACACAGTGGACTTTTTCAAGTCACAAACAGAGATCTGTTTGTGACTTGAAAAAGCCCACTGTGTGGGCAAAACATTATCAATAAAGGATCACATTAAACTGCATATGTGTTTGTTTCCATTGTGTCGGTATTTTATACCATTTATTTTCAACCTAGTTGACCAGGAGGCCAGCAGGGTAGCCTGGCCTCAGTCCATGATACAAGGATAGAATAGCCCTCGCAACTGATGACAGGTATGTCCATTATGTAGGGTAAGATACTGTGTTTTCATGCATAAAATAATGTATATCACAATCTATACATTACAAACTACTACATATATATAGTCAGCTCTCCCTTATAAAGTTCCTCTATACAATGCAATTTTTCATGAATGTAACTAAAAATGTATATCCAAAATTAATTACCACGTAGAAAGGTCTTAATAGTATGTTCTGTTCAATTTTCAAAGCACTTTTCAATCACATTTATGAAAAATTATACTAAATAGATGAGCTTATAAGAGAGCTGACTCTTCATAATAGGATTAGGAATCCCATTTTTTAAAAACCAAAACCCGGGACAATTGATAAAAGTTAATTCGGAGACCCATCACTCAAAAAAAAATAATTTGTAACAAACTACAAATTATTATATAAACAATTTGGTGGGACACCAGGACAGAGCTCTAAAAAAAATAAATAAACTGAGACTGTCCCGGTAAAAGTGGAATGAATGAGATTCCTAAATAGGCTGCAAGAGGAAGATGCTGACAGCATGAAGCAAGAGACAGGTATGTGAAGAGTAAGCTTCTTTGTGTGAAAATGCTGAAGCCTTGCATAAAGCTTCATCTAGCCATTCAGACTTTCATAAAGCTTTATCTAGCCATTAACCCTTAAACTGTCCAAACGTAGATCAACGTTCACGTGTGTAGTGCTCCGACCTTGATTTTCCCCATTTGAAAGCATGTAAAAAACATAGATCTACGTTCGGAGCCTGCCGCACGTCAACGTATATCTACGTTTGGACAGTTTGAGGGTTAATACTTTCATAAAGCTTCATCTAGTCATTAAGACTTTGACAAAGCTTTGTGCGAACCTTTAAAGATTTGCACAAAGCTTTATCTGCTAAAGCTTTACATAAAGCAAAATACTGTCACAAAAAAAGCATAGTACTTCACTTGTGTCTTTTACTCCAAATCTTCATACCAGTCAATAACTGCATGATTCAATAAATCATACATTCAACATCAAAACTATGATGAATTACCTTCATACAACTCATATTTTTTGGGGGGCTTGCATTCCAAAAAATAAATCTATATACAGTATATATACAATGACAATTACATACATCTTTTTGAAATATTAACATTTTCGTTGACATACAGAAATGTTGAACATATGGAATTTATCCAGAGTGGATGTGGAAAATACGGACAGCCATCATAAGCCACCTTCTACGTGGAGCAATCCTTTTGCAAATGCGATTGAAAAAGTACAGCTGAAAATTGAATGGCATGTACTATGAAGGCCTTTCCATGCACTGTTCAATTCTGGACATAACTGTTCAGTCGCATTTACAAAAAATATTTACTATACAGTATAGAGAAGCTTTGCAAGAGAGATTACTAATCCTAAATTTACACAAAGGTGCTATAAAAATATAATTATTAATGATTGTTGGCTGTCCACTAGTCAGCAAATACTGTTTGATTGGAATATCATAACCTGAATGAAAATACAGTGGACCCCCACTTTATGATCACCTCCCAATGCGACCAATTATGCAAGTGTATTTATGTAAATGTGTTTGTACGTGTATGTTTGGGGGTCTGAAATGGACTAATCTAACTCACAATATTCCTTATGGGAACAAATTCGTTCAGTACTGGCACCTAAACATACTTCTGGAATGAAATAATATCGTAAACCGGGGTCCACTGTACTACTAGAATGATGTTCATGAGAAAGTATTAAACCCACACGGGGTTATGCAGTCCCTACCTAAATGAAAACCTCCAAGTTACCCATTTTTAGGAAAAAAAATCTTTAAAATTATGGTATTTTTTGGTTAAAAACATTAATGTAGAGTAAAAGTGCTTAATTTAGTAGTATTTAATGAGTTCTCCATATTTAAATTAAAAAAAATTTAGGGAACCATTAAAAAAATGGGTAGACTGACTTCTCTAAAAAGATTATTATTATTATTATTATTATTATTATTATTATTATTATTATTATTATTATTATTATTATTTTCACAAAACAATGACAAAAATTATACAAGCCAGAGGAGAATGGTACTCGAATTAAATTTTCACACAGAATCACTGAACCAGCGTTCTTCAGACTCTGGGAGAAATTCGTTGTCATAACAGCATGTTAGATGGGAGTGATTTGGAGCCAGTTTTTGGGACCTGACGAATTGTTGGAGTGTGAGCAGGGTAATATTTTGTGAAGGGATTCAGGGAAACCAGGTAGCTGGACTTGAGTCCTGCATATGGGAAGTACAATGCCTGCACTTTAAAAGAAGGGTTTGGGATATTTGCTGTTTGGAGAGACTTCTGAACTGTCACATCTGTGCACTTATGGCAAGACAGAGATAGTGTAAATGATGGTGCAAGTGTTTCTTTTTCGGGTCACCCTGCCTTGGTGGGACATAGTCAGCGTGTTAAAAAATTAAAAAGTATCTCTGTTCAACAGCACTGATGCAACTAAGCCATGCAATATTTTTCCTAGTCTTTTATCAAAATATAATTTAGGTCTAAATTTTTGCCAATCTTTTCTAAGGTGTGAGTGTGACTGTAAAACAAGATTTTTACATAAGTATTTTTGTAAAAAATCTCTGCTGTATAGTCTCACTCCAACACAGAAACACCAATGGGTGTCTGTTGTTCAAGACAAAATGTCAGACAAATATAATGTTTTCTAAGAGTAAATTTTTGGGATAATGTAAGTCAATAATTGACACAACTATAAATGCTGGAATAAATCATGCACTTGATTGGAAAATTTGATTCAATTTACAACAAAGAATAAGAATATAATACCAGTGACAAAAGAAATCAGTGATGAACAGTTAAATTCTTGGTACAGTTTTACTGTAGTTTTCAAAACTAACAAATGGACATTGGACACGAAAACCAGAATTTTTTATTTTTTTTGGTCCATCTTTTATTCATCCATGAATGAGAAAGAAAAAAAAGAGAAAGCATAAATGAGATCAGGAACTGAAAAGTAAGGAGACAGATAGTGTATGACCAAGTCATGTTTTCAGAAGATTTAAAAATTTGACTATGTATTTGGAGAGGCATCTGAAAAAACAGTCAAAACTAAGGTTCATGATAAAGATGGTGTTATATAAGGGCCAAGTTACCTCGTATCAGAGATTCATAACTTGTGAGAGGTGGGCTTCATCCAACCTTCCATGTAGTGAAAAAAAAAAAAAAAAAAAAAAAAAAGTTAACCTATCAGTGACTAAAATGTACCTGGATCCTGTGCAGCCAGCAGTAACAGCCTGGTTGATTAGGCCCTGATCCACCACGAGGCCTGCTCATAGACCAGGCTGCAGGGATGTTGACCCCCTGAACACCCTCCAGGCAGACTCCAAGTGGGAAGACTTGTTACACTCAGAAAATAGACCCTGGTAGCTGAGAATTATTTTCATACATTTTGCCAAAAACTGGACTTTATCAAGCATGCAGGAAAGAGCCAATACATGGCCTCATTTAAAGGATTTTTTGCTACCAGCATTTTTATTTCAACATGTCATCTTTTGCCACTGTCTCATTATACAAACTAGAACACCTACCATCCGACTTACGACCGAGTTTGGTTCCGAGAAACCAGTCGTAAGTCGAAATGGACGCAAGTCGAACCTTACTACTGAATATCAACATCACATTTTTGTAATAACTTTATTTTATTGTTTTATTTTGGTATTTCATGTTTTACTTTACTTTTTATGCTGTTAGCACTGTATTTTATACTGTAAGGTTTAGGATAAACACTGTGTACAACACAAATAGTTGTTTATTTCCAAGAAATTTGGCATAAAAAACACGGTCGTAAGTTGAGTGGTCGTAAGTCGAGCAGGTCATAAGTAGGATGGTAGGTGTAATCCAAACATACCTTATTTTTCACTCATTATTATTATTAATTGGTGACTGAAAATGTTGTTCATTCCTGCCATTGATGAATGATTATTATTATGCAATACTGTAATACTGTATTAAGAAAATATAGCTTTTTATATAACATTTGTATTAGTTTACCTGACAGTCTAATTTTTATGTATCACACAGAAAGAATCTAAAAATAACTGATATTAATTCCTTGGCAACAATAAAATCTAACATACAAAAATATCTTCACCATATACATTTTTATAAAACTAGTATTATTTTAAAGATTGGTAAATGTTGGAATGTATAATACAAAAATGAACTGTAGTACAATACCATTTCATTGTACCATGTCCCTGGGTAGAACAAGTCAGTGCCATGACTGGAATAATTTACAATTAACCTGTTAACTTAAGGTGACTTCATATGATATTTCAGTCAGACCATTATCAAGTTGGTAGCTACTTTGTATGGTCCAAAACAAACCAAAATATCACATAAATTTCCTCTCTGATATGTGAGCAAGAGTGAATTTCCAAGACCTTCTGTACAGTAGCCAACAATATTCAATACAAACTGTCTGCGACCTACAACCTTGGGGAGTAAACAAGTTTCAGTATCGAAGAATAAAAGTCAGAATACTCTTACTGGAACAATTCACTATTAACTCACAATTTGGAGAGAAACTGTAGAAAAAGTTTGTTCATCATTAACCAATATGAAAGTGTGATATGAAAGTGGTACAGAAAAGATCAAAATTTTGTCTCTAGTTTCTATTGTACTTCAAATTGCAGGTTAATTGCGAACATTAAATATTACAATATTAATTAAAGCCTCGAGGCAGGTAAATTATAAATCTTGTACAGTACTGAAAATAAGCTTTCAAATAATAATAATAGGATAATGCTGCTTAAGGTTTTGGATCAAGATTATCATAATTGCTCAGCCTTTCTTTGTTTACAAAACTCCATATCCATTTTTGTGTTTTTGAGTCGAAATCGCAGGGGGAGACAAAGATTTCCTTGTTGCTAATGCTGCAATCCAGACAGTGGGTGGCATGGTGTCCGAAGTTTATCATTTGGTTCGTCTGTAAAATAAACAATTATTATTGTTGTTTTGAGCACACCAGCCATCTCCAGCCAAAGTAGTCTGTCTCAAAAAAAAAAAAAAAAAAAAATCACCATAACTCATTCAATTGCTGTCTTGTCATTATTATATCTGTGGTAAATCACTAAACTTGGAGGGGTCATACAATGCCAAAAACAAGTAAATATTAAATTGGTTATTATAAATTCACTTATAAGTAAAATTTAAGTAACTGTGGCAAATTTATTAAAACTGAATACAACATGGGAAAGATTTTGCTGGATGTAGATACAATACTGTACAAGTGTAAAACCACTGCTTTTGATTTCATCTTTCCACACTTTATCCCATATTGTAAATATGGGAATAAGTGATAGTGTGCTTGTTTTCCTTTACCAGATCACCTGCCTTGGTGGGAAAGGCCCACTAATGTGTTAAATATATTATTAATATTCAAAAATGGGTTGTATGTTTGTTGTGCTCCATGGAGTGGCCAGGTATCTGATGACTCATACCTTGGTGAATAAAAATCATTTTCAAATTATTTAATGATAAGTAGCTATTTAATAGAGTACTTGACACTATTTTTCTCAGGTGCTTTCAGCATTGCCAGAGCGACTGACATACCTGTTAATAATGTGTTTCTTCAGGTGATTAATATCTCAATTTTTTTTAAGTTTAAAGTACAATAAAACACAACTTCTTTGTCTCTATAGGTAAAACTCGAAGAAGTAGATGCAAGTGACTACGAGAGCAACTCAAGAGGAACTATTGTTCACCATCCAGAGGTAAGGAATTTGACTGTCCATGTGTGTTCTCACTTGAATGATTCTTCGAAGCCTCTTATCCAATGTGATATGTGACTTGGAAGCCTTCTAGTTTTCAAACAGTGAATAATTTTGACATGTAATATGATTACAGTTGAAAAATTGAGACATTTATGCAGCATATGGGAATCTTTATTGAAGAAACGTTTTGCCACACAGTGGCTTCATCAGTCCAATACAAAGTAGAAATGGGTAAGGAGAGGAGATTGAGGTAATCAGTCCCTCAGCCTGGAATCGATGTGTTCAGTCCATCACTTTTATAGGAAATGGTGATGGACTGAACACATCGATTCCAGGCTGAGGGACTGATTACCTCAATATCCTCCTCTCCTTACCCATTTCTACTTTATATTGAACTGATGAAGCCACTGTGTGGCAAAATGTTTCTTCAATAAAGATTCCCATATGTTGCGTAAGTGTCTCAATTCTTCAACTTGTCGGTTTTCAAAACTATTCATCACAGGATTACAGTTTATTAAAATACTTTCAGCCTTTGTATATGGGGGATGCAAGAAGCGAATTATTATTATTATAATAATCAAATAAAGCGCTAAACTGACAAGGGTCATGCAACTGGAAGAAGTGAAACCTTCTTAAATTAAGATAACTATATTACCTTAGGTATAGTGTTAGGGTTACTATGGAAATTTATAAAAACATGGAGCTGAAGAAAAAATAACTCATGGGGTCTAGTAAATCCACTGAGCATAACTTAAGAAAAAAATGCTATAGTTGGTTCTGAATTTAAATTATTACTCATTTTATAAGCACTGCTTTATGAGAATTACTGATAAAAGAACCCATGTCATAAGAGACCAAATGTATATTTATCCAATAGGATAACTAACAGGAAGCAGACTTACATTCAGTTGGAACTTACCATATCATACTTCCACATCTGGTTACCAAGTCCTTTATGACAACCATAAAGCAGTACAGGAGCTTTATCTCCCTTCAAGTCTGGTACATCAAAGCAGTTGTGGCTCTTGAGTGGACGTATATCCTTGCAAGAAAATCATGAAAAGCTGTTAGTATGCCTCTTGCTAATTTAAATTTCTAGTATTTTCTCCATCTGAGCCACCATACCCTTCTTTATCCTATTCTTTCTAGTCTGTTTATTTTCTCATAATATAATAAGTTATTACCCTTTCAAAAGTACAGTGGACCCCCAGTTAACAATATTTTTTCATTCCAGAAGTATGTTCAGGTGCCAGTACTGACCGAATTTGTTCCCATAAGGAATATTGTGAAGTAGATTAGTCCATTTCAGACCCCCAAACATACACGTACAAACGCACTTACATAAATACACTTACATAATTGGTCGCATTGGGAGGTGATCGTTAAGCGGGGGTTCACTGTATTTCTATAGCATTAAGATATCCCCATCCCTGAACAATCACTGTCTTCATTCAGATACAACGTATACACGTATCTCCGATTCATCTTATATTATTCCAATTATTTTCTTACATTTTACTTATTATAAATTTTCAAATGATCTCAACCTTGAGAAAAGTTACATTTTAGTTATGATGAATTTGGTTAAGGTAGGTTACTTAATATTAACATAAGTTACGCTACTGGTAAATACACATATAGCCATTGTCCATAAATAAGAAAATTGCAGAAACAGGAGGGTAACATCTGGCAGTTGATTTGTACCTCCCACAGACTAGATTATTAAAAACATGTTTGTATGTTTGTCATGTAGTGAGAGGATAGGGTCAACTCCTGTCTGTTCATTCACTGTTATGACGTTTACTTTGCAATACACAGATAACCAGCATGTAGAATGAAACTCATGATGACATTTTGGTACAACTTGGACCATAAACTAATCGCACAAATGCAAAGGGAAGGAAACCAGTATATGTATATATGGCATTGTGCTTTTTTTTTTTATATTTACTTTGCAACATATACATTATAGATATTTTAAAATTACTGCTACATATTTGAAGAGACATCAAGTGCCTGAATTAACCTTGTTTTCCTCTAGCAATATAGATGTTATGTTAGGAGGAGGTGCGGGATTACCAAAACTGTTGTCCATAGGGCTGAGGAAGGGTTGTTGAGGTGGTTCGGACATATAGAGAGAATGGAGCGAAACAGAGTGACTTCAAGAGTGTATCAGTCTGTAGTGGAAGGAAGGCGGGGTAGGGGTCGGCCTAGGAAAGGTTGGAGGGAGGGGGTAAAGGAGGTTTTGTGTGCGAGGGGCTTGGACTTCCAACAGGCATGCGTGAGCGTGTTTGATAGGAGTGAATGGAGACAAATGGTTTTTAATACTTGACGTGCTGTTGGAGTGTGAGCAAAGTAACATTTATGAAGGGGTTCAGGGAAACCGGCAGGCCGGACTTGAGTCCTGAAGATGGGAAGTACAGTGCCTGCACTCTGAAGGAGGGGTGTTAATGTTGCAGTTTAAAAACTGTAGTGTAAAGCACCCTTCTGGCAAGACAGTGATGGAGTGAATGATGGTGAAAGTTTTTCTTTTTCAGGCCACCCTGCCTTGGTGGGAATCGGCCAGTGTGATAATAAAAAAAAATAATAAGCATATATTAATTTTAATAATCATTAGTATTGGTACAAATATTGGTAGAATACTGAAAAACTGTAGAATAAAGGCACAAATTTAACACTTAAGACATTTAATTAGAAGACAATTTGCTCACTGGGGTATTTTTCGATCCAGTACAGAAAACGCAAACCCTGAATATATAAAGAAAAACAGGTGGCCTAGATAGGGTAAAGTCCAATAATGTGCTTAACAGGCATTACCTATTTATGCAGTGTGGTGGGGTAGAATCTAGTTAGGGAGCACTTCTGAGATGCTAAAACTACCCACGTTTTGGACTACTGTGTTGGAAACTAAGATCAAGATAGTCTCAAGGCAGCAACATTTTTACAGATTGTCCTCATTCATGACCAATTTGGCATCTTTCTATCCCAAGTGCCCTTGTGAAATCCTGTGTATTACCCAAGAATTATTCAAATTATCTCTATTACATATATATTTGTTTCCACCAAGGTACTGTGTGAGGCTCTTGGCTGTCTTGCGAACATACACTTTATTACACTGTTTCCCACTCTCCGCCCCTTCCCCGGTCTCTTCCTAATAAATCTTTGATGGATGATGACGAGCGAGAACACACTGTTATCAAAAATAACAATAAAAATGTATGTCTCATTTTTAATCCTAGGGGCCATGCATCAAACATCTAACTGAAAATCAATATGAATAATTTACAAAACAAAACATTACTTTGAAAGCAGTGAGTTGAAACTGATACTGTGAACCAGGTCCACATTCTCCAAGTGAGTCCAGACGGTCAAACTGCCCCTTCATCTCGGTGTCCACACACAATCTTGGATCGGCAACACTCTTTATCTGTTGATGAAATAATTAGTGAAATTGTGGCCTTTATTATCCAACTGAATTTTATACTTTAACTGTATCTGATAACTATGTTTTCCATTGGCAACTAAATATTATCTACAAGTATACAATGAGAGACTCAAAAAAAAAAAAAAAAAAAAGATGAATGAATTGTATCCAGCATTTTCTCAATATCTACAAGTTCTGCATTAGCAAACAATCCTGTGTTCACCAAGAGCCTGAATGGACATAGACTGAACCACAATTAAAGTGGAGGGAGACTCTCACTTCTGTCCTCTTCGCATTGAATGACCCCACACAGATTTAATGCTTTATAAATAACGTAATACTAATTTATAGTACATATACTGTATATAAAAACGTATAAGCACAGTGCTAAAATAGGAAGCATCACTTATGGAGTGGCCTCCACAAGGCACAAGTTAAATGTCATTGAGTCAAAATATATGATGGCCATCAAGTGTTTATTTTATAACACACAAGGCACAAGTTAAATGTCATTGAGTCAAAATATATGATGGCCATCAAGTGTTTATTTTGTAACAACAAAAACAGCAATCATTTTTGTCACTCACGGTTCCATTACAGTAGTCTGGTGGCTCAATAAGAGGGTAGTGTTTAACAAGATCAAATGCCACATTATCCATAAACCACTTGAAAGGTTTACACTTGTTACGCTCCCTCACAGCCAGCTGCTCACTAATATCTCCAGTATCAACCTGGAAATCATGAGTAAGTTTATATTTGAGTATTTTTTTTGGTTAACACATTGGTCAACACACCACCTAGGTAAGGTGACCTAAAGAAGAAGAAACATTCACCATCATTTATTCAATCACTGTCTTGCCAGAAGTGTGGTGGCATCACAGTTCAGATGACCTCCTGAACTGCAATATCCTTACCCTTCCCTCAGAGTGCAGGTTATGTCCTACACACCTCCAGGATTCAAGTCTGGCTAACCAGTTTCCCTGACTCCCTTCATAAATGTTACCTTGTTCACACTAAGAAATAGTCACACAATACACAGTTCTAAACTACTATCCAAACATAAGTGTAATAAATGCTGGTCAATGACACAAAACATTTCAAAGCAATTCCTTAATGCTGATAAAAGATTTTTGTCCAAGGAACTGGAGCTAACCTGATTACCTTTCATTCCCCAGGTACTGTATGACCCCCCTGTGGATTTAACACTTCCCTGTGAGAAAATAAAACAATGGCACAAGCAGATCCATTTAAAGACAATAAAACAGAAATCAAGTACTTTACACTTCAGCTTCACCCTATGACCATCTTCAGAAAACTGAAGAGGTTCTCACAGTGAATAATATAATAATATATTTTTATTTCTACAAGTACATGTACAAGATATACAGGCCTAGCTGACATCAATGGCATACTACTATACAGAAAGCAGCTTGTTATGCTCTCGAGCATTTCGGGCAAATTAGGTCAGTTTTGTCCCAGGATGCGACCCACATCAATCAACTAACACCCAGGTACCCATTTTACTGATGGGGAACATAGACAACCGGTGTAAAGAAACACGTCCAATGTTTCTACCCTCACCATGTGAAACAACAGCTTTTTCTCACTTAGTTGTATCTTGACAATAATACAGACTGAAACACTGTCATAAATTTCCTCTCATAAGTGTAGGATAGCTGTGAATTATATTTCAGGTATTATTTTTAGATCAATTAGCCATATGAGTACCAGACTGCCTTATCATTCAGACCCCCAAATTTTAGCAAGTTTGAGTGATGAGGATGCTATGAGTAAGATACACAATATTTATGCACTCTGTGCTTGTTGATGACACTGATGCTCACCTGCAACCATCCAGGTTGTCTCATGTAAAGGAACTTTTTATATTCATCCATCCACACTTCTGCCACTCGACGATAGTTCTGTAAGAAAAATGATGGTTAAATCTACAAACACACAGAGACCAGCTTTCAGTGTTTTGCCATTTACTCTGTCACTGCACTGCTATAATTCCCAGTGAGCAGAATACATATTAGATAAAACAAAAGGATGATAAATCAAGAAATGTACAAAGAATATTTGAGATATCACTGGATGCAACAAATAAAAGATTTTAATGGTAAATAAGCAAAGTAATATTTGACAAAAGTAAACAATAAGTAAAAGTAATATTGGCAGTTTGGAGGGATATGTTGTGTATCTTTATATGTGTATGCTTCTAGACTGTTGTATTCTGAGCACCTCTGCAAAAACAGTGATAATGTGCGAGTGTGGTGAAAGTGTTGAATGATGAAAGTATTTTCTTTTTGGGGATTTTCTTTCTTTTTTGGGTCACCCTGCCTCGGTGGGAGACGGCCGACTTGTTGAAAAAAAAAAAAAATACTGTTGTAAGGTAGTAGGTTGGTAGACAGCAACCGCCCAGGGAGGTACTACCGTCCTGCCCAGGGAGGTACTACCGTCCTGCCCAGGGAGGTACTACCGTCCTGCCCAGGGAGGTACTACCGTCCTGCCCAGGGAGGTACTACCGTCCTGCCCAGGGAGGTACTACCGTCCTGCCCAGGGAGGTACTACCGTCCTGCCCAGGGAGGTACTACCGTCCTGCCCAGGGAGGTACTACCGTCCTGCCCAGGGAGGTACTACCGTCGCCCAGGGGGGTACTACCGTCCTGCCCAGGGAGGTACTACCGTCCTGCCCAGGGAGGTACTACCGTCCTGCCCAGGGAGGTACTACCGTCCTGCCCAGGGAGGTACTACCGTCCTGCCCAGGGAGGTACTACCCTCCTGCCCAGGGAGGTACTACCGTCCTGCCCAGGGAGGTACTACCGTCCTGCCCAGGGAGGTACTACCGTCCTGCCCAGGGAGGTACTACCGTCCTGCCCTAGGAGGTACTACCGTCCTGCTCAGGGAGGTACTACCGTCCTGCCCAGGGAGGTACTACCGTCCTGCCCAGGGAGGTACTACCATCCTGCCCTAGGAGGTACTACCGTCCTGCTCAGGGAGGTACTACCGTCCTGCTCAGGGAGGTACTACCGTCCTGCTCAGGGAGGTACTACCGTCCTGCCCAGGGAGGTACTACCGTCCTGCCCAGGGAGGTACTACCGTCCTGCCCAGGAAGGTACTACCGTCCTGCCCAGGGAGGTACTACTGTCCTGCCCTGGGAGGTACTATCGTCCTACCAAGTGAGTGTAAAACGAAAGCCTGTAATTGTTTTACATGATGGTAGGATTGCTGGTGTCCATTTTTCTGTCTCATAAATATGCAAGGTTGTACATCTTGCTACTTCTACTTACACTTAGGTCACACTACACATACATGTACAAGCATATATATACACACTCCTCTGAGTTTTCTGCTATTTTCTTACTAGTTCTTGTTCTTGTTTATTTCCTCTTATCTCCATGGGGAAGTGGAACAGAATTCTTCCTCCGTAAGCCATGCGTGTTGTAAGAAGCGACTAAAATGCCGGGAGCAAGGGGCTAGTAACCCCTTCTCCTGTACGAATTACTGAATTTAAAAATAAAAACTTTCATTTTTCTTTTTGGGCCACCCTGCCTTGGTGGGATACGGCCAGTTTGTTGAAAAAAAAAAGAAAAAAAAATATTGTTCCAAACAAAAAATTGAAACAGCTGATGGTATATATTTCATGCCTTTATATTTAACTGTTTAAAGCATAATGGCATGAAAGCTGCCACGATTTGTAAATTGGAAAAAATTATCAAAATATGAAAGATTTATCGGCCTGATATGATAACAGAAATAAGTATTATACATTCACACAAAATAATATTCTAGTAATACTGATTAGCAATGCAAAATGAAAGTGTATTTTAAATCACAACATATCTTACCCTGGCAATGAAATTGTCTTTTCGAGGGTTGGGGAAAGGAGCAAACTTGCGATATATATGGCCAATCCTGGAGCATGGAGCGTCAACCATGGTTCCGTGGCACTGCCATACTTTGAAAGACAATTCGTACTGTTCTCCGCCCCATATGTCCAGCCCCGGGTCATATCCGCCCAGTTCCCAAAAGAATTTGGAACTGATTGCAAACAATCCACCAGCCATAACTGGACTCCTGTTGAAGTGAAAATATATTATTATTGAACATTTAGATAATCAGGAACTGGTAACCCTTTCTCCTGTATAAATTACTAAATGTAACAAAGAAACACTTTTCTTTCTTCTTTTTCAGGTCACCGGCCTCGGTGGGAGATGGCCCAAGTGTTAAAAAATATTTTAGATAATCATTTGTCATCTCTTATTTCTGAAGAGAACTTCTATAATTATCCACACAATGGAAACAAACATAAATGGAGCATAATGCAATCTTTTATTGACAACATTTCACCCACTGCATAGACATCACACTGTCATTAAAGATTGTGTTATACCAAATTTGTGCATGTTTCCAATGAAATACAGTACAGTGGACCCCCGGTTAACGATATTTTTTCACTCCATAAGTATGTTCAGGTGCCAGTACTGACCGAATTTATTCCCATAAGGAATATTGTGAAGTAGATTAGTCCATTTCAGACCCCCAAACATACACGTACAAACGCACTTACATAAATACACTTACATAATTGGTCGCATTCGGAGGTAATCGTTATGCGGGGGTCCACTGTATTTCTGTTGCTACAATAAATAACAAGTTTTTTTATAGTTAAAACCCAGGTACAGGTTCTGTAATTATTAATTCATATGTGAAAAGTCAAGTTTGTTATAGGACAATTAAATTATTACATTCATGGGGGGAGTTTGATCCAAGGAAAGGGACAATAGGTCCAATTTCTTGGATTAAGAGCCCCTCAGCATCAAGGTGAGGGGTTTAGGACAAGTTTTTTTCTTCATTGGGTCACACTCCTAGTTGGAAAATAACAATTATTAAAAAATTATTAGTAGGATGAAGGGTTGCTTTAGTGTGATTAAACTTAGATTTTATGAGAAAGATGGAATCATTAATAGAATCACATGTGTCTGGCAATAGGCTTCTGTCTAAAATTTCCAAAGTATAGATGTACTTACCATATTTTCCAGCATATAAGGCGCCCAACAGAAGTATCATAATGGTAAATCAATAATCATATTCAATGGCTAATTACCCTCTTAATTTATTTACTGACCTTGAGCATATAAAGTGCAGGGTTATTTTCAAAGATTTTTGAGGGGAAAAAAGGTGGGCCTTATATGCCAAAAAATACGGTATATTAATCACAACTAACTTGAATGGTTCGGGCATGTTAGCCTCATCCTCTGGTAACACTGGCAATCTCTTGTAATAGAACTCCCAGTCAAAGGAACCGCGACGTCCTTCATCCTGAGCACGGTACTCGAAAGTTTCAAAGTCAATCACATCGATGAAAGGACACACTGCTGTCTTATAATTCATGGCAATTGGTTCTGAAGAAATTTATACAATTAAAATAATAAATACAGTAAAGTTATCTTAGAGGACACTTAAATGAAAAAAAAAAAGCACTGCACAAGCCAAACTCTGTACTCCTACTCTCAGTCCTATTTTTATTAATTACAGCAAACATTCAATCGATTACATTATCCTACAACTAATCCACAAAGTGGAAATGAATCTTGGACATTATTTTGGTCCTACCTAGACTATTATTAAGTCGTGAGTAACTTGATAATGGTCCAGGATAGTTCAAAATGTCATCCAAGTTTCATCTCCAATTTGTAAGTTAGCTGTTACTTCATCCAGGCATAGTCAGTATTGTGACTTTTACTCATTAGTATTTTTATTAACAATGGAGTGAAATCCAATTACAGAATCTTTCATTTATATACATGTATTCTTAAAACAGACGTTAAACAGCCTACCTAAGAGTGGTGGTAGCCAGTTTGTTGTACATTCAGTGTGAGAATCAAGAAATATCAGAACATCTGCCGTTGCATGTTTTGCTCCTTCCAATCTGGCACGAATTAAGCCCCAACGAGACGGCAGGCGAACCACACGAGCAATGGGCAAGTGTTCGGCTAAATAGTCATCCAGTTTCTTACCTAGAAAATCTGTAAAGATGATTATTTCAACTGTTTTAAACTAACCAGGAAAAAGTAGTCCGAGTTATTCAATCTCTTTGCATGTAGGTTAAATGCACTTAACCAAACCAAACTCAAAATATCTAAAATTTAAATATTCTGTTCAGAAATAAAAAATCTGTAATGTGCAAGAAAATGGCATAGGTGCTCCTTATCTTATGATTGGGTTATGTTCCGAAGAACCCACCGTAAGTTGAAAATATTGTCAGTCGAATATGAATGACATGATAAATAACTAAATAACTACTGTCACTGAATAAGTAAATAAACAAATAACTATAACTAAATACCAGTATTGAAAAGTAAATATATGAATAAAAGTTTACCTTATCAATAAATGTAAACTAGCCCTTGTGGCTTAGCGCTTCTTTTTGATTATAATAATAATAATAATAATAAATGTAAACTACAGTACTGTATGATGGTGATATTTAAACTTTACAATGGTGCTATCACACTATTGTAAAGTCGAAATATCATAAGTCAAACATTTGTAAAGTAAGAAGCCTCATCAATACAAGGATGGGTTGTACAAAAATATTGTTGGTAGACTTCAGTAAATCTCTTAGAAGATGGCATGAAACAAACAATATAAATAAATATAATTAATACCAAGAACACAATTATACCTTTCGTGCTAGCATCATCAACGAGAATGATCTCCTTCAGCAGGTGTTTTGGTGAGCGGTTGTATGCTGAAAATGCAGTGCGAAGAAGAGTGCTCCAGTGCTCATTGTGGAAAGGCACCACGACTGCTGCAGTGGGAAGGTCCGCTATATACAGTTTCTTTTTACACCTAGTGGATCAAATTATTACTGTAATAATGCACTGTAGTACTTTTTTTCAGAGCAGTACTTTAAAAAATTTACTTGGGATATTAATACATAGAACATTTCGGTCCAACTTGGACCATTTACAAGTTGGACTGAAACATCATAATAAGCTTCTCTCTCCTATACCGGAAGTATACCTGGAGAGGGTTTCGGGGGTCAATGCCCCTGCAGCCCAATCTGTGACCAGGCAAATGTGTGGGTTATTTGTCTATTGTTCCAGTCAAGGTATTGTGCCTTTGTCTTCTTTGTGACATTAATAGCCTATAGCATGGACATGTAGTGACCCTTTTACCCACTATTACAAGTTAAATGCTTCCTCATCCCCGCTTCCCCATGAAACTTGAGAGATAATAATGGCATTAATGACTTTAAGTGGTATCTTGAAAATCATTAAAAAGATTTTGAGCTCGGTTACATATGATGTACGTGCAGCATAAAATGCAGGAGTAATTTAACTCCTGGAGTTCTCAGGGGTTGAGTTCCAGCTCTCAGGCCAACTACTTAAAATGACTGCCATGAATTAGGCTTACCACATTTGCATTCAAGCCTCTGTGTGGGGTCAGTTTCTATTAAGCTGTTGTCCAATTCATTTAACTTAACCCTTACTTACCAGTACATTTTGATTAAATATAAAAAATTCATCAGCAGTATTAAAAATTAAGCAAATTTTTAGTTAAGAAAAACTGCATCAATATCCTCAAACTATTTCAACCACTTGATATTTATTGTCATAAACATTATTAAAAAAACATTAATTTCAGCTCTACAAAGAACTTTCATTATATATTTTGACCTAAAAATAAAGGAGAGTTAGTAATACGCTTACTTTGGATGACGAATGTCTTTGAGCGAGCGGTTTAAAGCAATGTCATCAGACAGACGAGCGTTAAAGCCATTCACTTTGTAGAGAGCTTCTTTCTCCTTATCCAGCCCAGGGGAAAGAGAAGCAGCAATTCCATTTTCACCTGTTAGAGATGATTTATTACCAAGATATTCATGTGTCATCTGTTATAAAACAATTACTACATTGTACAGTAAGTACAGTGGTACCTCGGGATACAAACTTTTTTCGTTCCAGAAAGCTGCTAGAGTGCCGATACCGAACGAATTTGTTCCCATAAGGAATAATGTAAATTAGATTAGTCTGTTTCTGACCCCCAAAAGTATACTTACAAAAGCACTTACATAAATACACTTACATAACTGGCCGAGTTTTGAGCTGTTCGTATCCTGAGGTACCACTGTATATATGCTTTCTGCAAAATACTAAATAATTAGTTTAGTATAATAAGTGGTATGTTTGTATAGCACTTAAAGAATGAAGGATCAGATTTTACATCAATCCTTGTGATAAGTGATCCACACAAGTTTAGGTCTTTACATAAAAGAAGAAAAACTTTGGGTGTAATGCAAGTATATCATTATTTCCTGATACACAGAATGAAAGTCACAATATTGTGACTGGAACAAGTCACACTTACTTGTCGTCTACAAATTGGAAATGGAACTAGATTAAGGTCACAGTTGATGTAGCAAATCAGTGACAACTGAGAAACCCTTGTGTGCCTGTCTTTTGAGTTGATTTTCAGAAAACACTCCACTACAAAACTATTGTTCTAACAATAGTTTTGAAAATACGATTTCATGAAATTATGATTTCAACAAAATATGTGTAAAAACGTGACTTAACACTGAATACTAGTAAATCTTCAATGCTTGTTAAAATATTTTAAAGTGGGAACTAGGAAGGTGAATGGGCAGACACCTGTGCCAGTTTGTAGTACTTCTTCCTTCAGGTACTTATAGTCATTGTAGTCCTTCTTCCTTACTCCATCTATCACTACCACACCTTCATCCTGTCATTCAAAACAAAATACAGTATATTAATAGAAATGACGTTCAATCATTGCTTCCAGTTATACTTTTCAATTCATCACCTAAACATGTGCTACATGGAGATTCATGTGTAGAATACAATGGTGGAACCTTTATAATACAGTGGACCCCCGGTTAACGATATTTTTTTCATTCCAGAAGTATGTTCAGGTGCCAGTACTGACCGAATTTGTTCCCATAAGGAATATTGTGAAGCAGGTTAGTCCATTTCAGACCCCCAAACATACACGTACAAACGCACTTACATAAATACACTTACATAATTGGTCGCATAGGAGGTGATCGTTAAGCGGGGGTCCACTGTACTAAATAATAAAGAGGAACAATACCATGACTGGAACAATACAAAAATAACCCCCACACACAGCCAAAGAAACTTATGACAACATTTCAGTCTGACATGGACCATTAATTTGTCCAAGTCAGACTGAAACATCATCACGAGTTTCTCTCTCCTATGTGCGGGTTATTAGTGTATTTACAGTACTATCATCACATGCCTGCTCTTTCACACATGTAAACATTTAGTTGATTCTGGTGGATAGCCAAGGTCCCCCAACCTACCAAAGATTCATGTAAGCATAGAAATAACCGTAATAAATTTAAATTGGGAAAATAATTATATGGTACATAAACAATTAGTTCAACAGTCATCCCTAAATACATGCAGGTTTTTTAAGTCTCAGAAATCCTCATTGTAGCCCAATATTTCTAATGAATGTTGAGTGTCAGTAATACTGGACCATACTTTAAAACTGATTTACAGATCTTTCAGTGAAAGCACAAATAATGAAAATCAGTGAATTCAGAGAACTGCAAATTTGTAAAAATTTCTATAATATGTACTACATATAAGCATTAGAGCAATAAGGGTTAGAAAAGCATCCACTCCTTTATTTTCATACAGGATCCATATGGCAGCATGCCAAATTATCATCCACGAGCTTCTTACCGATCCTATCTCTTCATCAGTACACTAATACAGTCTTTTCAATTGGTCAAAAATCCATTTTTTAATTTTGTTTTTACCACACCGGATGTTTCCCCACCAAGGTAGGGTTGCCAAGTTAGGTAACACAGTCTCTATTACTCACTCAACAACTGTCTTGCAAGAAGTGCCTGGACATCTCACCTCAGATGACCTTGTGAACCACTGTCACTACCCATCCTTTTATCTTGGCTATAAATCGAGGATTATTATTGGACAAATTCTGTTGAGAATAAGGTCAACTTACTGCAAAGAATATGCAGTCGTGGTTATATAAAAAATAGTAAAAAGAGTGCAGTTGCTTGGAGTTCATAATTAGCAGAGTGTAAAAGTTCCACTCTGTCACTGTGTTAGAGAACATACAATGCTTGGATGATAGAAGTTCCACTCAAAAGTGTTTAAAATTCAGGTCTTTTCAGCCTCATTCATTTAAGTCAACCATAATTCAAATGCATAGACTACTGTACAACATACAGTTAAAGAAATCTGTATTCCAACTTGAATAATTACAATGATTTATGCTGGCTTAATGCAGGATATTTCAACAGTTCCTCAGGGGGATTTAAGAACATTGGACTCATAAACTTATAGTAACCTCTTCCAGATACATAAGTGTTAGTAGTAGTAAGAACGAGGGCAGCATCTGTACTTATGTAAAATTTGCCTTAAAACATAAAAATATTTATAGGGCATTTTTACCAGCTCATGTATCTAATTCTCTCTTATTTCTTGAAATGCCCTGCATATAAGACTCAGCCGAGCATTTAAAAAAATTTGTGCATGTACTATAATACTACTACATTAATCTATGCTCTAAATAATGTCTTCTTAATTGATCATGTCTAGGATTCAGTCTCACTTTAAAGTTTTTATATAGGTGACTTAATTATATCCATGTTAGATAGCAACAGCCTCACCTCTCTTTTCACCATATTGTGTACAAGCTTGGGAGGTGCCATAATGATGATAACCAGAACCACAAGACCTGCCACAATTATCCTCTCGCGGTACCGTCCCCATATTCGATTCAGCCGCATCGTTACTGTTTTCACACACTCAGGTCATATAAAGTCTGCAAGAGATGAATTGGGGTGAAAAATCTATATAATTATGACCTGCAGGTATGAAACACCAATCATGTGTAATTAAGCAGAATATTTATCAATGAGTAAGGCACATGTGCAAATCTTAGGTACTATATTGATGAAATGTTTCAGATATCAATAATGATACCTAAGTGTTGCACATGTCTTACTTAATTAGTCTATACTGTACAATATTTTATAATATGATGGAGATGTCTCCCTGAACTTATGCCCCATTCAAGATTACAGCTCAGTGGGGTTTTACACACAATTTATCTAGGTTTACCAAAAAATAATATAAGTTGTATCATCATGGCTGGAACAATTCAGTCAGCCCACAAATTGAAAATGACACTACCATCCATGACATTTTGGTCCATTCTAAACCATCATTTGCAATTTGATAATGATCCAAGATGGGGAAAAAAGTCTTTTAGGTTTATCCCTAATTTGTGGGCAGGTTGTGACTTTACTGAAGATATCAGTTACAGGAAAGCCCCCATATATACAGCACCTTTCCGGTGTTCCATGTTTATATTGGCTTTAAATTGAGCCATTGTTCCTATGTTCCACCTGCTGGTGATTGTCACCAAGGGGTGGAACAATGGCTCAGTTTGAAAGCCTACAAAAATGTGGAAGACCAAAAATAGATGCTGTATATGCATATCAGTCTCAGGTCACTGCCCCCAAAGCAATAAAATAAATTATATACCTAAATTGAGGAAAGCATAAGTGAAGATGATGTTACTTAAATCTTGTACTGTACTGGTGAGCAAAGAAACTAAGATAAACTACTGTAATATAAACCAATGTGTTAGCACAAAAAATGGTAAACTAAAAATGTTTATTTTGTAATTTATATTATTATTATAACTAAGTGCTAAACCCATAAGAGTCATACAGCACAGCTGTCACTTTATAGCTAAAACTTACTTATCACAGAGCAGATGGGGTTTGAACCATGGCCACTTGGCCAGCTGAGACCCATGTTAACCTCTCTATGGTATATAGAAATATACCTAGTTGGATGAATCTAATGTTAGAACTAGCTGGTCCAGTAGTTAACACACTGGCCTGCGAGTTTTAGCACTCACTCGCCATGGGTTCAACTCCCACCCATTCTGTAATTTGTTTACAAACATCTTATTACAATAAGCAATGCTGTCGTCTCACACACTGAATGTCTGTGGTTCAATCCCCAGCATGGGTGGAAATGTTGGGCATGTTTCCTTACACCTGCTGTCCCTGTTCGCCTAGCAGTAAGTAGGCACCTGGGTGTTAGTGGACTGGTGTGGGGTGGCATCCTGGGGGACACGATTGAAAAACCCCAATGGAAATAAGACACAGTCCTCGATGACGCACTGACTTTCCTGGGTTATCCTGAGTGGCTAACCCTTTGGGTTAAAAATCCGAACAAAATCTTATTTCTTACTGAGTCGGCTTAAAAAGTAACAATCATTTCGCCAACAAAGTCGAGCATAAATTAGTTACATGTAAAGTAAGAGGACACAAGTGAAACTAATGTGACACTTTTATTGTGGCAACGTTTCGCTCTCCAGGAGCTTTGTCAAGCCGTAACGGCTTAACAAAGCTCCTGGAGAGCGAAATGTTGCCACAATAAAAATGCCACATTAGTTGCACTTGTGTCCTTTTACTTTACATATTGTCAGTAATTCTACCAACATTATTACATAAATTAGTTATCCTGTGGCGGCAAAAATCATTAACAATATAGCAAATTAACATATATCTTTAATGTTAAATAAATACAAATTAAAAACAGCTTGGTCTTAGACATAAAGGATAGGACGGTATTATTATTATAAGCAAAACTAAGCGCTAAACCAGGAGGTAGGACTATAGATTAAGCTATCATAGTAGGTGGCCCGGTGGCCTGGTGGCTAAAGCTCCCGCTTCACACACGGAGGGCCCGGGTTCGATTCCCGGCGGGTGGAAACATTTCGACACGTTTCCTTACACCTGTTGTCCTGTTCACCTAGCAGCAAATAGGTACCTGGGTGTTAGTCGACTGGTGTAGGTCGCATCCTGGGGAACAAGATTAAGGACCCCAATGGAAATAAGTTAGACAGTCCTCGATGACGCACTGACTTTCTTGGGTTATCCTGGGTGGCTAACCCTCCGGGGTTAAAAATCCGAATGAAATCTTATCTTATCTTATCTTAATAGTGCTAATAGTAATAATTTATTTTTACAATGGTTTTTATAAAGGTAAATAACATTTGGGTGTACATGCAGAAAATTATTATAATAAAAAAAGAAGCGCTAAACCACAAGGGCTATACAGCATACATGCAGAAAAACCCTATATATCCAGAGCCAACAATATAAATTATGAAAATTGTAGTTGGGTTATATTAATCAGATGGTTATATTCCCAGGGTAAAATAAAAGTTAATTCTCATTAATATATCCAACATTCCATAAGAAAAAAATCTTTAGTGATTATATACATTATATACAATTATTTTTCCCTGAGTCTTGAGGACACATAGATGTTATAGACGGTATATAATTTTGTTTTAAAATACGATAACCCAAAAGTCAAATAGTGTGACTTTTAAAGTGAATTTTATTTCCATTATTATTATAAAAAAAGCCCTAAACCACAAGGGTTACACAGCTAAATTTCCGTTGGGGTCCCCGAGGTTAAATCTTCCTGTATCACTATACAATTATGTGGTTAATGCAAGCGTTGTATAAATAGATAATACTGTCTATAAAGTCATTCTTAATAAACCTTAATAAAGCTTATTTTTAAAAAATGCAAAATAAATCACGTTGATTAATCAAAAATTAAGAAATTAGAATGGCTAAATATAAAGGTAAAATAAAATCAAAGCCCTAACAGGTTAAAATATATGTTATAAGTAACGTCTTATGAGTGAAATATAATACAGATTCTTTTTTATTAAGTTAAAAGAAATGAAAAATAATAAGGAATACTGTTTTGTTTTTGTTGTTGTTGGGTTGAAAGATTAAGACGGTCTTAGGACCGCAGGTGTTGTTGCTGGTTGTAAGGGCGATGACGGCTCGTACTCTCTTAGGAAGTTACAATATTAGAATGTTTATTTAGATATTTAACACTTTTTTATATTATTACGGCTGTATAGCCCTTGTGGCTTAGCGCTTCTTTTTTATTATAGTAATAATAATATATTATTACGTTTTTTTACGTAGTAATATGCGTGTAAATTACATAGATTAGCTCAAAAAAATTAAAGGGACTTATTTTCACTAGGGTCATAGAATAGAGGTCCCAGAAGGGTAGTAAGTTCGTTTAATAATAATAATAATAATAATAATAATAATAATAATAATAATAATAATCTTTATTTACTAAAAGTACATGTACAAAGTATACAGACCATAGCTAACATCAATGTTATGCAGAACATTTCTGGCAAATTAGGTCAATTTTGTCCCAGGATGCGACCCACACCAGTCCACTAACACCCAGGTACCTATTTTACTGACAGGTGAACATGGACAGCAGGTGTCTTAAGGAAACACGTCCTAATGTTTCCACCCGTACCGGGGATCGATCCCAAGACCTCAGTGTGTGAGCTGAACGCGTAACAAATCGAGCTACGGGTACAGGTACACATAAATACAGTTACACAAATTATCATACATAGTAAAATGTGTGTAAATTACCTAGGATAACAAAAAAGTCAGACAAAATGACTTATTTCTATTGGGTGCTTAAAAAATCGCTCCTGGGTGGGTTAATGTTTATATGTCCACTTAGTGCCCAGCCTGCCGGTCTGCCCGGCCTGCCCAACATGCCCGTGGCACGGACAACGAAACACGTAGCACGCAGAAAATGGACACGAATGTCTGGGGGCGAAATCAAAGCCGCCGAGGACTGGAACTGTAGGATGGTGAATTTCTTAGTTAAGGTAAATCCTGGCTGAGTCTGGTACAGCCAGACCAAAACCTTGAACAGTAAAGTATAGAATAGGAAGTGAAGTGTTCAACGGATTATTAATTATATTTATATTATTGGCCAGTCCCTGACGAGGATGCCTGGTCAAGGACCGGGCCGCGGGGTCGATGCTAGTCCCAGGGATCAATAACAGGTATATTAAGTACATCAAGTGGGGAGATCTGGTTGTCAATGGATACATTATGAAAACACTGGGAACATTTGATTGATCGGGCAGTGACTGGCATAAAATTCCGCCGGGTACAGCAGGCTTCCAGCAGTATACATGTGGACCATGATTGTATTCTGATTGTCAGCCTGGAGGGTTAGTAACCCAGGATCATGCAGTGAAGCCACTGTCTGGCTTACTTCCACCGGGTTTTTTTAATAATCCTCTCCCCAGGATGCGACCCACGAGAGTTGGCTAACACCCGGGTACCTACTTACTGCTAGGTGAACAGGGACAGCAAGTGTAAGGAAATAATGCAAAATTTCCACTCGTCCGGGGATCGAACCCCGAATCCTTAATCGGGAGCTTTTCTCAATTCATCAATATGTTAGTGAACTCACTTTTTTTTTTTTGTAATAAAAGAGAAAAAAAGGCTGGGAAGGATCTGTCCAAGAGATTACATAGAGAATTCGGCTGCCGGCAGGTCATGACTTAATGCAGTAGCAGATGTAGTCACAAGTGGGTGGGGCTCACTAGTGAAAGTATATCAGGTCCATAAGGTGGGCCACATACCATACCACGGGCGGGATTTGAACCCGCGGTCAGAGAATCTCAAAACTCCAGACCGTCGCGTTAGCCACTGGACCAGCTAGCCACAATAAGATTCGTCCAACTAGGTATATTTCTACACCATAGGAAGGTTAGCATAGGCACCACTGTGACCACAAATGCAAGTTTTCACAGACGAATCTCCAACTAGCGTGGCCGTGACGAACTCTAGCTCAAGTCCCTTCACTGCCGTCAACATGACTCACGAAATCGTAATGACACGATTGCAAACAAGCCATACCACGGGCGAGATTTGAACCCGCGGTCAGAGAATCTCAAAACTCCAAACCGTCGCGTTAGCCACTGGACCAATCTTGGACGAATCTTATTGTGGCTAGCTGGTCCAGTGGCTAACGCGACGGTCTGGAGTTTTGAGACTCACCGCGGGTTCAAATCCCGCCCGTGGTATGGTTTGTTTGCAATCGTATCATTACGATTTCGTGAGTCATGTGGGCCACAGATTCGGCAGGTGAGTTACACAGACATCCTTTAACGCCCAGTGTAACAAAGAGAGGCTACCTGATAGTGGCGTAAATATGCTTATGTTATGGGTCAGTAACACCCAGCCAGGTAACACTGAGTTTATCTCTGCCTCACTCACATTCTTTATGCTGATCCTGTCGCTTTCTTGTTCACCTTGAACACTCTTTACCTTTTACCTGCTGGACCACCGCTACCTGGCCCTATACCCCCCCCCCTCCTACCACTACTCTCCTCTCTCTTCCTCCTGCTGATACTGCTGTTCCTCTTCCTCTTCCTCCCATTCCTCCTTATCCTCCTCCTCCTCCTCCTCCTCCTCCTTGTGAGGAACAACAATACCTGGCCCATAATTCACTTAGTGAAGAACAACAATCTGTCCCACAATTCATTCCCTTACCGAGGACAACAATACCTGTCCCACAATTCATTCCTTTACCGAGGACAACACTACCTGTCCCACAATTCATTCCCTTACCGAGGACAACACTACCTGTCCCACAATTCATTCCCTTACCGAGGACAACACTACCTGTCCCACAATTCATTCCCTTACCGAGGACAACACTACCTGTCCCACAATTCATTCCCTTACCGAGGACAACACTACCTGTCCCACAATTCATTCCCTTACCGAGGACAACACTACCTGTCCCACAATTCACAAGATCATTACTAAGCTTCACACTACGCTGTATAATAACACACTGAAGTTTTTACACTTCAGAAAGCAAGGCAGAGAAGACAAAACTGGTTCATAACATGTTAAGAATTATAATTATTTTGAACACCTTAAATCTGTGAAGCTTTGCTCTAAGTACGTCATTATGATCTGGGGGGGGGGGGGGCTTCAGCACAGTTTCCAAGAAAAAAATAATTGTTTTGAAGATTTTTGCATCACACCAGGAGCTATGACTCGACCCCTGCAATCACAATTAGGTAAGTACACATACACACACACACACACACACACACACACACACACACACACACATACACTGGAAGCTGAAGACTCAGACGAGTCACAGGGACGTTAGGAAGTATTTCTTCAGTCATAGAGTTGTCAGCAAGTGGAATAGCCTAGCAAGTGAAGTAGTGGAGGCAGGAACCATACATAGTTTTAAGAAGAGGTATGACAAAGCTCAGGAAGCAGAGAGAGAGAGGATCCAGTAGCGATCAGTGAAGAGGCGGGGCCAGGAGCTGAGTCTCGACCCCTGCAACCACAATTAGGTGAGTACACACACGCACACACACAGGATGTTCCAGAGATGGGACACAGAAACAAGGGGTCACAATTGGAAGTTGAAGACTCCTATGAGTCAAAGGGATGTTAGGAAGTTAGGTTAGGTTAGGTTCGTCAGGAAACAGGACAAATGTTTCCTGACGCGGGTCTTAGTCAGATGATGACCCGCCTTTGGAGCTTTTGGTCATCTGACCGAGGCCTTCCGCTGGCTTACCGGTCCACCCCTTTAAAAATTATGGTCATTTATAACCTAGTGTTAGGAAGTATTTCTTCAGTCATAGAGTTGTCAGGCAGTGGAATAGCCTAGAAAGTGAAGTAGTGGACTCAGGAACCATACATAGTTTTAAGGCGAGGTATGATAGAGCTCATGGGGCAGGGAGAGAGAGGACCTAGTAGCAACCAGTGAAGAGGCGGGGCCAGGAGCTATGACTCGACCCTTGCAACCACAAATAGATGAATACACATTAGTTTTTCTAGCAGCAACACCAGGTTATGCACACATGTTTGAAAACAAGTGTAAATAACACGTGTTAAGACAGAACACGTGTTAAGACAGAACACGTGTTAAGACAGAACACGTGTTAAGACAGAACACGTGTTAAGACAGAACACGTGTTAAGACAGAACTCACAAATACACAAAGAGAAAACTCAACTTACCTGTATATTTCTATCTTTTATTTTCTTCTATAAGTCAATTGCTATATTTTATACTCACTTGTATATGTTAAATTCCAATATAATTTTACAGGGGAAAATCTCGTACAGTTTAATATATACATGTACTCAGAGACAGGAATGAGGAAAGGTGTATAATTTAAAAAATATAATTGTATACATGCTTGGATACAGTCACTGGGAACGCGGTGGCTATGTCATCTGTTGCCACCTGGTCAATGAAATTCAACAATAACATCTGCGCCACACACCTGCGCCAGACACCTGCACCACACACCTGCGCCACCTTCACAGGCTACCAAACACTCGTTCATGGGGGTATAGGAAGGGGAGAATACACTGATGTGTTGGTACACTTCCACATGTGTTTGTCTGTCAATAATCTCTCTCTCTCTCTCTCTCTCTCTCTCTCTCTCTCTCTCTCTCTCTCTCTCTCTCTCTCTCTCTCTCTCTCTCTCTCTCTCTCTCTCTCTCTCTCTCTCTCTCTCTCATAGAGTTGTCAAGAAGCGGAACAATCTGGAGAGTGGTGGAGGCAGGAGCCATACATAGCTTTAAGAAGAGGTACGATAAAGCTCTTGGAGCAGGGAGAGTGGACCTAGTAGCAGTCAGCGAAGGGGCGGGGCCAGGAGCTGTGACTAGACCCCTGAAACCACAAATAGGTGAGTACAAACAGGTGAACTTACTCACACACACACACCATTCATCATCATTCATGAAATAACTATCATGCTAGAAGAGTGGTTGTTCCCTACAAACAGTCGTGACCACAAATTCCACCATTGTTTTAAACCAAACGCAAGACATCACAGCCCCGTAATTCAAGACTCCTAAACATTTCACAGGAGACCTAGACCACTGAAGCAATATGACTGGAGGCACGGGTACGAAAACTGCATCATACTTCCATTAAAAAAACTGCCAGCATGCAATCAACCTCCATCCATGGTCAGAGTTGGGTTTCAGTAAGACAGTTACAGTCTCACACAGTAGACTGCAAGGGCCGTTGATCGCGATCTACCAGTTGATGGCAGAGCAAGTTTAATAGATGGTTGGACGACCACTTACTAACACGGGTTAAAAGAGTTGGAAGACGTGGGTCAGTGGGCCACAAGCAGCAACAGCCTGGTTGACCAGGCAAGCACTTGACTAGCCTGGCCCAAGGCCGGGCTCTGGGACAGAAAACCTCTCGCAATATCAAGGTATATAGTTCCTAGATACAGACTTCTATTGGAAAAAAAGTAGATCCCTCTCACCACTTCTCTATAAAGACAACAGGAATTCGAGGGGAATACTTAATGGTTATAATGATAGCCATAATTTTTATTGGGATGGACTGGTAAGCCAGTGGAAGGCCTCGGTCAGATAACCAAAAGCTCCAGCTACGGGCCATCATATAACTAAGATCCGCATCAGGAAACAGTTATTCTGTTTCCTGACACACCTTACCTAACCTAAGTAAACGTAGGAAACAAGATAGAGAAGTTGTATACATTATTTCCAGGTTTTTAGCTTCTTAACGATTGTAACAATAAAATAGTTATCTTAGGAAATTCCTGAAAGTAGTATTAAAATCAGAACAGTTTCTCCAATTTAGAGGACCTGAAGGAAAATATGAACTGGACGTGTCATCACTGCCAACTAACAACTCACACTTACAAGATCTGTTATCTAATCAACAAGCAAAATAACCGAGCAGGAAACTAAGCTGAACAGGACAAGTATAAATAACGTAAGTCCTGAGGTTATATTTTAACTTTGTATCTCTTTAGTTGACGAACTTGATCCCATATATCAGAAAACTTTCTAACGAAGATAGGCTGAAGGTACTCAACCCGCACTCTGGAAAGGCGTAGAATTAGGGGGAAAATATGACTGAAGAGTACAACTGGAAAATAGGAACAAATGGAGGAATATAACAAAGATAGAATTCGAAGTAATAAACTTAAGTTAGATTAGTTTATTTAGAAAGGACACATGGAAATACTGGTTTAGCAAAAAAAGAGTTGTGGATGAGTGGAAAAAACTCAAAAGTAGTGTTATTGTACAACTTTAGGTAGCTTATATTTTTTTTTTTATTAAGCGCTAAACCCATGTGGGTCATTCAGCGTCTGCTGAGCGTGGTACAGACGCCCTTCCTATTCGTACTCACCCGTTTTTGTTAATTTTATTTTTATTATCATATGGATAAAGGAAGAGGCTTCCTGAACATATTAATATTATAGATGGACGGTATAGGAGTGTGGGTGTAAACTGAACCTATCTAGCATAGGCAATAGGACAACCCAACACTCGATGAATATGACGCACACCTGAGATCAACTTTTAAGAAGGCACTGAACCTGTCACTAGAGGGTGCGCCGAATAAAGGTTACGTACTCTTTGCATGCCACATCAAGCAACCCTCCCAGTGCGACTGGGAGGTATAGGGGTGCGTAAAGCAACGCATGTTGCTTTAACTGCTTTTCTGTCTTCGTGTTTGGCTTCCAGTGCATTAGTCAAGAAGATAGTTCCCGAACGCTTGAGAGACGTGGTAGGAGCTCAAGACCCCAGGTTTACTGAAGCAGCGATTCGGTGGGACACCTTTACAGACTCCTCCAGTAGACCAGCTCCTTCCAAAGAGCACAAACAGTCCCACTGGGACAAACCGATCATGGAAAAAATCGCCCACACAATGCTCTCCAATGCTTCAGGAAAGGACAAAGCTCGTCTCCTGGCAGTGAAGGCACCACACTCAGGAGATTTCCTGTTAGCTGTTCCCAATTCCTCCCTGGGCACCCGTCTCGATCCACAGGCCATTCGGATTGGTGTTGCTCTTCGCCTAGCCGCCCCCGTCCTCACCGAACATAGGTGTATTTGCGGCAGGGCGACAGCTGATCAATTCGGACTTCATGGTCTCGTGTGTCACACAGCAGAAGGGAAGTATGCCAGACATGAGGAGGTCAACAACATCATAAAGAGAAGCCTCGCCACAGCCCGTTGCCCAGCTCAACGGGAACCCCAAGTACAGAGGTCTGATGGAAGTCAAAAGCGTCCTGATGGAGCCACTATGCTACCCTGGAAGGATGGAAAGCAGATTGCCTGGGACTACACCTGTGCTGCCACATTGGCAGACACCTACTTGCCATACTCCGTAGTGGAAGGGGGTGGAGCTGCCAGCCACAGGGAGACCCAGAAGATCCGAAAATATGAAGACCTTCCCCCTTGCTATAACTTCATTCCAATAGGGTCGGAGACCCTTGGAGCATGGGCAAGTGTGCTCTAAAGTTCCCCAAAGAGCTGGGTGAAAAGCTCATCATAGAAACCAAGGACCACAGGGCGACCAGCTTCCTCTTTCAGAGACTGTGTTGCGATCCAGAGAGGAAATGCCTGCAGCATTCTGGGCATGCGCCCACCGCAGGGAGCTGGACGAAGTATTCGAGATGTAGCTCTGAGTTACCTATGTTGTTTTACTTTCCGTTGTATTTTTGTGAATGTTTGGCCAATGTATTTTGTCTTTAAATAAAACATACTTGAAATATAGGGGGTGGTAGGAGAAAATTCTCAAACAGCTTCAGGGAGAACCTTGAGTTTTCCCTGAAGCCAGTTTATTCTTTTCTCTGAGGATGAGGATCTCTAGGACAGTTCTAGAGGTGGTACGTCCCTATATTATATTATATAATATATATATATATATATATATATATATATGCATGCTGTGCTGGACCTCTTCAACAACATACAGGTGAGTACATATATAGTGTACACTGCTGTTGTGTGTAGAGCTATACTGCATGTAATTTTAGCCTGTTCATCATGTAGTAGAGAGTGTCCATGAGAGAACACCCCCCCTAGTGCTGCTGGTCCACGCACATGAAAGCCTATTCTGGGCTCAGAAATTGATTAACCCGGCCAGTTGTTGCTATTCCCAAGAGTGTTGCCAGGTGATGTAAGTAGCCTCGTGCTTGTGCATATAACGAACGTAATGATTGCAACGTTCAAAGCGAATGGCAGCGTATGTCCTCCCTGCCAGACTCTAAGTTATTTATTTGGGCCTTGAGTACATAAAATACACATTTTTTTTAAGGATATTGAGAGGAAATTATTTAGATTTAACCCAGGGTAACCCAGTGAAGTCAAACAGGAGAAGGTTCCGGGGGTCAACGCCCCCGTGGCCCGGTCTGTGACCAGGCTTCATGGTGGATCAGGGCCTGATCAACCAGGCTGTTACTGTTGGCCACACGCAACCCGACGTACGAAAAACAGCCCGGCTGGTCAGGTACTGACTTCAGGTGTTTGTCCAGCGCCTTCTTGAAGATTGCTAGGTTAATCCCCCTTATGTATGCTGGGAGGCAGTTGAACAGTCTCGGGCCCCTGACACTTATTGTGTTGTCTCTTAACGTGCTAGTGACACTCCTGCTTTTCATTGCTGGGATGTTGCATCGTCTGACAAGTCTTTTGCTTTCGTAGAGAGTGATTTTCGTGTGCAAGTTTGATACTAATCCCTCTAAGATTTTCCAGGTGTTATAATCATGTATCTCTCCCTCCTGCGTTCCAGGGAGTACAGGTTCAGGAACTTCAAGCGCTCCCAGTAACTGAGGTGTTTTATCTCCGTTATGCTCGCCGTGAAGGTTCTCTGTACATTTTCTAGGTCAGCAATTTCACCTGCCTTGAAAGGTGCTGTTAGTGTGCAGCAATATTCCAGCCTAGATAGAACAAGCGACCTGAAGAATGTCGTCATGGGCTTGGCATCCCTAGTTTTGAAGGTTCTCATTATCCATCCTGTCATTTTTCTAGCAGATGCGATTGATACAATGTTGTGGTCTTTGAAAGTGAGATCCTCTGACATTATCACTCCCAGGTCTTTTACATTAGTTTTTCGCTCTATTGTGTGGTTGGAATTTGTTGTATAATCTAATAGCTTTAATTTCTTCACGTTTTCCATATCAGAGTAATTAAAATTTTTCATCATTGAATTTCATATGATTTTCTGCGCGCCATTTGATGTCTGCCTGGAGTCTTGCAGTGTCTTCAATGGAAGACACTGTCATGCAGTTGCGGGTGTCTCTGCAAAGGAAGACACGGTGCTGTGGCTTACATCCCTGTCTATGTCAGATATGAGGATGAGGAACAGGATGGGAGCGAGTATATGCCTTGTGGAACAGAGCTTTTCACAGTAGCTGCTCTGTGTTCTATTGTTAGGAAATTATAGATCCATCAACCATCTTTTCTTGTTATTCCTTTATCACGCATTTCGTGCGCTATTACACCATGGTCACACTTCTCAAAGGCTTTTGCAAAGTCTGTGTATACTACATCTGCATTTTGTTTGTCTTATAGAGCTTCCAGGACTTTGTCATAGTGGTCCAGTAGTTGGGACAGGAAGGAGCGACCTACTCTAAACCCATGTTGCCCTGGGTTGTATAAATGATAGGTATCTATATGAGTGGCGATCTTGCTTCAAAGATTTTTATGATATAGTATGTTTAGTGCTATCGGTCTGTAGTTCTTTGCTATTGCTTTACTGCCACCTTCGTGGAGTGAGGCTATGTCTGTTGTTTTTAGCAGCTGTGGGACGACCCCTGTGTCCATCCTCCTCCTTCATAGGATGCTAGATCACATGATGGGGGTTTCTTGCAGTTCTTGATGGTCTTGAACTGATTTGTACTAAGACTGACCTTGACATCGTCAGGTGCCCTACTGCTCTATACTAAGACTGATCTTGATATCGTCAGGTACCCTACTGCTCTATACTAAGATTGATCTTGACATCGTCAGGTAACCTACTGCTCTATACTAAGACTAATCTTGACATCGTCAGGTAACCTACTGCTCTATACTAAGATTGATCTTGACATCGTCAGGTAACCTACTGCTCTATACTAAGATTGATCTTGACATCGTCAGGTAACCTACTGCTCTATACTAAGACTGATCTTGATATCGTCAGGTAACCTACTGCTCTCCGTTATCACTGTATAACAGACGCTCGTGACGTGGTCACCTTCTGTAGGTACCACGAAACTGCATTCGCTTCTTCCACTGCAGTATTGGTTATGGTTCTTACAAAATTTTCAGCAAGATATTGTGGAATCTGGTTGTCAGCAACTTCGTATACATGGTTGAGTCTCAGCTGCTAAACTGAATATACCACTTTTAGCATTTTCAGTGTTCGTAGTTCATTTTGGCTCGCTTGTTCCTTGGTCCCAAACCCGGGAGAAATTTCACCGTGCTATTTTCAGTGATATATAACGTTTTTTTTTGTTTGGTTGGGAGGGGTTAGACCAGAGCATCATGATGAACTGGACTGAAAAAATCGTGTTATTAAAATTTCGTGAGTCATGAACAGCAGTGCTGGGCGTGTTTCCTTACACCTGGGTGTTAGTCGGCTGGTGTGGGTCGCATCCTGGGGGACAACACCAAAGGATCCCAATGAAAAAGACAAGAGTCCCCGATGACGCACTGACTGTCTTGGATTATCCTGGGTGACTAACCCCCCGCCCCCCCGGATTAAAAATCCGAACAAATCTTATGTTTACAGGCTCTGGCGTGACTACAGAAGAACTTCAGCTATTCATTCGTTTTTGTTACTGAGTTAAACTTTTTCACCCAGATGCCAGTGTAATGTCGCTAAGTATACGTAAATATAAATTAATTACTGTAGCCTCAGAAAGAACTTCCATAGATTCAAGAAGCCTAGACCTTTTTTTCTAATAAACCCGAAAGATTACTAACCCCCAAAAATATTTTTTTTATTATTAATGAGGCTACTGAGGTGAATTAAAGACGCAGAAATACAAAATATACCTGGAGAGAGTTCTGGGGGTCAACGCCCCCGTGGCCCGGTCTGTTACAGGGCCTCATGGTGGAGCAGGGCCTGATCAACCAGGCTATTACTGCTAGCTGCACGTAATAGCGAAATAGAATTAGTAACGAACGATACATGGATACGGACGAATAAGTAACAGAGAATAATTCGTGAATGATAGTGAAAATAGAGATAACAGAGATAAGGAACATAGTAGAGATTGTAACAATGGAACAATATGGTAGAGATTGTAACAGTGGGACAACATAGTACAGATCGTAGTAGAACAACATAAGAGATAGCAGTAGTAGTAGTACAGCAGAAATCGTAATAGTGGTACAACATAGAAGAGAATTGTAGCAGCCTCCTGGATGTAACTGTCTCAAGTAACTGTAGCTATACCACAAATGATCCATGTTACTCCCACGTCTGTGCTTTCAGATTTATATGTTAGCAGTCTAGTGCAGAGCTGTGTATATGGTTGGTTAGCTTTAATGCCTGTCCCTGCACATGAGTCATATTTTATATAAATATGGAGAGATACCACCTCTAGATCTGGACTGGGGACCCTCAACCTCGGATTATTATTATTATTATAATCAAGGGGGAAGCGCTAAACCCGTAGGATTATACAGCGCCCAGGGGAGGGGGGATGTGGAAGGCATTCAGGCTTAATTCGGGGAACTGGAGCACAGATCCAATTCCCTAAATCAAGAGCCCCTCACCAACATCAAGGAACCTTCCATGAGGGGCCTCAACCTCGGAGAAGAGAATAAACTTACTTCAGGGAAAACTCAAGATTCCTCCCGGAACTGTTTGAATATTTTCTTCTCTTACCACCCCGTATATTCTGTGTGATCTTTATTTATAAATAAAATACATTAACAAAGATACAATGGCAAGGAGAACAACATAAATGACATCTCAGAGACTACTTCATCCAGCTCCCCGGTGGTGGGAGGTGTGCCCAGAATGCTGCAGGCATTTTCCCTCTGGATCGCTCTGAAAGAGGAAACTGTCCTGTCTTGGGTCTTTGGTTTCTTTACTAAGTTTTCACTTATTTTTTTCAGGAATTTTAAGAGCACACTTGCCCCATGCTCCCACCCCTCCGACCTTACTGGGACGAAGTTATAACAAGATGGCAGCCCTCCGTATTTGCTGATTTTCTGGGCCTCCGTGAAACTGATGGCCCCACCCCCTTCAGCCTCAGGGTATGGCAGGTAAGTGTCAGACAATGTAGGGGCACAGGTGTAGCCCCATGCAATCTGCTTCCCATCCTTCTAGGGTAGCACAGTGACTCCTGGATGATTTTGACTTCCATCAAACCTTCTCTTGATGATACTGACTTCCTTATATCTAGCATACTTCCCTGCTGATGTATGACAGAAGAGACCATGTCGTTCAAATTAATCAGCTGACGCCCTGCCGCAAATGCACTTACGTTCGGCGAGTATGGGGGCGGCTAGGCCAGAGAGCTACACCAATCCAAATAGCCTGTAAGTCGAGTCGAATGCCCAAGGAGGAATTGGGAACAACTAAAAGGAAATCTGAATGTGGTACCTTCACCGCTAGGAGACAAGCTTTGTCCTCTCCTGAAGCGTTGTTGAGCACTCTGTTGGCGATTCTTTTTCATGATTAGTTTGTCCCAGTAACAACTAGAAGGCTGGAGGCAGTGGAGATGTGTCTGAGGGCAATGTGCGGTTTGAATAGACTCTTAATGCAAACAATCAGTAGCTTGGAGATTAGGAGGTGCGGGGGTTTCTATACAAAATATTATCCAGAGGGCAGAGGAAGGGTTATTGAGGTGGTTTGGACATTTAGAGAATGAAACAAAATAGCATAACTTGAAGGGCATATAAATCTGTAGTGAAAGGAAGGTGGGGTAGGGGTCGTCCTAGGAAAGTTAGAGGGAGGGGGTAAAGAAGGTTTTGTGTGCAAGGGGCTTGCGCGAGCGTGTTGTATAAGAGCGAGTGCAGATGACTGGCTTTTATGACTTTATGTGTTGTTGGAGTGTGAGCAAAGTAACATTTATGAAAAGATTCAGGGAAAACCGGTTAGCCGGTTTGAGTCCTGGAGATGGGAAGTACAGTATCTGCACTCTGAAGGAGGGGTGTTGATATGTTGCAGTTTTTTAACTATAGTGTAGGTGCGCCTCTAGCAAGAGAGTGATGGAGTGAATGATGATGAAGGTGTTTCTTCTTCGGGTCACCCTGCCTCGGTGGGAAACGGCCGATGTGTGTATATATATTATATATATATATAATATATATATATATATATATATATTATATATATATATATATATATATTATATCAACACCCCTCCTTCAGAGTGCAGATACTGTACTTCCCATCTCCAGGACTCAAACCCGGCTAACCGGTTTTCCCTGAATCTTTTCATAAATGTTATTTTGCTCACACTCCAACAACACATAAAGTCATAAAAGCCAGTCATCTGCACTCGCTCTTATACAACACGCTCGCGCAAGCCCCTTGCACACAAAACCTTCTTTACCCCCTCCCTCTAACCTTTCCTAGGACGACCCCTACCCAACCTGCGTGGATGTAGTGCGGATGACGAGAAACAGATGATTGCTGATGTTATGAATGAAAAGAAGTTGGATGTCCTGGCCCTAAGCGAAACAAAGCTGAAGGGGGTAGGGGAGTTTCGGTGGGGGGGAAATGGGATTAAATCTGGAGTATCTGAGAGAGTTAGAGCAAAGGAAGGGGTAGCAGTAATGTTGAAGGATCAGTTATGGAAGGAGAAAAGAGAACATTATTATGCATACATGCATAATAAGCATGTGTGCACCTGGAGAAGAGAGGAATGTAGAGGAGAGATTTTGGGAGATGTTAAGTGAATGTATAGGAACCTTTGAACCAAGTGAGAGAGTAATTGTGGTAGGGGACCTGAATGCTAAAGTAAGAAACTTTTAGAGAGGGTGTGGTAGGTAAGTTTGGGGTGCCAGGTGTAAATGATAATGGGAGCCCTTTGATTGAACTTTGTATAGAAAGGGGCTTAGTTATAGGTAATACATATTTTAAGAAAAAGAGGATAAGTAATTATGCAAGATATGATGTAGGGCGAAATGACGGTAGTTTGTTGGATTATGTATTGGTAGATAAAAGACTGTTGAGTAGACTTCAGGATGTATATGTTTATAGAGGGGCCACAGATATATCAGATCACTTTTTAGTTGTAGCTACACTGAGAGTAAAAGGTAGATGGGATACAAGGAGAATAGAAGCATCAAAGAAGAGAGAGGTGAAGGTTTATAAACTAAAAGAGGAGGCAGTTAGGGTAACTTATAAACAGCTATTGGAGGATAGATGAGCTAATGAGAGCATAGGCAATGAGGTCGAAGAGGTACGGGGTAGGTTTAAAAATGTAGTGTTAGAGTGTTCAGCAGAAGTTTGTGGTTACAGGAAAGTGGGTGCAGGAGGGAAGAGGAGCGACTGGTGGAATGATGATGTAAAGAGAATAGTAAGGGAGAAAAAGTTAGCATATGAGAAGTTTTTACAAAGTAGAAGTGATGCAAGGAGGGAAGAGTATATGGAGAAAAAGAGAGAGGTTAAGAGAGTGGTGAAGCAATGTAAAAAGAGAGCAAATGAGAGAGTGGGTGGGATGTTATCAACAAATTTTCTTGAAAATAAGAAAAAGTTTTGGAGTGAGATTAACAAGTTAAGGAAGCCTAGAGAACAAATGGATTTGTCAGTTAAAAATAGGAGAGGAGAGTTATTAAATGGAGAGTTATATGTATTGGGAAGATGGAAGGAGTATTTTGAGGAATTGTTAAATGTTGATGAAGATAGGGAAGCTGTGATTTCATGTATAGGGCAAAGAGGAATAACATCTTGTAGGAGTGAGGAAGAGCCAGTTGTGAGTGTGGGGGAAGTTCGTGAGGCAGTAGGTAAAATGAAAGGGGGGTAAGACAGCCGGGATTGATGGGATAAAGATAGAAATGTTAAAAGTAGGTGGGGATATAGTTTTGGAGTGGTTGGTGCAATTATTTAATAAATGTATGGAAGAGGGTAAGGTACCTAGGGATTGGCAGAGAGCATGCATAGTTCCTTTGTATAAAGGCAAAGGGGACAAAAGAGAGTGCAAAAATTATAGGGGGATAAGTCTGTTGAGCATACCTGGTAAAGTGTATGGTAGTTATTATTGAAAGAATTAAGAGTAAGACAGAGAATAGGATAGCAGATGAACAAGGAGGCTTTAGGAAAGGTAGGGGGGGGTGTGGACCAGGTGTTTACAGTGAAACATATAAGTGAACAGTATTTAGATAAGGCTAAAGAGGTTTTTGTGGCATTTATGGATTTGGAAAAGGCGTATGACAGGGTGGATAGGGGGGCAATGTGGCAGATGTTGCAGGTGTATGGTGGAGGAGGTAGGTTACTGAAAGCAGTGAAGAGTTTTTATGAGGATAGTGAGACTCAAGTTAGAGTATGTAGGAAAGAGAGAGATTATTTCCCAGTAAAAGTAGGCCTTAGACAAGGATGTGTGATGTCACCGAGGTTGTTTAATATATTTATAGATGGGGTTGTAAGAGAAGTAAATGCGAGGGCCTTGGCAAGAGGAGTGGAGCTAAAAGATAAAGAATCACACATAAAGTAGGAGTTGTCACAGTTGCTCTTTGCTGATGACACTGTGCTCTTGGGAGATTCTGAAGAGAAGTTGCAGAGGTTGGTGGATGAATTTGGTAGTGTATGTAAAAGAAGAAAATTAAAAGTGAATACAGGAAAGAGTAAGGTTATGAGGATAAAAAGATTAGGTGATGAAGAATTGGATATCAAATTGGAGGGAGAGAGTATGGAGGAGGTGAATGTATTCAGATATTTGGGAGTGGACGTGTCAGCGGATGGGTCTATGAAAGATGAGGTGAATCATAGAATTGATGAGGGGAAAAGGGTGAGCGGTGCACTTAGGAGTCTGTGGAGACAAAGAACTTTGTCCTTGGAGGCAAAGAGGGGAATGTATGAGAGTATAGTTTTACCAACGCTCTTATATGGGTGTGAAGCATGGATGATGAATGTTGCAGCAAGGAGAAGGCTGGAGGCAGTGGAGATGTCATGTCTGAGGGCAATGTGTGGTGTGAATATAATGCAGAGAATTCGTAGTTTGGAAGTTAGGAGGAGGTGCGGGATTACCAAAACTGTTGTCCAGAGGGCTGAGGAAGGGTTGTTGAGGTGGTTCGGACTTGTAGAGAGAATGGAGCGAAACAGAATGACTTCAAGAGTGTATCAGTCTGTAGTGAAAGGAAGGCGGGGTAGGGGTCGGCCTAGGAAAGGTTGGAGGGAGGGGGTAAAGGAGGTTTTGTGTGCGAGGGGCTTGGACTTCCAGCGGGCATGCGTGAGCGTGTTTGATAGGAGTGAATGGAGACAAATGGTTTTTAATACTTGATGTGCTGTTGGAGTGTGAGCAAAGTAACATGGGAATGGGAAGATGGGAGATGGGAAGTACAGTGCCTACACTCTGAAGGAGGGGTGTTAATGTTGCAGTTTAAAAACTGTAGTGTAAAGCACCCTTCTGGCAAGACAGTGATGGAGTGAATGATGGTGAAAGTTTTTCTTTTTCGGGCCAGTGTGTTAATAAAAAAAATTAATAAATAATATATATATATATATATATATATGATTTAGTTAATATTATTTAGCCTTTTCAAAAGCAGCAACACACAAGGGCACAGTCAGATAGCTGAGTATGATAACAGTCAGATAGCTGAGTTTTATACAGCCGCATTAAATTTTCGCACAACTTCGCTGAAGTAATTAATTTTTTACTGAGGACAATCTATAAAGCATTTTGTAAACTAAGGCTCAAATTTAGAGGTTATATTTGCATACATAACAGAAAACTTATTTCGCAATGACTTTGAGGGAGGGCACGGAAATGTTAGGAGAACGTGTATGATAAGATAAAGAGGAAATTTTTCGTATCTTCAAGAGAGATGACAACAGGACAATGATATGAATTAAGAAGACAGCGGAGTTAAGGGGATACTGAGAAATTTGTCTTCATAGAACCTGTTAGATCAAAGGAATGATTTAAGGTCATGTATTAAGTGCTTCAACTACTGAAGATTTAAAAAATATATATAAGAACAAATTACTGAAGACAGGACACCATGAGGTAATTGTAAATATTAGTACATTATGTAGTTAGGCTGGGATAGCGTAATCAAGTTAGTGTGATTATCTGTGTTATATCTGAGGACACATAGATGTTGTAAGTGTACAAAAATAGCACATTATGTCGACTGAACTCAGTGTAACCGAACAGAATAAACCTATTTGTGTTAATGCCTATTCGAATTATCATTACCTATGTGACTTGCCAAGCCGGTAAGTTCAACATGAAAAGACAAAAATACCGTGTGTGTTTCCTCAGGGAAGAATACCAGAGAGACTGTGTGTATTGTGTCCACGCCAGTGTACTGCAGTGTTTGATACACTCATTGACGGTCATTTAATTATGATTTAGTAATTCAAGCTTAAACAATTATGGGTAATGAACGTACCGTAGTTTCTGCGTTGATGCAGTGGTCTTGGCGTTACAACAGTTGACGGTATCCTGTTGCTAGCTTAACGGTGTGAGGCAGACTGACTGACTGAAGGGGAAGGGAGAGTGTTGGAGATGGTGGTGGGAATAGTGGTGGGGAGGGATGGTGGCAGAGAAGCGGGGGTGGGTTATGAAGGTTTTGATGACCCACGCTGCTCACATCAACCCACCACCCACCCACAACAGTCCTCCCACACCTACCCACTGGTGCTAACTCCACCTGGTCACTAGCATCTTCGCATTTCCTCTCAATTATCCTCTTCCCCCTCCATTTTTTACGCATTTCCACTCATCCTTCATCAGCCCGAGTTGAAACATTTGGTAAAGATTAAAAAGGCACAATACCATTACCTGGAGTTTACCTGGAGGCCATTCCGGGGATCAACGCCCCCGCGGCCCGGTCCATGACCAGGCCTTTTGGTGGATCAGGGCCTGATCAACGAAGCTGTTACTGCTGGCCGCACGCAGTCTAACGTACGAACAACAGCCCAATTGATCTAGCACTGGCTTTAGGTATCTGTCCAGCTGCCTCATGAAGAGGCAGCTGGACATGACTGGAACAATACACAAATAACCTATGCAGATACCTGATTCTATTACTTATCTTACTACCTCCATCACCACTACTGCTTTCAATTTATTTTTTTCCTACTCGTCTCTTTCTCCCGTCTCCTTCCTCTCGTATATATACTGGCTCCCTACCTTCGCGACTGTGTGATTATAATAAGTAAACTGGTTATAACTATGACCATAATCTTCAAAGGGGTGGACCGGTAAGCCAGTGGAAGGCCTCGGTCAGATGACCAAAAGCTCCACCGGCGGGTCATCATCTAAGACCCGCGTCAGGAAACACCTGTCTTGTTTCCTGACGAACCTGACCTAACCTAACTTTCGCGCTTGTGTGATTATATTAATCACACTCACAAGTTTCTCCTGTGTGCGAGTTGTGTACAACATTTAGTGTTCTGTGCAGGATAATACAGCCGAACACTTCCTACTTTACTGTTCAAGGTTCTACTCTGCCTGCATCAGCCTCCGCCAGGATTTAGCTAAAATAAAAAAGAAAGAGATATTCACCATCCTATTGTTCCAGTTCTCCTAGAGAGCTGTCAACATGAAGGGGAACAAAATTGCGATGTATGTTAGTCATACTAAACTGTTGTATCAGAAATTATATAAAAGTAGAAGGGACTGACACGGAATCTGTCTGGCTACAGTTTCTTGAGGGGGAATGAAAAGCTAATTTTAATAATAATAATAATAATAATAATAATAATAATAATAATAATAATAATAATAATAATAATATATCTTTATTTACTACATGTACAAGGTATACAGACCATAGCTGACATTAATGACATACTACTATATAGAAAGCCACTTGTTATGCTGAGTATTTCGGGTAAATTAGGTCAGTTTTGTCCCAGGATGCGACCCACACCAGTCGACTAACACCCAGGTACCAATTTTATACTGATGGGTAAACAGGGACAGCAGGTATGGGGACCTGTTAAGAGTAGTGCCACAGGATTAGTATTAAGACCCCTTTGTATCCGCAGTCTCCTTAAGCTACATAGATGAGAAATAAATAGCGACATAAGTTTTCTGAAGGCTAGGTTGATGATGTGGTCGGAAAAATGGTAGATGCAGTTCAGTGCGGACAAGTGTAAGGATCTAATCCTAAGAAAAGGAATTATGACACTTATAGGTTAAGCAATGTCTCTTAATCAAAGTAAATGCAGTAAAAGATTTAGGAGTCCTGGTTATCAGAAGTTTAAAGTCAAGACAACAGTGTATAAGTGTTCGCAAGTGAAACTTGTAGAATTTTTAGCTTCATATCAAAAATGATAAATATAAACAACAATGGTTATGCCTCACGAAGATTAGGCGGCTTTGTTCTGATCTCCAATATTACAGGATAGACATAGCGTTAGTTAGTTTAATGTGTTTATTATGCACCCCATACCCTTCC